>CAMZMU010000081.1:26744748-27344748 GCA_947311845.1 Poa pratensis | reverse complement strand
CTAGCGGAGGAGTTTGCTGAGCAGTTCTGCAATCTGGAGGGTCAATCCTCCGCGGGTCTTCTGGGTATGACAGTTGCAGCTGGAGCTGAAGTCTTGCCAATTCTTCTTAAACTGATGGATGTGCTAGCTGCGAAGAGGGAGTGGCAATCTATGAAGCAACTTCCTTTCCCTCTGGACCTCGGTCGGGAGTTTCAGTACCACTCGGTGTTCGTCTGTCCTGTGCTCCGTGAGCAAGGTAGCGATGATAACCCTCCGATGCTTCTGCCATGTGGGCATGTCTTGTCGAAGCAGTCGACCGTGAAGTTATCAAAGAATAGCTCCCGGTCATTCAAGTGCCCATATTGCCCTTCCGAAGCATTGGCATCTGAGTGTAAGCGGCTGTATATCTGAGGATTTCTTACATGTTTAGCCATTTGTGCGCACCTGTCTTTGCTATCAAATTTTGGTTTATACTTGTGAAGGCAACGGTATTCAGGGGGACTCAAAGTGCTCATGTCTTGTATATAGAGTATGAAACAGATGCAATAAGAACATATTGGGTCATGTTGCTGTGTCAGAATGACAAATGAAACTTCGCTGACATCTCTGTCCCAATTTTCGCTCGGTTTGTGGGGATAGCTGTCAACCCTTTTTTTTTAGATGTAGATGCCAAGCTTTTGTACTGATGCTACAGTAAGTTTTTCATTTTGAGAATCTCCAATGAATTACTTAGTGGGGTGAATTTGGCTAGAATTGTCCACTTGAGGCCTAAAGCCCAGTATAATGAGTCTGGGCCTCGCAGAGTTCAGGTGTAATAGAGCTGAGGTGCTATATTGATGCGTGTCCGCGGATAGTCTGGTTCTGGAATTGTGATCAAATTATTTGTATTCCGTAGTAAATAAGGGTTGACGCATGACGCTTGTAAGAAAATAAGGATCGGGGGTCGTCAGGTTTTAGTACAAATGATGTGCCCTTGGAACTTATTAGTAGGCGGGGTACTCTGATCTAAAAATACTGAGTTCACATCGTTCCCGAACCCCTTCTACTTCTGTAGTGTACTGATGGCACATGTACTTTTCATCCAATACATCAAAACTTTATGTTGAACATAGACTACAGCTGTGAGCATCTCCACCGGCTTCCAATAGCGCCCCCAAAATGGCTATTGGGAGTGCGGGCAACAAAACGTCCCTCATCGGGCCTCCCATAGCGCCAAAGTTGCCGGACGGGTACAATATAGCGTCTGGCAACCCTGAGTCACACCCTGTTTGTAGGGAGGCAAAGGGACGCCGGCGACCACGTCAATTCTCTAAAAAGCCAAGGTCTTGGGTGGCCAAGATGGCCCACTTGGAGACTTGGGATCTCAGCAGGAAATGCAAAGGTTGCTTAAAGCCGACCGACATGCGAAAGAGAATAATTTTTTTTGTTCTGATCTGAGTAGGCTCAACATAGGGAATACCCTAACCATGGAACCGGGGCATATAACTCCGCTTATGGGCATATAAATCCGCTATGGATACTGACGGGCGGGCACCACACGACAACGACCCAACCTTTTATTTTCATCTCCATCGTCCCTTCCATGCTGAACTCCTCCCCTGCCTTCACTCAATAGCAGATGTGGGAGGTGATGTTGACTTGTGTGATCATGCACAACATGATCATCGAGAGGGAACACATTGCTCCTCCACTGCGCGATGAGCACTCGTACTTCAGGGCCCTCTTTCCCAGGTTGATTATGATTTGTCTAGAGAATTTGCCAGTTTCCTCACAAAGAACGCCGAAATCCGAGACGAAGAAACTCACACTCAGCTATAAAATGATCTATTTGCGCCTATGTGAGCAATCAAAGGACAAGCATCCGGCCCTCCTAATTGAGTGTGTGATTTATTTTAAATTGAATTATTGTATGAATTGTTTTATTTATTTTCATGAAGCAAATTTATGTGTTCAAAATTATGTAGTATATGATTTTAAATTTATGTGTTCAAAACTGGTTTAAATTTTCTTGCTAGCGTCTATCGAGAGCGGCCGGAGGGGGAGGCGTTCACAATAGTGCGGCAAGCTGTGTCACGCTACCAATAGCATTTGTTCGACAACCTTGCGCGACGCTATATTTGGAGCACCCGTGGAGGTGCTGTAAATGCTATCTTTTCGAGCGAACAAAAACATCATGGTAAATGGTAATATATTCAGATCTGGACTAGTGGTGACTTTAGGAGCAAATACAAGCACACTGCTCGAGTCTGAATCCGCGGCCATGGTTTGGACCTTTTGGTCTAGCCAGCAGACGCCAGCAGCAGTGTTGTTTTACCGGCGCCATGGCCGTAGAGGACGGTCGCACACTCCATCGCCATTAACCTCTGGCGCACACTGTTTCAAAACCCCTCGCGTCAAAACCTTGGTCATCAATCAAGCGGAAGGCTCCAAAGTCCAAGCCCGTTGCGCTTCTCCTTCCCACACACACCAGCTAGCAAGTGTATCCCAGAAGACAAACAAACACGCACGCCCATCGCGCCGCGCGGCTCCCGAGATGGCACGGCACGCCAAGACGGACTCCGACGTGACGAGCCTGGCGCCGTCGTCCCCGCCGCGGTCGCCGCGCCGCCCGGCCTACTACGTCCTCAGCCCCGCCGCCTCCCACCCGGACGTCGTCCTGGCCTCCGGCGGCGCCGCCGAGAAGATGTCGCTCGCCGGCTCCACCCCGGCCGAGTCCCCGCTCCACTACGGCTTCCACAACCACCACCACCACTCCGGCGCCGCCGCCGCGATGCACCACTCCCGCGAGTCCTCCACCGGCCGCCTCCTCTTCTCCGACCAGCTCGGCCGCTCCGGCGGCCCCGCGGGGACCATGCCCTGGCGCCGCCTCGGGCACGGGAGCGGCGCCGGGAGCGTCGGGGACGACGAGGATGAGGACGGCGAGCGCGCCCCGTCGCCGTGGAGATGCTACGCCCTGGCGGCGCTCGCGTTCGTCGCCGTCTTCGCCTTCTTCCTGCTGGTGCTGTGGGGCGCCAGCAAGTCCTACAAGCCCCACGTCGATGTCAAGGTCAGCCGCCACTGTTTCCTCTCCGGTTCCCACCATTTCTCATCTCCTTTAAGAAATAAGAATCCTTTCGTCTTCGATTTTTCTACATTACGCGCTCGATCTTCTTCAAATAATCTACCATTTTACCTGAACTTGTGTAGAAATCGATACTTGTCCAATTACTAGTAGCATTCCTCTAATCATTTGAAGACAAGAAAGAAGCCGTATGTATCTTCCACTACAATTTCGAAATTTGTAGCAATAACTAGAGCATTATCCCTTGGATCGATCGCCCAAACTCTGAATTTTTAACTGCATTTGGGCAAGGTGCCTGAAACGGCCGCAAAACATGCAAACATTGCTCCACTACTTCGAGGACATCATGCGGATGTCGCGACTAAACAAACTCACTCGTCTTCTTGAGTGCATCGAATCGATTACTTTACTGACAAGTGAAGTGCGGTGTTCTTGTTGATTTTGCAGAGCGTGGTGTTCGAGAGTTACCACATCCAGGGCGGCACGGACCGGACGGGCGTGCCGACGAGGATGATGTCGGTCAACGCGACGGTGAGGCTGCGCTTCCGCAACCGTGGCACCTTCTTCGGCCTCCACGTCACCGCCACGCCCTTCCACCTCTTCTTCGACGACCTCACCGTCGCCTCCGGAAACGTACGTGCTGCTCTCCTTTCTCATCCACCATTGCACATTTCCATTAGCTCTCCTCCTGCTCAGCCATTACCAGCTTGCAGTCCTTAATTGCTCATTACCTGGACTAGAATCCGGAAGGCGATGTGAGCGCTACGCTGCCCCCGCTTAATTAGGCTATAAATCTGACCCTAGTTATTGCCGCTTACGCAAGGAGAAACAAATGCCAACGATGGCGGTCACATGCCGTTGTTTCCACAGATAATCGGCAAGTCGATGGCTGGCGTTCTTGAGATGTGATGAGCACTTGTTTTGCTCTGGTAATCGTTTCGGCTGCTTGGAGCATGTAGCCAATCAGACTGCTCGTTGCTGCGGCTATCCTGGCCATGATTAATCATCATTTCGTCAAATCCCGTGGATTTTGTTTCGCACTAGTAGCCAGCCTCTACTTTTTAGCATTCCCAGGAGCAGTGTTTCTTCTCATTTTAAGCAAAACCCTTGAGCAGAGTACTGGAGTAGTCTACTACGTACTGCATCCGCTGGCCTAGGTACCGGAGAAAGCGAAACGGGAAAACGTACCTGCACTGTTCCTTTCCTATTTGTCGCTGTCCAGATTCGTTTCCGCTGGAGTACTCCCAAAGTAAAGGGATCACGTTTGGAGAAAACAAATATACGACATTTGCAAAAAAAAAAAGGCAGGGATAAAAAAAGCTTCCATGCGTGTTCTAAAATAAAAAACAAATATCGGCATGTTGAAAGTCCGAAAGTGAGGCTCGTTTGTTTGCTCGAGCGACCGGACCGTCAGATGATCTCTGACCTCTGCTAGGCCATGCAATGACCCTGCTTACCGCGGCCATGAACATGAGGCAGCTTGCGATGGACCCAGTCAGTGATTCAGTGAAGACCTTGCGATTCACAGTTTGCAAGGAGCAATTTACCTGCGGGAGCGGGACTGCTGGGTCGATGAGCACGTGATTAAATTTAACAATGTACAGAGCCAGCGCCCAGTAGTAATACGCGGCCTTCTCTGGGCGGGCAAGGCATGGCGTTCACGTGACCGTGGTCATAAGGATGACTCCAACGGGTCTGATCTAAACGGATGCGCGTTCGGTCCGCGTTTTGTCCGTTTGGGTCGTGGAACGGACACGCGTCCGGCCCATGTCCGTCCCTTTCTGGCCAGTTCCCCCAACGGGGCCGACGCATTGAGTCCGCAGCATCGGCACAGGCGCGCGCGGCGGACATGAACGCGGCCGCGCTCTGCGCGTTCAGCTGCATGTGGGCTGCATTCACCGCCTCCTCCTCGGTGATGTGAGCAGGGCCGCCCATGCCAATGGGAGGCTCCGGCGGCGCGTCATCCCTCGCGACACCGGCCGCCGCGACAGCAGCCGCCGCGACACCGGCGGCGTACTCTTCTTCGTCGCTGTCGGCGCAGTCCGCGAACGCCGCCTCCACCGCACTCCTCTGGGCGTCCGTCAGGCGCGGACGCGGCGGCTGGGGAATCATGCCGGCCCATGCCGGGCTGGTCGCCATCCGGCGCGAGAAGCTGCCGCGATAGCGCCCGCGCGCGCTCATACGCGCTCGCTCGGCCTCGTCCACCAGATGCTGCGGCAGCGGCGGCGGCGGATCCATTCCGGCGCGTGGATCTGGGCTTGGAGATGGTGGCCGCCGTGGCTAGGGTTTGGCCGGCCGGCGCGATTGGGGAGGAGTGCTAGGGTTTGTGCCCTAGGGTTTGGCCGGCCGACGCGATTTATACAGCTCCACCGCCCACAGTTATTACGGGTAGGTGGCCGTTGGGGTCGATGACACGCGGGGCCAGGGCGGACACGGGGAGGATGCAGGAACGGTCCGCTCGCGTCCGGGCCCGACGCATCGGTGACCCAAATTTGGGCCAGGAATGCATCGCGGCGGACCAAAAAACGGACCGCGGTCCGTTTGCGTCGCCCCGTTGGGCCGTGTTTTTGGCTCCCGCGGACAGGGACGGACGCGCACGGACTCAATGGGTCGCCCCGTTGGAGTCATCCTAATGCCCATGCAGCAAGTTCACCATATTTTCTCCTCTCTCGTATCCAAGAACGGCCGGTACTGGTGGTGCAGAGAACGACTAGCCTGCCTGCTCCTCCACGTAGGGCTAGACCTGAAGCTCGAGACTCGGCTCGGGCTCGGCTCGGCTCGAAGGTGGTGCAAGTCAAGCCTAGACCTTGCAAACAAGGCTCGAGGCTCGACAAGCCGGCTCGGTGAAGCTCGCAAGCCAGCTCGAAGGCTCGATGAAATAAAAAAATTGAAATGACTTTTGCTAAATATGTAACAATTGACAATTATAATCAACAATAGATTGTAACAAGTTTCACAAAGCATCAACTAAGCATAACAGAAATAAAAGTTCAACCACAAACACGTGCATAGTTCAACAATAGTCTCATACATCACAAGGTTCCACGACAAACATGTGCATAGTTCAACAACAACAAATAGAACACAAGTCTTAAAAATATAACATAAAGTTCAACCACAAAAAGACCATTGCGCCACCAGGCACCAGCCCATCATTTCATCTCCTTGTCGTCGCTTGTCACTTGCAAGATGAATCTGAAGTGTACACAAACGAAATTTGAGCAATATAAAAAGAGAGACAGCAAGCAAATACACTTGTTTGCTTCAGTTTTTGTTGTATAAAAAGTTACAGGAAGTATATATAAGAAGTAAGCACCATTTACACTAGTTTGCATCAGGTTTGTTATTGTATAGAAAGGCCCAGCAAGTAGATAAATGAAATAATCAGAATTGACATTATTTGCTTCAGTTAGTTGGCTGTATAAAAAGTTCCAGCAAGCAAATATAGCAAATAAGACTCATTTACACTTTTGTGCTTCAGTTTATTGGCTGTATAAAAAGTTCCAGCAAGTAAATCAACTAAATAAGCACCATTGACATTATTTTGCTTCAGTTTTTTGGCTGTATAGAACGTTACAGCAAGCAAATACATGAAATAGAACTTACCAATTGCTCTCCACCACACTTTTTAGAAACAAAATGGTCTCAACATCATCATTATCTGGCTCCTAAAAGAGAGACAATAAGGAAGCTACATGAGCATGAGAATATAATAAAGACCTCCTATAGTCATCAAACAGAGAAACATATGCAAAAACAACAATAGCACATACACTTCCATTGAAACTTTGGTATCATTTTGAGAACCTTTAATCCAGCTAGAAGAACACACCAATGCCTCAACCATGGTTGGCTTTAGAGAACTCCTATAGTCATCAAGAACTCGACCCCCGGTGCTAAAAGTTGACTCCGAAGACACGGAAGTGGCTGGTATACTCAAGAAATTCTTTGCCATCTTTGCTATCACTGGGTATCTATGTGCATTCATCTTTCACCACACTAGCACATCAAAGTTTTTATTTAGCAAGCTCTCATTCTCCTCATCAAGATACTTGCCAAGCTCATTATTTGATGTTTCCAAGGAAGATGCGCTCAAGAAGGAGGTAAACTCATTATTTTGCTTCAGTTAGTTGGATCAAGAATGGTAGCAATCACCATGACATTATTGGGCTCATCCCATTACTTGTTGAATTTATCCATCATTGCCTCCCCCATAACTTTCAAATTTGGATCGGTGGAACCACAAGCATCTCTAAGTGCAATTTTCACATTGACAATGTGAGGATAAAATATATTGGAAGTAGGATATTTAGAGCCAGAGAATGCAGTAGAAACTTCAGCCAACCGAGCAAGAATCGGTGAAATTGTGTTGAACAATGCCCATTCATCATTTGAGGGCTTCCATGTGTAGTTTGCATCTCTGTCCGCATAAGAATCTAATGCATCCTTATAAGCAATGGCTGTTCTAAGCATGTTGAATGTTGAATTCCATCTAGTGGTCACATCAAGTTTTAGCCCTCAGCAATTGTCATTGCAAGTTCACGGCAACATTCCACAAACGTGTGCATCCGTGAATTTGATTTCTTTATGTACTTCACGGTTTCCCTCACATTCAATGTCAAATGGGAAGAAGCTGTCAACCAGCTGTCTTGGACTTCATCGCATTGCTGTAGGCAGTCCTCTTTCTCTGCAATTTTGCCCGTGAAGAAGCACTACCAGGTTGCATCTTCGGTGACGGTCAAGAAGAGAAGCACGAAGGTGGATCGAGGGCGCGAGGGCGAGGCGAGCACGAAGGTTTAGTAAAGGCTAGTCAGCACATATTCGATAGGCAAATCAAAAAATCTCCCAACAGAAATATGCCTAACATAATCCATGAAATCCAACAATGAAACTGTATACTATCAGGGCACGGAACATGTTACTTTTCTAGAACATGTCAATAAACTAAAATATAATGTAGAACTGCCTAAATATGTCAAATGCAACCTGACAAGTTAATTTGAACCTAAAACATAGTGAAGCAAAATGTTGAGCAGTGGACAAGACACATAATAAAACACCTAAACAACGTAATCAACAGATCATTCAAGTTGAACTCATAAATAGAAGGAAGGAGTGCTTACTTTGCTGCTTGCTCTGAAAAATGCTTTGGGGTGGTGAAGAACAAAGCAAGGAGGACGCCTGGATGAAACCCCGTCGAAGCAGCCCGTCGCCATCGAGCCTGGACGATGGCGCCTGTGAAGGCGGGGCTCGGGGTGCCGGTGGGGTGGTGAAGAATGAAGCAAGCTCGCCGGCCGGCGGCCGCCACTACAACCACGGCGACGGGCCGACGGCGCCGCGCCGGCGCACGTCCTTGAACGCTGCCGAGCTACGGGAGGAGCAGGTTGCCAGGGAATAGAGGGTGGCAAAGATCCATGGTCATCGCCCCGTCGGCGGCAGAGGTGGCGGACGGCGGTGATGGCGGCCGGCGTCGGCGGCTGTGGTGGCGGCCAGCGGCGGGGTAACCCTAGGGAGGAGGAGCGCGATGGGGAAGGAGAGACAGAGCACGGACACGATGTCGATGCGTGGATGCCTGAATGGGGTCAACGCCAGCAGCGATTCGATCGATTCATGTGTAAAAAAAAATGCTGCGGCTCGCGAGCCGGCTCGGCTCGGCCTCGAGCCTGACGAGCCGAGCCACGAGCCCACTTTCTGCTATTTTTTAAGGTGCAAGCCGAGCCAGGCTCGGCTCATGTTTTCCGAGCCTCGAACCGGCTCGATTCCAGCCCTACCTCCACGCCACTGCAGGCTACGACTGCAGAGCACGCCCTGTTACCTTTGGCAAAGGAGCCAATGCGAAATGGTGAAACGGCAGGCCACAACGCCACCAAAAGGACTCTGTGTGCCTTTACTGCTTTTCTGGGTTTCAGACATCACGCCTTTTAGCGTAGTTAATTTGGCAGTGGACTCCTCTGCCTGTGGCTTGTGCACTTTTCTGCTCCTGCTTGCCAGAGCCAGGGAATCGGTGCTGGGCAGCAGGATGATGCCCCCCCAGTGCGCAGCAAAACCACCATGGACTTCTTGCTCACAGTTACTACTACCATTACGCATCGCAAAGTACATTCCTGCTCGTGGCTTATGGATAAGATGGCGGTAAAAAGTGAAATTTCCTGCGTTAATCTGTCAACGTAATTTATTTACTCATTTGTTTTGCAGATGAAGGAGTTCTACCAGGCGGGAGCGGGCGCGTGGTGACGGTGTCCGTGGTGGGGAGGCAGGTCCCACTCTACGGCGCCGGGGCCGACCTGCACAGCAAGCCCAACAACGGCCGCCTCGGCCCAGCGGTGGTGCCCCTTAGGCTCGCCTTCGTGCTCCGGGCGCGCGCCCACATCCTCGGCGTCCTCCTCCGCTCCAAGTTCTACCGCCGCGTCGGCTGCCGTCTCGACTTCCGCGAGGCCCACCTTGGCAAGCCGGTCCACGGCGTCGCCGCCGACTGCGAGTACCACGACGGGAGGTGACGTGTCGGCGGGGGACTGTGCTGGGTAACCGTGTGGATTGGATTGCAGCGTCTGCATTTAGGCGTGCGTGTGGTTGATTGACTGAACTGATCATTGGTTAGCCGTAGTACTAGCAATATTTTGAAACGGAACAAGAACACTCTGATTTTCTAACTTAACATGGCCATTATTATGTGTACTTCTGGACACACCGTTACTAAATCCTTATATTTACTGAACCATGCATCTGAATTCAGAAACTAACGTGGTCATCTAATTGCATCCCGCTCATGGGCTTGCTGAAGAAAAATTACAGTCAAGTAGTATATCGGTCACGTATGTACAATTATGTACTAGCAGGAGCAAGTTCACAACAGGCTGGACTTGCTCGCTCTGTTAGACAATGTTGGTCTTGAATCTTTCTTGTGTGTCGTCTGTGTGATGGAGAAGAGAAAGCAACGTAGTTTGCACATGATTCTTTATCCTGGAAGCATGGCGTCTACGAAGTAACTGGAGCAATGTTTGCATGTTTCGTGGTGGTTTTATCCTTCGGCTAGGAGTGTTCCTTTCTCAAATTCAGTTTGAAGTTCAGTCTTCCTGCATCTTGTGTTAGTACCTGGGATTGGTTCACGTATCTTGCTTTGGTGATTCACTCATCATACTTGCTCATGCTGCACAATGCTCACTTTCTCTCCATGTCTCCTGCCTCGGATCCTAATGCTGATCACAAAGGCAATGAGCTGCAAGAAGACATTAACGATACTTAAGTTACAATTTGTAAGTAGTGTTTCAATTGAACAAAATTCAGAAAGGTGTTCGAGTGTGAACTACTACCGTGCAAAAACCAGCAACCATGATGCTGAAACCTTTGAAGTCGAAAGGCTTTGTTTCTGAAAGGAACCATGCTGACACAAGAAAACAAGAAAAAAATGTTTTTCTTTATAAAACCATTTGGGAAACCAAAACATACAAAATTTAAATGCATTAGTGCATGCACCCTTACCTGTTAAAGGAGTAAAGACGAGTGGAGCTAATATGCTAGCAAAAGAACTGATTCCAGATATACACCCTTGAGCAATTCCCTGGAAACCAACACCAAACAATAGTTCTGATGAACACACTTACAAGTGCAGACTGCTGGGCAATACAGGACAGACATCAGTACATTGCTTCAATTAAATCAATTTACCTGCTCATTTGATCCAACACTTTTCGATACATTCGTCCTTATCTACAGAAGATGAAAACATCATCAAGTGGATCTCTCGCAAACGAAAGAAAAGGGTTGGCAAAATAAGGCTTACAGATGGGTGAACGAAAGCACTCAAAATTATAAACGCCGCAGCAAAATATGGTACCTGTGAGATATTTAAGTCAAAGTTAGAAAGCAAACTAGAAACACAATTTTGCACTATTGAACAACCACACGACTGTATTATATTGTATATTGCTACTGTGACACTGTAACAGGCAGAGCAAAGCAACAACAAACAGGGAAGTAATTGCCAGTGCCATAGAAAGTAGTACCCAGTATGACCATGCGATGCCATAGAGGAAAACCTGCAATATGACAATTATTCAGAATCTAATAACATGGTGTGCTAAAATAATCAGAAAGAGAATAACAAAAAAGATTTGGTAAAAGACTGTTACATGAGCGCATCCTCCTAACAGCCCAACAATAAGTAGCATCTCCTCACCAACGATTGGAGCAAGAATTGGCATTACTGTTAGCTGCAAAGAGTGTATCTTAAGTCAAATAAGATGTCAAATGTATACATAGTATGAATAAGTAATCTTTCAGCCTTGAAATATAAAGAAAATAATAAAGTCTGTAGCCTTGAGATGGCCAAAATTCAATGCTGCAACCATAACAGTGTTCTGAGTTACAATGATGTTGGTACCTGTGAGAGCATTCCGGCAGCACCGGCAATAAGCAGTAGATTAGCAAACTCATCCTTACTGTAACCAAACTGTGCTTTCAGGTAATACTGCAAGTAAGTCAACAATCAGTTATGTGTCACAAATAAGGGGAGAAAACAGACACTGTTGCAATCTTTGGAAAAAGTAAACAATTGCAACTTTATATGGGTAATATTTAGGTATGAAATCTGGTGGTGGCGCCTTCTTCCCGACGGATGGCGGTACGGCGACTCCGGTATCAACTAGGAGCTTGGGGTGTGGCGGTGGTGGTATCCGATCGTGATTCCTTCGGTGGCTTGGGGTGGTTTTTGCACTTTTCGGGGTCCTTTTGTATTTCCTGTTTCTTTTGGACATTTTTTGTAAAGTGTACGAGCTGCCTTAATATATGCGTCGGATCCTTTCCTCAAAAAAAAATATTTAGGTATGAAACAATATAAACTATGTTTAGTAGAGATTTGAATTAATACAGTGCAATGGTCTTGCTCATGCATGCAGCATGTAGCTGCCATATTTGTTGAATGCTAGGATTCTGAATTCTGATCCTTGTTATTCAAATTTAAAATACATGGTTAACTTGAGAGAAAAAAAACATACCAGCAATGCAGTCTGAAGTCCATGTTCACCAAGACTGTAAAAGAAAGTAACCATTGCCGCCGCGGACAATGTCAAACTGCACGGAACAGTAATAGCACATCAACACACACTACTCATAGTTCATTAGTGAGGAAGTAGTACGCTGTTAAGTTTATGTAGGATTACTCTTAGTGAGAATTTGAAGTACAGAGCAAGTGAGCTAGTGCAATCTTTGAACAACATGGGCACAATTACTGCAGTTGTTTTTTTCGAACTGCGAATCACATTACTTACACCACGGTAAAAACAGTTCTGAAGCCTAAAAGAAGAAGTAGCTAGCGCGGTTATTCAGCAAGTAACCTCACTGCCAGTGAGGAGCGCGACCATGTCAGACGGCGAGGGCAGCACGCCTTTGTAGGGCGGGAGCCTCGGCGACAGCTCTCCATCGGAGGAAGTGGAAGACGAAGTGGCGGAAGAGCAGGACGAGCCTTGGAGCAGGGGAGAGCAGGGTTCGTCATCGAAGGACACAGTAGCGCCGGAATCCGGGACGAATGCCCTGAGGTAGATGGCTCCCGCCACAGCGACGGCCGCGGCGACCTGGAAGGTGGAGGAGGTCGGGAGGAACCGCGCGGTGACGGTGCCCGAGAGGAAACCGGCCGCCGACACGCCGGAGAGTAGCCCGAAAGCCGCCGCGCGCCGCCTGGTGCCTACTTGATCGGCCTGCGTCCACAAAATTTGCCTGGTCACCAACTAGCGGTTGAATCGCCCACTTGTTTTGTACTGACACGTGGGCCCATTAACTGCCTTTTCGTTTTGCATGTCTGTACAAGCTATGCTCTGATATACCGATATACAGTATGATAAGCTGAGTCGTGAGAAATAGTTACCACGTAAGCAAGCGAGAGGCAATGCATGCTACCCTCGCAGAAGATCCCTGCGACGATCTTCGCCACGAAGTACACGTAGAAGTACACCTCCGAGCGGTTGCACGCCAATATGACTGCGAAAAAAAAAGAGTAAATCGAAAATCTCAATACGTATGCT
This sequence comes from Poa pratensis, assembly GCA_947311845.1. Classification (NCBI taxonomy): domain Eukaryota; kingdom Viridiplantae; phylum Streptophyta; class Magnoliopsida; order Poales; family Poaceae; genus Poa; species Poa pratensis. Next base: position 27,331,692 of record CAMZMU010000081.1, on the reverse strand, counting down.
GTACACGAGCCTTACAGATGGAGAAGGCTGCACATACACAGAGGCAAAATCGCGACGGTCACCGGCAGCGTCATCAACGCCTTCCGGCCGTACTTGTCCGACAAATTCCCGACAATAGGTGTCACCACGAGAGCCCCCAGCCCCGTGATCTGCATGTGTATATGCCCAACGTTAAGAGAAGAAGAAGCTCCATGTACGAAATCCAGCCAAATGCTACGGCGGTGAAATGAGATTGCCGGGACGACGAGGTCGTCAGGCTACTGACGGCGTTCTGGAAGCCGCTGAGGTAGATGGCGACGGAGCACTCGTCGCGGCCGGGGCAGACGGCCTCCATGGTCACGTCGGTGATCGCCGGGAGCACCATGAAGGAGAAGTGGAAGAGGAAGGTCACCGCGAACAGGTGACCCAGCCCTGCGAAGTCCTTCATGGCCTACGCTGCTGGCGTAACGTACGTGTACTCCTACAGTCCTACCTCAAGCTTCGATATGCTCCGCTGCGCTTGGGATCATGGCGTGAGGATGCGTTTTAATACCTCACATGACCCCGCTCAACGACAAAGCATGCATCGCTTCAAGTAAAAGCATGAATCCATCGAGGCGTCGTGCCGTTGCTCTTCCTTGCTGAATGCTGAGGGTGGTTGGCAACCCGATCGGCCCCATCGTTAACGGTGACACCGCCATTTTTGCCAAGTTAGCGCCGTGCGTGCCCAAACGGGCCGCACATTCCTGTAACCGCGCCTCGCGTGTCACAGGGCTAGTATAGTGTGTTGCGACGACGGCGACGGGCTGATGGCGAGAGGTGGACTGAAAACTGTGTCCCGGTTGGATTGCTTGTACGCTGGTGGTGCAGGGTCGTCGATCCGAGGAAGTGTGCTCTGGAGTGCACTCACCCTACTTTCCGAGCGGCCGATTGGATCTTGGGCATGACTTGCTGGGTTGAATTGATAAACAGTTTTATGACTAGAATAAATAGAATTAAACTAATCATGCGATCTACTATAACAGTAGAAAAACAGAACGAATCTAGAGTAACTACTACAAGCAGAAACTCTAGCAGCATATCAAACAGGAACATCAAGAAAACGTATGATGCGGCAGCAGCAGCAGCGGAACCGGCGTCGCCCATGTCGTTGATGAAGAGATTAGCGATGTCGGGAAGAATTCGTCGTTGGGGAAGAACTCGAAGCCAGTAGTCGCGCGAGTGCGCTCCCCAAAAAGCTGATCGCACATCTCCCGTACAGGATAACAAGAGGCGGGTTCCGGAGGCCTACTGTCTCTTCAACCGGTGCACGCCGAAGACGGGATGGAGAAGATTTGGAATACGGCGACGCAATGTTCTGAAACTAGGGCGGCGAGCGACCATGTGTTGCGTCTAGTGGCGGCTAGGGTTCGCTCGGCCTGTATATATAGTGCGGTTCGGGTAGGACGTGGGCGCAGCCGCACGATCGAGTCGGTAACAGCCCCACGATCCAAAAGAATCGGAAACCGCTGAGTAATTAACACGTCCATTAATTATCAATCAATGACTCATTTAATTTTCCCGAAATTAACGCGTCCGTTAATTATCAATCAATGACTCATTTAACAGCCAAATAAATGGGCCATGAGATTTTCGAAATTAATATCATATTACGTGATAAACCCTTTGTGAAGAGATCTGCCAAGTTCCAAGATGTTTGGATATAATCCAACGCAATAACTCCGGAGTTTCTCAATTTTTGACAGATTTCAATCTCCTCTTCACATGCCTTGATGACTTCAAATTATCCTTAGAACTTTTAATCTTAACTATCACAGTTTGATTATCACAGTTCATAAGGAGGCGGGTATTGGTTTTTCAACCACAGGTAAGTCCATCAAAAGCTCACGAAGCCACTCTGCTTCAACAGTGGCTGTGTCTAACGCTGTGAGTTCTGCTTCCATAGTTGACCTCGTTAAGATGGTCTGCTTGCAAGACTTCCAGGAAACAGCGCCACCACCAGTGTAAACACGTAACCACTCGTGGCCTTAATCTCATCAGCATCAGATATCCAATTAGAATCACTATAACCCTCCAGTACCCTCGGATAGAGTAGTGAATTCCATAGCTCGCAGTGCCTTTTAAATAACGCATAACTCTCTCAAGAGCATGCCAATGATCATCTCCCGGATTAGAAACAAACCGGCTCAACTTGCTCACAGCAAAAGAGATGTCAGGCCTCGTGGCACAAGCCAAATACATAAGCGAGCCAATAATCTGAGAATATCTCAGTTGATCTCTAGCACTCTGTTGGTTCTTTCGAAGCAACACACTAGGATCATATGGTGTCGGAGAAGGCTTACAGTCGTCATACCCGAAACGACTCAAGACCTTTTCCACATAGTGAGACTGAAGCAGTGTAATCCCACCATTACCATCTCTCAGCAGCTTGATGTTCAAGATAACATCAGCCACTCCTAGATCCTTCATCTCAAAACATCGAGATAAGAAATCCTTAACCTCCTTAATCAATTCAAGGTTGGTTCCAAAATCAGTATGTCATCGACATACAGACAGAGAATAACTCCCTCGCCCCCACCATGCGATAGTACACACACTTGTCAGATTCGTTTACAATGAAACCTGCAGCAGTTAAAGTTCTTTCAAACTTTTCATGCCATTGCTTAGGAGCTTGCTTCAGGCCATATAAAGACTTCAACAACTTGCACACCTTTGCTTCCTGACCAGGTACTACAAAACCATCGGGCTGATCCATGTAAATTTCCTCGTCTAACTCTCCATTTAGGAAAGCTGTCTTAACGTCCATTTGATGAACGAGAAGACCATGCGAGGCAGCCAACGAAAGTAGCACACGAATCGTGGTCAGTCTAGCCACAGGTGAGTAAGTATCAAAGAAGTCTTCACCTTCTTTCTGGGTATAACCCTTGGCCACAAGCCGCGCCTTGTACTTCTCAATAGTACCATCAGGCCTAAGCTTTTTCTTGAACACCCACTTACATCCTACAGGTTTACACCCATAAGGACGATCAGTGACTTCCCAGGTTCCGTTAGCCAAGATGGAATCCATCTCGCTACGGACAGCTTCCTTCCAGTAGTCAGCATCAAGAGATGCATAGGCTTCTGAAATGTACTGGGTGTGTCATCCACAAGGTACACAATGAAATCATCACCAAAGACTTTGCAGTCCTCTGTCTCTTGCTCCTAACAGGAACTTCATTGTCATCCTCCACAGGATTATCAGTGTGTTCTATCGAAATGGTAGGATCAGGAATATCAACCAATTCCTGACTAGATGTATTAGGTATCTCCTGATTGATGAGCTAGGCATATCCTTCATCGGAAAGATTTCCTCAAAGAAAGTCGCATCCTTCGACTCCATAATCGTACCAACGTTAACGTCGGATACCTCAGATTTTACTACCAAAAATCTATAACCAACGCTATGAAAAGCGTAGCCCAGAAGAACACAATCCACGGTTTTTGGTCCAAGCTTGCGCTTCTTGGGAATTGGTATATTGACTTTCGCCAAACAACCCCAAGTACGAAAGTAAGAGAGTCTCGTATTTTTCCTTTCCCATTCCTCAAATGGAGAAACAGTTTCGTCTTAATGGGAACTCGGTTTAGGACATGACAAGCTGTCAATAGAGCCTCCCCCACCATGCCTTGGAGAGACCCGAAGTGTCTAACATGGCGTTAACCAAATCAGTTAGAGTTCGGTTCTTTCTCTCAGCCACTCCATTTGACTGAGGCGAGTAGGGAGGCGTCCTCTCATGGATTATACCATGTTCCGCACAAAACGAATCAAACTCATTGGAAATATACTCTCCACCGCGATCGGACCTCAATCGTTTAATTTTCCGATCAAGTTGGTTCTCTGCTTCAGCTTTATAGATTTTAAAGAAGTTTAAAGCTTCATCTTTTGATTTCAGAAGATACACATAACAATATCTAGTGGAGTCATCAATAAGCGTCATGAAATATTTCTTTCCGCCTTTTGTCAACACGCCATTCATCTCACAGAGATCTGAATGTATAAGTTCCAGCGGTGCCAAGTCTCTTGCCTCAGCAGCCGTATGAGACTTGCGAGGTTGCTTAGCTTGCACACATACTTGACACTTGGAACCTTTGACAGTAGTGAATTTCGGAATTAAATCCAAACTAGCTAGCCGCGTCATGCAACCAAAGTTAATATGACAAAGTCGTGAATGCCAGACATTATACTCAATTTCATGGCAAATATGATTAATAACTTTAGTGCAAAAGTCTGACATAGATAGGCGGAACAAGCCTCCGCACTCATAGCCTTTTCCAACAAATTGTCCATACTTAGATATTACAACTTTATTGGACTCGAAAACCAACTTATAACCATCTCGACATAGTAGCGAACCGCTGACGAGATTCTTATTGATGGAGGGCACATGATGCACGTTCTTCAGCCGCACGATCTTTCCCGAAGTAAACTTCAGATCGACCGTGCCAACACCACGAACAAAAGCATGTGAACCGTTCCCCATCAGCACGGGAAGTCCCTATGACCTGGTAAGAAGAAAACATCGAGGCATCAGCACAAACATGTACATTAGCACCAGTGTCAATCAACCATTCAGGAGAATGACAAACTGAAAGAATGGTAGGAAATATACCGTACCCAGATTCCTTCATCACGGTGTCGCTAATGACAACATTGGCAGTCTTGCCACTGTTCTCAGATGTGCGTAGCTCATGGCGATTGGGACAGCGAGGTGCCCAATGCTCCGGATCACCACAAACGTGGCATGATCCCTTCCTCGGCTTCTTATTGTTGCTCTTCTTAAAGTTGGTAGGCTGTGAAGGCTTGAACCTTCCATCAGACTTGCCTTTACCCCCTGAGTTGCTCTTGTTAAATTTGGACTTGTGGGGCGGCTGGTAATTCTTTTTCTGTACCATATTGGCACTAGAACCAGCCTCAGCAACTCGAGCACGTGTATCCTTCGCTCTCGCCTTTTCTTCCACATCAAGCGACCCAATGAGATCCGAAACGGAAAACTCTTGTCTCTTGTGTTTCAGAGAAGTAGCAAAGTTGCTCCACGAAGGTGGAAGCTTGGCGATAATGCCACCGGCAACAAACTTGTCCGGTAAATTACACTTGAAGTGCTCAAGTTCTTTAGCGAGCGACTGTATCTCATGAGCCTGTTGTACAACAGAACGCTCATCAGTCATCTTGTAGTCATAGAATTGCTCCATGACGTACAACTCGCTGCCAGCGTCCGAGGCCCCAAATTTGGCCTCGAGCGCATCCCACATGTCTTTGCCAGTGTCAAAAGACATATACGAATCCACAATGGAATCGTCAAGAATACTCAGAAGGGCACTCTTAAACAGAGTATCGAGCTTCTCAAAAGCTTCCTGTTGTTCAGAATTAAGCTCGCCCTCAGGTTTGCCTTTGGTGGCAGCATAGCAGTTACTGTTCTGAAACCAGTAAACTGCTCTCATGCACCAGTTTGTACAACACCCTTTAAAGGGAAATGGCTTCGTTGACGCGAGAAAGCCAGGCGATACAAATTCCTATAATCAGGTTTTTGGATTGTTGAATATATAAGCAATTTAGCAGTAGATTTAATCCACGAAATTGATAAACATTTATGACTAGAATAAACAGAATTAAACTAATCATGTGATCTACTATAATAGTAAAAAACAGAACGAATCTAGAGCAACTACTATAAGCAGAAACTCTAGCAGCATATCAAACAGGAAGATCAAAAAAACGTACGATGCGGCAGCAGCAGCGGAACCGGCGTCGCCCATGTCGTTGATGAAGAGATTGGCGATGTCGGGGAAGAATCGTCGTTGGGGAAGAACTCGAAGCCAGTAGTCGCGCGAGTGCGCTCCCCAAAAATCCGATCGCCCCTCTAAAGTACAGGATCACAAGAGGCGGGGTTCCGGAGGCCTACTGTCCCTTCAACCGGTGCACGCCGAAAGACGGGATGGAGAAGATTTGGAATACGGCGACGCAATGTTCTGGAACTAGGGCGGCGAGCGACCATGTGTTGCGTCTAGTGGCGGCTAGGGTTCGCTCGGCCTGTATATATAGTGCGGTTCGGGTAGGACGTGGGCGCAGCCGCACGATCGAGTCGTTAACAGCCCCACGATCCAAAAGAATCGGAAACCGCTGAGTAATTAACGCGTCCGTTAATTATCAATCAATGACTCATTTAATTTTCTCAAAATTAACGCGTCCGTTAATTATCAATCAATGACTCATTTAACAGCTAAATAAATGGGTCATGAGATTTTCAAAATTAATTGGGCCATGGGCAGAAAGTGGGCAAAGGCCCATAAATTCCAACAGAAACCCTTATAGGATTGGGAGGATCTAATCTGGTTCGCTTGTTAAGATTGCTGGTCTTGCATGCTTTGGGGAAACCTGTTGTTATCTGTGATCTCTCTTTATCCAAAAAAAATCTGTGATCTCTCTACTCTCTCAACCTGGGACGCTCCTGGCTACGATGCCTATTGGATGCATCATACATGTGGGGTACTGCATGATAAACTACATGTATACATCTATCACATCTGCACTAGTAATTCAGCAATTAAACTTAATTTCATGCTAAAATAGGACCTGAGGCGAACAAGATTAGGTTAATTATAGCTTTACAAGTTTTTTTTCTTTTGAACTGAGGCAAACGGGTTGCCTTTTCATTGGTTTTTTTTTTTTAGGCCTCTCTCTTGAGAGTACAAGTTTGTAGCATCTGTTTGGATACATTAGTACTCACACCATACTCACACCACACGCACGCACACACCCCTACCTATGTATCTAAATAAGACCTACATCCTTATATCCCTAATACGCCCTGAGAGACTTTCCCGAAGAACGGAGCTTCGGTGACCGACGGGCACGTTGACCTCGCCTGTGACACATAGGCGTCGAGTGGCATTCCCTGTTTTATTATACTGTTCCTAGTGAACAGTATTCTACAGTGGTGCACAGTACTGCTATAGGGAATAGTGAACAGTATTGTGGGTGAGGAAAACACAAGTCGACCCTAGGGATCGAACCTGCGTCGGCTGCCTGGCCACTGCCAGAGCAAGCCACCGAGCCACGCTCGGTCCTTCGCCTTTTCATTTGTTAGGAGAGAAAGCTTATACCATATTACAGGACCCACCACCTGAAATGCGCTACAACCTAAGCTGGAAAAAGAGAAGAAAAGAAACCGAAGGCTACTCTCCTGGGATAAAACTCGACAAGCAATTTGTTCCGCGGTAATCCAATTCCACGTTCTTCTTTGATATCAGCAATTGTGTTGGGAGAAATTCGTCGATTTATTGTGGAAGACCCTAATGTTTCTCTTATTCCAAATATTCCATCCAACGAGCACGGTTATGGATGTGATGGCCTTGCGAGGATGGGATGGTCATGCTGACTGCGGACGAATATTATTTAACCGATTGAAGGCCAATCCACATGGAAGGGTGGACGTTGAGGAGGCCTAACCACGTGATGACGACATTCCAATTCGGGCGGAGTAGCGACCATGGAAAGAATGTGAACGAAAGATTTTAGCTCCGGTTTGCACAAGGGATAAAACCCATAGTTATGCCAACAGGGACGTTGGAGACGGTCCACGGTCTAGAATCTATTTTAATGACGAGCGCAACGAAGACCTTGTATTTAGGCGGCGCCCAAGCATCCCAACAGAGGGTCTTCATGGGAGACATCATGGCGCTGGAACTGAAGCATATAAGCAGATGAAGCAACATAGGATCTAGAGTTGGAGAACCGCCATGAGATGTTATCTTTTAGGTAATTGTTCAAGAAGATGTCATGGAGCTCTGTCTAGAGGCCAATAAACTAGCTGAGATTCTCCACGGATAGGCCATCAATGGTGGCAATTTGGTCCATCCATGCATCATCAAGAAGAGTTTGTCCATGCTCCTGTACAGATTCATAGAGCGAGGAGATGGCCAATTGACTTCACCAAGTTCTTTGACAATTGACTGCTCTTGTACAAATTCACCAAAATATGCTCCTGTTTTGAAAAAGTTTCCTACTTAGCAAAGAGGACGAAGATCTTCTTCATGTTGAAATTACTATGTAAAAGCTCAAAACTAAAACCGAGAACAACATATAATTTATATGAACGGCTTTAATTACCTCTGTTAAAAACCATTCCCATTTTTTGTCCATATATTTCCTCTCATACGACGCATCTCGTCCTCTCCCTCCCGTGGCGCACCCCAGTGCGCCGCGGGGGGGCCTAAATCCCGCCGCCAGCCCCCTCGTCGATTGGATCCGCTCCCGCCGCTGCCGCCGGCGTCGGCCGCGGTGGCGGCGCCCTGGTGCCTAAGGTGCTAGGGGTGGAGGTCGCAGCGACTTTCTCCGAAGAGGCGGCTGGGGCGGCATCGCGGAGATGGTCGAGGGCAGTGGTTGGGGCGGCGACCTCGGCCAGGCGGCGGCTGCATCTGCCCCTGACCTCGTGCGGGCGGTGGAGGCAAAGACGCGGGTCTAGGTTCCCCGCCTAGGCCCGCCGTCTTGTGGCGGCGCGGAGGGGATTGGGGCGGCGTGGCCGGTTCGCCGGGTGGCCGTCCCCAGCGGAGCGAAGTTGAGGTGGTGGACGCGCGGATGCCCTCTGCAGCGGTCTTCGACGCCGCAGATGGCTGAGCCCGATTTGTGCTTCAGGGCCAGATCTGGGACTGCCGGACTGCTCCGATTCGAGTGCTGCGGGTATGGTGAAGATGCAGTCGTTCTCCCCTTGGTTGCTCTGACCGGCGGCGTGGGGGCTGGCTGGTTTTGCTGAATAATGGCGGCGGTCCTAGGGTTCTGCAAGCGCCAAGAAGAAGATCTACCTGACACTTGTTTCTTCGATCTGGCCGGATTGTCGAGTTCCGGAAGGCTCCGTCAACGAACTCCATTGGGCAATCAAGCCTGGAGATTGTCGAATCGGGTGGGATTCGGTCGCGCGCAGCCATGTTTTTTTTCTGACCGTTTGGTTTCAGAGGAAGCGTCGCGAAGCTCTGCAGTCTGTTGCCATTGGGGATATGCCTTTCTGTTGCCCGGTGAAGTCAGAGTGCGGAGAAGGACATGGAGGCCTAGATTTGAAGACTAGTAATGGTGGTTCGATTCCTGGTGGCGATGAAGAACTTGCTTGGTGATTTGTAACTTGGAGCAGCAGCAACGGCAAGTGGGGGCGACAGCACAGGAGAAGTTCAGAGTCTAAACTTTCAGGGTGAAAACCCAAGGTCTGGCCTTAATTGGTTGTGCCTAGCAATGATCTTGTTGAAGGCATTGCTTTTGCGAGTGTGGATTTTCTTCAGGGTGAAAACCTATGATCTATGATCAGGGCGGCGACGGCGCTATAGCACTGTTCCCTTCTTGGAGACGCCGCTTTTGGAGAAGCTGTATTTCTGGTGCTGTTTTTGGTGGTGTTAGGCCTGCTGCTACAAGGAATAGATCACTGTAGCGGGACTTTTCTTTTTTGTTTTTTTAGATAAGGGGGTGCGGATCCCCGGCCTCTGCATCAAAATGATGCACACAGCCATCCGCAATTATTCATCAAAGCTTACAAGTTACAACATTGATCAAACCGAAGTCAGCCGCTCGGCAACAGAAAGTCGCTACAACTATGATGGGGGTGGCCATGATCAGAGCCGCATGCCTTGACCTCCCACCTACACGCATCATCTACAACCGGAGTACCGGTTCAGCAAACCTCAACGCGCACCGCATGCGCGCGCTGCAGAAGTCGCTTCCGCCGTCTTCCTCGAACCCATCTTCAGGCAAAGATCAATGCCATGACCTTGCAAGGCCAGCCGGCGACGTCGCCATGACGCCAAACAGCATATCCGATCTGCGCGTCCCCATCATCACACATCCAGCGCCGAGACTCCGCTGCGCCGCGCCGCCAAGACTCGCCGTCGACGACGTGTTAGATGCCTCAACACGCCACCTCTCCTTGCCCGTCCCATCCAGCAGGTGCTCCAAAACGATGCCCCCGGGAGGGAGAACGACCCTAAAAGGGCCGTCATCGTCCGATCCGGGAGACCCAGATCTAGGGTTTCCCCCGGAGCAGTCCAAGTTAGGTGACGCGGACAGCAATGACGATGCCTCGATAAGGAAACGACGTCAGAGACGCCGCCATCGTCCGCCATAGCCGAAGCCGGCGCGGTTTTCACCGGCAGTCGCGCCACCCGAACCCGCCGCTGGGTGGAAACGCACTAGGCCCGTGGGGATCCAGGCGCCAACAGCGGAGCGCCGCCGCCCCTCGCTGCCCCTTCTCGCACCTTCGGTCGGAGTCGAAGATGGATCTCGGTTGGATCGAGATCCACAGCCGCCGTCGCCATCCATCACCGGCGCCGGCCTGGAGGGACTCCGCCCTGAACACCGCGCGCACATGGAGGCTGCCACCGCTGTCGCACCTCTAGGGGCGCCACCCTGAAGAACCGCCCGCGATTTCCCGTAGAAGCCGCCCCAGCCGCCACCACGCGTCTCCGCTGCAACCACCCCCCGAGCGCGTTGGACGCCGGGCCCGCCGCCGCCGTGGCCGACGCCGACGGCAGCGGCGGAAGGGAGATTGCCGGCTTGGACCCTTCTGGCGGCGCTAGGTTTATCGCCCCTTCAGTCGCCCTGGGGAGCGACGCGAAGGGGTACTTTTTGGTGCTGTTGCGGTCCTTATTTTGGGGAGAATTTCACTTCCCCGGCCTCTGCACCAACTAGGATGCACACAGCCTTTTAAGCATGAGTATCAGGATTTTTATCTTGGTTAATAACCAAGCCTGATCCTCAGGATAGATTGCATGAGTATCAGGAAGGCCTGATCCTCAAGTATAAATAGGAACCTAAATTCGCGTCCCTGGGGACTTGAACCTGGGTGTTGGGTTTGTACATCCACTACCCCAACCAGTTGAGCTAAGCTCCACTCCTAAAAATTTTGGGGGAGAATTTCACTTCCCCGGCCTCTGCACCAACTAGGGATGCACACAGCCTTTTAAGCATGAGTATCAGGATTTTTATCTTGGTTAATAACCAAGCCTGATCCTCAGGATAGATTGCATGAGTATCAGGAAGGCCTGATCCTCAAGTATAAATAGGAACCTAAATTCGCGTCCCTGGGGACTTGAACCTGGGTGTTGGGACTTTTCTTTTTGTAATTCTTCTTCTTATTCTGGGCTGTGTGCATCCGTGTTGTCGCTAGGACAATGCGTTATTGCAGAGGCCGGGTGTAATTGGTATCTTCACGATATTAATATATACTCTTTATCTTAAAAAAAATATTTCCTCTTTACTTGTAGAATGCAAGTCCCGAGAGCTACTAACTCTATCTTCACTAGATAGCAAATGTCGATTCATTTGTTGACATGGGGGCATGTGAAGGTCGTTTTGACCCTACCTCATCTTATAGCTCTTGCATTTATACACTATCACCTCTCTCAAAAAAGGCTTTCACCTGGGCTTTTATAAACTAACACAAAAGGCCGAACCGATACAAAGTGATGACAAAACCCTCGTATATAGCAGAGCAAACATAAAAAAGAAAACAGGAAAAGCTACATCCAATAGGAAGCACCCGAGACTGCCAACTAGAGGTGACACTAGTACACTACGCGACCTTAAAAAACCATCGGACATCGTCGCACCGTATCCACCAAGCTGCAGCCGGAAAGGACAATCTGGTCCTGCAAGCGGACAACGCGGGCCGGGCACAGCACAACCAAGTCACGTGTCCTCTCTTAACACTATCGCCAACCACGTGACCTATTTAAGTTGAGAAAACTGTAAAACAAATGAGGGTGTAATATTATAGGTTAGGCTGTTTAACCAGACGAAAGCCCATTGGCCCATTAGCCCATGGTACTGTGTTGTAATATTACGAGTCAAGCCGCTGCCTTCGGCCTCCAAATCCTATATATCGCACAGCAGCGGCGCTAGACGGTCGCGCCGCCTGAAGCGCGCCGCTGTTGGGCCAGACCATTTCACGTTTTTTTCTTTTTTCTTCTCTGTTTTTTTTCATTTTTATTTTCTTTTTCTGTTTCCGTTTTTCTTTTTCTTCTGTTTTTTTTAGTTTCTTATTTTCGTTTCTCTTTTGAAAAATTCAAATTCGAAAATTGTTCAAATTCAAAAATTATTCATTTTTGAAAATTGTTTAAATTCTAAATTTGTTCATTTTTCGAAAATTGTTTAAATTAAAAAAAATCATTTTCGAAAATTGATCAAGTTCAAAATTTGTTCAAATTAGAAAATTGTTCATTTTGAAAAAATTGAAATCAAAAAAAGAAATGAAAAATCATAAGAGAAAAGGAAAAAAGCCGAATGGGCCGGCCTATTAGCGAGCGCCCTTCAGGCGGCGCTAGCGCGGAGCGCCGCCTGCGGGCGATATATAGGCGCACCCCTTCGTCCTGTGAGTGGCTCAATCGGCAGAGGCTACTCCTCATGTGGGCCGTGCTGTACCGGCCTGGTACTGTACCATTAGACTCCTTATTTTGTGTGTGGCCATTGGAAAGTCTCTCTTTCGCCAAAATGGGAATTTCATTATCTCAAGCTTAACGGTAGCATTGCCTTTTTGCGTAGTTCTGTTCAAGACGTCCTAAACTGCTTGCTCGGGGCCTCGAAGAACACAGCATTGGATTGTACTACTTGTACATCTGGCTAATCTCCCAAATCAATGCTACTACTCCGTACCAAACAGTAGCAATTAGCCATAACACGCACGTACCTAACTCAACTGTACGTACATTACATATGTGACGGTGGAGACGTGCTGCCAAAAATGAACAACCTGCCGCTGGTCCTGATTCGTCTCCCGGTCGAGGTAGTGACAATTCGTCTCAACCACTCCCGTGTACGTACGTAGACGTACGTGTGTCCGGACGTCCAAACCATTTATTGTACACTTTTTTTTTTAAGCTGAACTGTAGGTTTCCCCACAGCGTTTCAAAAAAAATTATAAAGGTAAAATAATACTCCCTCCGTTCCAAAATAAGTGTCTCAAAGTTGTACAAAAGTGAATGTATCTATACTTGTTTCATGTCTAGATGTTACTTTTTGACAAATCTAAGACAGTTATTTTGGAACGGAGGGAGTAGGTATCTGTACAAAAGGATCTAGAGATTAGATCCAAAGGAAAGCAAAAGAAGGAAAGCTACAGCTAGTTAAAAAGAAAGCAGCAGCCCAATCCTTCAGACAAGAATAGGCACGACGAGTCGCCTTGTGCAGCAGCAGAGAGAGTTCATCCTTAAAAATCCGCCAGCATCTGTATATACTAGGATTGATTCCTTTGAAGATGAAGTCATTTCGAACCCTCCAAATTGCCCAACAGACCAGAACAATTAGCTCCAGCGAGAACGGCTTATCAAGTGCTGCTTTGAGACTGACAATATAATGCAAAACTGACTGTTGATGAGGCGGGGCAGCCGAGTGAACCCAAGCAGGGCAAAGGTAATGCCAACACATTTCAGCAAAAGGACATTCAAATAACAGGTGATCCCTGGATTCAAACTGAGGGGAGCTACACATCGCACAACTGTAGTTTGGCATGAAGAAATTCTTCTAAAATGTTATGGAGAGGCCACCTGATTTTTCTCATAATTTTCTAAAATGTTTTAGTGCCTCAATAAAATCCCTAAAGGGCTACTGGAAATAAAAGAAACAGGAAATAAAGAAAGGCCAGGGGGTTTTCTGTAAAGTCGCCGTCCTCTTCCTCTGTCACCACCGCAGCACGCGCTGCCTAGCGCCAGTGGCGAGCTCGCCACTGTGCCGCTCGCCTCCTGCCGCGCGAGGAGGATAAGATCGCCACCGAAGCTCTCTCTCTCTCACCTCAGTTATTCTCCCACATCCCAGCTGCTCTCTCTTTCTCCGTTTCTTTCACCATGGCGGAACCCTAGCCGGAGCTTCGCCGCCGCATCGCCGTCGATTAAGGCCACCCCGATCAGATCAAAGAAGTCCATCGTACTCGCCTCGTCTTCCTCTTCCTCCTGGTGCAAGGAATCGGAGCTGGGCGTAGCAAATCAAGCGGGGCATCGTCGTCTTCTTCCTCTCCGGCCGTCGGACGTCGAGCAAGCTCGCCGCCGTTTCCGTCCACCTCCGTCCTCTCCGAGCTCATACACGCGTCGAGGGTGAGCAAGCGTACCTCCTGGACATCTCCGTCCTCCTCCTCTCCCTCTATTCCGACGAGTAGCAGTAGCTTAGTCGTAGGCCGTAGCCCGTCGTCGCACGACCTCGTCGCCGGAGCATTTCCCGGCGACCATTTGGTCCAAGGCGACGCCGCTTGCCTCCCCGTAGCTCGACGAACCAGATGCACTTGTTCACGAGCACGCACACGAGCCCGCGCATCGGATCCGTGCTCGCCACCCTCGGTGGTCACCGCCGCGCTCGTGCCGGTCGTGGCTCTGCCGCAGTCAACGTGCCCGTGGGCCTCCGCGCAGACGTGGCTGCCTACGTGGCCTGGACCCCACCCGCCAGTGACACTGGGTAGCCATCCCTTCGGTGCAAAACGGTTCGGTAGTTTATTTGGAAAATAAAATAAATAGCCAGATTCAAATTTAAACTTGTACAATCCATAACAATTTAAATACTTATCCAAAAATTACAAACAAGATACCAAAATGTTCAGAAAAATAAAGTCTGTCTTTTGGTATAACTCACACATCCAACTAAATTAGTTTAGTTGCTGTTTTATTAAAATAATTAAAATGGCAGAAAAGAAAGCTGTTTTGGAAAATCAATAACTTTAGAAATAATGATCCAAAAATTAAGTTTGACCTATCAAAATGTTCAGCAATTAATCTACTTCATGTTTCACCATTTTTACCAACCTGGATAATTAGTTTTAATGTTGTTTAAAAGAATTGAACAAAAGGGCAGACTTAAAAGGGATTTTATAAATTCAATAAGTTTTTATTGGTATATCAGAAAAATGTGGGTGATATATCAAAATGTTCAGAAAAATGTGAACTATCCAGTAGCATCACCATCTTGCATATGTGATCACAATCACAGTACTGCACTTTTTAGAAGCTAAGGAAATCATTAAGTTAAAGGCGGGGTTATAATTTTCTCATATAGAAATAATCAATTCTGCACCCCATTTAAATTGCGGGATATTTTTACAAGTAAATTCAGTGCACTAAAATGTCATTGCCATCATGGGTATCTTGTTAATATCTCTACCTAAGCTTGGTGAAATATTTTGAATTACAGAGATTAATTGGTGACCTAACTTTTGTCTGAAGTATTTCCTGTTTAAAGGGAGGTGCTTGTTGTTAATCTTTGCCTAAGATAGTTATGGGATCTATGTTCCTAGCATGGGTATAGTGTTGGACTACTCATTAGTATAATGCCCTTGTAAGTGTAGATCTTAGTTTGTTGCTCGAATGATTAGTTTGGTGTTTGTGGTTTGTTACCTGTTTGTGTGCCACTTGTGGTTTGGTTTGCTTATTGATTGTTGTTTTATTTTCATGTTTGCGACGCTGGATATAAACGCTACCGGAGTGGTCTTTGGAAAGGATTTATTGAAGAAGAATCGGAGTTTATTTCTTTGATCAGTGAGGAGAAGTCCAGGAACATTATGCTGAAATCAGGCAAGCTGCTGAAATCGGAGTGGTCTTTGGAAAGGATTTATTGAAGAAGAATCGGAGTTTATTTCTTTGATCAGTGAGGAGAAGTCCAGGAACATTATGCTGAAATCAGGCAAGCTACTTCTCTGAGCTTGCATCTATATACATCTATTTTGGTTCACATGTTTTACTTATAAAGAGCATAAGTGATTTATGTGGTGTTTGCCACTAAAGCTATGAGTTTGAAAACCCTTTTTTTCAAAATACAAATATATTATTTTGACACCCTATATGGAGGTGTTCGATGGAAATTCATTTTCAAACTATAGGATGGGAAAATATTGTTTACTCAAAACTCTTTTGAAAATACTTGTGTGGTTATGGAATGCCGAAATGTCGGTGTTGAAGTGGAGAAATGGAGAATGAGGATGTTTATGAAAAATGCACATTGTGTCCTAGTACTATGACGACCAATCTTACCCTGTGCGACCACATTTACCCACATATGGGAAAGGGCGTAATCATATAATTTGCTCATATTAGTATGGGATGCCTCATCGACGGAGATGACTCCGTTATGCATGGGGGGGTGGTTTGGTGACCTACCCCTGACCCAGGTCCTCACACGATGGTGTGGAGGATAGAAGGCTCGTCCCCAATACACCGCCGGGCAAAACTATGAGTCCTCACACTTAGATTCCGACGGGCTGGGTTAAGTGTTGATGGAAAGTGTCATAAGGGCAGGGTCCTATATAGCATGAGCAAAGGACATGCTATGGTCGGTGACTCAACTTCGCATACACCTTGTATGGCGGGACGTGGCTGACACGATGAGTTACCGGATGGATGTGGGAAAAGCGTGCTACCTCTGCAGAGTGTAAAAAACTATTCGAATAGCCGAGTCCTCGGATATGGACAGTTGGGAGGCTGTCCTAAGACCTTGTGCAAGTTTTGCAAAGTTTTGGAGATTTGAAAATAAAATGGAGATGTTTTATATATGCAGCTATACCGACGGGCTGGTATGAGGTTGCTGGAAAAGAGGAAGACCATGAAGGGCTATGGTCGAGAAGTGCAGAGTTTTGTGTTTTGAAAGTGGAAAATGTTTTATGCAACTATACCGAAGGGCTGGTATAAGGTTGTTGGAAAAATGATTTGGCCATGAAGGCTATGGTCGAAAAAGGAGGAGTTTTGGAGAAATAAATCAATGGTGATTTTCCGGGAAAATGTTTAAAAGAGTGGTTTCTTACCTTTTTCAACAAAGATGTATTTTCTGGGAAAATGTTTATAAAAGAGACTTCTTACCTTTTTCAACAAAGATGTATTTTCCGGGAAAATGTTTATAAAAGAGACTTCTTACCTTTTCAACAAAGATGTATTTTTGGGAAAAAGTTTTAAAAGAGACTTCTTACAAAGACAGATTTATGGGAAGAAGTTCTAAAAGCCTTATTTCCTTTTTCAAATAAAGTTATATGAATTTCAAACAAAGGTTTATTACACAAAAGTCTATCCTTCTCTTTCTCGATAAGGATGTAGAGTTTTCAAAGCAAAGAAAGTATTATTTAAACAATAAAAAGAGTAGTGCATGCTCATTTCGGGGGTAGTTTGCGAGTACAATCAAATGTACTCATATTGGTTTCGTCCCTGGCTATTGTCTTAGCCAGATTTTGAAGATGAGCAGTTCGGAGAAGAAGATGTCAATGGCGTCGATGCGAACTAGGGCGCTTCCCAGTCAGCTCCTGTAGGGTTATGGCAAATGACTTGGGCTCCACGTTGTTTGATGATTTCCGCTGCAAGTACCTGTTGAAGTTACGGCTTCAATCAAGTAAGTATTTTCATTCGGTATTTATGGATGTTCTTTTGATATTAGTTCGATTGTGCTCAGCGACACACTGATCATAGGATCGCTGATGTTGTAGGCACAAGGGTATTTCGGACAGCTAGTCCGGGGTCCCCACACGGCTCTCATGGCGGATGCGGATGACGGCGCTCGCGGTGGATGCGAGGCTGACGGAGCTCCGACGGCGGCTCGGGGCGAGGGACAGTCGGATCTGGCCGGGCGTGGCTGGTTCTTGGCCTCCCGTGCTCATCTGTTGTGCGGACGGTGGTGATGTTGCACGGACCCGATCTGGGCCTTTGGGCGGGCCGGGAGGACTGCGGTTGGCGTGCCGTGAGGTCTCGGCTCAAGAGGACGTGATGCTGGTCTGAGTTGGAATCGGCGGGGAGGTGGTGTTGGAGCGGTCTCGACTGAGGTGGTTGGCTTGGTTACACCTCGTGGTCGACGGAGGAGGTTCTCGGGAGAAATCTTGTTCTGGCCCCTCTCAGAACCGGCGATGGCGACACCCGCAGGTGTCGCTGACTTTCTTGGAAGCGTCGCTGAGGGATCCTCTCCTCGTCCCGTGGTCTTGGCTCCGGCGGGAAACCTCATATCCTCGGATCGGACGATGAAGGCGCTGGTGCGTCTTGCTCTTCCTTGGGGCATCGTCTCGGATTTGACTACAGCTTGAGAGTGGTTGGTGAGATGCCTCATTTGGGGGCTCCGAGGGCAGTTTGGAAACGATGATGCGTCTAGTTGAGTTTGGCTCACGGCTCAGCCTTCGTAGTAAGTTTTCCAGCGTGTCCGATGGGTTCTCTCGTGCTTCGTTGTGTTGCTGTGGAGTCGAAGCTGCGGTGGAGAGTGTCCTTGCGGCAACGATGACGGACAATCAGTGGTTTGCGGAGGACTCGGTCGGCGCAACCCAGCATAGTTCTCCTTTCGAAGCTCTTCGTCAAAGTCGAAGCTGTTTGTGGCTTGGCGCGTGAGGCTGACTGTTGGCATGGGCTGACATGGTTTCCGGCGTTGTTGTGGTGAGGGCCGTGTTGGTGGTCGTCGAAGATGGAGTCGGAGTCGCTTGCTCGAGTAGGAGTGATGACGATGATATTTGTTGGCAACCCTGACAGTGGCTTTTCTCTTCGTTGATGCATGTGTGCTCCGTGTGGGTGGCCAGGTCGGCCGGTGGTGGTGCCCAATGTGATCGTGCTCCGTGACGACATTGGTGCATTTGTATCGGTTTTTGGTCGGTTTTTCAATAATTAACCGGACATCTCTTCTTATTAATCAATGAAAATGGCAATTTTTTTTTGCCTTATTCCAAAAAAAAGGTCTATCTTTGGGTCCCCGTGCGAATCGTTTGAGTGTACTGCAAGAGTGTAGTTGTTCTATTTGTAACCGCATTTACTTCTTGCAAAACTTCTTCTTAATTAATAGATTAGGTTAAAAAAATTGCCCCCGTTTCAAAAAAGGCCAGGCCACACCATGTACTACGCGAACGGTATGTAAAGCCATGAAAATCCAGATCAAACCTGCAGGTAGTCTTCAGAAATTCTCCAAGCAGCATGTGATGCATGGGCCCTACTACGTGCTGTACCCATAATATTAAAACTAACCGGAGCTAACTAATCCCATCGAAGAAGAAAATTCCACCTATATACAATGGCGCCGTCCCTTTCAAATCTTAACACGGACAGGTGCCTCTGAGCTGTCGATCTCACTCGTAAACCTCTATATAAAACCCTAGCCTCAGACACGCCGAAACGCCATATATTCATTCTCTACTGCCCATCCATCAGGACAGCGAGTACTCGACAGAACCAAGTGAGCAGGAGAAGCATCTGCAGGGAAGCTAGCATCAGATCCATGGAGCTGGAGGCCGCCGCGCAGGTGCCGAGGACGGATGCCAGGAAGAAGCTGGTGAGGTGCCCGAGGCTGCAGCTGGACGCCAAGACGGTCACGGCCGTCGAGCAGTCCACGGGCACGACCATCGCCGCCGATCCAGCGCCCAGCCCGGGCGGCGCGATGCGCGTCAAGATCGTGCTGAGCAAGCAGCAGCTGAAGCAGGTGGCGGCGGCCGTGGCCGCCGGAGGCGCCTTCGCCCTGCCGCCTGCGCTGGAGCAGCTGGTGAGCACTCTCAGACGGCAGCACGCGAAGAAACAGCAGGCGACGGCGGCGGCCGAGGTTGCTGCCGCGAGACGCCAGGGACGGTGGTCGCCGGCGTTGCACAGCATCCCGGAGGATATCTTCAGCTAGCTAGGCTAGGCAACCTCCCTTGCTAGCTACGTGTTGTAGTCGATTCGCGTGTATAGCTAGTAGCTTCGATGGCCTCTCCATTTTGTTTTGCCTTTTCATCCTTGATTAATCCTGGGATGCAAACAACGTTGTGCTGAAATGCCGGAAATTTTAATCTGGCATTTGGATCCAACATTTTCTTAATGTGTTCATGAATCATGATTCATGATCCATCAATGTACATATTCTCTGGCCGATTCAATAAACAAAATGAGCTGGGTTGGGACTTGGGAAGGAAACACCCAAGCGTGCGAACCTGCGTGTCTCTTTCCTGCTCTGAATCTTTGTCCATCGGCAGGTAGAGCCACTGCATTCTGCATATGTGGGTGTGGTAGCGGGCGCGAGCAGGTGGGGCGCTTTGCTCGAAATGCGAGCCAGCCCAGCCCTAAAAGATTCGTCTCCAGTAGAGTACTACGACAAGATCTACTCAAAAGAGTTTACATTTCACGGCCCAACGGGCGCAACAGTGGGTGATGGTGCCCCGTCACATGCATGCCAGCGTCTAATCGGATCGTTTCAGAGTCGATTGTGGTTATCTTATCTTCTTCCATAGTGGCTAGCTGCCGGATCAATGGCCACAAGCAATGGCGGAGACACGTAGAAGGCGATGTGCTTTTTCAGAGAAGCGATCAGAAAAAATTTCAAGGCAACGAAGCAGAGCTAGCCAGCTTTTGATGCAGGTCAAGATTCAAAGGCTGGTGTCTACTCTGGTCCGTGCCTCATCCGGTGCACCTACAATATTTGGCCAGCACACTCAAACCCGGAAATAAGACTTACGTTTGGGACAACACTTTCAAACCCGGAATTAAGACCCCAATCATACGGTAGCGGTACCGAAATTTAACGAGCAGTCTAGTCACCTTTCTGACCACCGCTACCTGGTCTACACATCAGCTATCACTATGAAAACACCGTCACGGCATTCATTAGTTTCTTAGAAGTAGTCCCTCCGTTCTAAAAAGGATGACTTTCATTTGTGTACATGCAGGTGAACGTATCTATACATGTAACATGTCTAAATACGTCCGCAAATAGACAAATAGAAGTCATCCTTTTTTGAACGGAGAGAGTATCACATACCACCATTGTACATCACGCCCGTCCTAAAACACACAACTCCATGAAACGGACCGCAAAATCTGGAGCATCTCCACTCACGGCGTCTATGGGCCTCCCAATAGATTTATTGGACACACCCAGAACGACAAATCACGCCAACTCGTGACGTCTATACCCGATTTAATCTTGTGCGCCCAGCCCGCTTCCCCCACGTTGGGAGCCGCTTTTGCGCGCGGGATGAAACCGTGTGCGCCGCCACGTCGGATATCGACATGCGGGGCAGCGTAGTCGTTGAGACAGCCACAACCTCAAAACCCTACTTACCTCTCCGTGTCCTCACCAATTTAATTTCTCCCGCCCCGCCGCTCTCGTTCACGTCTCGACCTCGTGGCCATGGCGCCGCCACACGCAACCAAAGCTCCCTAAGCCCTCAAAAGGAAGGCGAAGACGAAGGCATCAGGGACCACGCTTGGAGTTCACAGGCCTCGCAAGCCTCACCCACAGAAGGAGTGGTCAGAGAGGATGACGGGTACGGACTGGCAGTATGACGTCCTATGGCGCCAGATAGGCACGGAGGAACGCAACGGGAGACGCAAGAAGGAGGCGGTGAATAAGCAGACGTCTATGACAGCGGCGAACATTGCCGCCTTGAACCAAGCGTTCGCCATGGGAGTAAGTTAGGAGAGCCTCACGACGACCGTCCGTTCGAGAAGCGGCGGATCATCGTCGTATTCTTCGTACTTCCTAGAGAGCGCCAGTGCCACGGCTCGGTTCAGGTTATCTCCCGAGTTCGGCGAGAGCAAGCATGGTAGTTTTGACCCGAACGTCGTCTTTTCCCTGACCAGGATCGTCCACAGCGGCCTCACCGGCCTCGCCGTTGATCTCAACGAGTCGTATGAGGGCTCGCCGTCCCTGCGTAGGGGCCAAGTTGTCTGGCGCCCCTGGCGTCGACTGATGCATGTAAAATGCATACATGAACTTTGCATTATTTTCACTTATATTCCAGTCATATTTGCATCATATAAGGGTTATATCACTGTTTTATAATGATTTTGGGAATATTTGATATGTTTCCTTTTTTTATGGAATTAACCCTGCGCAGGCAGAAAACCCTATTTCTATATTTTAATGTTTCAGGGACCCAAACGACGTCCAAATGACCTGGAAATTTACGAGCATCAGTTTTTGGAAGGAACAAAGCGTGGGAGCGAAGGAAGCAAACAAGCGGAGGCCCGAGGGCCCAGATGAGTGGGCCCACGCGGCCAGGTACAGGGGCCGCGTGGGACCCCCTTTTGGCCCTCGGAGCTCCATTGCCGTCGATCTTCCCTCCACCGACTCCGTTTTGACCTAAAACCGCCTATAAAAATAGTCCCCCAACGTTCTCTGAAAAGGGCGCCGCAGAAACACAGAAACACCGAAACAGAGACCTGGAGTTGCAGATTGGAGGAGGAAAACTCCGGCGGGGCGCTGCCGGCGTGGTCTCCATCTTCTCCAACGACTTCTCCACCGTCTTCATGATGAAGAGGGAGTAGTCCACCTCTGGACTATGGGTTTGTGGAAGTAACTTATGTATCTCTCTCTCTCGAGCTTCACTAATTAGTACCGTATGAGCTGCTGAACATGATTACGGTCATCTATGTAATACCTTTGTGGTTGATCTTTTTATGAGTTAATATATGTTTGAGATTGCAATGGTTTTGTTTCAGTTATGAAATTAGATGCATATTATGTACCCCGTTCTTATTTACTTGTCATGATCAAGCATGTTTATGAGAGAGTGTGAGGGGAACATATGCATTAGTTGGAGTAACGGGGGGTGGCTAGTGCAGTGAACGTGAGAGAAAGTTCTGCGATCCACTTGGGTGTTTTACCTTACTTTGTTGCCTCACTAGGGATAAAAAGAAATACCATGCTACCGGAGATGTGGGTGTGACCATTGCCACTACTCCATGACTAGATCTAGCATGTTCTTATTTTAACTTCATGTCATGATACTTATTGCTATACTCTGAGTTATCTTAATTACTGAGGTGTTATGATTTAGTTCGCATCTTGGTGGAGTATAAGAGAGACTAATAACCAAAAGGTCTCTATGTTAGGACGTGATGCCCATATAATTATAACTTGTCATTAAATTGTTGTGTTGCAATCTCATATGTCAACTCTAGTGTTCCATTGTCTACCACTTTATTAAAGAGGGAGTGCATTTGTGAAATCATGAACCCGGTCCATTTTTAATCATAAGAAACACCTTTCCAACCACTTTTACCACTTTTCCATTTTCTGCCATTTAAAAATCCGAAAATACAAAAACACTTTTACATCTTGCATTCATCATATAAAACCCAAAAATATCATTTATCATTGCTACCACCATTCTTGCATATTTATTTACCACCATTGCATATTTATTTCTTGTTTGCATTGCCAACTACTAGGTGAGGTTGAGTACCAAAACATTTACTTTGTTTTGTGGGTAACCAAAAGAAGGATAGGAAAGATAAATCTTCACTACTGATTCCCCGAGAGTTCGATATTAAACCCTTGAGTCATTTCTTGTGGGGAAAACACGTCTTCCACTTACTACACACTCTGCACTTGGAGTCTCAACCTAACCCGTTTACTTTTCACGCAGGTAACTACGTGAAGGGCTATCACATCATCGGGTATCATCGACAACCAAATCCAGGCTGGTCGTAGCTTGTCGATCGGTGTGGGCACATCTAACGTGGCCGACGAAACGCCGTCTGGTGTATTCGACACCAACCAGGTATGGGACTATCACATGATCGGCAACATTGTGTTTTATGTGCACATAGACGAATCATGGTGGGCGAATTCGTGTTTTGTGTGCACAGAACAACGTCGACATCATCCATGACATAACCAATGATGGCGCCCCCCACACAATACGAAAAAGAAGAGGAGGGCGAGTATGATGAAAAAGAAGAAGAGGATGAGGAGGGGTTGGACGAGGAGCCCACAACTGACGATGGAACTAGAAATAAGAAAAGGAATGGGAACCGAGACATTTGTTGGACGGGCAAGGAGGATTAGTGCTTGGAAGGTCGTGAGTGAGAACTCAACCACTGGCGCCAATCAAAGAAGCTTTGCCTATTGGAAAAGAATCAAGACCGAGTTCGATAAGCACAAGTTCACCAAAGACTACTACAAAGTGCACAT
This sequence comes from Poa pratensis, assembly GCA_947311845.1. NCBI lineage: Eukaryota > Viridiplantae > Streptophyta > Magnoliopsida > Poales > Poaceae > Poa > Poa pratensis. The sequence continues at coordinate 27,307,832 of CAMZMU010000081.1, read as the reverse complement.
GGATCGCAACCAAGGTGCCATATCGAGCATAGGTGGCGTACCATACAAAAAAATCAACAAGTCACGGATTTCATGAGAATATCCACAATAGGTCTGAGTGGGAAGAATATGACAGATCAAGTAAGTTCATGTCAATCTTGTTCGAGTTGGCACACACGTACATCTTTTTGCTACCTCATATGCGCTAGCCTTTTTTCGGGACGAGAACAACAACAATGAGTTCGACTTGATGTATTGCTTCAAATTACTCCAAAATTGCGAAAAATGGAAGGCGTTCCGAAACTCACTCAAAAGGGTGGTTGTGGCAACGTCAACGTAGATGCTTCCAACACGGAGGGACTGTCAATCAGGAACGGGAAGGCAAAGGCGGCTGTTGCGGCGACGGCAATATCGGAGTGGGTGCAGTCATCCATCGACAAGTTTCTCGCCGATGTCTCCTGGAACTAGAGCTTTAGGCGCGTCGAGAATGATTCAAGGTGGGCGGCGTTGATGGAGAAAACCGACATCAAGCTCGAGCTCGAGAAGGCGAAAGTCGCCGTAAAAAGAAGAAGAAGGATTTCATGATATTTACCGCCGACGTATTGAACATGGACCCACAGGTGAAGACGGTGCACGACATGTTCTGTGTCGCCATCTTGCAGAAACCGGGCTTCCCACGGCGGTAACCACGCCGACGGCGACACCGCTTGATTTGTTCTCCGTACGTATGGCTGGACCGGACTTCGCGGGGTTTCTGGATTTTGAATTTGCGGTATAGACTTTAAATTTATGGCCGAGAGTATGTTTTCATTTGATTTGCATGAGTTTCAAATTGCAAAAACGCGAGTAAGAGATGCTCTCTCACCAGTGGAAGCAAGCACCGGCGGCACTCAGCGATGACGGGGACGCACGTACGAACACGCGGCGGCGACCTGTGCCGATCGCTGGCCGGAGCGCACGGACAGCTAAGCCCGGCAGCATGCGACCTACCTGAAAATGACCCATCATGCCCGGAAGCGCTCTCGGGGGACGCACGCAGAGCGCGACACGCAACGACCCGGGCACAGCTCAGCTCACACGGAGCAGGGGCGTTGGCCTGATCCGGACCGTCGAGGCACGATCCGGCGGCCGGGACGCGCGGCAGGAACGATCCATCGGCGCGTGCGTGCGTGGTGGACGGGAGTCGCTGATCCGGTGGTCCCGGCCGCTGTTCTTGTTTACTAAACCCAAGTTGTGTGTACTGGATGATGGTACACGCGTCGTAATAATTCGGTGGTGATCGGGACTGGTTTTTTCCATTTGAAAAATCGGTGGCGTTGTTACGTCAGGCTAGCGTCATGGTTGCGTCACCAGCGAAGCCTCTTTTTTTTCTTTTTCGCTCGAGTTTAGTTTCCCGATCTTTAATCATGTGCACTGTGTCCAACCGATCTAGTACTACGAGTACATGGTCCTGTATTAAAGAATCACCATCATTGTTACAGACACCGATGGATTTCGTACTATACTCTGCATTGTACGTACGTCTCTTCATAGTTTAACAACAAATCAGTAGCAGGTCTCAAAAACTGTTCTAAAACAGTTTATGATCACGTTATTTCCATCGCAAAGTAAACACAACGCCTTTGCATTGTTCCACGCTCCACGGTACGCCTTAATTTGCTTCTTCTTTGTACTCTGGTCATTGTTGGTAGTGCCCGTACTCGCCGTCCGATCTGCGACGCGTCACGTACGTTGCGTTAGATTCATCACGGCGGGATACTAAAACAGTGTTCCCGACGCAAACTCCGCCTACAACATAAACTTGACCTGAAAAGCAGTGCTCGGTCACGTGCACTTCGTCCGTAGCGTCGACACCTCACGCATTTGGCTGCACGTATTCCGGAGCCGCAGCTAGCAGAGAGCTAGCTGCTTGATTTAGCAGGTGAGATGGCTGGCACGTGGGGCCGACCCTCCGGTCACGCAGCACGCGAAGTACAGCGCAAAGATCGATCTATTACTAGCTAGCTTTTGTGCATGTGAAGAAAGCTATTATCCTCGTCAGCTCCAGGGGATTGTTTATCTATCTGATCGTGGATTTGTTTATGCAGTGGTTTGGTTTGCACACAAAGAAATAAATGGCCGCTGCTACGAGCCTACGACGACCTGTAGCTGCCAATGCATCGGCCCCATGTTACTTCCTCCTCAAAACATGGCATGCAATTGCAAATGCATTGCATTATGGAGTGGACGAAGCTTTATTAGCTAGCAAGATCATATGTTCGTTCGTACCCCCTGGAGAAGCCAGAAGGCTGCGCACTTTGACAAAGTTAGTTTAGTTATAGTTAATCATAGGCAGAGGAAAACAACATTACAAGTAAGAATTCGTTTCACAAGTTAGTTTAGTTTAGTTAATCATTGGCAGATCAATTATGTATGCGTGTCACCGGCTAGTCACCCAACGGTATATACGGTGTATCTTAGTCTGGTGATGCAATCTCGTCGTTTGTATTGCTACGGACAACGGAGTACCTGTTTTTTTTTGTCAAAAAAAAAAGACAAAGGAGTAGCTAAGAAGCTCTCGATCGCCTGGCGTCATGCATGCGTAGGTACTCTGGTTCTTCGACCGACCGGTGCCTTGCGCTGCATTGATTATGATCATTGCGGGGGATTAATTCCGCGTTACTGTTGCAATTTGGCGTCAATCATAGGGGTTGCTCACCGTCCATCCGCGTCGATTTAGTACGTTGGTGATGATTGCGCCTGATCATGGCACGTAGGGTTGTTAATCAAATTTAGTTAGCAACCAATGTCAAGATAGATAACTTAATACGCGGATTTAACGACCAGCAGCTGGCCTGGCAACTGCGTGAGTAGACCTTATCTTAATTTGAAGGGAGTTGGACGATCTGATGCTACTTGTTAATTAGTTAACTGACGGTTATGATTACTTAGCTTGAAATGGCCTAGTTGAAGTTCAGAGACTTCAAGGATATGCGAATACATTCCTCTCTCCAATAATAAAAAAGAAGAACGTCAATCAACGTCTTTAGGACCGTCCGCTAGACTGTAATGTCAATACAGCCAGCTCACCGTGGGATCGAGCAATGGACCGATGGTTCCATCGTCGAGTCTATCGCAAGGATTCAGTTCCCAGCTTTCCTGAGAGTGACAGCAATACCAACATCTCAAATTAAGACTGCATATACAAGCTTGCATAATGGTTTTTCAGTTAAACACTCTGCATTTCAGAACCGTGTACTGTTGGTTTGCAACAAAAGGATCGTACGAGCTCATACATGATCATACATCTCAACCCATGGTATAACTGGATCTCTAGGATGCAGGAATGCAAGAAGAACATGGGGGAGGGCGTTGTTGTAGCCAAGGATCGATCGATACTACGTTACTTTCATCCCCGATCGATCCTCTCTCTGCGAGAGGGACGGCCATGTGAGGCATCCATTTCTCTATTCAACTGCCATCGCAATTAGTCCCTGTCTCATGATGGTTGTTTAAAAGTCTTATAAAAGCCACTTTTAGTTACTGTCATGTAACAAACCTATTAACCGTATTGATCCATGTTACTACTACTTGCCCATCTAATTGATTTTCAGACAAGGAAAGAAAGCTTGGGACACTCATCGCAGGTGGTGAGGAAGTGAGGTTCCTCCGGGTGCAGGGCCCACGGCGCAGTGACCTGAAGTGGTACGTATCTGGCGACAACTGGGGCTGGCTGCGCTCACCAAAAGGCAAGGCATCGGCGGCTAACCAGTATATAAGCATGGCAGTACCGGAATACTCGACAGCCCGCACATTCACTTTGCCTTTGCTTCCGCCTTTGTGCTGTGGCTTGCAAGGAACGTCGGAGGGAGCAGGGACTGAGAGTACTGCTGCTACTTGCCCGTCGCGCGGGGCGTCGGCGGCTACTGATCGCATCGCGGCCGGCCACGTACGGAGATGGCGATCAGGTGCTTCTTCCCCAGGGACGCGGCGGCCGGACACGGACACGGCCACCGGCAACAACACCAGTCCAAGGCGGCCGCGGAGGCGCTAGAGCAGCTGCACCACGGTGGCCGCGTCCTATCCCGGGAGGAGGTGGGCGGCGCGGTGCGCGTCAAGATCGTGGTCAGCAAGCGCGAGCTGAAGAAGATGGTGGCGGCCCTCGGCTCCGGCACCGCCGGCGAGGTGGCGGCTGCGGCGGCAGCGGCATCGGGGGATCGCCGCAGCGGCAGGCAGCGCGCGTCGGCCGGCGGCGCGGACGCGGAGCAGAGGCTGCAGTCGCTCCGGCGGCGCAGCTTGCGGAGGGTGGCGGAGGAGACGCGGCGGATGCAGGCGAGCGGGGAGTGGGAGCCCGGGCTGCAGAGCATCCCGGAGGAGGTCTACTGATGGATGAGTGCTACAGCCAGTTAATGGCAGCTTCGTTGGTTAATCGTTTTTACTAATCAAGGTTGGGTTTTGATCACCTCCTGCTAAATGCTAGTAGATCGATGTATTTGTATAGTGCTCTTGATCTGTTCTGTTTTGGATCCTTAATTATGATGAGGCTGGACGCTTGGTTAATCCTCCTCTAGCCACTCCATGAGTCTGTTCATGCATTTTTTTCCCCTGTGAACTTTTGGAGATGGAGAAGAAGAGGTGATGCCTCTAACTTCAGTCAAGTGCTGCATTCATCTGAAAGTTCTGATGGAGTATGTCACTCGTCGGTGAGGGCCTGTTTGATTCATAGGATAACAAAGATGTAGGAATAGGAAAAGTATAGGATTTCCATGTCATGCACACTCCAATCCTATAGGATTTGGTTTGAACCAATGTTTGTTTGATTCCACCAAAGGAATTGTAAAAAGAGGTTAGAGTGGATGTTACAATTCCTATGGGAAGTAGTACAAATGATTCCATAGGAAAAATTCCTATAGGAATCAACCCTACAAATCAAACAAGGAAGAAAGGAAAATTTCCTATAGGATTCAATCCTCCAAAATTCCTATGCAATTCCTTTCAATCAAACATGCCCTGAATGATTATGTGTGGGAAAAGCTCGGCTACAGCCGCTGTTCAAATGGTAAACCCTGAGTTGACCGCTTGACTGTAGCAACTGTTGCTGCCTTTTTTGCTGTTGTTGTGTGTTCTTTCGCCTTTCTGTTGAGCATGGAACATAAATACATAATCAAAAGTATTAACGAGTAGTTAGCAACTTTGCAAAGGAGAGCCGGTGCCAAGATTCCATCGCACATGGCCAGATGGCTGTCACATTAAAGAAACGATCTTCCCTTGTTGTTTCTGTTATCCGCTAGTTGCAACTTTTGCCATGTTGGTGTGGCTGCTGTTGCCGCTGTGGAGGACTGGAGGGTCGTTTTCTCCTAGTAGTTGTTTATATTTTTCTCGAAACAAAATAGGTTCAGCACAACGTATTAGCTTCTGAACTTTTGTGCCGGAAGCGTAAGCTCAATCGCAAAGCAGCTGAGTTTCTTGATCAAACATAAATATGCATATGAACAAACTGAAATGTGGTATCTTCAGTTAGAACTTTGCCGGTGTAGAACAGTTGGGATTTGGAAGCATGCATGCTAGCGATCAGGATTAAAGCCCGGAGCTATTATCATTAGTACGAGTGTTGCTGTTCTGATCTTCTTGCATGAATATAGCTTGGCACAGCGTCTTATCTCCGCAAAACAACACGTCATATACTTGCTGCCAGTGCCTAATACGCCCAAACTCATTGATCACGGCTAATCTAGAATCCAGACGTACACACGGAGCAGAGCAAAGCAGCCCCGTGAGGGGGCTTGTCCGATCCTGAACCCACGACAAATACTGAACTGTCGATTTCTCCCCCAAAATAAGAGATCGACAGTAGCCAAGTCTATCTCCAATTCGCTAGCTGATTAACCTGCCTGATTGATACTTACAAGGTACTGCTATAGACCACATCAGGATTCAGGCTACATGAGCACGAACCACCGGCCGGTCTGCTCATCATCAGGCGAAGAACAATAATTCAGCAATTATGCTCTGCTTTCCTTCATCCCTGTACGGGGCATTGACATATAGCTCTGCGTGATAATTCGTCGCTCCCACTCCTCCTACTCCTCCTAACCATAACCATTGCTTCGGCTTCACGCACGCAGGCGATGCGTGGACTTAACCTGACAGGCGACAACGCGACGCGGCATCGACCGGCAGCAGCAGATCTCCCTCCCTTGTTTCGAGACGAGCCTCGACGTCGTAGGAGGAACGAAGCTGAGCGCAACGGTTTGTTTAAGATCTCTGCTTTCTCGAGAGAGAGTTGATGGCCGGGGACTCGCAGGATCGATGGAACATCTGGGAGTTGCAAACTCTGCAATGCACTCATCTCAATACTCGCGTTGACATTGACGAATCTTACTGGTCCTTCAAGGTTACTTCAACGAACCTACGCTACTAGGCTGGAAGTTTACTCCTAGTAGGTCAACAGCATTTTTATACGGTCGATTCCTTGCTCCTGATCTAATCTGAGCAATCTGTATACGCACGGTTCGCTGATCAATACAGATGTCGGAGTAGAGTACCCCTTCGCCGTAGGTGGCGGATCCAGAACAGAAACGACAGAATTGCACCATGTGCGACTGTAGTATGATTTTGTAAAAAAAAAGGGATGTGTGATAGTGAGATAGTATGATCTATGATGCCAAACGGTTCTTAACAAATCAAAGTCGTTAAAACGATCCTACTTAGGCCGGCCATGTGTTGTGATTTCAACAAATTATTACGACAGTCTCACTTGGCACACATTTTTGTTGTTTGGCTAGTAGCTTGTTGTTTGGAAGAGTAAATTCGGATTGTTTAAACAGATAGCATAATTGCACCAAATCCGCTGGCGGATCAAACGGATCCGCTATCCGATTCATATAGTATATCTGAAATAGTATCCGAGTATAGATAATAATAAAAATAATTTAGATTATCCGATGGTTTTTAACCAGAAAATAATTAGTAGTACGACAAAGTTATTAGTTAGTGAGTTTCCGAGTTCATCCGTTAATTATCAACTCACTTGCATAGTCATTTTACCGACTATGGATTACACCTTTGTTAGGCGACTAGGCTCTTAAAGAATGTGTGGATGGTATCTTAGGTCTTGTGTTTACAATATTGTATCCATATCGACCTACGTTGTTCATGTTATATTTATTCATTATATCATGTTACAATTGTTTATTCTATTAGTGTTTTGTTGAACTTGTTTAGCAATTAATTTTTGTTGTATGGTTTCTCGATCTACTTATGCGTATATATCTGAATAATTTTGTTTTCACCCCGAATCCTCTCCATTTACATATGGAATATGTGGTCCGATATATCCGTATTCAAATTTCCAATCGGTCATTATCTGCGCGTTCCGATTCCAGTGAAAAATATGGTAAAGGATATAATAAAGCTTTGTTTAGTGTAAATTTTTGTTGCAATTGTTTGTAATATATTTATTTGAGGTACAAGAAGAAATTGGAGTCCATGAAATGTGGGTCTAATTTGTGATTGTTTGGACAACAAAACGTGTTTGTGTCCATTTAGGGGGCGTCGTTGGGGGATGTCCGCGAATAATGTCCAATGCCTCCAAACGGACAAATTCAGACACAAAAAACAAACATAATTTGAGAGATGTCATTGGAGTTTCCCCTAGCAAAACGCAAAAATACCCATACAACTAAAGTTCTAAAACCTTATGCATCTAAGTTTGTGCTTACAGATTTGTAGTCGTAGTTTATAATCGGACCGAATAACCCGTACCGACAATCCACAGTTTGTTAAGCCTCACGACCCGAACCTGAAAACACCCTCGGACTGGGCAGTTTCTGTGTGCGAACATGACGGTTAATGATCGAGTGGTTCACTGCCCATGACGCCTCAACCCCGCGAATTTAGGAAAAGTCTCAAGTTAATCCCGAGGATCGAAGATCCTCAGTATTGGTCATACATGAAGTTCTTCATTGCCCCCCATTTTGTGTTGTTTTTATTCCTAAACGCTCGGTCGTTGCTCCCTTCATCCTGGACGTCATCCATCCTTGGTGTCCTCCCCTATGCATCCTGCCATTCATCTGAGCCAGCGCTGGCCGGCAAGCCGTCATAGCAGTTGCTCTTGACATAGAACACAAAATCGATGATATCCATCGGTAGAGCCCAAGGGATGATGGTGGGGGGGGGGGGGGGGGCATGGAGGATAAGCTCAGACTCACTAGATTCGACTCATGCGAGCTGGATTCATCGCGTGTGAGCCGCGAGGTTGGTGATCCAAATCGAGATTAGTAACTAATTTGCGATTTTTTCGATGCTCTATATGTTCTTTCAAGATGCTGCAAACTTTTATGTGTTTTGTTACGAAAACAAGAGCGAGATGGTGATTTTTTTTAAGTGTTTGCTGCAATTATTTTTGTGAGCATGTGCAAACGTTGTCATCCCATGCTGCATATGTAAATAACATAATGCTCTTCGGGAGATTTGCTGTGACATATGCTTTTTAAGTGTTTGCTGCAATTATTTTTGTGAGCATGTGCAAACTTTTATGTGTCGACGTTTTTCCGGAGATTTGCTGTGACATATGGGGATTTGTTACGACCAATCAAAATTTTTATGCATACTCATTTTTATTGCATTGGTGTTTTCGGGATGTTGCGATGCTTTTTGTACTGTTTTAATTCACCGCGGGACCAAAATGCTACAACGATGCTGCAATTGTAAGAAATTTTGTTGTGCTGCAAAAGTTGGACAGCTGGGATTTCGCATTTTATGATGATCGAACGGTGGGGGAGGCACTGTCCCTGAATTTATTTGTTTTCGTGTGAAAAATTACAGGGGGTCCACTCTCCTACCTCATTTCTCTTTTTCCTCCGCCTCCCACCCGACGCTGGCCGTTGCATCTCTGCGACGCCGCCGCTCGACGGCACGAGTACCGCTGCACGTACCGAACTCGAGCCTCCAGGGCCGCCTCCCTGCAAGCTCGACTTCTAGATCCGCCGCCGCAGCTCGATTTCACGCGGCCACGCCTCCACTCGTCCACTGGCTGCCGCCGCCTCCGGTCGAGTTCACGGGACGCCGCCGTCTCTCGACCCTACCTGAACGGACGCCGCTGATTCTCCTTATCCCGGTGGCCGACTCCGCTCCTCTAATTCTCCCCTTCCCGGTGGCCGGCAGTCCGGCACCCTGCCTGTGAGGTATATCCGTCGATTTCATCCTACTCATGTCCTCAATTTCTGATGTGATACAGGTTCAGATTACAGATTAAGTGATGATTGTTTACTCCGTCTTTGCTTGTCAATCGGCAGTGATGTGGATTCTTCCCAGACACCTTGATGTTGGACCTGGGAAGTTGGAAATTGGCTAGTTGTTGCCATGCCATTGCCATTTGAGACCATTTACAATTTTTTATGTGAATTATTATTTATTAAGCTGTTAACTTTAGATACTTTAGCATATTTTTTCATATATATTTATCTATTTATTTCATTATTTATTAGTAAATACATATTATCTTATAGCTTAAAAACCGGACAGTAACAAACGAGCGGTGTGAGTGTGACCGGTAAAGACCTAGGCCAACAGCCTGACCGGTTCGGTTACCACTTACAAGTCCGATCCTGTATTTTTACTAGCGCAACTAAGATTTTGATATTACAATAGAAATGTGTGCTTCTGACTACTGAGTATTGAGCACTGTAGTAATGTGTAAATAACATAATGCTCTTCCATGAGCACAGCTCGCGTATCCTTTGCTCATCGTTGCAATGGGAACTATGAGAAGATGATTTCTTGCTAGATCCTGTCAAATTGGACATGGTGCACGTGTTTTAGTGATATAAATCATTAGCAGATCGTCGTTCCTGAAGAACATAGACACATCAGGTGTTTCTCTTAGTGTAGTATTGATGTGGAATTGTCAATATAGAATGGGAAAACATGGTAATGCGATTTATAGTTTTTGTGATGCATAAGTAATAGCATGCTTGTGTATACAGTATACTTGTTAATTTTCATTGGAGAATATTTTCTGACAGAATTAACCATTCGTGCATGGTGCTTATATATTTTTAACCATTTAGTCTTGTTGAATTTTCTGTGTAACAGGAGGATCCGAATTTTGTGACCATTCCTTGTTCTTCGATGGCTCAGTTCATGGATTTACGGGCTTTCATCTTGCGTGCACGTGTCTTGAAATTTTATAGGCAGACACTTCGCATGACTCTCCGAGCCCCTGAGAATGCTCGTGGTCGGCTATTTGTGAACCTTGCTCTTTTATTTTGTTGTGTGCTGCTATCATTGAAGTATGCTAACTATATTTGTCGTTCTTTGTCCAGATGAGTTGAGGCAGACAGTAAGGGCAGAGATTGAAAATAATCGCCATTGTGATGATAAGCAAAAGATAAGGTTTTTACTCAGTGAAGGACTACAGAGATTAAAAGGTCTTGATGAGATGCTTGACATGACAGGAAACTGTTAATTTGAGTTTTATCATGGGCATGCTCCAGTATTCAGTTATCTCCCCTGAATTTATGGAATTAATTGTTCAACGCAGTTCAGTTCTCAGAGATAGAAAAACTGCACATGCTGGTGACCAACAGTAGTACTAGGTCCAGATCACTTCTTTTGTAAAACACTGGGATGGAATCAGCACATTGTTGTGGGAACCTTTTCCTATTTTGTAATTTATTACAGTCTAACGAGTGCTATTTTCTTGTGGTTTATTTGTGTTCATTGGATTGAAGTCAGATGGCAGAGAGGGTATATGCTGGTGTGGCCCTCTCTTGCCCATTAGTTATGTCATTGCGAGTTATTTGTAGGAGGTTCTAGGTCTGAATCATCATTTTTATAAGCCTGCTTTTTACGGGAAGTACTCCATATTAAAAAATTATAATTCGTCTGCCTATGAAATCTTCTTATCGTGGGATTTGATGCTTGGAAGCATTAATCTTCGCCAATTATAACAGTTTGATTCTGTTGTTCTTTGTACCATTATCTAGTGAGATGAAGACTGGAATCCTAGCTTCCATACATACATGTGAAATGAGGAATTCAAATGTTTGACAATTGTCTAAATTTTGTAGTAGTTTGGTGTTGGACGATATAACAAAATCCCGAAATTTTTATTTGGTTGGTTCCTACATAGTGCTAAATGGCTAGCTGCATAAGTGAGATTTCTTTACAGATGTTAGTTTCCATATTTTGGATAAATCTTGAGTTATACCTTAGAAGTTCATACCTTTTTTATGTTTGCTTTATACAAGTATTAGGCTTGATTTGAAACATGCTTTTATCTAGTTTGATGCTACTTCATGCAGCATGAAGGTTAATCCTACCACCCACGCTGATTGTTAGCTCACTTGGTTAGGTAAGGGGATATACAACCTAGCCACCAGGTCAAAGCCCTCATGGACGTGAATTTTGGATGCATATCATTTCAGAAACCAAAATCGCTGCAGAGGCCTCCCCTACGGATCTCCTACCACATTCCTGTAAAAAAAGGGTTCATTCTGGATGTGTGACCAAGTAAGATTTCCTAGTAGCTATCCTCACATAAGCAATTCTCTGGTTGGTAACAAGTCCACGATGCCTTCATACTATTCTTCTTATTCTTTTAGGCAGTATTTCCTGTTTTAGTATTCTAATATTCTCTTACTTTGGAGTATGGCCAAAAACTTAAAAGTAATATGTTAAATTGCAATGATCGGGTATTGTCGTTTTGCTTCCGTTCATGGTTACTTGATTTCACATACTAAAACAACCTTGATCAATTTAGACATATGTTTGGGTATTTAATGATCCGTGGCTATAAACTTCAAGCACGCGTGTTATGAGTGCCCACTATCACAGGTAGATTATATGTATGTCCAGCAAATGAGGTTTTGATATTGTTTTGAGGATCAATAAGAAGTTCATGTAGTCTATGCAACATAAATGAGTTACATAAAAATTCAGTGCATCCCCAAATATGCTGAATGATAAGATGTTCTATGCTTGATATAAAAGTACCTTCTACCTTCTCATCAAACTTATTACTAGCTGTCAAATAGTCAAACACAACAGATGACTCAAATCTATGTTCAAACGCATAAGCAAAATGCGTTTCTATGGTTCATATTATTCTTGGTATCAGCACTTAAAAGATCCCTAGAGCAGTTGCATTTATCTGGTAAAGTGCTCGTGAGCAGCACCTAAAATGTATCTTCTGTGGAATATATTTGGTGGTATCCTTCGAAATGCTGTTACCATCCATGGATGTTACCGTGGGTTCATTGAGATATGCACAACTGCTTTTCCTCCACCTGCAAACAATCAGGAAGGATAATGTATTACCAGGCATTGTAGCAATATAAATGAAGCAGCTACCCTACGAATGGCAATACATTTGCGGGAGTTAGTATGCACTTCCAAAGTTTCATTTAGTTACCGGTTTACGAATATCTGTATGATAGTTTTGGTTTTAGTTTTGTCTGCAGGAAATGGCACATTGAACCTTGTTGAAGGCGCAAACTTGGGTCCCCGGCGAAGAAAATTGGAGCAAACCTTGTAGAATATAGTCTATCCTTAATCTGTACATATTTGGTGCAGAGCATTCAACCGGTGGATTCTATTGAGTGGATACATATTGCGTTGCACTGTGCACCCGCATCTAGGTTACAGGAATATGGCGAGACGTTGTAAAGTTGTGTGCTCCACATCAAGATCAACGGCAACGCAGAAAGAGAAGTAATGGGAAGCATCAGGAGATAATAGCATACCAATCCTTGATGCCAATTCGTATCTGAATGTTCACGGCATCCTCTCTGGTGTTAATGGTGATCTCTTCCTCCATCGTCTTCTCAGTTTCTTCATTTGTAATCCCTTTTATCCTTTGTTCCCAAAGCATATATTCTTCTCGCTGCATTTAACGTAGTTTAACCATTCCAATTTATACAACACAAAGGGCAAGGGTATCAAAATGATACTGTATACAACGTTCTTTCAATGTACTTGTACAATAGTTCTATACTGAAATCTAGATATTACACTGTTTAGTAGAAACTATGTAGTACTCCTGTATAGAACTTTTTTTTTGAATTTTCTATTGTATATTAACCAATCACAATGTTAGGATTACAATCATCCAAGGCCGCTTTCGACACGCAGGTCGGCACCGCGCCTTGTAAAACACCACTACACAGCAGAGTCCGGCTATACTGGCTTAGTCCATGAGCAACTTTGCTCCTGTATAGAACTATTGTACAAGTACATTGAAAGACCGTTCTTGATCGATTAGGGAAAAAAAAGTACAACCTCCGATCCATATTAATGGCCTCAACTTTATCTAGATACGGATGTATCTAGTTAAGTGTTTAGACTAGATGCATTCGTATCTAGACAATGTTGAGACCATTAATATGGATCGGAGGGAGTACTTGCCTTGAGAGTCTTGACTTTGTTCCTTGCAGCCTTTTTCTCGTGGGTGAGCCGGTGTTCCTCTTCTTCCAGCTTCTTCCTTCTCCAGAAATGGTCGATCTCTGCCTGGGTGATGCTCCTTGTCTGACGAACACAAGGATGTACTATCCCCTTGCTACTATGATTGGTAGCGTGAGACTCTCAACCACCCCGATGACCTTCGTGAGGAAGAAGAAAGCAGAGAGGAAGGAAATAGGAGGAAGAATTCAGAGTTTCCTCTTTTCTCATTTCAGTCATAATGATCTCGATACAACGCTGGGCATATATCCCCACACACACCCGCACGGCTGGCACACAGGCCACACAACGCTGGCACACTGGCCCCACATGTCACACACACCAACTCACTCAGCGTCGCCTTATCTGACTGACGACGCTGGCCCACTACTAAGGCGCTGCGTCAGGTGTGACATTGCCTCCCCCAGAAAAGCTTGCTTGCCCCCAAGCAAGAACAGCAGGAAACCACAAGACTGATACAGTGGTGCCGAAGGCCTCGACATAGGAGCAGTCGACGCCGTCTTCATCCTGTACTCTTTGATCGTCTCCCCCCTCTCTCCGGACTTTACCTGAACAAGTTTATGAGGAGAATGTTACCGTGTCAGGTCTACCCATTCTTCTCAACCATCGGTCTTGAGCATCTTTTTGTTGCTCTGGGACATGGGAGTCACCGGTGGAGAGGTACTTAAGTACTACTCCCTTTGTGACATCCTTTTCCGAACGGAGGAAGTAGAATATTACGTCAGAAAAGGCGCGCATGTTCAGGAAGAAACGCACTGGAGTTGTTTCGTGCTTGACATGGACCCCCTCCTGCAAGCACCAACCGCTGTATATCCAGCTTTCATCTTCTCGTTTAAACAAGTTGCTAGTGTGATGGATGTACTCATGTACGTATCGTTTGGTGCACTCTGAACTCTTCCACGCATTGTTTCGTCTTGGTTTGGATCATGGATATATAATTGCTTGTCCTAATGGCCTTCGAGATAAGGTTGTGATGACTGCACTTGACTGCTGATGTTGGATTATTGCTATGCTGCGAATGGCGTCATGGACTTTGGTGGAATCACCGGAAACATTTTGTACAAGCCAATAGGCACCTCCGCTGGAAGGGTACGCACAGTTACTAAGAAAATGTATCATCTGAAAAGGAAAAAAAAACAGCGATGAATGTACAAGCGCCAGATAGATCATCACACGACGAGCTTTGTGACCGTGGAAGTTCAACGACCGTTAATACTTCCTCCGTCCCAAAATAAGTGTCTTTGATTTGTCTAAATATGGATGTATCTAGACGCGTTTCATGTAAAGATACATTCATATTTGGGCAAATCTAAGGCACTTAAATAGGTGGCAAATGTTTGTACCACGTTTAGCCCAAATCACCACATTCAATTTGTATGAATTCAAAAGTGACCGTCCTGACTTGTGAATGATATAAGCACAGCTGCTCAGGAATCCTACTTTTCCACTTTAAAAACAAGTCCTTCAAGCTGAACAGCGAGGACATCACTGGTTTGTCTGAATTCTTCTTATTTTTTTAGATTGTGGTTTGTCTGGATTCTGAAGTAACAGAACAGAAGCAGAATCATGAACTGCATCACTTCCACTTTAAAAACAAGTCCTTCAAGCTGAACAGCGAGGACATCACTGGTTTGTCTGAATTCTTCTTATTTTTTTAGATTGTGGTTTGTCTGGATTCTGAAGTAACAGAACAGAAGCAGAATCATGAACTGCATCACTGGTCACCAGCTACCTGATCAGTGACTCAGTGAGCATTTGAATTCATATTTCCCAGTAGCCAGTGCTATGCTACTATACTGCAATATCACTAGTACTAGGACTGAACCAGTGGTCATTTAACTGACCAAAGCAGTCTATGCAGTTCGTATAACAAAGTTAGCCGCAGATTGGCTGATTAAACTGAAAGAATAGCATGGTAGCACATGTTAATGAAGCAACAAGAGTACAAAAGATTCAGAATCATGGAACATGGTAAAAGCATGCCTTCTTAGAGTGCCATGCATGACTCGTTCATACAACTAAATAAAAATCTCAAGCATCAGGATACCTAACAAATCACATAAGTTGGTGTTCGGCAAAAGACCAACACGTTTTTCTTTCTGGAAATAGAAGGCCAGCAGATTTTTTTTACATACAACCCCCAACAGAGGGGCCGGATTCCACTATCATTGCTGATAACGGAACAGCACAACCACATACATTGTCAGTTTTAACGACTCCGGGAGCCTAAAAGGACTACCACCCCCTCCCCTGCCTCAGGATAAGCCCAGGCAGGAAAGGGGATCACAACAACTAAAAAACTGAAACAAAACTAACCACCGATCCAACCGATCGTGGGGCAAATATATACAAGAATTTTAAGCTTTAAGCTTTAAGCTCTGCTAGTGCTCGCAGATCTCAAGATGACCATTCTAAAACAGAACACGGGACAAGATTCAGACATTGGAGCGTTTGATCAGAAATTCAGCATTAAAAGTAGCTCCATTTTTTTTGGTAGAACATTAAAGTAACTCAAGAAGCAATGTACTCCCTCCGATCCATATTAGTGGGCATAGCTTTGTCTAAATTCATATGTATCTAGTTAAGTATTTAGACTAGATACATGTGTATCTAGACAAAGTTGTGCCCACTAATATGGATCGGAGGTAGTAACTCGCTTAGTAATAAAGATTTTAAAGAACCATGAATGCATCAAAGTAGTACTGTCAATTGCAACATCAGGAGGCAAAATGCTGATAACCGCTACTGATTCTCAACCTGCAGACCTTACAAAGGCTTCAATTTTTCCATCTACAGCTCAAACAAAGAATCAAAATTGACAAAATCTTAATTGGGGGATGTCTGATTAATAGGATTGATATGCAAATCCCACAGCATAATGTGTTATCTTCACAGCATTTACTGTTCGCTAGTTCATCAGATAGACCAAATCCGGCCAAATGTGATGACCTGCTACAAGAAAAAGGACCGAAATCTGCAAAAGCCTACTGATTTGTAGCAAGAATTTCAGAACCGAGGTAATTACATGCAGTCAAGAATCCTTTACATAACCGTGTAGGCCACAAGGATCCATCAAGAACCGCTCTCCCGAGACAAGAAAACTAACTAGAGTTGGTCAAGAATGTTTCTTGACCAGGAGTTTGAGAGCCAAACCAAGATTCGCCAAGAACCAAGAACGCGCGCGGAGGGGCGCCCCCATGTCAACAGCCCGGAGCAGTCTTGGCGGCCGTCGGCGAGGCCAGTGGCGACTGCGGCGTGGCCCAGATGTTGCACACGGGCAGCGCGGCGAGATGGCCAGCCACCGGTCGACGCAGTCCTGGTGGAAGGCGCGGTTGCAGCCGGGGAGGACGCGCACGGCGCGGCCGGGTTCCATGGCGTCGAGGCAGATCGGGCAGAGCGCCGCCTCCTCCTCCTCCTCGCCGTCCGCGGCCTCCGCCTGGACGACCCCGCCAAGCTGCCTCAGCTCCGCCTCCGATAGCCCGTTCTTGTCGTCGCCGTCGTCCGTCTCCGGCGTCTCGGGCGGCGGGGCGGGAGGTGGCCCCCGCGCCACGGCCTGGAACAGGTAGCAGAGCCAGACGCCGAGCACCCCGAGCATGCCGATGGCGAGCGATCCCACGGCCAGGAACACCGCCCAGAGCAGCGCCATCCTGCCCTGCTCTATCTCTCTGTCCCGCGGGCGTTGGTGGCAGTTACTGGCTCACGGCGCGTGGCGAACTTTGCAGAATAGAAGGGGATGCAGAGGACAGAGGTACGGCATTTAAACACTGTAGTACTGGGCCATCTAAATAAATGGGCCGTAAATCCTATTTAGAACGGACAGGGAGTCAGCCCAGTTCCCTAGTTCTTCTTGTTCCTATCGAAGACTGACTCGGTGTAAAAATTCCAGAGAAACCCGAGGGAGTAGGAGGGAGAGAGGAGGAAGGATCTCGTGCAGCGCGGCCATGGCGAACCAGGGAGCGAAGAAGATCGTGGAGAAGAACAAGAAGCGCATGGACCTCCTCTGGCGCATAATCCTCGGGTCCAACGTGAGTGGACCCTCTTGCCGCCCCTCAGATCCGTGAATTACCTGGGACGTTCGTAGATTGTTGCTGCCCGATACTTTATGTTTGACGGAGCTTGAGTGAATTTGAGCTTTCTGTGTAGTGGTTTCGGTGCAGCCTAGATCAGACTAGCTCATCTGGTCTGGAACAGTCTTCTGTAGCCAGCGGCAGGGCGGAATCACTTGAGCTATCGTGTTTAGTTTAGTTTAATCACTTGTCGAGACTTTTTATCCTTCTGCTTTGAATGACATTTGTTTCTCGAAATATGCCATCATCTACTTATATGTTTTTCTGACCATCTGATGGATTTAGCTATTTTGAATCCGAAGACTAATTCATCTGTTCATGTGTAACTTTGCTTCTTTGCAGCTTATTTACATAGTAGTGAGGATGGCTATAATGTATTCTTCTTTCACCTGGAAGCATTGGTTTGGCCTTGTGGTGACATCTGCTACATATTTTCTTTCATACAAGCAACTCGCTAGTATGACAAAGCCAGAATATTCTGAATCGGATGATCATGAACTGCTGAGTGCTGGTTATGATATGCGCACCGGTGGGATTTCCGAGTAAGTAACTGCATGACACAGTGTAATTGTTAGCTCTTGGTCATTCTGTTTGATGATGTATCATTGAATAGAGGGCTACTTAGTTTACGGCTCTCAACTTCCTTACAAACAATTTACAGTATTAGTGCTGAGTGTCCATTGATAACTAAAACATAGGGGGGAACGAACAAGTCAAAACTATAATTTTAAAAAAATTGTTAAGTCGAATCGTTATTTTTTCACTGGAGGATTATGTCAGCTTATATATTTGGCGCTTCCTTTCCTTTCTTCTAATCCAAATACAAACCTTTTCTGCAGATATATAGAAGATGTGATATATATCACAGTGTTTGTGCAGCTGATGTCCATTATTTCTGGAAAATTTTGGTGGACATATTTAGTGGTAAGATACACACATGACTTGTGACTTCATATTGTATTCTTGTTTACCAGCAATTACTTCACATGACTGTCCTGCTGAAATCACCTTAAGGTGCCTTCTGTAACAAACAACATATTAAATGTTAGGTACGGAAACCTGCTTATTATGTACGGAGTAGTATTTTCCAAGATGGAACCTTGATTAAAAAATAAGTAATAAAACGCTTGATCCTTTTTTCCGAGGCAGACTGCAGCTATGTACTGTTATTTTGCATCATTGCATTGAAATTAGAATGTTTATTATCATTTGTTCTAGCATAATCACTAAATTAGGAACATTGTCAGCGTGTACCTTGATCATCTGCTCGCTGCGTATGACTTTTGCTTCAAGATGAACTACTCTTTAACTCATCGTCATGTATTATCGTTTGTCCTAACAAAGCATTCAACTGCTGGTTCATTCTTAGGATTGTTTTCTCAACTTTGCAATGAGTGCTGCAACACATGGCAACTGGACTGACATATTGTGATAACCAGTCCAGTTAGAATTATGCCCAACTGCAGCCCATTGCTTAGGGAGATAGAGGACTACCAACATACAACATCATGGGTTCCAAGGCAACTAAGGGCAACTCCCAACTGCGTCCTCCAAACTGTCCGCCTGGAGGCTCCAACGGCAGCCCCAAATGGACACTGTCCGCTGTCCCCTGTCTCCGCTCCCGCTCCCGTGTCTGGCCTGGCCCACTTGCCAACAACCCAGCACATAATCCCTCCGTCTCTTGTCTCTCCCGAACTAATCAGCCCACCCCGATCCAACCACGCTGCCGCTGCTGAATCAAGGCCGCCAGGGAGTGAATCGAGTTACAGGCCTCGGGACTGGATCATAGCCATCAGATTCGTCCTTGTCGCCGCTTGAAATCGAGCCAGAGCTCAGCGCCGCGCCAGCCCTCTTTAACCCGTGCGCCCTTGCCGCTGCTGCTCGGCCCTGCTAGCCCATCCGGCCGCTCGCCCGTACTACTGCTGCTTCAAGGCTGCCGCCGCCCTCCTGTGGTATGCCCGCGTGTGCTTGGTTTTTTATGCCTCTCGATCGGTGGTACAGCTGTAGTATCTGAACTCAAGTACCAACTCACACCACACTCACGCGACACGCACGCACACCCCTAGTACACAAGCTAGACCTACAACTACACACACAAAGCACGCACGTTTTGAGCTTTGACGGTTGTGGCACGAACGCGCGTGGGAGGCGCCGGAAATTTTATTCATGATCACCCGGAATTCGCTCCCCTGGGAGTCGAACTCGCCAGCGGGCTGCCCGCACACTGCGTAGCAAGCCACTGCGCCACAGGCGCGTCTCCCGCGTGTGTTGGTTGTGACTGCAGCAACGCTGCTGATGCCTGTGTGTGCTAGCTTGCGGTGAAGCAGGAAACAGCCACAATCGGGTTCCAGTGCGCCGGCGAGGGATCCAGCTGTGGTGCCGCCGCTTCTTGTTCCATGCAGCAGGAGGCCAGCATGAAGCGCATGATTAGATTAAATCTACTCTCCTTTTTTCTGTTAATTTGCACCTAGCATCGGCCAAAGCTGACGAACCATGCATTTGACATAGCTCAAGACTTGGATTAAATCTAAGCATGGTTACTAGGGAGTACTTATTACTATGTTTCCTTCTTGCCTGCAGTCTCTGTCTTTTAATGTGAGCGATGAAATTCGCGGTGTCAAATTCGTGTTAAAAAGGCATTTTAAATTAAATTATATCCATAAAAAAATTAAATCGATTGTTGAATTTATTTCTGTGCAAATATTTATTTCCTACATAGTATACAAAATGACAAAGAAATAGAGAATAGAAGAAAAAAAGAATCCTATAGGATTAGCAAACCGGAGGAATTTGAACTAGAAAGTGTTTGATGGCACAGTATGGAGTGGCATGCCCACTTGAATCCTATAGGATTAGCAAATCAGATGAATTTGAACTAGAATTTTTTTTTTTGAAAATGTACTAGAAAGTGTTTGATAGCACAGGAAAACAAAGGAATTGTAAAAATAGGTTGGAGTTAATGCTAGATTTTCTATGGAATGTAGTACAAGGAACCAATCCTATAAATCAAATGACCAACGTAGGACAATATCCTATAGGATCAAATCCTCCAAAAATCCTATGAAGTTCCTTTGAATCAAAGGAGCCCGGAAAGTTTGGTGCGGAAATATGACCATATCCCTATGCATAAAAGACAGTAGTGCAGTTTGAATAGCCAATCTATCATAGTAGTGTGTTACACTGTTACTTGACTTTTACCACTTTATTTTGCATGGGATATTATTTTTGCACCAAATTTTCAAGTGCTTTTTATAGCAAAAAAAAGAAGCTTTTGGAGTGAAAACAAATTTAGAATCTATCCTATACTCATGAGTTGTAGACACTAACAAGAGGGTTCCCCAATATTTGTCAACTTTTGATTATGTTGTTAATTATTTATGCATACCTATTGATACGCAGATACCGGCTTTTGGTGGATACAAGATATTTGGTCTGTTGAGAGGAACATTTTTCAGTGGTGGTTCAGAGGTAAAATAGAATGCATATCAACATAAGCAATTATTATCGCTCTCTGGAGATGACGCTTAAGTATTGTACCTTCCTGTTTTCAGGGTGAAGTTGAAGATGAGAAATCCCGAAAGAAAAGAGAGAAAATGGAGAAGAAGGCATCCAGAGGGAAGATGGTCAAAACCAGGACTCGTTGATATGACCGTACACTACATACCGTCTTTCTTGGAAGGGTAGGTTGGTTTCTCATATCATTGCTGTCCAACTGGAGCACAAGCTGTTGGCGAGTTCCCTATCATGAATGATATGATTCGTGCATCATTTGATCCGACAGCTATCACAGATGTCAACTAATCTTTAAGTTATGAATACCAGCGTGCTATTTGTAAATTTCCTGACCCTTCTGCCCCAAGTTATGTAAACCGACAATGAGGCTTGGTAACTGAGAAAATCGTAGTGACACAATTGAGGCTGAACTTTTTCTTAGCTAGCGCTTCTTTCATCTTTCCCAGGCTTGTTTCGAGGCTTCGAGCTAGCCTTTGTTGCGCGCTGGATATGTTGCCTTTGTGGTAGCTAAAAATTTCATTAGAAAGCGTTCGGCTTCCAATGCACATAAGGACTGGGAAGTCAACATCTAAAGCTAAATATCTCAAAAAAAAAACATCTAAAGCTAAATCGAGTGTCCTGTAGAACGGATAAATAGTGATGCTTCTGATTTGAAGTTTCCTAGTATAATTTACTTTACAAGTTGTATGGAAGCTCCACTCGATTTCACTTTGCGCAGGAACTGCCAATATGTTTAATATCACAAGTATTATTTCCAGTTCAAGTTGACTGAAATTAACTGGGTTTTGCAAGTCCACTTTGTATCAGCTGTTTTGGTATTTCACATCACTGCTTCTCCGGCGGCAGAGGATACAGTAGACGGTGCCGGCGACCAAAAAGCTGACAAACCAGGCATTGTTGTAGGCCGTGAGCAGTGCATTGGAGACACTGGGCAGAATTCCAACCTTGTGCAGAAATCCTGGCACGATCGGCGCAACTCCGGCCGCCATTGCCACCATGGCGGCAACGTTGAAGCCACCCTGGAAATAGTATGGGCTCTCCTTGTCCTCCGAGTAGAGCGCGTCGACGTCCAAGGCGGTGCGCCTCACAATGTAGTGGTCGGCGAGGATAACCCCTCCGATGGGGCCCATGAGCGCCGAGTAGCCGAGCAGCCAGGTGTAGACGAAGCTCTCGCTGGAGCTCAGAAGCCGCCACGGCTGGCAGGCGATGCCGAGCAACGCCGTGATGAGCGCCCCCTGCGCAAACGTGAACCTCCGCGGGCTCATGCTGACGAACGTGTTGCCGGCGCGACGACGTTCGCCGCGATGTTGGTGTGATGGTGGCCAGGCTGATGCCGAAGATTGCGAGGACGGTGGTCGCCGGCCCACCTATTCGGCCGAGGAGCTCGATTGGGTCGGAGATGACGTGGCCGAAGATGGTCTCGGTGGCGGAGGTCACCGCGAGACCCGCGAAGGTGAACATGCCCATGAACACCGGCAGCCCGGCCTGTCCGAGCACCTGGTCCGCTTGGCTCCGCGCGTACCGCGCGAAGTCCGGTATGTTGACGGCGACCGTCGCCCAGAAGCCAATGTTTGCGGTGAGCGCCGGGAAGAAACCGTCCAGAACTCGGCGCCCGTCAGGCGCGGCGGCAGCGAGAGGATGCGCCCGAAGCCGCCGGCGGACACGTAGGCCCAGGTAAGCAGCGCGGAGGTGAGAACGATGAGCACCGGGGCCGAGTACCTCTCGAGCTTGCGGATGCCCTCCATGCCGTTCATGATGATGCCGAGCTGCGCGGCCCAGAAGGCCAGGAAGCAGGCGAACTCGAGCGGCGCCGCGCCGAGGCCGGGCACCGGCGTGAGCAGCGGCTGGTACGTCTTGAGAGCGGACGGCAGAAGGAGGAACACGGCGCGGCCTCCGATCCAGGACTCGATGCCGAACCACCCGCAGCCGACGAGGGCGCGGATGACGGCCGGGACGTGCGCGCCGCGCAAGCCGAACGTCGCGCGTGCCAGCACCGGGAACGGCAGACCGTGCGTGACCGCCGGCGCGGCCGTGAGCACGAGGCAGGCGACGACGACGAGGTTGGCGAAGAAGACAGTGGCCACGCCCTGGAGCGCGGACATGCCGAGGTCGACGAGGCTGCCGGCGAGGTAGTAGGACGGCACGCCGACAACTAGACCGATCCAGAGGCTGGCCAGGTCCCAGGCCGTCATAGTGCGCTCCGAGGGCGGCGTCGGGGACAGGTCTGATTCGTTCGACGAGAGCCTGGGTCTCGCTGGTAGCGTCCGCGGGCGCGCGGCGAGCGTGAGGCTTGGTCTCGGGAGAAGAGGCAGCCGCAGCTGTGGCGCCATCTGGGAGCTCGTCGCCATATGGCGGTGGTGAAAATGGTTCGGATGGCGCACGGTGAGAGCTTTGGACATCGCCATGGACACGGCCATAGTCGTCGGAGGAGTAAGGGAGGAGATGAGGGGAGAGACAGAGACCGGCTCAGTGACGGAGACGTTCTTTGTAGGAGGGATGAGACTTGAGAGGACATGTGATCTTGTTGCTTTGGTTGGTTGCACCGCGTGCCGCTGTGCAGGTGGGCCTACTACCTTCGACAGCGAGATCAGATTCCGTTGGTGCTCGGTTGCCACTGGATCTTCGGAATCAAGAGTGATCTGAGCCGTTCAATGAGGAATGGACGGCCAAAGATTGGCATATGGAAAATATTAGACTTTTTTTAAGATGGAGTAGACTCAGTAGAGTATGTGTTTGGGACGGTGTTAACACCGATGATAGGGAGAGAGAGACCTTGAGTGTTGAAGATACTTTGGCATGATGTTGATTTGTTTAGTTGATGATGCTACACGATAGCTATTAATAACCCTGCACTTTATTTACGATATACGTATCTCGTCCAAGCTGCCATCGACACATAATTGGACTGATAATTGCTCAAGTTGAGCTTTGTTTATGATAGAGTGTAGTACAGGTTTATGTCAGGACTCACGAGTGACACATAACCACGTTTCTTTGAATGATATTACCACGAGTGTATCGCGACTTCGCAAGTGTAGAGCATCTCCACCGGCGTTTCCAACGATACTCCGACAGAGACACAAAAAACACACACAGTCGGCCTCCTAATAGCGGTAAAGTTGGTGGACCTTCCCGTCTGACACTCCCTCATTGGGTTCGATTCATATGGAGCGACGTCGGAGTGCGAAAGACACAAGCGGCAAACAATGTCACGTTGGATACCGATAGGCGGGCATGCCCTGTTAGCAGCAAAAGAACGGTCAAACAAATTCAATGCGACTGACAATAATTTAATATCAGCAGCGCATGCGCTCATCAATTCGCTTTCCGACAAAGTTCGTTGGTGTTAATGCATGGCGCCTACCTTCACAAGCCGGCGTTATATGTGCGGCGTACACCGACCCCTCTCCCACACACCACCACCGTCCCTCTCCGTTCCCACAACTTCACCACCCCCCCCTCCCCCCCTCCACCGAGTAGATCACCCAAGATGCATAACCCTTGATGCAACCTCGGCCAATGCACAGAAAGAACAACTGCGAGGCGAGCTTGTCCCTCGCGCCTCCGCCTTCGTCTCCACCGCTCCTGACGCACGCCGTCTGTTGACACTGGTAGAGGCGCGTGAGCACGTGCGCAACAACTTGTTGTTGCTGTCCGATTGCCCCTCCTGACCGGTTGGCGAACAAATTTCTTGGAGTTCAGGTGGCTCCGCCGCTCAATGGTGAGGCGTGTGATGCCTTTATACGCATGACGTGGGTGGCCATGTCGTGGGATGAACGGCTCGATCCCTCCACCGCACTGTCAACCCCCCTTCGAGACCAGCACGTGCAGGTGGAGTAAGATTTCCGACTCCAAAGCTTATTCCCCACCTCCAACGATTGCGACCAGCCCGCCGAGTGTCTCTCGTTGGTCCCTCTCCTCCGCCGACATTGACGTTGTGTAGAACTCCGACGAGATGTACGTGCGATAGACGGACGAGGTGGGTGTACCGCCACTGGAGGAGGAGGGTGAAGAGTTCGAGTCGGGCGAGGCAGTGTCCCGACATGCAAGTGGCAATCGAGACGTCCCTGGCATCGCCACCGTCGGCTCCCACCATGCTGAGTGCTTTGGTCATCGTCACTGACTCCAACCAATACTAGGGATATAGAAACCCTACTTATTACTAGTTTTATTTATGTAATGTTTGAATATGTGCCGCTGAACTTTCTGCTAAGTTTAAAATTTAAATTATCTTAAGTTTGAATGTAATTTGACCGGTTTCGTTCTGTTTTGTAAGTTATCTTTTAATTATTTATTTTGGATTGGGAGCACCGCTAGGGGCACACTCAACCCCAATAGGGGGCAATGTGTGTCGTCGCTCCCAATAACGGTTATTCGGCACAGTTGCCAGACCTTGGTTTGATACTAATAAAAGGATCGTGATATTAAAACTAAGGGGAGTGAATAGGGGCCCGTTTGGTAGCTACGTTTTTTGAAGTATATTGATAATACTTCAGTTTTCTAAAATACTGAAGTATTGAATACTTCAATGCGTTTGGGTCCAACGAATATTGTGGTTTATATACATCAGTATTTCAAGAAACTGCACTAATTTTGAAGTATGGAAAAAAGAGGTCCGGACCTCTTTTTCTAAAACTGAAGTATTTGTTGCCCAGACATGTAAATACTACAGTTTTACAATACTTCGGTTCTAGAAAAACTTTGTTGCCAAACTAGGCCTAGAAGTTTATAAACTTTGTAAGAATGACACGTAAAGAAAGCAATCTTCAAGAAGATATACAGTATACAATATAGAGTAACTTGAAGAGCTGCTTGGAACTATGCGCTTAGATTGATGGCTGTTATATTGAAACAGACATGATGGGTATAAATCCGCCGGAGATAAGAAAATGTTTCAATGTATTGATGAGTACTTGAGATGATGAGAGCATGCTTTAAGTGAAAGAAGATATATCGAGAATAACATGCTTGAAGCGGAGCATCCACATATCAGAATATATACTCATGAAGAGTTAGTTGAAGCATGCAAAGATGATCTTAGACCAGGTGGAGGAATACAAGCTTCAACCAGATGTGTCCATTGCTGCAGTAATTGTTGAAAAACTAAAGTCTCAGAGGCATGAACTAAAAGTTTGGAAAAAAGAGTCTGTCCAAAATCAAAAATTTAATTTCAAAGTGCAATATTGTGATCTTATTTATGGACAACCTTGAAGAGGAGAGGCCGTTGTCAGTTCCTGAATCCAACTTCAGAAAGGTTGTCAAATTGCACTATGAAAATTTATTAAAAGGCCCAATATTTATACTGGAAATAGAGGTGTTCCATCATATGGATAAAGATGGGTGAAGAAAATACGAAGTTTTTTCACGCCATGGCGACTGAAAGGTATAGGAGGAGTTCAATCTCAAGTCTGCAGCTGCCAGATGGGCATATTATTTCTGACCATGATCAAATGGCTGGTGTACCATGGTCATGTTACAAGGAAAGGATGGGTACTTCTCAAGGGATTGACATGCAGTTTAATTTGGATGATCTAGTTCAGCCAGTAGATAATCTAGCTGATTTGGTCAGGCCTTTTACCACAGAGGAAATGGACTTGGTGGTGAAGAAAATACCTATGGACAAGGCACCAGGACCTGATGGCTTTAATGGCTTGTTTATGAAGAAGTGATGGGATATTATTAAAAAAGACTTATATTCTCTTACCATTGATTTTCATAGCCAGTCTGTGTCTTTGGAAAATATGAACTCGTCTTTTATAACCCTAGTACCCAAGAAGCCAACTCCTGAGCAGACTAATGACTGTAGGCCAATCTCTATGACAAATGTTGGGCTTAAATATCTCACAAAATTGGTAGCTGACAGATTGCAACGGAGAATATTGGAATGCATCCACAAAAATCAGTATGGGTTTATTAAAGGAAAAAATCCATGACTGCTTGCCTTGGTCCTTTGAATATATCCATCAATGTAAAGCTTCCAAGAAACCAATTGTCATTTTGAAGTTGGATTTTGAAAAATCATTTGACTCTATTGAACATGAGGTGATTTATTTGATGCTTCGGAAATTGGGCTTCCTTGAAACTTCATTGGGTGGGTGAAAAATGTTCTGGAATCTGGTACCTCGTCTGTCTTCATGAATGGAGTCCCTCAGATGTAGAAGGCGAGTCAGGCAGGGTGATCCACTGTCACCGCTTCTTTTTGTTCTTGGTGCTAAATTGGTACAGTATGTGATAAATGATTTATGTAGAAGAGGCTTGATAAATAGGCCGATTGATGTGAGAGGATCAGACTTTCCAGTGGTCCAGTATGCAGATGATACAATTTTGGTAATGGAAGCGGATTCATCATAGCTGAATGTTTTGAAGAAAGCACTACAGGAGTTTAGTGCATCTAGTGGGCTGTCTGTAAATTTTCATAAATCTTGTATGCTTCCAGTCAATGTTTCGGATGAAATAGTTCAGAGGCTGGCAGAGGAGTTTGGATGCTTAGTTGGAGCCTTCCCTTTCACCTATTTGGGATTGCCAATGGGCACCACCAAGCCCAAAATGATTGACCTTATGCCACTGGTTGACAGGTTGGAGAGAAAACTCACAGCAAGTTCATCCTTTCTTGCTTATGGCGGCAGATTACAGCTCATTACCTCATGTCTTTCATCAATGCCTATTTTGTTTTTGTGCTCACTGGATATCCCACCTTGCATCATTAAGCTCATCAATAGAATTATTAGGCAGTGCATGTGGAGGACGAATGAAACACAGACGAGGAGTTAGTCCTTGGCCTCTTGGGCTATGATCGGTAAGCCTAAGAAAAGTGGGGGTCTTGGCATTCTAGACTTTAAGAAGCAAAATGAAGGCATGTTGTTAAAGCATTTACACAAGTTCTTCAACAAAGAAGAGGTGCCTTGGGTGAATCTTGTTTGGCAGTACTATCCTGATGGAGTGCCTCAAGTTGCGAACTTGTGTGGGTCCTTTTGGTGGCGAGATGTGATGAAGCTAGTTCAGAAATATAGAGAGATTTGCACTGTTAAAGTTCAGGCTGGAGATACTGCTCTATTTTGGTCTGATAGTTGGCATGGCAACCTGTTGCACCTTGAGTTCCCGAGAGTGTTCTCTTATGCTACTGATTTTAATATCTCGGTCAAGGAAATGCACAATGTCGGGGATATAATTCATCTTTTCAACTTGCCATTGTCACAAGCTTATAGTGAGTTCCAAAGGATGCAATCAGTTCTTTCCCGGGTTGTCCTAAATCCTGATGAAAAGGATCAGTGGCTAACTATATGGAAGGATGGTGTGTACACATCTAGCAGGTACTACCACCACTGTTTCAAAGATATTGTAGCTTCAAAGATTTACTCTTAATTATATCTGGAAAAGCAAGGTTCAGCTCAGAATTAAAGTGTTTGCCTGGCTGCTGGTCAGTGACTGTTTGAATACAAGAGATATGCTCAGGCGCATGCATTGGAATGTCACAGATGTGTTCCATTCTGATCTCTGCCCTTTGAGAGCAACTGAGGACAGGATGCATCCTTTCTTTCAGTGCAACTACAATGTACGGATATGGAATTATCTTTACGTGAACTGGGAACACTTTTGAGCAAGTTTTTATCAGAACTGCTAGAGCTTTCAACAAGCCTTTCTTCACTGAGGTGGTTATACTAGCTGCTTGGCATATTTGGAAGCAGTGAAATGATGGCATTTTCCAGAATGTTGCCTTCCTTTAGATCTTGGAAGAGGAATTTTATTCATGAGGTCACCATGCATGTGCATAGGGTGAAGTCCAAGCACCTCCAAAGTTGGTCAGAATGGATTGACTCCCTTTGTTAATTCTTCTCTTTTCTATATATTCTGTCCTCAACTGCTTTGTTGTAAATATTCTCTAAGTTTTTAATAAAATGTTGTGGGGCGTAAGCTCTACACTCCTTATATTAAAAACAACTACAAACTAGGCACTCTAAGAGACATGCACAAGCCTTATCAGCAAATTAAAGATGAGCATTCAGGAGCTTGCTGAGAGAAAGTATAGAGGACATGTTCCATGAAACAATCACGAAAGAATACAGATCATCTGAGCAAGAGTAGGCTGAGGAGGGCGATAATGCCAACTGGAAAGAGAAAGATAAATCCTCAACCATGGTGACTTACAAAATAGAGCTCATACTGATTAAGGAAAATGTGCATATGGGAGTATGCGTATAGACAAAGACACCTAATTTCTTTCGAGAGTTGAACTTGTTGGCACCAACTATAGTCTCTGTTTGGATATGTTGTGTATGCATGTACTCTAGTTCATCAGCATCACCTATTGACTTACAAGCTTCGTCACCACTTGTGTGTATGTGCATCACCCGCTCGCTAACTAAGTTTTATCCTTCGTTGACCAAGCTTTGCATGTCTGGCCCAATCACTAGTGGTAGGGCTTGAATAGGTGATCTCCAAACCTTACCTCGATCAGCCCACAACTTGGACGCTCGATGACAACACCTCGGCCAATCCACACTTTGGACGCAATGGTCAACACCTAACCGCTTAGGAGATGTCAAATCTCTAAGAGTAACAAAGAAGACCTTGTTGGATAAACGTGTTCTTGTTTGGTGCTCGATCATACTCACTCACTCTCAAGATGGATAAGCATAGAAATAAGATAGAGCAAGATAAACTTGGGAGGAAATGGACGTGTAGTCATGTGTATGTCCTCCAAGTCGCCAACCCTCTCGGCTGGGCTCGGGTTTATTTATAGGCGCTGCAGAGATCTAGCCGTTGGGTAAAGGTGGTTGTGTACGATTAGATACCATGGATAAACTTTTGCTGTGGTTGACCTCAAGTAGAGTTGTCCTCGATTGAGGTTTTATGCATGAGTGAGTCAGCCAGAGAGAGTCTTCATATAATGGCCATGAAGTTTAGACTCAACATAATAAAATTTTCATTAAATGAGGTGATGAACTCAACACGGACTTTATAGGCCGTGGCCTCTGCTTCAACCTCGTGTTCAATCCTGTGTGTGAAGCTAATCAAGCAGACTGATTCTTGCTTCTAACATAATCAACTTTTATGTCATGAGGCTCTGAACTCAACAAAGCTCTATGAGGACGCGACATCTGGTTCAACCCCGTGTTCAATTTAGAGTCACAAACTATCAAGGTGGAGTGATTAAGTTTAATTCAACTTGATGTTTTGCAGTGAGCTAACAAACATCTAGAGCTACAATGGTCAGACCAAAAATTTGCCCCAGCAACGCCCCCATCCGTCCGGACGAACCCAAAAACTGTCGGGCACCCTCGAGACCAACACCATAGTTGGGGGCCTGCTCTGGGGCACCGAACAACACCCGGATAAGTCACCTGATAGGTGGGTCCCGCGTGTCATGGACAACATGGCCCCAAATTTCCCTCTCCTTCCGCATTGCCGCCCGGACCACCGAAACCTCAAACACTTCCCTCCATTTCACATTGTCGCGGCCACAAGCTTCTCTTCCCTGATGCTCGAATGGCCTCCCCTCTCACGACTCCCTCTCAAGCGGTCTGTGTCAGGCGATCAGTTGTCGACGACGACAAAGTCAGAGGAGCCACCGCGGGAGCAACTGAAAGCGAACCGAGCGGTGGCGTCCTCCGATCGAGTTGGCCGGCGCAGATCCATAGCAGCAAAAGCACGCCAGCAAGCCATGTGTGTGGACCTCTCGCCACCAAAATGCTGGAGCACAACGACCATCCCTCCTGGGAGTTCCTCACCTTCTTTCTCGAACCAATTCAACCCCCCCCCCCCGCGCCAACGCAACATGTTTCTCCTCCTCGCCCGAGGTGGGAGAGAACGACACCATCGACTCAAAGCGGTCTTCTCTCCGGTTGTGTCTGTAAACCGAGGCATCAAACTCAACCAGGAGGCCGCCTACAACAACTATTTGAAGGGGTTCATAGCAGAAAACAATAATTTTTCTAACTATCGCAACACCAAAAACTAGCCAAGGATCTATCTATCTAGTAATGCGGTAACGGAGGAGATATCGGTAACATACCCTTGTAGACCGACAGCGGGGATTACGCTCCCGCAACAAGCGTTGTCGATGAAGACGACGTAGCCGACCTCGAGGTCGTGAAGAACTTGGCGCGACGAAGACGAAGCCGAAGGTGGCGTGACGATGACGCCCTGGCACCACGACTATGGCGCCTCCGAGTACTCGCACACGTGCGGAGCTTGATGATGACTTTCGGGCTCTCCGATCCAGCCGAGATAGCGGAAGTAGAACTTTTGGGTGGAATCCCGCAGCACGACGGCGTACTGGGGTATAGATTTCTCACGCGCGCGCAGTCCTTACAAGGGGACCACGCACAATGGGAGGTGGAGAGAGGGTGGAAGTGGGCGGATGGGCATCCTCGGCCAATAGGAATAAGTCCTGAATTTATTGTGTATTTTTTCAATTAATATGCCCCACTATTTATTACGGGAGAGGGGGCGTCCCTCTCCCTAAGTTTCCCAAGTGGGACTAAACAAAGGAGAGGGGAAGAGGGGGGGTGCGCCGGCCACCTGGGCCCAGCCGCACCCCATGGTGGCCGGGTGGGCCCCATGGCCCAGCCGCACCACCTCCTCATTGGGTCGGCTCCCTTAGTGGGCCTTCCCTCCGGGGTTTGGCCCATTTAAGGTGGGCTGCCCCATTTCTCTTTTTTATTTAATATTAAATTAATATAAATATATAAAATTCAATAATTAATATATTTACATAATATTTTATCTCTCGTGACCCCGAAACAATTTCCGGACCACTCCGAACTTACTTCGGTCTTCCACGGAACCCTTCCGATTCCACCGGAACCCTTCCGGTTCATTCTCTCTCTCTATTTCTATTATTCCGATAATTCCAAAATGATCTCCAAGCGCCGTCAAGACCTTAAGTGTGTTACCCTACGGTTCGGGAAATACTCCAGACATGGTCGAGACCCCTCGCTCGCCAATGACCGTCAGGGAGACCTGGATGGCTATGACGGTCCCTGTGCATTCCAGAATAATCGTCGTTGAACCGTTAACACGATATTCATTCCTTTTGTTCTTTCGATACTACCCTTGTCCGAGATACGATCGTGAACATCCTATGTTGTGTTTTATCCCATTACCGACAAGGGTTACTTAACTCGTTACGTGATATTACATCCCCATGACCTAGTCATACGCTGTGCAGCTTCATAGATGTTATCTCACCGAGTGGGTCCAGATTATCTTTCCATCACGCGGATGAACAAATCCCGCTCTTGATTACTGATGCATGTAAAATGCATACATGAACTTTGCACTTTAATTGCTTATATTCCAATCATATTTGCATCCTATAAGGGTTATATCAATGTTTTATAATGATTTTTGGGAATATTCATTTATTTCCTATTTTTATGGAATTAACCCTGCACAGGCAGAAAACCCCGTTTTCTTATTTTAATGTTTCAGGGACCCAAACGTCAACGAAATCACCTGGAAATTTACGGGCATCAATATTTGGAAGGAAGAAGACCTGTGGGCGAAGGAAGTGAGCAAACGGAGGCCCGAGGGCCAAACGAGGGGGGCCCACGCGGCCACAGTACCAGGCCACGTGGGACCCACCCGTTTGGGCCTCGTTGCTCCGCAGCCGTCGATCCTTTCTCTACCGCCTTCGTCTTGACCTTAAAACGCCTATAAAAAAGGTCCCATGATGTTTCGCGAAAGGAGGCGGCGGAGAAACACAGAACCACGAAACAGAGAGTCAGAAGGCTGCCGCCGGAGAAGATCGGAGGGGGGAAACGCCACCGGAATCGCCGCCGGAATCGCCTCCGGAGGGCTCCACCCCCCCTCCGGCGTGTTCATCATCAACATCTACAGCAAGAACTTCTTCACCATCATCACCATGATGAAGGGGGAGCAGTCCACCCCCTGGACTAGGGTTTGTGGTGGTAACTTTTGTATCTCTCCTCTCTCTTGAGCTTCACTAATTAGTACCGTATGAGCTGCTGAACATGATTACGGTCATCTATGTAATACCTTTGTGGTGAATATTGTGGTGCGAGATGATTTGTTATGCATTTACCATTGTGTTGGAGCTTTTGTGATTTGTCATACTTTGAAGTATGATGTATGTGGGTACGGGATGGCCGATGTGACACGGCATAGGTATTGAGTGACACAGTACCGCCCAACATCCTTTATCTGGGGGTAAAAAGAAAGAGTATGACGTGGGAGTGAGAGAAACCACGCTAGCCTTACTAGGGGTGACCCAGCAACACAAATGAGTATTTCTTTCAACTATGTGTTTTAGGACATATAGCCGTCATAAAAAGGTACCATTAAAACATGACAATTGTGTGTACTTTATCTATAACATGATGATCACCGTAGAAGAGAGAGAGAGAGAGGATTAAGTGAACCCATGAACCATGTCCATTGTTCCTATAAGAAACACACACTTGAGCTTGTCCTCTTGCTACATAGACGATTGGGCTTTCTCTCTTTGAGAGCTTTCACTTGCTACTACCTTTGTCTTGTCCTCTTGCAAAGAAGAGGATTGGGACACTTTTACATCCATCAAACCAACCATCTTGTTCTCTAAACTTGTTTAGTGCATAATCAACTAAAACTTGTGACACTTTAGTTGTAGGGAATAGATAACTTTTCCTTCTTGCTCCTGCGGATCGATACCTTACTTTCACATTGAGAGGTGCTACAGTGATCCCTTGCTTTTGGGGGTAATCAATTACTCGCCTCAACTAATTCCTTAGGATACCCGAAAGTGTCACCTTTATTGTTATGCTAGATAAGTCATGACGTTTGATGCGATCAATGTATATTCCATAAGCAGTGATTTGATATGATCTCACAGTCTGAGGAATAAGCTATCATATTACTTTCATATTGCAATAATGAACTTCTGTGATACGATCCATTTGCAATACTTTGGTGGGTAATGTCCATCACCTTATTCTACCAATAAAATGATTTCATCATCAACTGTTATGAATCTGCATGATCGGGAAATCACGATCATCCGCTGACTGATGAATTAGTTTATATAGAGGCTTACTAGGGACCCTGGTTTGTTTACATACCACACGTGTATTAACAATTCCGATTAATACAGTTATAGCACGGTATAAAACTTATTATAAACTTAATAAGATAATGCGATAATACTTAATATTTATTTGCCTCTAGGGCATATCTCCTTCAGCCTCCCACTTGCACTAGAGTACAAATAAACCAGCTGCATTCTATTACCAATCATACAACCTTATCCATTATAAGTGTTTATGATAATGCTTGCTTGTGGAAGATTTTTCCTTTAACGGCCTGTACCTATACTGAACCGTCCATTCTTTGCGATTCATTGATGTCACCTTGTTTGATATCAATCCGTTATCTAGATAACTTATATACATATTTGATGACTAAGTCAGACTGTCGTTTCCCTGCGCGTACTCTGATTCTCAATCAGCTATATTCACCAGGAAACCACTCAGTTAGAGAACACATTTTTCTCTGCCAATCTTACATGTATAATTTCACAGTATCTATATACCATTCATACCTATGTAGATTCTGACATTCTATTGTCAGTCTAGTGTCTAAAAGCTTCCTACGACATTTGGTCCTTCCAGTCATCCAAATAGATCCTTTAAGACAACACTTTGTTGAGTTCATTTTCTTCTATCGACTCGAATTGTTTATCCTTAGTTTCCTTTAAACAATAAAGATTTTACTTATAGTGAATTCATAAAATTCACCTTAGTACTTGTTCTTCTTATAAGAACATGGGTCACAATAGTCGAGCACGTAATATGGTTTTATACGATGCCACTTAATATACCGGTATAAAAGAGGCAACATATCTCACAACCACTATTATCGTGTAGAAATTCACTAAATGTTTTAACTAGATTTTTCAAGGACTTTTCCTTGATTTATTCCATTCTGACCTTTCAGAATCTAATCTAATAAAACATCTCGACCTTTTCATTTAAAACTCCTGATCTATCTAAATAGATTACCAACATTTTAAATCACACACAACTTCATCGTAATTCTATAATCATATTAATTATTCTAATTTAACCAGTACTTCCATTATATGTCATTTACATATAAGGACATTTATTAAGCTCCCACTCAAAATGTCAATCACATTTGAGACTTGTACAACTCATCTAGCTCCCACTCAAAAACATGTCTCTTACATATTAGATTTGGTAAGCTAATTTGACTCCCACTTAAATTATATAAACATAATTTCTTTCGATATTTTGGTCAACACAAAATCATTGATCATTTATCAATTCGAAATCCAACATACGAGTATTAACACTTTGCTAACACGACTCAAGCATGTCTACATTTGTGTAGTCAAACCTTTTGATTTTGTCCAAGACATTCTTTATGACAAAATTAGCTTTATGTCCTTTCCATAGTTTCATTCCTTTCATATAACCTTTTATATAAAAGATTAAGTAACCACTTTTACTTAATAAGATTCAAATAACAATTATCTTTGTAATCTTAAATGTAACTTAGGATTTACAATTCTTAATTGTTTCTCGTATTTGGTATCATCTAATTTCTTTGTAGTTCGTAGATGTATTTTGTTCTGGCAACAAAATCATTTAATCAAGAATATCAATTTGTGACTTGACAAAATATTCTTGATTCGCACCATCTTTACAAAAAGCTCCTCATGAAACATTATGATCTTTTATCATCATTTTCATTTCCTTTCGTAGAGTTTTGTTTCGAAACATATTCCGTCACATTACTCCATACTTCATAGGAATAAGGTCAATTACCTTTATTTAAGATTTGCACTATTCCATTAACTTTTCCTTTTGAAAAACATTTTTCCACAATTTACCAAGGCAGCAATTCAAATTTTGCTTCTATTGGTATTTGGTTTATGGAATATATTCATACTTACTATGAATTTTCTACAAAGAACTATTCGTGTATAGTTTCATATTATCGTATAATCTCGTAAACTACGACATTCATTATATGTTTGTCGTTTTACACGAATTCGGATGACAAAACAATTTTCTAAAGTGGGGCGTTTTACTAACACTACTCTAAATAATATTTAACTTTTAAGAGATACTTTTAAGACCATACTTTATCAAAATAGAGTATGATTATAATATTTGTGCAAAAACATGTTTGATGTGCATTAAATAATTATAATTTGTGGAACAATATTTCACAAGTCTTTATGCTAAAACCATAACCCAAAAACATTGTCTTATTTGATCAAATCATAATGACCCGATTTAGTATCCACCTTTTTCTCTAAAATCCTTTGATCTTTTATCAAACAATTTCAGATTAATGTCTCTTTTAGTAAATACATTTTATTTACTTAGAGTCATTTTAAAGGTTCCGATAATAATGATATTCACCATATTGATTTAATTATCATCGTGTATGATTTTCAATCAACTTTTCTTATGCATTGACATATCAATGTTTTGGATATTTTATCATCACGTCTCATTTAGACATTGGCTCAATTTTAATAGATCGAAGTATCTATAAATAATGCCAACATGATTAACAATTCGGTGGTGTTGTTTCGAACAATATCATCATTTTTTACTTTGATTTTATTTTAGTATTCCTGCTTTATAAATGTCCAACTTATTATCATCGGGATTATAACGCGAATAACTTATTTGTAACCGAAACATGATCATAAGAAGAATTTATCCATAATCAAAAACAACTGGCTTGTTCCATTACATATATGAATAACTGTATTGCAAGATGCAAAACACACTAATTAAGATCATCCTCAAAACGATTACAAAATCTCTTATTCTAAAATGCTAATCCGAAATAATAAATGTAGAGGGTAAAATGCCATTGGCCATCAACTATCTTGCTTGCCATCACTTGTTCACCATCACATTGTCCTTTCCATATCCTTGTAAGAATTAGGTCCTGTTTTCATAAAACAGAATAAGTATCAGATATTTTCAACAAGTATATTGAAAAACAATACATTTATAAATCTTCATATCAAAGTATGGGTCGATGATCTCTGCTTCAACAGGTCCACTTTTACGTTCCTGAACCGGCTTATAAATTGATAGAGAGTAAGCGACTCACTCTTCACAACATAGCCACGGACATGCTCCTCATAGCTGGGAGGAAGAGAACGTAACATAATAGTGATCGCAAAAGCATCCGCCATCCAGTAGTCATAGACATTTGTGAGACTCAAGTATATGTCGTACATCTTGCCCAAATGAGTTTCCAAGCAGGGTGTTCTTCCATCTTGAGTGAAAGAAAATCATCCAGCTGCTTAAACTGCTCAATTTTCATCTGATCTATGAAATGGGCCTTGAGTGCATCTATCATCACAAAAGGTTCCATGTCTTGAAACTGTGCTTTCAATTCAGGCTCCATGTGAGACATAGTGATCTGGACACTTATGAAAATATCACGACGCTGGCGAAAAGCCTCATCTTCTTCTTCGCTTGCGGAATCATCCAGCGCATCTCCTAAAATTCTTCTATTACATAGAGTATGTTGTTGTGTGAGAGAATTCCCTTAATTTGTCGTACCAGTCGATGAAGTTGGACCCATCGGCCAAAAGTTGCCGATCTCTAAGGAAGTAACCAAAATAGAAATTGTCGCTGGGATAGAACACCATCTACAGAAATAATCGCAAAGATAATAAGGCTAAGTTTATAAAAATATGAGCTTAGTTTATAATCATATTATCAAACATACTCCACTAAGATAATCATCCCTAAAATTATCTCAGCAATTACACGACCCCAATTCACTCTACCACCCCCGATCGTCACGGCCGGCGGCATAGCTGCAAGGGTGGACATCGAAATGTCGGTCACAACATTCATGTCACTCATGCTCGATCTTTCGATCTTCACATGTTCCGATGCTATGTCTGTACATACTAGGCTCGCCAATTAAAATCTTAGTGTTTTGTTTGTGCAACGTGGCTTACACCCACGCAGTGGCGGACGCAGGAAAAAATTGAAGGGTGGGCACACTCCAAAGAAAAAAGTGTTGGCAAATGACAATATAAACAACAAATTGATATATGACATTGTAGATTAATACATATTTCTCAAATGTGTGTGATCCCAATGCAAAATGGTTCAAACACATAAATAAAGTCTTACATGATAAAATATAGCATAAATAGAAAATTACATCACTATATTTCCGAAAAAAGAGTCACAATATCGCTATTCCTCTTCATCATGAATTCTACAATTAGAAGAAAAATGAATAAACAACATATACAATCAATTGGTTGCTAGTTGGAGGCAAGAAATTGTCAATTTACACAAATGCATAATACATAGCAAATTGTGGCATATTTGGTTCAGTTCGACACTTCGGTCGGGGCAAATCCAGTAGCAAAAATGCCAAATCCTGAAATCCACCACACAAGAATGCATCAACAACGGAGGCCGGAAAGGTTTATACCATCCGTCTTTCGAGAAAGACCTTCAGAAATCAGAAGCTTGGACGGACAACGATGGCGCCGCGGCCATGACCAGTCCACCGGTGGCAGACTGGCAAGTAGCAGCAGCGGTGGCTGGACCTAATCGCGCGGGCGGCGGCCGCTAGAGGGGGAGCCCAGCGCGAGGGAGCGGGGGACGGGGGC
This sequence comes from Poa pratensis, assembly GCA_947311845.1. NCBI lineage: Eukaryota > Viridiplantae > Streptophyta > Magnoliopsida > Poales > Poaceae > Poa > Poa pratensis. Next base: position 27,269,198 of record CAMZMU010000081.1, on the reverse strand, counting down.
GGTGTGGGATCCCAGAGCGCAGCAGGGGCGTCGGTCGGCGACGGGGGAGCCAATAGTGGGGGCAGCGGGCGGCGACGGAGGAGCCAGGAGCTGCTAGCTAGGTCGTCGCCATGTTTGGCCTCGCGAAACAGAGAGCAGCGGTCCTTGCGTGTGTTGGCTATGCGTCACGGCGCATATGATTATCGATGAGAAAAAAGAGACAAGCCCAAGACTGGCCCAAATCTGCTACATATCTTGGGGGGTCTAATTTTTTTCCAGAATTCTGGGTGGGCCATGGCCCACCCTGCCCACCCTCTGTGTCTGCCAGTGCACCCACGTTATGTGAACGCAGATACGTCTGACACCTGATCGTCACGGCCTGCCTCGTAACGGAGAACTTTCGGTGGTGCACACTAAGGGAGAGCGCAACTTTGGTATTTTATTTAGGGATCATCCTATTATAGCTACCGTCGTATACATCTAATATATATAAGCAATCAATAGGATATACACACAACAATACAATATCAAATAATGAAATGAAGTGCGATATGACTTGGCCTTGCGCCTTGATCTCCATGGCGCGCCTCGGCAGGGTTCTGAGTCCGCGACGCCTCCTTTGCCGTCGACAAGTTGAACAATTCATAATTCTTTCCGTAACCATGTCATATTAAAATGCCCCCTGCAAAATAAAGTTATACACTCTCTATTTTATCTTTTGCAAGTTTTACGTGGCTGCTAGGGCTTTCGTAAAAGAACCGTTTCTTACCTACGAACATAGAACCACAACAGCGATCAAATAATTGTCTCTATTACACCCTTTTCAGGGCCCTCCATTGAAAATGCTAAGCCATCTAAAGAGAGAGAAACAGACATCCGCTAGCCGCATATATGGTACAAGCCATATGTCAGTTGCGGAACCAGTCTCGCGTAAGCGTACGCGTAAGGTCGGTCCAGGCCGCTTCATCAACTCGATGCCGACAACATTAGCAAGTGAACACGAGAGGGTAACAATTATAAAATCGATGCCCACATTCAACATGTGTTCTAACCGTACCAGCATAACAACGCATAGATTGGCTCTGATACCACTGAAGGGGTTCGTAGCAGAAAACAATAATTTTTCTAACTATCGCAACACCAAAAATTAGCCAAAGGTCTATTTACCTAGTAATGCGGTAACGGAGGAGATATCGGTAACATACCCTTGTAGACCGATAGCGGGGATTACGCTCCCGCAACAAGCGTTGTCGATGAAGACGACGTAGCCGACCTCGAGGTCGCGAAGAACTTGGTGCGACGAAGATGAAGCCGAAAATGGCGCGACGATGATGCCCTGGCACCACGACTGTGGCGCCTCCGAGTACTCGCACACGTGCGGAGCTTGACGATGACTTCCGGGCTCTCCGATCCAGCCAAGATAGCGGAAGTAGAACTTTTGGGTGGAATCCCGCAGCACGACGGCGTACTGCGGTATAGATTTCTCACGCGCGCGCAGTCCTTACAAGGGGACCACGCACAACGGGAGGTGGAGAGAGGGTGGAAGTTGGCGGAGGGGCATCCTCGGCCAATGGGAATAAATCCTGAATTTATTGTGTATTTTTTCAATTAATATGCCCCACTATTTATTATGGGAGAGGGGGCGTCCCTCTCCCTAAGTTTCCCATGTGGGACTAAACAAAGGAGAGGGGAGGAGGGGGAGTGCGCCGGCCACCAGGGCCCAGCCGCACCCCATGGTGGCCGGGTGGGCCCCATGGCCCAGCCGCACCACCTCCTCAAAGGGTCGGCTCCCTTAGTGGGCCTTCCCTCCGGGGTTTGGCCCATTTAAGGTGGGCTACCCCATTTCTCTTTTTTTATTTAATATTAAATTAATATAAATATATATAATTCAATAATTAATATATTTACATACTATTTAATCTCGCGTGACTCCGAAACAATTTCCGGACCACTCCGAACTTACTTCGGTCTTCCCCGGAACCCTTCCGATTCCACCGGAACCCTTCCGGTTCATTCTCTCTCTCTATTTCTATTATTTCGATAATTCCAAAATGATCTCCAAGCGTCGTCAAGACCTTAAGTGTGTTACCCTACGGTTTGGGAAATACTCCAGACATGGTCGAGACCCCTCGCTCGCCAATGACCGTCAGGGAGACCTAGATGGCTATGACGGTCCCTGTGCATTCTAGAATAATCGTCGTTGAACCGTTAACACGATATTCATTCCTTTTGTTCTTTCGATACTACCCTTGTCCGAGATACGATCGTGAACATCCTATGTTGTGTTTTATCCCGTTACCGACAAGGGTTACTTAACTCGTTCCGTGATATTACATCCCCATGACCTAGTCATACGCTGCGCAGCTTCATAGATGTAATCTCACCAAGTGGGCCCAGAGTATCTTTCCATCACGTGGATGAACAAATCCCGCTCTTGATCACTCGCCTCAACTACTTCCTTAGGATACCCGAAAGTGTCACCTTTATTGTCACGCTAGATAAGTCATGACGTTCGATGCGATCAAAGTATATTCCAGAAGCAGTGATTTGATATGATCTCACGGTCTGAGGAATAAGCTATCATATTACTCTCCTATTGCAATAATGAACTTCTGTGATACGATCTTTTTGCAATACTTTGCTGGGTAATGTCCATCACCTTACTCTACTAATAAAATGACTTCATCATCAACTGTTATGAATCTGCATGATCAAGAAATCACGATCATCCGCTGACTGATGAACTAGTTTATATAGAGGCTTACTAGGGACCCTAGGTTGTTTACATACCACACGTGTATTAACAATTCCGATTAATACAGTTATATCACGGTATAAAACTTATTATAAACTTAATGAGATAATGCGATAAATACTTAATATTTATTTGCCTCTAGGGCATATCTCTTTCACTATTTGGCACTACGTTGGTCGGGACTTGAGGGTGGCGACTGGCCCATCATGGGCTCCCAGTAGCAGTTGTTCGGTGAGGGCACCACCAATGTGCTCGACAAAATGACCGGCCTTGACGAGGTGCGTTTCTAAGAGTTTGCTGCATGTGTGCATTGAATGAATCCGATCACGTGCATGTGTGCTTTGAATGATGCAGGCAATGTGAAGTTCTTACATTTAATGAAGTCGTCAATGTGAATTTGTGCATTGAATGAGGCCGGCCACGCGTGCATTGTTTTGTAGATTTCTGTCGCCGAGGTCATAGGATCACTTATCTATGGTGGTAGTGTTTCCAATGCCAGCCAGGATGGGGAGGCCATCGAAGAGAAAGAAGAGGTCCACGTTGTTGAAACTGGCAAGAAAACCCAAATGCCGAGGGCTCCAAGCGAACGTGGATCACAAATGAGGATGAATTGTTGTGTGATACTTGGATGGCAATAAGCTAAGACCCCATTACTGCCGCACATCAAATTTGTGGATCATATTGCAATAGAATCTCCAAAGACTTCAAAGAAAGGAAGGAATACCCGTCGCACGAAAAATTGTACATTGACCACAATGAGAATGCTATCCAACACCGTTGTGGCACCGTACCAGAGCTTTGGAACAAGTTTCATGGGTGCCATGACTAAATTATGAAGAGAAATGAGAGTGGTAAGACCCAAGCCGACAAAGTAAGATGTCAATAACTCCTATCAATTTGGCATGCTCATGAAATTGCTATTATTTGTGTTGACGACCAATTTTGGCTACAAGAAGATATCCTCAAAATCATGAAGGTAATTAACTTCATTTTGTGGTCCATCTTCATCCGACATTATATGTTACTCCTAAAATGCAAATAATGGACGAAACAGAGACTAACTAGTACATGTACTAGTTAAGTTCAGAATTTCGGCCAATTTAGGACGAAACAGAGCCTAACTACTACATGTACTAGTTAGGTTCGGAATTTCGGCCAGAACTAAGACGTAAGACAAACACCAACTAGTACATGTACTAGTCGCGTTCTGAACAGCCACGAGCTACCTTAAGTCCTGATTGTTAACCAGACCGAACAGCAATTAAGGAAGGTTCGGATGAAAAAACGCATAAAGGAAGAGTTCTTCGTTTTTACGAGGCGAACAACTTTGCTGTTAACAAGTTTTTGATTTAAGGTATTCTACTAGGCCAAATCTGGCAATTACGGACGAATCAAATTTCTATGATTCGGGTCCAATCCGAACAGTTTTATCTACGAGCCCAGATGAGTGGTCAATATAGAGTCGGATGAAGAAACACATAAAAGGAAAGTTCTTCGTTTTTTCAAGACGAACAACTTTGTCTTCTACGAGATTTTGATCCGAGGTCGGCAACTGCCTCAAAAGCGACCCGCAATGTGCAACCAGTTTTTCGACCGAACAGTTTTGGAAAGTTCGGGTCAGCTATCCGAATTGGACCCAAATTAGGGTTTTGGACATGGATCCAAGTCGTTTCCTTGCACAGGAAGTCCAGCTGCTCCTTGTATACATGAGGGGTGACGGCCGATTGATCCAACACCAATCGAACAAACACATCTACTACTTTTTCGTGTTCATCTACTTTTTATCCCTCTCCCCTTGTATCTTTCTTCTCGTTCTTCGTCGTTCTTCAAGATTGGAGGCTGCGAATCCACGAGGCTCTAGGGGCGGTCAGGCCGACCTAGGGCAGCCCATAGCCACCGCGAGCCCTGACGGGATCCCTCCTGGCGAGCGGGGTTTCGGGTCTACAAAAGCGCCCGCCGGATTGTCTTGCGTACCGCGCTTCCGGCGAGCCTCCCGCGGAGTGAGTTGCGGAGCATCTCCCTCGGCGCCGCGGGTACACGTGACGTGTTCGTGTGTCAACACACTTTTTTGGCGACTCCGCTGGGGACGAAGCGAACGGTCTCCAACCCGTTCTTGCTACGAGGAGCGCATCAAGAGATTGCAATCTACATCGGTAACGTGAATCCTCAATATCCTTATGTAGATTCAAATTACTCTTACGTTGATGTTGCTAGATCTTACGATATGAGTACTGTATCGGCTAGCCCTAGTTCTTACTATGTGCAAAAGCCGATGCAAAATTATCTCCATGCTTCACCTTGTTTTAGCAACATGTAACATGTATATTCGAATTCTCATGCATCGGCAACCCCACAAACCCATATGCCGATGAATAACATGACGAGTTCGGTTAATTCATATGAAACACCCAATGTTAGGAATTTTAATCTCATACAAGAGAGCGTTTCACCTCTTTATTCATTGGCAAATAACTCGCAATATGTTGGTTTACCTTCAAATATGCCGATGAATAGGGGAATTGGACATGCTACTACTAGCTATTTGGCCAATTACCCTCAACCGTCATATATTGCACCTTATGTTACTAATGTTTCAACTTCATGTGCAACTGGTGATATTCAAAATTCGGTTCTGCACCTTCACAATGGTGATAGCCGAATAAGTTAAAATTTAACAGGAGCTCATGTGCCTGCATCTACTACTGTCGCATATGGATTGGACGGTTGGAAGGAAAAACTTGCAGCTGATTTCAAAAGGTTCTATGATCTTCACCTGGAACTACAAGATAAGCCCCACGATCCCACTACAATACAAGCTTATGAGGCATATAAGAAGAGACGTGAAGAGGAGCGTGAACAATTCAATATCAAGTTTTGTCCTTCACAATTACAAAGTTTCGGCAACGCACAGTCGAAAGAAACCAAAAATATCGGGGGGCAATCATGCCCTGCAGAGGGTAGCACCGACGAATTCACCACGCCAACTTTTGAGGAATTACCGATCGAGTATCGCCAAGTTTATGAAGAATTCAGCAAGAAGCATGCAAAAGAATTTGAGGCGTTGAGGAAAAAATAGGAGGAGGAAGATTCAAAGGCATTTAACGCAATGCTCGAGAAAGATCTTCAAGATATTATCAAGTCCACTCCTCCACGCGACAATCAGGTTGAAACCTTTGCGGTGCTAAGGCAAGAAGAAGAAGCTTTGCGAATACATGAAGAAAATAAGAATGATTCGGAAAGTATGGTTAATTCGGTTATTGGAAAAGCCGAATCAAAAAATTCATGTGCCGATTCCATCGAATCAAAAGAAGCAAGCTTCGTTGAACAAGAGCATGGCGAGCTTAGCAAAACAACCGTGCTCGACTTTTCTGGATGCGAGGGAGTTTACATACTACCCAGCAGGTTCCGTGCCAAAGATGATGAGCATCAAGAACAAGAAGACACAGCCGAACAAAGTTCGGTTAATGATGAACATCAAGAGCCAGAAAGCGAAGCCGAACAATGTTCGGTTGGCAAGGAGCGTCCAGGAGACTTAGCACGAGATCCAGAAGAGGAAGACGAGGCGTTGGAGAGTTATTCAGAGGTGGAGCAAAGCATTGTTCCTGTTGTGCCAGCATCACATTCTCCCAGCGTCTTCGGAGAGGTACGCCTAGCCGGCAATTTACTTATCTTTAGATTTGGTCATAGTCATATTGTTGATGCATTTTCCAACACGATTTTAATTAATGTTGAAAGACCAATCGGGATGAGCAACTTGTTTGCTAGGAATAGTCTTGTCACTAATTATGTCAGTCAACATATTGTACCAGTTATAGAGGTTAATAGTGACAATTCATCACAATCAAAGTTGTTCCCTTCATGCCGGCTAAGTTTTATATTCATATGGGCAACTTTGCTTGTTTCATGCCTGGCTAATATTTGGTCTCAAATGAATATATATTGTGTAGCTATTTTGGTTGCAGAAACACAAAGCCAGGTTCAAAGTCCTTCAAGATAGCCGATTCAGAAAAATCGGAAAAAGAAGGCGAAAGACGATGCATAGCTGAGTTGGATGACTTTAAGCCGGCACCACTCGGTTTCATAATTCCAAAGCCGGTATTTCAATATCGGCTAAGGGACGAACAAAGTACCATCAGTCCGGGCATGAGGAATCATATTGTTGGTGCATCGTCGGCTAATCCAATTATCATAAAAGATGATCATGTCGATCCGTCAAGACAAAAGCGAATGCCTAATTCGTTCGAGCAGAACATCAAAGACTGCGATGTGTTTCATGATGCACAATCGGCCTTCGAAGGACGATTGGAATTTATTGAAAGACAAGTTGATAGCCAGCCGGCTAACATTAATCTTGAGGGCGATCAAGTGTTGACTCGGCTGCCTCAAGCCGGCTCATCCCAAGACGGACGGGTACATGCTGAATGTGATGGGATCGATTCTTCAAGCAAAGAAATTTCCCAAGACGGCAATCCTGAAGATGAACGTTCCATCAAAGCTCCAGCAAGGACGCCTAACACTGCGGGGCAACAAGAAAATTCAAAGACCGATGCCTGCGATGCTAGAAGGGACAAAGGCAGCGATAAGCATAGAAGGAGGAAATCTAAAGTCACCTTCGCTCAATTATTGGAGAAGTATCAGAAGATGAGCGAAGCAAAAGGTGCTTATCGGCCAACTGAAGCAAAGGCATCGAAGTCAACCCCAAGGCGTAAATCTGAAGACCGGGATTGGCGAAAGAGAAACACAACATGCCAAGTAAGCATCCTCCTTTTGGGCCACCAATGCCGAAGTTGTCTATGCCTTCCCATACCGGCTTCTATTCATATCAATCACGGGATAGGTATGATTCACGGGCACACCATCCATCTTACGCTAAATCACCTCGCCAAGTCTATGCAGCTCCGTCAAGCCGGCAACCATATGTCAAGGACCGACATAATCAGAAGTCGGCCAAGGGCTCATGGAGAAAGAAGGAGGTGGTCAAGCAAGTATACATAGTGAAAAGAGATGGCCGCAAGGATGCTATTTCAGACCCGACTCCAAGTAATCAAAAGCCAGCTGAGTCAATGTTGGCTGCAAAGGGCAAGGAAGTGAAGCGAGTAACTTTCAAAGACCCAGTCGTCGAATCTGGACAGGCCAAGCGAGAAGTGCCCAAAGCCATGAAAGGACTGCCAGTGCAAAAAATAAAATCGCAGCCGGGATGCCCACTCGGCTTATCACATTGGCAAGAGTGGCAGCTCAAGCGGCTCAGAGCCGAAGAGTTGGAGAAGTTGAACATAGCATGGGTTCCTAAAAGAAGCCTTCAAATCAAGAAGGATGCACTACCCACTGTTGCAAAGACAACAAGAGGGAAAGAGGACAAGAAAGAAGTCGACAGGCGAAGCCGGCAATCTTCATCTCGCTATAGGAGGCCTCATACAGTGTGTCATTCATGTTCTTCAACCATACCATCAAAGCCGGCACCTTGTGATTTATCCCCAACCGAAACATCTGATTTATTTCGGCTATTCACACTTTGGTGGACGGGTTCTCCAGGTCCATTAAGATAAGGACGCACGGCCGATATTTGCATATCGCCCTAAGAATGCATTGTGTTGGCGAAGCCAGCATCTGGCTAGGAGCATTCTTCATGGTTTATTTCATTCCTGGAAGCCGGTGCTCAGTTTTGCCAACACCTATAAGGACGACTTGTTTATTGAGTCGGCCACTGACGAAAGATCTAGTGCAAGCCGGATGAACGGTTAGAAGAAATATGTTTTTCTTATCTGCAGAATTCGATTCAAAAGTTCAGGTGACGTACATACCGAGCATACGATAAAGTATTATCACCCTAAGAACACATGGCCGATGGAGTGTTGGCATCGTCCTTAGCAGCATAATGGTGCAAGTTATTTTTTGGCACGCAAGCTTTGCCAAAAAACAGGGGGGCATGTGTTGACGACCAATTTTGGCTACAAGAAGATATCCTCAAAATCATGAAGGTAATTAACTTCATTTTGTTGGCCATCTTCATCCGACATTATATGTTACTCCTAAAATGCAAATAATGGACGAAACAGAGACTAACTAGTACATGTACTAGTTAAGTTCAGAATTTCGGCCAATTTAGGACGAAACAGAGCCTAACTAGTACATGTACTAGTTAGGTTCGGAATTTCGGCCAGAACTAAGACGTAAGACAAACACCAACTAGTACATGTACTAGTCGCGTTCTGAACAGCCACGAGCTACCTTAAGTCCTGATTGTTAACAAGACCGAACGGCAATTAAGAAAGGTTCGGATGAAAAAACGCATAAAGGAAGAGTTCTTCGTTTTTACGAGGCGAACAACTTTTCTGTTAACGAGTTTTTGATTTAAGGTATTCTACTAGGCCAAATCTAGCAATTACGGACGAATCAAATTTCTATGATTCGGGTCCAATCCGAACAGTTTTATCTACGAGCCCAGATGAGTGGTCAATATAGAGTCGGATGAAGAAACACATAAAAGGAAAGTTCTTCGTTTTTTCAAGACGAACAACTTTGTCTTCTACGAGATTTTGATCCGAGGTCGGCAACTGCCTCAAAAGCGACCCGCAATGTGCAACCAGTTTTTAGACCGACAGTTTTGGAAAGTTCGGGTCAGCTATCCGAATTGGACCCAAATTAGGGTTTTGGACATGGATCCAAGTCGTTTCCTTGCACGGGAAGTCCAGCTGCTCCTTATATACATGAGGGGTGACGGCCGATTGATCCAACACCAATCGAACAAACACATCTACTACTTTTTCGTGTTCATCTACTTTTTATCCCTCCCCCTTGTATCTTTCTTCTCGTTCTTCGTCGTTCTTCAAGATTGGAGGCTGCGAATCCACGAGGCTCTAGGGGCGGTCAGGCCGACCTAGGGCAGCCCATAGCCGCCGCGAGCCCTGACGGGGTCCCTCCCGGGCGAGCGGGGTTTCGGGTCTACAAAAGCGCCCGCCGGATTGTCTTGCGTACTGCGCTTCAGGCGAGCCTCCCGCGGAGTGAGTTGCGGAGCATTTCCCTCGGCGCCGTGGGTACACGTGACGTGTTCGTGTGTCAACAATTTGGAATGCTCTCAAATTTCTATATATTTGACATGTTCTTTTTTATCTAGTTGCACGATACACTTGCGATGTACTCAAGTATGTACGAGAAGAAGGACTTCAACTTGATGCATTGTTGTTCCAAGCTTCAAATTATCAAAAGTGGAGCCATTTTTGGCTCTCTTTGAAGCGAGCGGAGGGTGGGTTCATCGATATAAAAGAAGAGCCCGTGCCCGGCGCTAGCTCGGAATGCTAATTGGGACAAATAAAGAAAGCACGACAAAGAAGGGGAATCATCTTCCTCCCTCCAAAATTCCCTTGCCGAGTACATGAAGAAGATCTCATATCGTTCTCGACTCGCAAAGCGTTGTTGCACGAAGAGAACAACGAAAGGTGGTCAACCTACTATGACGTGCAAGACCTAAAGCTTAAGGGGGTGCAACATGACAGGGAACTCAAGATCATGTACACCGACATGACAAACATGAGCCCGCATCGAAAGCGTTACTTTGCCGAGAAAACTGAACTGATGGAGAAGAGGGGATCAAGGGCCAACGAAAGATTTTTATGCATTTTCGATGATGTGTTGTGATGTGGCCGAACTTGGTGGCATTTTGGTGGCCGGAGTTGGTGTTGGTCGAGATTTTTATTTGGTGTCTACTATCGTATGTCCGAAATTTGATTATCCACATTTCGATGGCCAGCTTTGCTGCTGGCATTCATTATATTGTTCCAAATGCAAAAAAGGACAACGTCGACTGTTCGGGGGGTTCCGGTAGGGGCACCACCCCCCATTGTGCCGGACATGTGTCCGACACCCCCCAAAGCAGACCCATTTTTGGGGATGCCGGACAAATTTACACATGTGTCGATGGAGCTGTTTCATAGTTTTGTCACGCCATATGCCATGGGGTGGCTTAATCTCGGTGTGGAGCAAGGCGACTTAGGAATCATGATGGGTTTCGCACACACAATTTTTACCCAGGTTCGGCCCCACGCCTGGAAGTAACGACCTACCCCTGCTTGATTGTATTGATTTGGTGGGGTGTACAAGGTATGCCAATGGTGAGTGCGCGAGAGCTTAGAGGAGCTCTGGCGCAAGGTGTATCTAGATGAATCTCTCCTCTAGGGTTTCCTCCAGTCTACTTATAGGCAGTCGACTAGGGTTTACAGGAGATCTGAGCCAGTTTAGGAGCGTAATCCTCGCAGTGGGTACCTCCAAGTCCGAGTTCTTGATCAACTCGGCATCCTTCTGAGTCAGGCCACCGGGCTCCGTGATAGACCAGGTATCTAGAAAATGTCCTCAGAGTGGTCCTTGGGCATTGGCAGAGCTAGATTTCAGAGAATGGTGTACATGTCAAAATAAATTAGTGAAGCGTATACAAGATGATCATTTTTTTTGTTAAATGTGCATGTTATACAAAAGATATTGCTTTCCCCCTAAAATAATGGGTGTACATTTGTACACCCAAGTACATACCTAGCTCCGACATGACCTTGGGCCACCCGGTTTTGTGGTCCGACTCGTGGTTCTACGCCTACCCGGTTGGGTATTCCCTCGTGAAGCTGCTCTAATATCAACGCACAGGTAAAACTATCTTTATGCAAATGACCAATCTAAAAGAGACAGTTAGGAAGTAGAAGACCGAAGATCACCACCGCGGGTCGCTACGCGAGCGCAGTGTTGAATTATTTTTGTTATTGCAATAACATACGGTCACTACCAGCACCAGGTTCAAAAAGATCCATCAGAGCATCTGCACCGACATCCCCAGAATTTTGTCGATACCCCCTAAAATGTGTTTGGTATGGGGTGTCAAACACATGTCCGGCACATGGGGTGGTGTTCCCCAAACATACCGAACATGTGCAGAATTATCGGATTCTTTATGAAATTTATGTTTTTAAACGGTGAAAAAGCATGTCACATGGACACAACAGGCCACAGAAAATCGTGTGAGTGGATCGCTTGAGAATGGGCAAAGCCACTAGATTCGCTCAAGGAATTTTCGGTGGCCATATAAAATATTTATTTATTCTAACACATAAAAAGCATAACACATGGCATAGAAAATCCTCCCGATGAATTCTGACCCCGCGTTAGAGTAGGTGACATGTGAGCCCGTCCCAAGTCCGACGCATGGAGACATTGTCAGGCGCCCTCGAGCAGGCTCCCAACTATGAAGAGTCAAGAGAGAGTGCCTTGGGGGTGCCGTTGGAGGCGTTTTTTTTCTGTCCAGACCCTCATTGGTGCCGACTGAGATGATATGAGCTCGTAGAACAAATATACTGAGAATTATATAGGCAATTCACCGAAGGTCTGGTAATTACATCGAAGAATAACAGATGTAACAGAAATGAAGAAGAACAATATGAAATCAAGCCAAATAAACGAATCCTCAGATCAAACCAAACACGAGACGAGCAAACACACACTGTATAATATGTACGCCTGGGTACCACTCAGAAATGCACGTGGCAGTAGACACGATCGAAGGAGCTCGGCGACGCGAAGTTGACGGGCACCAGCGGGCAGCTCGCGCGCATCTTGTAGCGCCGCGTCCTCACCAAGCCGTACTTGAACCAGACCTTGCTCCGGACGTGCACGTCCAGCGGGAACTTCCCGCCGGAGCGGTCCTTCTTTATCTCCCGCTCCACCTCCCGCGGCAGCGCGTCCGCCACCGCGGGCGCGGCGACGTCGATCCTCGTCTCGTTGTGCGGCGGCTGGCGGAACCCCGGCACCTCGGCGCCGCCCAGGTACGTGCCGTTGAACCACACCCCGACGTCGAGCGAGCGGTACACGACGGAGCGCTTGTTCGGGTTGAAGGCGCGGAGGGCGAGGACGAAGGTGCCGTTGAGAGCATCCCCCGCCGTGAAGCTGAACCCGCGCACCGCGGCGTGGTCGACGGAGAGGTGGAGCTTCCCGGGACGGAGCGCCAGCCAGATGATGACGATGATGGAGGCGGCGACGAGCAGCGCGAACAGCGACGCCAGGAAGCACTGCGCCGTCGTCGGACGCGTGCGCCGTGTGGCGCTCATGGGCCCCGGCGCCATTTCGCGATCTGCCCCCGGCAAGCTAGCTTGGTGGCCGCTACGATAGCCGACGACCTAAAACCTTTGGTATGGATCTCTCTCGATCGGCGAGTTTCTCTTGGCTTGTTGGAAACGGGTTAAGCTTCCAGGCGTCTCTATATAGTGTGCAGCGCGATGCTTTGAGTAGCCAGGGGATGTTTCTACGAGTTGGCATTGGCACAGGCTGTGGTTGGAAGCAGTCGGCGGTTTTGGTACGTACGCACGTACTGCGACGCGACAGCCGGCAGCCGTGGCCCGTGGTGCAGTGAAGTTCTTTGCAAGGCTACCTGTAACGAGTGCAATCACAGGCGGCTCACAGCAATATGTATTCCTTGCTAAGTGTGGCATGGCATACCTCTAGAGTTTTGGCGCTTTGGAAGATGCTTTGGTTTTGGAATCCTTCTGGCTCACTCCTTCGTATCGTAGGATCGAACCGATGCGCGCCGAGGGAAGAAAAGCATATGGACAGCCCACGAAATGGTGCGGTCACATATGGAACTTTTACTGTTGAATATATTGGTGGGGATTTAGAGAAGAACCAAGAATGTGGAAGACTAGAGGATTCCGGAGGAAATCTTGATCCTTCCCGATTATCCATTTGTGGATTTGAATGCTAAACCTTACAGATGGTGCAGGAGTAAAAATACTCGCGCTCCATCCAGAACAAGGGGGGAAAAAAATCATTTGTTAAAAATATGTAAAAATGCGTCTCTGTCTGTACTGTGCTTGGTAGGCCTGGCTCAACTCAAAGCGCGTACTGGCCAAACCTGATCAGCCCAAGAACGGCCATTTAACACGATTTAGAAACTTTGGACGCCGTCCATGGTTATTTTTGTGAACTGAATCCTGAAATCAAACCAACTCTTGTGGTGCACAGAAGCTCTCCTCTCTTACCCCTTCCCGTGTTACTGTTTGGGAGAGGCGAAGAGGGAGTTCTCCTTGTTTCCCCGCGTCGCCGACGGCCGGACCGTCGGTCCCCTCCCTCTCCGGCCGCTGTTGCGGTGGCGGGAGAGTGGGAGGACCCCGGATCCGTGCCCGAGGCCTGTATATAGTAGAGTAGTGGTTCCTGGCGGCGCCGTCGAGGTGGTGGAGGCGGAGTCGCGGGGGAATAAAGGTGCAGGCGTTTCTTCCCCATCTCGGCGAGGTCCTCTGTGGCGTCGTCGGTGGACGTCTGGTGGTAGGTGCTCGCCGATCTACGGATCTGGCGGCTTTTGGTCTCCTGGTCGAGGTCGTGGTGGCGGAGGCGACGACCTTGATCTGGAGTTTTTGTCCCCTGGCTCCGGCTCCGCGGCGGTGTGGTGGACTCCGGCCTCATCGTCGAGTTTCTGGGGTGGATCCGGAGTTGGTGCTGCTGGTGTGTGCTTCTGGCTCTCCTGGCCGGCCGTGGTGGCGAGGGGTGGAGTTGTGGCTGCGCTGGTCTTCTTCGAGCTCTTCTTCCTGATGAGTGTGCTCGTTCTGGCCGCCGTGGAGGTGGATGGTGGGCTGCTGCGCTTGAAGACGAAGCTCTGCTGGTCTGGCTGTTCCTTCTTCTGTGCTTTTGCGGTTCTTGCAGCTGGTTTTGGCTGGTGTTGCAGATCCGACCGCTAGCAGGGATCGGGGCGGCGCCCCCGCCGATTTGCTTTGACTGTCCAGATCTCGGCGTTCGCGTCGGGTGGTCTTTGCGGCGACTCCAACGAGGTTGTATCCTCTATCGTTTCCTGCTGGTGACTCAGTTGTTGCTGCTCTTCTTCGTCTCCGGTTCCGGCGCGTCGCCGGTGGTGCTAATTGCGGCAGCAGTAGCGGAAGTTTCGACGCAGAGAAGATCCCAAGGACCTTTTTGTTATTTTCTTGTTGTTAAGGGGTTTTTCTGCTATTTGGGAACAGCTGTGTGGTTTCTGGATATTTCCTGTTTTTCTGTTTTCCTTGCTTAGTGTATCCAGGAACTTGTATCAAAAAAAAAAAAAACAACTCTTGTGAACTGAATGTCAAAAGAAAAAAACTCTTGTGAACTGGTTACACAAGTCGGAGAGGCAAGATTCATAGCTGCTAGAGGTTGAAAGATTGACGCTGCCTCTGATGTGTTGATGGCCGAAGTTCATGTTGTTCACGATGGCTTGCTGCTATAATAAAAGAGTAGATGTAACCTACTGATTATAAAAATTGATTGCCATGATACAGCCCAAACGTTGGCAGGTGGGTGCTTCTCCGCGGTGGCGGGCTCAGGTATTTCTCAGGAGTGCGCAGCCTAAGAGCATCTCCAAAAAGTGATCTATTATAGGCTTAACCATTTTTAGCTCATATGAGGGTAAAAACAGGCCTCAAACAGCTGCCTTTGATGTAAAATTTGGTGAACTTTTTTTTACATCACGTGACGCAAATATACATCACTTGGGCTCGTGCCCAAAAAGAAAAACAGCCACGCGCGCGACTTCAACTGTCGCGTGGAACTTTCCCGCCTACGACCGAGAGCCTTCCTCGCCATCGCTGCCGGCACTTCCATCCCGTCCTCCCCGGGCACCCCTCCTCCACCCCGGCCTTAACGATGCCCGCTGGACCCCCAATTGACCCGTAGAATCGATTCGGTAATTCTCCGGCGCCGCCGCACATTCATTTCCTTCCGCCCTCTCCATCCCGTCCTCCTCGGGCATCGACGTCACCCCCGGCCTTCCCGACGCCCGCTGGAGCAGCTGGATCAGGCTTCGACGGTCTGTCGAGTC
Organism: Poa pratensis; assembly: GCA_947311845.1. NCBI lineage: Eukaryota > Viridiplantae > Streptophyta > Magnoliopsida > Poales > Poaceae > Poa > Poa pratensis. Next base: position 27,253,653 of record CAMZMU010000081.1, on the reverse strand, counting down.
AATTTCGGGCCGGCCCTGAAGGCAGTTTTTTTCGTAATCTCTTTTTTTTGTTTATGCACGAGAAAGTAATTTAATTTAGATTACCGTTTTATAGATGACTTCTTGTGACTCTAATCATTGGGATGATTCATCGTCCGATGAGAAATATGATTTGGCCAAGGAGGAGGATATTGCAATGCTCGTGATGGTGCACAAGAACTAGAGGCCGAAACATGGCGGGTCTGTTTTTGGCCACGAGTTCTTACATAGAGAAGGACTGGAGGCTCCCAAAAGATTTATGCGTAATTATTTTGTTCCAGATCTGATCTTTCTGGAGAGATACTATCGACGCCGGTTTAGAATGTCTACGAAATTGTTCCTTCACATTTGCAATCATGTGAAGCAACATGATTGATCATTCGAACAGAGGAGAAATTACACCGGTATACTTGGACACAACACTGAGCAGAAGGTATTCATGATGGCCTATGGTGTTCCAGCAGATTTAATTGATGATAACTTGGCAATGGGAGGGAGCATTTCAATCTTTTTTGCCAAAACATTTGAAAAGGCAGTGGTAGAAGTGTTTGGGACCGAATATCTGAGAGCACCCAATACTCAGGACAGTCAGAGGATATTGGAGATAAACAAAGGTCGTGGGTTTCCAGGTATGCTTGGCTCCATTAAGTGCATGTACCGGAGGTGGAAGAACTGTCCTGCAACATGGCATGGATAATTCAAAGGACACAAAAAGATGACACCAATATTCTAGAGGTCGTGGCCGATCAGGAGACATGGATTTGGCATGCATATTTTATGATCTGGATCTTGCAATGATATCAATGTCCTTCAACGATCGGCTCTTTTTGCTAAGTTAGCTAATGGGGAACATACACTAGTGAAGTTCGAAAGCAAATGGTAGCACGAGTTAGGCGTTTTGGCTCCCGAGCTACATGTAACACGTTTTTTCAAAAATTCAAAATTGGCACTTTTTGTTTCCTAAAATCGAGAAACAAATCTCAGATGTGTAGTGTCGAGATCTACAACCGTGAAAATTCATCTTGAAATTCGTTATATTGTGGGCTGGACAAAAATGAAAAATGGTTGATCTGGGTGGTGAACAGTACACGGTTTCAAAAACTTGAAATTTTTCTTGATTTGTCTTTTTTGTGTTGCCCACAATACAATGAATTTTGAGTTGAAATTGTGCACGCCTGTAGACCTCGACACCATCTACATCTGGGTTTTTCTCTCGGTTTTTGAAAATAAAAAGTACCGATTTTGAAACTAAAAAGTACCGATTTTGATTTTTTTTCAAAAATAAGCTACATGTAGTTCTGGAGCCATTTGCACTTTCTGATGGTCGTGCGTATAACTTTGGATACTACCATGCCTATGGGATTTATCCAAAGTGGACTACTTTTGGCAAACCGGTTCTATACCCCCAATGTAAGAAAGAAGTTTGTTTCCATAATTTTCAAGCGACTGCTAGAAAAGATGTGGAGAGGGCTTTTGACATTTTCTAATCCTAATTTGCTATTGTGCGAGGACCGACTAGGTTTTGGGATCAAGAGATCCTTTGGTATATCATGACAGCCTGCGTGATCTTGCATAACATGATCATTGAGCACAAGCATGTACAAAATTTGGACTACACCATGTTCTACCTCATGGGAAAATGTCTGTGGCCAATTAAAAATGCAGATAGAATCAAACTCTTTCTTCAGGTGAATCATGACATTACAGATATCAGTACGCACACTAATCTTCAAAAATATCTCATGGAGGAGTGGTGTGGAAATGGCATGGGCAAGAAAACACCTACATTCATCTTTATTTTTACATTGGCAACATTTTATGGATGAACTTTATTGTAATGTGGGCTGCTATTTCGTTTTGTTTGATGCACAACATTTTATGCTATGAATTTGATGAACCATGCAATAATGTTGTTGATTTTTTATGTTATTTTACGGTCTTTGAATTGATTTGATATGTGTGTCCGGTTTTATGTTTGTATTCATTTTTTGGGTGGAGAATGACGTGCGCTACTGGTGAACTCGTGCGTTATACGGTGCCCTAAAGTACATCAGCTATTGGAGTTGGACCTTTCTGATGATCTAAAAACACCTTTTTGGTGATGTAAATTTTACATCAGCCTGTATTTGGTGCCCTAAAACGCATCACCTATTTGAGATGCTCTTAGCAAGTGAGTTTGTAATCCACCGTGGCAGACAATGATAGGGCTGGTCATTAATTCCGTTATTTGTAATTGGATCGATGAACCCCTGTTTTTTCTTACATTTTCTGATAAACAAATGGTGTAACTCTGTTTATTATTCTTCCAAAAAAAACTCTGATTATTAATCAGTAAAGTATGAGGGCGTCCCCCCACCCCCCAAAAAGGCGGTTACACTCTCCTAAAACATAAAAACCTACGGCGACGGTGATCCACATGAGGGCTGCCAAACCGTAAACACATACGAAGATGTCTTACAAAACCCATTAATAATCGAGAAATTTGTTTCTCAGTTATCTCGATGACGCGCAGGAGGTTCATTTTTTACTAGAGTAACATTGAGGTCCGGTTAAACTACCAAGGGTCTCTTTGCTTCAATATAATGTATAATGTATTTATTGTTCAAATTATACTGTATTTATTGTTCAAAATATAAAATGGGTCCGGTTAAACTACCAAGGGTCTATTTGCTTCAATATAATGTATAATGTATTTATTGTTCAAATTATACTGTATTTATTGTTCAAAAATTAAAATGTGAAATGTGATGGCTGACTTGACAAGCTTCGTTCTCCATTTCAATTATACTAATTTATTTAATGTTAATTAACTGCCTAGACGCATGATTAGAAAGATTCAATTTTATATGTTTTCCTATTGTTCCCATTTACCTTTTGTGATGGTTGGGACCAAAAAGTATTATGTGCATTAAAATTTGTTCATCCTTTTGTGGCTGCGTGTACGTGATTGTCCTTCAGCAAGACGAGCGGCTAATAATGTAAAATTGTGGTAGTGGCACGCTTGAAGCTGTCTTTAGACAACAACAACTTGAATGGCATTAAAGGCCATATGTTTCTGGCAATTCAAAGTTGCATATGGTTGTGGTTTTAGAGTGTACTCCCTCCGTCCTCAAATACTCTATCTAGAAATTTTAAGACAAATTATGGAGTGAAATAGAAAATGCTTTGGAAAAATGCAAGTCACAATCTCTCTCCTCTTTAATTACCCCACCTCTAACGAGGTAAGTGCATGTAAAAAATGAGGAGACCATGTGTTAAATGTTATTGTGCTTGATTCCCGTGTGATGAGAGAAAAACATTATTATCTACTTTAAAGTACATTGGAAAGGTAGAAGTACACTCTTTTGTGGAGTACGTACTTTAAAGTAGTTTCTTTTCTTGCATCAACTAGCTAGTTAAGACTACCCATAGTGGAAATAACATAGATAGTAACTTCAATGCCACGTAAGCAAAAAAAAGTGATGTGACAAGTAATTAATTAGGAGAGAGGAGATTAGAGTAACATAGCTAGTTACCGGAATATCACATATACCAATGCAATGTGAGTCTACGGCCTAATTAATAAAGATTTGCATGACACCACACTTATGTTACTACCCACCATAGAGGTAGTAACATAAAGTAGTAACATGTGCATGTTACTAGTTTATGTTACTCCCCACTATGAGTAGTCTAAGTAGCTAGTGGGAAAAATTCTGTACATAACACTCTATTCTATCTAATCGAACGGCGGATTCGACCGCCTTGTCCTCAAAAAAAAAAGTAGCTAGTGGTTCATGTGGTTAGCTCAACCTTGTTGCTTACTCGATTTGCTAAAAGGACGCGACATACACTATTTCCGCACCACCCTGAATAACAATGCACTATAGTGCTACTAGTGCATTGTTGGTGGTCAATCGGCCGACTGATCTTTAGTCATTTGGAGAAAAAACTGCACTAGCAAGCAAAGGCTTGCATGATCCGCGCGCACCCTTTGCCGAGAAAAGGAGCGATGGTTTTTCTCCGTAGACGACAACTCACATCTTGTTTTTGTGAAAGTTCAGAACTGTTGGCCGCTTGGGGTAGACGGAGTTGGTTGACCCAACCGTCGCAGACCCAACTAACTGCAAGTAACTTATACTGCTAGCAGGCGAACTTTTGCCTGTCTGCATCTCTCCCAAGCAAGATCGGTCAGAGGTAGCTGCACGCCACGTGGTCATGTTCGCCGTATGCTACCTTGCATGCGACACGCTCCACGCCGTCTCGAGCTGGCCGGACCGCCGGAGTCGCCGGCGGCGTTATTGTTTGGCGTCCGCACTGCACAGCTGCACTGCATCACGCTCCCAGCGAGACGCGGTCCGTAGGAAGAAGATGGTGGGGGTGATGGATGGACGGATGGATCGCCATTTAAGCGTCTCTCCACCACCCCCTTCAATGCCAAGACAATCAATAGGGATCCCTCCACCGTTGGGTAGGCAGGCGATGGATGGAGCCAGCGTCGATCGCCGCGGGTGACTGCCATGGCTTCGGCTTTGGCTTGGTTGGCCGCGCTAGTTGGTTCGATCGGCCGGTGCACACTGCACACCCTGGTCGCTGGGTCGACCAACGACCCTCGGCGGCAATTTATGGTCCACCTCCCTGGGCCCCGGCCCGTTTCTTTTTCTTCCTCCATCGGTCGAGCATCTCCATCATCACTCCTAAAAATCCGTCATGTACCCGTAATTTGTGTCCGATTTAGTGGATGGCCGTCTCTATGTGACTTCGATGGCTATGGATTCAAATATACGGAGGTAGTCGCCCAAAAAACCCGCGGGAGATCTACATGCAAGGCATCGAATAACACCAGTACATTTCTTTTATTGGATGACAAAAAGGTCTGGTGCAATCTTTTTTCAGCTCGAAATAGACATCACAGTCCGAAAACCATGCACGATGTTCATTTACACCCCCTCTTCATCCTAAATCATTGGGGAAAATCATGACCATTGTTTGCCGGCTTCCGCGAAAAATATTCATTAAACAACAACACATGATCTGTTGTCCTTTGACATTTCTTGTTGGCTAGCCGGCCTATGTCCGATCCTCCGCATTTGGGAGTGGCGTCCAGCTCAGCTTGCGCAGCTAAACGAACACCAAGGACCATCTAATTCTCTTCATCGTTGGCTCCAATGTCAGCGTCACCTGCCATCATCTGGTGAAACATGATCTCATCGTTGCTATCCGTATCCTATTGGACACCAATTAAACAATCAAACTAGACAATAAATCAACAATCAATCAAATAAACGAGTTGGCAAACGCCCAAACACTTTGCTCGCGAAGCGGCATCGGCAAAAGGAGTTGTGGCGGGGCAAAACGAGGATAGGGGCGGCGGTGAGTCGTCATGCACGGTCGCATTCGGTGAGTTGGTGACGACAAAGGTGGCGGCGATGGTGCGAATCGACTGTCACAAGAAATGGGAGGACGGGGTGAGGGAAAATGATGCCCGACCTTTACCGCTCCGTGACTATGACACGAGGTGCCCACCAGCCGAGACCTTGTCTGGCGTCCTAGAGCGGGACTCTAATCTTTGTGGTGCCTGACATAAATTGGTCCGGACCAAACAGTTGGGGGTGCCGTTCGGGCCGATTTTTCTGTCCAGACCGCCCTTTGTAGGGTTTTGTAGGGTGCCGGTGGAGATGCTCAGCTGTTCGTCGCGCACCAGTCCTTCTGTCAGTATGTACATGCAGGTATGCTGCTCCTGCTCCTGCTACTACTAGATCGTAGCGCTGCATCCGGGTACAGCAATACGCGCTGGCAGGCGCAACAATAAATCGCCAGCCGTCTCAACCGTGCAGTGCTCCGACCTGTTCTATAAAACCCTGATGCGCTCTGCCATCCTCCTTACTTGCTCCATGTGGACTCACTTATTACGGCCAGCCAGCCCTCTTTAACTCCATAGTCAGATCCATTCTGGCTAGCCAATATCGGAGTATATACACCTAGTACGTACCTACACTCGGCCGCAGCTCTGCTTGAGGGAGCCATGGAGGTGGGGACGTGGGCGGTGGCGGCGGCGGCGGTGGCCGCGTACATGGCGTGGTTCTGGCGGATGTCCCAGGGCCTGCGCGGGCCCCGGGTGTGGCCGGTCCTCGGCAGCCTTCCCGGCCTCGTGCAGCACGCCGAGGACATGCACGAGTGGATCGCGGGCAACCTGCGCCGCGCGGGGGGCACCTACCAGACTTGCATCTTCGCGGTGCCCGGGGTGGCGCGCTGCGGTGGCCTCGTCACCGTCACCTGCGACCCGCGCAACCTGGAGCACGTCCTCAAGTCCCGCTTCGACAACTACCCGAAGGGCCCCTTCTGGCACGGCGTCTTCCACGACCTCCTCGGCGACGGCATCTTCAACTCCGACGGCGACACCTGGATCGCGCAGCGCAAGACGGCCGCGCTCGAGTTCACCACGCGCACGCTCCGGACCGCCATGTCCAGGTGGGTCTCCCGATCCATCCATGGCAGGCTCCTGCCCATCCTCGCCGACGCGGCCGCAGGCAAGGCGCACGTCGACCTGCAGGACCTCCTCCTGCGCCTCACCTTTGACAACATCTGCGGCCTCGCGTTCGGCAAGGACCCGGAGACGCTCGCCCAGGGCCTGCCGGAGAACGAGTTCGCCTCGGCATTCGACCGCGCGACCGAGGCCACGCTCAACCGGTTCATCTTCCCGGAGTGCCTGTGGCGGTGCAAGAAGTGGCTGGGCCTCGGCATGGAGACCACGCTCACCCGCAGCATGGCGCACGTCGACCAGTATCTCGCCGCGGTCATCAAGACGCGCAAGCTCGAGCTCGCCGCTGGCAGCAACGGCAAATCCGTCGACACCGTGGCCGCCACGCAGCACGACGACCTGCTCTCCCGGTTCATGCGGAAGGGGTCCTACTCGGACGAGTCGCTGCAGCACGTGGCGCTCAACTTTATCCTCGCCGGCCGCGACACCTCCTCCGTGGCGCTCTCCTGGTTCTTCTGGCTCGTGTCCACGCACCCGGCCGTGGAGCGCAAGATCGTGCGCGAGCTCTGCTCCGTGCTCGCCGCCTCACGCGGCGCCAACGACCCGGCATTGTGGCTGGCGGAGCCCTTCACCTTCGAAGAGCTCGACCGCTTGGTCTACCTCAAGGCGGCGCTCTCGGAGACCCTCCGTCTGTACCCGTCCGTCCCCGAGGATTCCAAGCACGTTGTCGCCGACGACTACCTCCCGGACGGCACGTTCGTTCCGGCCGGGTCATCGATCACCTACTCGATATACTCGGCGGGCCGCATGAAGACGGTATGGGGTGAGGACTGCCTCGAGTTCCGGCCAGAGCGGTGGCTGTCGGCTGACGGAACCACGTTCGTGCAGCACGACTCGTACAGGTTCGTCGCGTTCAACGCCGGGCCGAGGATATGCCTGGGCAAGGACCTAGCCTACCTGCAGATGAAGAACATCGCCGGGAGCGTGCTCCTCAGGCACCGCCTCACCGTGGCGCCGGGCCACCGCGTCGAGCAGAAGATGTCGCTCACGCTCTTTATGAAGGACGGGCTACGGATGGAGGTATGTCCTCGCGACCTCGCCCCTGTACTCAACGAGCCCTGCGGCGGCGTGGATGCCGTCGCCGCCGCCGCAGCAGGAGCAAGTGCCACAGCGCCGTGCGCGTAGAAGACCTTCCTTCGCGTAGGTGCGCCATGCTTCGTGCTGTTGGCAAGATACCGGACATTGAATGTGTAGATAGAGCAGCTAGCAGTACGAGATCGTAAGTAAATTGATGATGGGCTGGGTTGGTGACAACATTTAAGTCACTCCTTTCCAGAGTTTACCACCCGGATAGGAGAAACCGGGAAACTTTGTGTTGCAATCGTAGGCGCAAAATTGATCTACCGAGAACACGAAGCAATCACAGCACGATGACGACACCGAGATTTGTTAACGCAGTTCGGCGAACTCGCCTACATCTGCGGGGCATGACTACGGGCGCTCCTCCCCACTGATACCGCAACCCTGGCCGCCCTAGGCGCCGGCACAAGCCGCCGGCTCCCCCTGCGTGCCTGTTGCTATCAAGTCGTCATGGGTTACACGTGTGGTGCTCCCCTCATTATATGGGAGACCCAGGTTACAAGAGTTCGACTCGAACACTACTCGTACCTATCCACACCTAATACAACTCCAAGTCCAAACCTAACCCAACACGTACACAATATTTGACACAAACACAACAAACTCCACCTTGGCGAATATTGTCCACCACCTTGAATTCGTCAATGCGTCAAACCTCCATGTACTCCGGACTTGAGTTGTCTCCATGAGCTCCACTGCTACTCCCAGACTCCACGTGACTCCACCTGCAACTGTAGTCCCTTCTTCCCGTTTCAACATCATCACACACCGATCACTGATCTGCGTGAAAATGCTTCGAACTTGAAGGAATTTCACCGTCGCCTTTTAGTCACCTTGAGTCAAATTCACAGTCGTCTCATCCTGGATAGTCTTCTACATGTCTCACAGCTATAGCACTTCGCCTCCTTCTGCATCTAGTCACCTGCATTTTGCCATGTGCACTGAACATCACAGAATATACGGCCATGTACTCTCCACGCTTCCGACATTTCAGACCATCTACCACTTTCGCAGATTCCCCATGGTCGACTCCTGTCTATCACCTGACGCGTCAATCTCCATAGACCCAGTCACCAACTTGAATCCGATACTCGTCAACACTGCTTCAGCACCCCTGCACACCTATCTGACCACATGTCTGACCGCCTGTGCCCTGGTCTGTCGCTGTGTCCCGTGCTTACCGCACGCCTCGCCGCTACTACCGCGTCGAGCATCTGCAATCTTGGCCAAGATCCACCGGGTAGCTAACCCACACCACCTCAGGCCCCACTGCAGACAACCATCAGTCATACCCGACCGATGCCGAGTTCCACGTATCTCTCGAACCCTGACGTCCAGTCCGACCAACGTGCTTCTCGCCTTCCCGCTGACTAGGCTTCGACTCTCCGCATGCTTACGCCGTAGCCCCTCCATCAGCCGAGTGAAATCTCCCCTCAGAGACTCCAGCTCCACCTTCGACATGACTCCATGGTAGATGATCAGTCCACCCCGCGCCCCGCCTACCTCAAGATCCAATATGAGCTCCATCTTGAATCGACCCCGCGCCACTGCATGTCGAAGCACGCATAACCATGCGCCACGTGTTTCCACGCCACAGAATTCGGACACCATCAGCCCTCACGCTCCTATGTCGTTGTCGCCGATCTTCACCGTCTTCTGTCTGATCGACATCCCGTCGATCTGTCAGACTGTCCAGTCCGACCCAGCCGAACATATCCGACTGCACCCATGCTCCACCCTGTGCCCAGTCCACCTTCCGCGCACTGTCTGGCACCCTGTGTATGCATGATCCTCACGACATGCTCCAGCACGTCGTCACTCGCCGCATCCAGTACACCTTGATCAACTTGGCCCTTGCTACTTCATCGAGCGTCGCCCATACAATGCTCAGATCAAATAACATTGACCAAACCTGTCAATCTTCCTGTGAACCTGCGACTCCGCGTCTTGTATCTTCCGTACCACGCACCGTACAGAGCAATTTTCACGTAGCAAAGGATTGCAACGTGCAAGAGTTTGAACGAATCAAAACTCACCATGCACCAGCACCATCCTCACCCTCACGTGCCAAAGGCTCCTGATGGATAACCACACCAGATACTTGACGCCCTTTTTTTTTTTCACCAAACAAATCTCAAACATGGATCGCTTTGTAAGTTCCAGCAGCCATCACGCCTGTGCTTAGCTGCTGCATGCGACCTGGTGGCCCAACGCGCCATGTGCGCCCGTGGCCCCATGCACCTGGACCTGCTCGCGCCTCCGAGCCACAAACTTGCATGCAGACTGCTACCTGATCTGGTCGCACGCACGCCGAGTCCGTCTGGAACACACGTGCCCTGCATAGCTATCCCGCAAATCAATCGATCTGCTGCTGCCGCCGCCACACGCCTTGTGCCCCCCGATCCAAACTCGTATGCCCTGCCGCACGCATAGGTAACTCGGCTCGCCGGCTCGCCGAGTCCAACACAAAAACGATCCGATCCGATCCGATTGCTTGTATCGTCGAAAACTCCGATCCCTGCCAATCTGCTTCTAATACGACGACGCGAACGTCACCGACAACCCAGATCGACTGATCAATTCTTCAACTCCTCTAGATCAACGATCCGCAGCCTTCAACCTTGCTCTGATACCAATTGTTGCAATCGTAGGCGCAAAATTGATCTACCGAGAACACGAAGCAATCACAGCACGATGACGACACCGAGATTTGTTAACGCAGTTCGGCGAACTCGCCTACATCTGCGGGGCATGACTACGGGCGCTCCTCCCCACTGATACCGCAACCCTGGCCGCCCTAGGCGCCGGCACAAGCCGCCGGCTCCCCCTGCGTGCCTGTTGCTATCAAGTCGTCATGGGTTACACGTGTGGTGCTCCCTCATTATATGGGAGACCCAGGTTACAAGAGTTCGACTCGAACACTACTCGTACCTATCCACACCTAATACAACTCCAAGTCCAAACCTAACCCAACACGTACACAATATTTGACACAAACACAACACTTTGCAGATCACAAGATCTAGCTGGATTTGTATTTGCAGCTCGACGGATCAAGACGGAAAACAAAAATGACAGAAACAGAGTGAGTAATAATGTATTGCAGCCACGGTGAAGACGGGGAGAGGAGTAAGTAATTCAGATTTGTTTGCGGTAGCTTGGTGTGGGTGACCAGCTAGCCAACTAGGGTATTCTATTTTTGGAGATCTTTTTTCTTTCAAACTTGTCTATTATTCTATTCTTAGAGAGTTCATATTTGGTCCAAGAAACATGTAAGTAGGCGTGTACTGGAGGTCTGTTGCATCTTTGACATCATGTTTAATCCATGACAAGTTTCTTCTTCAAGTGGTCGATTTGTTCTAGCTAGCCGTGCGTTTTTCTAGCTTCCCTAGCTAAGCGCGGTGCTTTGCATGGGATGCATGATGCCCTAGCTTGTCGTTCGTGCAATCCTGCATGCATGCATATATCGGCGCCTTGATGCGCCGTCCGATCTGGTGAGGAATACTCGCTATCAAGAATCGCAGGTGCATAAAAGTTTGATGTGGATGGCGCTGAGCATACATATATTTTTCCTGCTGTTCTCTCTGACTGCAGGTTCGCTGTCATACACCCCTCATTTAATTATATCGTCGTTCCGACAACGATGTTCCAATTCAGTAGGGATTATGCGATGCGAGACAGCGATGTATGTTTCTTTCCATCCAAACAAATTAAGGATGCGATCGAGACAGTGAAAGTCCACACAATTTGGTTTGTTTGATGCAACAATATTGATCTACCTCTAGCTACCTTATGCTCAGCAAGTATTTAACCTCACGTCAGTAGAACTAATCAGTCAAGTATACTTGTATGTAAAAAAATGATTTAGGTTACTTCAGACAGTCCAGGGGCGTGTGACTAGAAATATCCGAAGTTTCAGTCAGTTTGTGCCCTGCCATTAAAAATTCAATTACACCAAACATAAAACTAATATATAGTAAATAAAAAATGGAAACTGACACTGAAAATAGAATAAAAACAGAAGGTTTAGGTTATGACTCGCACGGTTGTCAAAGGATTGTTTACACGATCCCACGGCAATCACAAACCCGACATATCACAAGAGTGTTTATTTGTTCTCAGTCCAACAGGTAAGAATCAAGATGATGGCGGGTTCCATCATGGTGTGATCACACGATCGTACAATACTATTACAGATAGGTCACGTCAAGTTTATAGATGCATCCGACAAGAGTAGATAAATCTAACGTTTATGGCTATGGAGACTAGGAAGTCTAAGGCTTCGACTTGGGCGTGAATGTGTCCTCCTCCTGGTATAGCGATCGTACAATACTATTACAGATAGGTCATGTCGGGTTTATAGATGCCTCCGACAAGAGTAGATAAATCTAACGTTTATGGCTATGGAGACTACGAAGTCTAAGGCTTCGACTTGGGAGTGATTGTGACCTCCTCTTGGTAGAACGATCTTCGGATATATATAGGCGCTGGTACTAGGAGTGTCCATATCACATGTCGGGTCTTGAAATGTCTTGCGCGTTACGTTGATCTTGTAACCTTACTTCAATATACATCCGGTTTAGAGATCATTCACCGGTAGCACAACATGTTAAGTCGGGCGAGCTTCTGGATGCGGGTTTATGTATGATCGTGGATGTCACGAACATCGTGGAATGAAAGTGGTGCAGGTCCGTATAGTGTAGAACTACGGTCCAGCCCCACTTATCACCGACAATGATGGCCCAGCCTACCATCTATGTTATATTTATATCACGGGGCATCGGGCCACTCATACACATGAATATGTCCTCTTAGAGCATCTCCACCGGCGCCCCCTGATGGGCCTCCTCGTCGCCCTAATGTGGATCCAGACACGAAAACAGCTCCAAGCGATGCCCCCAATCTGTCTGGACGGTCCGGAAACTGTTCGGCAACCCTTGTCTGCCACCAACTTTCAGGGCTGGCTCACGGGTGTTGGACATGCCCGGACGTGCCCGCCACGTCGACCCCGACACGCGGGTACCACATGCGAGTAATAAGACCATTTGACCCCACCTCATCCTCTATCATGTGTCCAATCTTTGATCTCCCACCAAATCGCGCCACCGCCTCCCTTTTTCCTCGCTGACCGTCGTCCCGAAGTGCTCAACAACCATGCCAGGCCCGACCCCCGCGGTGCTTTCGCTGCCATTTTGCGCCACCTTTTGCAACCAGCCACACTCCCTACAGCTCGTCAACTGGAGACCAATATTATCTCGCTCCCGCCCCGCACACAAGGTGTTCGGCCATTTTCCCGAACAGGTGATTTTCTTCTAATTTTTTTGCCTAGGTAAATTTGATATGATGTTTTGTAGTTTAATTGCTTCATTATTTGAATCATAGACTATGGAGAGCGACGACGAGTTCACGTTCCACCAATGATGGCAGAGGACGCCCGTGTCATAGCAGCGTTCCACCAATGATGGGAGTGGACACCCGTAGCCAATGCTGATGAGCACCAAAGGATTCTCGCTTTTTTTTTATAGCTTTGCAAGCTGAGGTGAATGCCCCCTCCCCCAACGCAGAGGTTCAAACCCTGGGCGGCAGCTGTGCCTGTGCAAACATATTTTTGTTTGTTTGTTTGTTTTCCATGGAGTCGGAAACATGTTGGGACAGCGACAGGTTCGATCATGAAATTGCAGAAAGAAGGTCGGGCCAGATCCGATGTACTTTTATGCTATCAAAAGAGAGTCAGCCAGTCAGGGTTCCAGTAGTCAGAGTTGTCCCTGCGTGTTTGTTTTCGGGATGCACCTCGCCTAACCAAACTAAACTAATTTGTGGGAACTAGCTAGGAAGAGAACTGACAATGAAATTCCGGCGGGTTTAGGAAGAGAACTGACAATGGATGGAAAATAATCCAGTAATGTTTTTACTCGTGACCGCAAAGAAGAATTTATGCAGCGAGGAGGATGCAGGGGACACGACGACACAAGGACGTGGGAAACATCCCGACTTAATTCGCTAGCTGGCCATGGGCTATCGCTAGCTAGCTGAACCGTGCAAGAGTATTTTCAGTTTTCTTGCCAGGGAGCGGCACTGCTTCTGCTACCTCATACAGTATATCCCTCTCCGGTAGAAGTAGTAGGCACCACAGGACAACGCAATTGCGTTGATGATTGTTGTGGAGATGCTGGAGCGGACCATGCCGTTTACGTAGTCATAAAAGGGTGCTAGATCGTCGGAGGGTGGAATGGGATGGGATCCCATTTTACCAACCGTTTTAGCTGGAGAGTGAGCGTAATGAATACTCTGACACTTAATTCATTGCATGCATGATGCAGGGATCGAATACTCTAACAGGAGTGCTCTCATTGTTTCATTTTGGTTGTCAAGAAACATGAAGGGGAGGCAGCGAGACGATGCTCTATGGTCCTGGCCTTAGGAATGAAAATGGAGCAGATACGGACGGAATGGATGGTGTTATCTTTGTTTTCATATATTTTTGCTGAAGTGAAAATGAATACAGAAATCTCAGAAACAAATATTGTTGGAAACAAATACAAACCAAATACAGTGTAGACATGGAACATAAAACAAATGTTTCTGAACCAAGAGACTCTTGAATAATGCAGGAAAACTCAAGAAAATCAACAAAATCATCATGTTTCTAAAATTAAATAAAATATAAAGATGTATCACAATTATATAATATAGTGTGCATAAGTTATCGCTTTGGCAACATAAAATATTTCTTCTATCGTCCCTAATCCTAGCGCGGTAGTGAAATGGTGAACTGGGGCATACTCGAGAAGGAGATGATATGTGAGTACATAGGGCATAAATATGGTTGTTTCAGGGACACGGCGATTTGGCTAGGCCAGAAAAAAAAATTCTGAATGTCAAAAAATTCGAAAAAAAATATTTGCATGTAGTCCAACATATTTGCACTCAGCACAAAAATTGGCATGGTGAATTTTTTTTTGCAACCTGTGCAAAAAAGACAAATTCGGACATACCGAAAAGTATATGTACGTGTCCGAAATTTGTCTTTTTTGTACAGGTTGCAAAAAAAGTTTTTTCACCATGCCAATTTTTGTGCTAACACATCACGCTGTAATTTGCATCCGGATTTTTTTCGGAATTTTTTGACATTCTAAAAAAAAATTAAAAAAAAAATACATAGTGGGTGCATCTAGACCCATGCACCGTTATGAATATCCGTTGTTTCAGATCCTTTTAACTTTTCTTTAGATCTTGGGTTGTGCCGAAATGTTCGCACTAAAATTCTTGTGCCTAATGGATTCGGATAGCCCCGAGTAACAAAACAGAAAGTTCCGTATTACCGGAAACGGAAATTCTGTTTCCATGGTCTTTCCGCCAGAATACGTCGTTCCATTTTCTTTTCGCATAAAAGTTTCCGTTTCTGTTCTGCAGAATTCCATTCTTATTTCCGTATTTCCATTTTGTCCATTAATCTGCGAAAAAATCGCAAAGTTTTCGTTCCGTTTTCATTCCTATAGTGGAGCTATGCACAAGTGAGGGGCCACAGCCCCGTCTAATTTGTTTTTTTAGCTTAACAACCTATATAATCTAGGTTTAGATAGGGAGAGCGCGACTTAAACATGCACAGGGAGTGCGTCCCAAAGATTCTCTTCAAGCTCCGCCACTGCTAAGGTAGGGGACTCCCCTCTCGACGTTTGCTATAAGGTATTGCAAAGCTTCCATTAGGACCATTTTTCGTTTCTTGGCTTGCACAAAAGAACAAGAGGGATTAATATGGAATTAAGAACAAGAGGGATTAATATGTAATGTCTATGAATATTTAGAGTACTACGTGTTTTTTTTCATATATTTTTTGCAGTGCCGAGAATTATGTATTCTTTCATCTTATATCGCTGGAGCTTGAACTAATAAAATCACAAAGGTGCCTAATAAGGTTGTATGTTTATGCAACATTTATTGTCACGATGGCTTATGATAACCATGTTTGCCTATTTAACTTTTGCTTACTTATACGAGTAAAATGGTGTTTATTGCATGGAAATTCTAAAAATCAAGCACATCTTATTTAGCTCATATCACGAAACCAAAAGCGGGTCATGATCGACCGGCCGGCGACGGGGCTGGGATGGGGACATGGATTTTCGTCAAAGTGAAAAATCCAGGCCACGGCTTGTTTTCACAATTTTTAAAATGAAAAAGGGCCAAGAGGCCCACAATGCAGTGGCATGCGATCGACAGATAGTCTTATAGACATGTGCGCTTTATAGCTCAGTAACATACACGTAGAGAATTAGCCACATAAGGGCACATACAACGCAACCTCTTAACCAGGCGAAAGGGAATATAAATCGAGAGTGGATTTTTAGAACCCGAGCTACATGGAGCTTGTTTTTTGAAAAATTCGAAATCAATATTTTTAAGTTTCTAAAAATCGTGAAAAAATTCCCGGTTGTAGATATAGTTCAGATCTACAATCGTGCAAAGTTTCAACTCCAAATTCGTTATATTGTGGGCTGTACAAAAAAGACAAATCGGGGAGAATTTCAAAATTTTAAAACTGTGTATTGTTCACCGCCCAAATCTACCCATTTGAACGTTTCACTTATGGAAATGAAGTTCATGGATCACACATTACTCTGGAAAGACTACCTAGAGGGTTGTGACAGTCATGTGTGAAGTTGACACACAGAACACTTGCTCAGTCTATTACAGCATTCTTGACCTACCACTCATATCCCGGTGATGATGGGTCCAAATTGGAGTAGAAAATGGAGATCATGAATTTTGGCCTAAAATATTCGTGTACTATTTAATCTATGCAGCTATGTGTTACTTACATACTTTCAGTGCTTCAAAGTTTACTTAACAATAATCAATCAAGACTAAGAAAGTGGTATAATTTTGTTAAAAAAATTAAATATCTAATGTCCGTACACAGCCAAACTTCATCTCCTCTTTCCCATGGCTTTCTTTCCTCTTCCTCCTCAGTCCCGACCTACCAACCCCGACGCGGCTCCAAATCTCTACTGTAGTCTACCACTGCGTGCCCTCCAGCTACTGCCGTGCCGGAGCTCATCATCACCGCCGACGCCTCAATCCCGCCCCCTCCCCCTCCCCTAACACCCCGCCTCTGGCGCGTCTCGCCGTTACCGTTCTTCCTCATCGCCACATCGCGTTCCTGCCGTCTCTGCCGCGCCGGCAGTCTTCGGCCATTGGGTTTTGAGGTACGAGCTTGTTTTCATCCAGTGATTAGCTGAATCCCACCGACCCTCAGCAATTTCTGTGTGTGCCGGACTGCCGATGCGTACCCTGCACACCATCTAGATCCGCCCCTGCTGATTGGATGCACATTCTGTAATAGAGCTCCTTACAAAAGTCCTGCTGATGTAATGCATTTTAAGTATGAACTACTCAAAGCATTTCAAGCATTATAGTGGATTAAATTGTTGCCTGACGGATTACAAGCCTTCATATATCAGCTTCTAAAAACATTTATTATTGAGATGAACTATTGTTTGCATGAAACTGAACAATTTGACCGAATCAGTAATCCGCGTCTCTATAATTGCCAAAGTTATCTTCCTATAATCTGTAAGAAAAAACTTCCTTTAGAGCTTCCCCTCTTTCATTTATCTGTACTAAGAGTTTCAGACATGAACAAAGGGCTGACATTCCAAATGCACCCATGAAGCAAGTAATTGCTTTGATTCTCCATGTTCAGTAGAAATCATATAATTCGTGAAGAAATTAGTACAATTTTTGTAAGTAGCCAGGTTCAACACAAAACACAAAGCAACATCCTTGCAAAGACATGACGATCTGCAGTTACTGAAAGGAAAAAAGCATACAAAGTTACATGGCCGCCAGAGCCGGAGCCTCAACGTCGTCCAACCTCTTCCCAGGCCGTTCCATGTGATGCACACCTGATCTGGATGCGCACCAGGCTGTACTTGGTATCAGATGATCGGGTCTTGCGGCCAACGTTCACCACTCTTCAAGGCCACCGTCCACCAAGGCACCAATGCCAAAACAGGGAGCCGCTGGGGAGGAAACCTACGGAGGATGCACCATCAATTACTTCATTTAAGCCGCTGGTACATGATCGAATGGCGAGATATTTAGGCTTTATAACATTTCCATCTTAAACACACCCTTTCATTTTTTAATGAACGGGCAGCTCTGCTATATGAGTGTAAAAACGACCACAAACTTGAACATAACTTGACATGGCATTTGTCCAGTAGAAATAAGTGCGATTTTAAAATTCTGAGTTTACTTGTAGATTTACTAGAGTTTAGGAAATAAATAATGCTTCACCTTAATCTGCCCATTGATCATGTATATTTCTATTGGAAATCAACATTCTCTTTCAGTTGTTGTAATTAATTGTAGTGATGATGTGTGTTAATGCTCCATATTGTCATTTATGTGATGTTTACTATGAAATTGATTTCAGTATCTGTGGTGAAGAAGGCAGTGGCAGAGATCTCAGCATGGACAGGCACTAACAGGAAATCTGTACATTCAGTGTTCTATTGGGTGGAGGGCTTTTTGTAGGTCCAGTGGTGAAATGGATACCCTAATCCATCTAACTATTGACAGAACATGATAATTGATTAGACCACATAACTTCTCTATAAATATATAGCTCAGTTAATTCCGCTAACACTTATTTCATATTCAACATGCCACCATGGTGGGGAAGGTCTTCATCCAAAGAAGTAAAGAAGACCGCCAAAGAAAATATAATTGACACATTTCAGCGGTTTATAAGTCCAAGTGATCAAAAAGGGAGCGCAAAATCACGAGGGAGTCGCAGACGTGGTAAAGATCCAACTGCTGAGAAAGGTTGCTGGTCTACTGCCCAATCACGGTCCACATCCCCTTCAAAAGAGGTTTCTCGCTGTCAAAGCTTTGCAGCAGATAGAGCACATGCACAACCACTTCCTCTTCCTAGATCCCGTGCTGGGGTGACGCGTTGTGTTTCTGATGTTACCGACTCAAAGCCCACTTTGGAAAAGCGTGATAAAGGACAACAACTACCACTGCCTACCCTGAACCGGCTTCAGAAAAGACCTGAAACTAGCGAATCTGTTGCAGAATTGGCAACTGCTTCTGTCTCCAGCAACTGCTCTATTAACAGTGATGACCGTGGAGATTCTCAGCTTCAGAGCCCTGCAGGAAATGATGCTGAAGTTGTTGCAACACCGAGTAGTTCAAGGTATGCTCCTTAATGCATTTTTTCTTCAGAAACATCCCTTTGTTTTTGTAATCGCTCATACACATGTTCTATTTGTGAAGCTTTGTGCATAAAGGGTGCTCAAGTGCTATCACCAGAAAGGGCAGCAAGGAAGTGTCAAAGCCGAGCAATGCTTTTCTCAGTAACCAAATTCTGTCTACATCTCCAAGTGGTACGGTCGCTGACAGTTACCAATCAAATTTACAAAACTCACGACAAGTTATTCTGGAGAGTGCTCCAAATAGTTTGCTGTCAAGCCCTTCTCAAAGCCCAAGAACAATATTTCCTGATCAAATTCCAACTTCAGCCTTTTGGGCAGTGAAGCCTCATGCAGATATAACTTTCCTTGGGTCTGGTCAGTGCTCCAGTCCAGGTTCAGGGCAAACTTCTGGGCATAATTCAGTTGGAGGTGATATGCTAGCTCAACTCTTCTGGCAGCCTAGCCGAGGTAGTCCAGAGTGTTCACCAATTCCCAGCCCAAGAATGGCGAGTCCTGGTCCAAGTTCGAGGGTGCATAGCGGAAATGTCTCTCCATTGCATCCAAGGGCTGGTGGGGTGGCACCTGAATCTCCAACTAATCGGCGTGATGAGGTGAAGAAGAGGCAAACCCACAGGTTGCCCCTTCCACCGTTAAACATCTCTAACAGTTCCCCGTTTTTGCCGAACAACTCCGCCCCAACAAGTCCTATATCTCGTAGTCCTGGTAGAGTAGTGAATCCACCGAGTCCTGGATCACGGTGGAAGAAGGGAAAGCTGATTGGTCGTGGAACATTCGGCCATGTATATGTTGGCTTTAACAGGTATGTCTTTTCCATGATTGAAGTTGGAAGATGTTCAATTCAGTATGTATTGCAGGTGCAGTGTGGCGTACTTTTTCATAGATAGACCTAGAACTTAGAAGGCTGTTTGGCAAAATGTTTTATTCGTTGTTGTGATCACATTTGCTATACTTTCCAATGTTTGTCGCTCTGCTATTTATTTCTCATGGATGTGTTCATGTACCGCACTACTGCTACTGTTACAAGAGATAATGGTGTTTAGCCAAGTTGTACACATGCTAAGAAATCCACCCTTGCGTACTGTCCTCATTACTCCTTTACCATTAAAGTGGTCCTGCGATAATGTTGTGTCTCAGCGCCGACAGACACTCAAGCTGTCTTGTATAGTAATGTAAAATGCATATATACACCCCTACACATGACTCGTGAGTTTAAAAAAATTCCCACAGCTTATTTTGTGGTGTGCACACACTTCACAAATATCTTAGTCTGCAAAGATCGCTACCATTACTTCCACTAATTTCAATTAAAAAGAAAAACACTAGAAAAAGTACTGTAGTAACTAACAAACCAGCCAGCATGTTAGTGATCACACAAAATAAAAACACTGTTATTCGATTATCTTAAATCTGCTTGCTCGTACTTTCCTCTGTCCTGTTTGCAACCTTGTGTGCACAGACTTACTACACGAGGGATGTGTATGTCAAACTCTACCGCTTCATTTGTATTTTGAGGTTTTGGTTGTAAATGACAGAAAAAGTAGCATCTTGGGGGAGTTGGCAAGTGGAGGATACTTATGAGGGTGTACTTTTACATTTCCGCTTGTTTTAGATAGTATGTTCTCAATGTTTTATTGCAGTTGCTCGTCCTATGTTTCATCAATTAATTTTGTACATTTGTTTTGCGTTTTGTCATCCGTATGGCTGTCTCAGTGATAGAGGCGAAATGTGCGCAATGAAGGAGGTTACCCTTTTCTCAGATGACCCTAAGTCAAAAGAAAGTGCAAGACAGCTGGGCCAGGTATGCCCTTTTTCCATGTTTACACTCAGTAGTCACAATTCACAACTCAGATTTTTGATTGATGTATTTTTACTTATCTTTTTTATGTTATTGGTTCATTCCTCAGGAAATATCACTTCTGAGCCGGCTGCAACATCCAAATATTGTACGATACTATGGAACTGAAACGGTATAATCTATTCTCATCGGTTATCATTACCTGCTAATAGTATCCATATAGCCCATACTCTTGATATCTTACTTGCACCTCTTTATGATCACATCGATAGCTGAACAATTTATGTTCTCCGAACTTTTTTCCTTCAATTTTGGGGAAAAAACTCAACAAATAATGCGACCTACAAGATTTTCCAAACCTCACTTTATCTGCACCTTTGTTTTTTTCTAAATACGTCATGCAATTATCTATGTATCCAAAATAGGTCGATGATAAGCTTTATATATACTTGGAGTATGTGTCTGGCGGATCCATCCATAAGCTTCTCCGGGAGTATGGGCAGTTTGGTGAACAAGCAATTCGCAGTTACACTAAGCAAATACTTTTGGGCTTAGCCTATTTGCATGCAAAGAATACAGTTCACAGGTAGCATTCCACTTACTTCTATTGATTACTTGTTTATTCTAATTTAGATATGTTGTTAAGTTGTAATTTAATTTTAATATTTATGTTTATTTATGCTCTTTCTAAAATTTCAGGGATATCAAAGGTGCAAACATATTAGTAGACCCTAATGGCCGTATAAAGCTTGCTGACTTCGGAATGGCAAAACATGTAAAGTTTCTGTTCTTTTTTACATGTGTAAATATTGTCTCAGATTTCAAACAAGAATAGTATTAGCTAGAATAATGTAAACCGTGTTTGTAGGATTGCACGGACGTTATTTCACACTCCGTGCCTTCCTCCACTCATGCCGATCACCAGTTGAGCCTGATCAACCTCGTTGATCGGAACGACCACTTTATTTAGTCCTTGCCATCCCTGTCAACACATCTGCTGACTTACTTTGAGAAGGGGTTTACCTCTCAAAATATGATTTTTTTGTTTACTTGTAGTAAGTCATGAGCTTGTATAAACTTGCTTTCTGTTTTTTTTAGATCAATGGACAGCAGTGTCCGTTCTCACTTAAGGGTAGTCCATACTGGATGGCTCCTGAGGTATTGCTCCAAATCTTGCATGTTCATGTGCATCTTCCCTTCAACAGTGTAAAACACAAGTCACACAACCTTCTTTCCTACTCTCTTACATCAAAGTATGTACAAATATGCAGGTTATAAAGAATTCTAGCGGATGTAACCTTGCTGTTGACATATGGAGTTTAGGATGCACAGTTCTAGAGATGGCTACCTCAAAACCTCCATGGAGCCAATATGAAGGGGTCAGTACTAGATTCTGAAGCTACAATTTCTGTTTGTTCATGGAGTATAAATTTCTCTGCAAGGGAGAAGCTGCTAGGCATGATGCATATTTTTGTTGCTGTTGCATTATAACCAACAGTTATGCATTTTGTTGGATGTGTGTGAAAGCAACCCGGTTGATCCAAAGAGCAGCCAGTGGGTTATTTCAGTTTGAACTTCTTATCTGTTGAACAATAACAGAAAAATATCTGAGACAATTCCCTATATGCCAGTAAAAGCTGCCCCATTTACTAATCTTTCTGCTAAAAAGGTGACCTTTCCTATGCTACTGAATTGAAATTTTGCCCGACATGTGCCACCTTCACAGCTCAGTTTATCACATCTGGCAGTAACCCCTGAAAAGCTGTTCGGTTTCTTGTCAAACGCCAGGTGTACCCTCACAAAAACCTATGGCCCATGTCATCTACCCATACTCTCTCTCTTGTACACCCTCCATAGATCTTGAAACACTGCTATCTTGTCCACCTGAGGCAGACAGCTTTGGATCCGGTGAAGTCCGGGCAGAGGAGGCTAGCCGATCTGGGGTGGAGGCTGTAGGCGGCACACTCTACCAGCCAGGAAGCAGAGGAAGAGGAAGAAAATGGGGAAGGGCAATTCCGCCCTTTTGCAGCCCAGATGATATGAGGCTACCACCACATGGTTGGAAGTGGCAGGAAGGGACCAAAAAGTGAACTCGGTGGCATAAAGGCATTACATTTTTCGAGTGGCAGATCAGGAAAAAACTTTCAGTGTCATTTAAGAAACTGCCACATAATTTTTTGATTATTAACCTGGATGCAGAGATGCAGACTCAATGATCTTTTACTTTAGTGTATGTTTATTTTCCCAGGTTGACGCAACTCTTTCTCTTTTACAGATTGCTGCAATGTTTAAGATAGGAAACAGTAAGGAGCTTCCACCAATACCAGATCACCTCTCTGAAGATGGCAAAGATTTCGTACGACAATGTCTTCAACGTGATCCAGCTAACCGTCCAACAGCAGTGGAACTTTTGCAACATTCATTTATACGAAGTGCATCACCGCTTGAAAATTCAGTAACCTATGCTCCATTGGAACAGTTGGCTGCCATATCTTGCAAACCAAGTTCTAAGGTACTAATGGTTGAGTGTTACTGAAAAGTGTTATTCTTAGGCTTAAACAATTATCATGCTTGTTCAGCGTGCAGATGTGTATAATTTTTTCTCCAAATTTCATAAATGTAGGAACTCCCAGTTTTAGTTTATTCTCCTTTATATTTTCTTTCATTTGTTTCACCATGGCCCTCAAATATTTCTTTTAGAAGGGTAGCAAGGATATATATTGGTGAGAGACCTACTTGTGTATTAAAGGTCTCGATTGATGTGCGGACACTGCTTGTTTTATTTGTACAGTATTTTTCATGTGTCCGATTACATTTTGTGTGGCTCTTGTGATATTCCAGGTGGTCGGGCACACCAGAAATATGTCCTCTTTGGGTCTGGAAGGGCAATCTATTTACCAAAGAAGAGCTGCAAAATTTTCCTCAACACGCAGGTAATTCAGTCAATATTTCCTGCATTGTCATGCTTAGGTATTTTCGAACCAAACTGTCCTAAATGAGCAGTAACTTATCAATATATATCTGCTTGGAAATGTTGCACCCTGAATTAGAATCGCAACCAAGATATTGCACTACATCAGTGTTCCATATTTTACTGAACTACTATTTCCGGCTACACATTTTATTTTAACAGTTGCCCTCCCATACTTCCAATTGCGCAAATTCGGTCATACTGCACCTTAAGAAAATGAGACGTTCGTATAAGACTACACATGCACGCACAAACTAAAACCTGCCACACTTCAATTTCTGCTTCTGTCCTTCCTGGTTCATTTGATCTAAACTGCAACGGATTCCCACTGTAAAGCTTAAGCAGTGTATAAAGCTATCACATTGTTATTGCATTTGACCCTTGTGCTTTGTTATGCTACTGCAGTCTATTTTCTTTCCTTTATATCTGCATAAAAATGTCTGTCATCTAACGACTAATGCTCTGCAGCGATATTCATATACGGAGTAATATATCTTGCCCAGTTTCTCCGTGTGGAAGTCCTCTTCTGAGGTCAAGATCCCCACAACATCAAAATGGTCGAATGTCACCATCTCCAATTTCTAGCCCCAGAACTACTTCGGGTGCTTCCACTCCTGTGACAGGTGGCAGTGGAGCTATTGCTTTTAATCATACTAGACAACCAGCTTACATCAGTGACGGCTTCACAATTACATCTAGAGGCCTTGATGAAGCGTCTAGCAGCCCTCTTGATTCATTTGTTGGTCGTTTTGGTAGACCGCAGCAATTCTCAACAGGGATTCAGGAGAGGGCCGTCTCTGAAGCTGACATTCCAAAACCTCAGTTTGGAAAAATGAGACGACGGAGTGTGCGAGATTTAAATGATACGACATTGCCTGCCAAGCATGTTTCTCAGCATGGCGTAGGGAATCATGTGAAGCTAAAACCTTCACTGGACTTGACATCTGGGAATTTACGACTTGGACGCGACCATGGTCACTGATTCTCAAGCAAAGGTTTGCATGATAATGATAGGCATTGAATCGGAGCTTGATGAGGTAGCTCCAATGCTGGTTTTCCTATATCTTTGTTAAGACCCGGAATTGTATCATAGTACAAGAATGATTCCCACTAATTATTTCAGATGCTGACAGTTGGCAATTGATATAGATTCTCCAGTGCCATTCCTATTGTTTCAACTAAAGGTACGCATCTTATCAGACTTTACTGAGAATTACCAGATTCAATATTTTTTTCAAAAAGAAGGAATAGGAAATTTTTACATTCTCCTATGTCGTCGAAAGAACTGACATACAATATTTACAGCACTAACACCTTTTACACAATCGCTCCTAGAAGATATTATCAGTTAGTGACTTATTACCATCAGTGCTGTATATTTCCCTGGTCTGCTTAAGGCACAAAATCTTCTATGCATAAAATTTGACTAGCTAACACCGTTTACTCAGCAGTGCATTTCATTGCTGCTATGGCTTGGTGATTTATTAGTTACTTCTCGTAAATTCTGAAAAATGGCCTCGGATTCATGAATCGAACCAAGTGAGTACTAGTTACATAATCACTAGCCTTTGGACAGCTCCAATATCACCTTGTGGACTTCAATGATTATGTGTATATTATGGACACTAAAACCTGTTTTGGTCAAAATCAATGTTAACATGGCATTCTTAATTTACAGATGAGGCTTGCCCCTATCAGGAAGAGGCATAGTCCGCCAGACTACCTGGTCCGCAATTGTATATTAGAGCGTACATTTTCAAAGTGGTAGTGCTGTACATGTATACCCTTCCCCCAGTATCTACATTTTCATTTCTTTCTTGTTATATGTGGTTCGCAGCCATTGAACTCCCTTGTACAAAAAGGAAACTCATCTAGGGGCTCATGCTTTGCACATGAGAAAAATCGAGGCATTCAGTCGTTACCCAAATATTACCAGCTGTGTCTCATTTTCATGTTTCAAGCTTCTGCTGTAAGTCAGCTGCACGGTGCAAGTGTTGTAACTGTAGTTAGTACTGTACTAGGCCAAACCCACCATAATTGTATCCATTAACTCTGCAAGATGTACATATATTCTCATAATCTCATCGTTTATTGAATTAACATCCTCAAAGTGTAGTCCTGGGGTGTATTGTTTTTAGATAAAAAAACAGAGTTTGGAAATTACTGCGCCCAGGACGGATGTTATGTGAGGTGAAAAAGAAAACCATGCTACCTACACATTCGGAAGGGTGTTTTGGCACCTTTCAAATTCGGGCACCAAGCCCATCAACAGACAACCCCCCATGTGCCGTGGCGTAGAGCGTGCCGTAGCACGCACTATTGCCCTTTACACCGTGTGTGCCATCAATCATCTTCATCTCCATCTTCATAGTCGTCCTGGCCTCTGCCCCACAACCCACCAAAGCAACCAGGTCCACCACTACCGGAACGAGTTGCAGATTCAAATGATATCGAATCCAACACTCCGATCCAGAAGCTGGCATGGCCACTAGGGTTCAGTGCTCTCATAGGTCATAGCGTTACTCAATTCTGTCCAAAACCTTTCTCTCTTATCTTTTTCTTTACAGGGTTGCGTTTAGTTCAGGTCTGGTAGGATCATCAGTAGCTTTGCGTTTCCTCTCCTTAGTTATTGTTAGCTAATACTAGCTCGGCTTTGTTGTGAACATTCCAAAGGGATAATGGGAGTAGACAAAGGAGACCACAGCAACAGGTTATAACTTAAAATCTCCACAATTAGAGCACACATAACTTAGTACTGAATTACACTGAGTCTGGATTCAGATAGGAGAGACCATCTTGAACAAAGACGCAGGATCAACAGGCACGCTAGTACGGCGCGGGAAACAAGACATCACAAGGAACTCGTTCGTCGGATCAGCAGCACGCAGCAGCTTAAGACCTGCTCTTGAATGGAATGGCTCTGATGATCACCTGGTGGTACATGGCGGCCAGGGCAGCGCCGACGAAGGGGCCAACCCAGAAGATCCACTGCGAAATGAAACAAGGTTTATGTGTGAAATTTTCAGGGTGTTGATTTTTTTTCCGACAAAGTTTCAGGGTATTGATAGGTTAAGCACGACAAAAGACATTGATGTGCCATCATACCCCAATTGTCTATATAAAATGGTATTTGCCAGCTACATATCATGAAACTTCTCACTATTTTAGAACAAATGAGCTACTAAACAACTATCGGTAGCATGCCCCCTATGTTAGCATCATTCAAGTCGGTAAGTGTATGATTATCCCATTTTTTGCGGGCAAAGTGTATGATTAATTGTGATTGGGTACATACAATACCTAATCAGTTCAGACTTTCCAGAACTAAAGAACTACCAACTAAATATGCCCAAGGAAGCAGTTTGATTACTAGTGGAACAGTTTGATTACTAGTGGAACAGTTTGCTGAAAATAGCAAGAAAGCAGAGTGGGTTTCACTCACATGGTCATTCCAGGCATGGTCCCTGTTGTAGATGATGGCAGCCCCAAGGCTCCTAGCTGGGTTGATGCCGGTGCCAGTGATGGGGATGGTGGCCAAATGGACCAGGAACACCGCGAACCCAATCGGCAGTGGAGCAAGGATCTGTTTTCACCAATAAGGGATGGAAAATATTAGTGCTGTACCCAAATACATAGCAAAATTTCATTGGAGCAAGCAAGATGATCTGGGCAGTCTAAATTCTAGCCACAAATCACATACCACATTACCACTTACAAGTTTCAAGCACATCAATTCATTATATTTACATACAGAAGACATATTTACATGCAGGAGGTTCACGTTCACCAGAATATGCTAGGGATATTAACTGATGATAAGAATAATATTGCATAGCTCTTTTGCCAAACTAACATCTAGCGCGATATTTAGCATGTAATATTACACATATCAAACAAAACTAGGAAGTAAAGATTTAGATTAGTTACCGGAACATGGGAATCCCTGGCATTCCTCTTGGCATCAGTGGCCGAGAAGACGGTGTAGACCAAGACGAAGGTGCCGATGATCTCAGCACCAAGGCCATCACCCTTGGTGTAGCCACTGGCGACTACATTGGCACCACCACCGTTGCCCATGTAGAGCCCCTGCTGGAAGCCCTTCACCACTCCAGCTCCACAGATGGCCCCAAGGCATTGCATAATTATGTAGAAGGTGGCCCTAGTCAGGGACAACTTCCTGGCCAAGAACAGCCCAAAAGTCACTGCCGGGTTGATGTGTCCTCCTGTTGCAATAGAAGATAATAGAGATTAGCGGTGCCCTCAAATTTGCTTGTGCTTTTGCTCTTACGTCATTGCTGTTCTCTTACACTTCATATTTTGAGAAATCTTATATTAACCAGAGCAGAACCTGATTCAGAAGCAGTGTTACCGAAAATCGGCCACAAAATTACTGACTGACAGACATTGTAGATTTGACAATAAAGAGGTTTAGTACACAAACGCTGTATTTTCCGTAGCAAAGTTTGAGCAAGTCGAAATTTAAAATATTTCTGCATATCTGTTTGACCTACAAGTCTCAGCATGAACTAATCAAATTGAGGTTTGTCTATGTGCACTTTTAACATGTTTAAGCATCAAGATTTGGAGTATTACAGAAGCCTTGCATCAGAGAAGAGCTTTATCCTTTAGTTAGGAATGCTGGCTTTGCATTAGAACAGGGTTTCGCATACTGCAGCAGTACAGCCGTACAGGGCACAGGAGTACTAAATTACAGTAGGACAAAACACCAGGTGCAATGGAGGTACATACTGGTAGTACAAGAACAAAAGGGAATTAAGAAGGTGCATGTGCAAGGCAAAATCTAGAACGAATTAGTAAGTTGGCAGCTGCTTAGTTAGTCAGAGAAGGTGATTAATTAAGAGAAGAGAAAGTGTAGACTGACCGGAGATGCCGGCGGTGCAGTAGACGAGGGCGAAGATCATGCCCCGAAGGACCATGCGATGCCCTGGATGCCGACGGTGGCGCACTTGGAGGGGGACTTGGAGACGCCCATGACGGTGAGGACGGTGATGTAGAGGAAGAGGAAGGTGGCGATGAACTCTGCGATGCCGGCGCGGTAGAAAGACCAGGACTTGAGCTCCCCGGGCTCGAAGAGCGGCGCCGGCGGGGGCTCCTTGTAGTCCTTGTCATCCCCGCCTCCCTGCGCCGCCGTCCCGATGGGCTGCCGCTCCGGGAACTTGTTGGCGCCCAGACGCACGTCCTCCTCCTTCCCCTCCATTCTCCCTCTCTGCTCCTGGGCAGCTCTGTCTTCTTAGATTGAAGCAGCAGCGGCGAGTGTGTTGTGAGGTGGTGGAGCACAAGCGAAGCGAGGAGGTTATAAAGGCAGGAGCTGTAGTGAGCGAGGACGGCACTGTGAAGAAGGTGGTTCTGGAAAAGCGGAGAGTGGAGGCGATGACTGACGAGCACGGGAGTGTCGAGTGGTGGTTGGTTTGGTGCCTTTTTCGCTTTATTAATTTTGTCTCTCAAGCTTATCCAGTTTGAGCAGTTTGTTACTTTGTTTATTCTGCACTAAACATATCCATTTCACAAATTGAGCTATGGCGTCGTAGGAAACTCAGATTAAGAAAACTGGATTCATGCAATGTTTGCAACAGAGAGGATCGAATTGGAGAAGTATTCATAATTTCCAGTGCAAATCTGAGTGTGATGTCCATTTCTCATGATTCTTGCTAGTAGTACATTTTTAGATTCTGCCTTGCTCCTTAGGGCACGAGCAATGGTAGCATACGCATACCACTGCCCCACAACATCCACGTAGGTTTGGTGGTTCGAAACCACACCTCGATCAAGAATCTTCCCAACGCTAAAAGCTGAAGCCACCACTTGGTGGGTCCCGCGATCCAGAATTTATAATAACTAAAAAAAGATGCTATTGCCCTTTCCCTTCCAAACTCCATTCTCCCAGAGAGCACCGAGACTCCATTCCCTTCCCTTCGTTCCTCTTTTCCTCACAAGTTTCTCCATTCTCTCCACAATCGATGATTCCCAGCTAACCAGGGAGTTGTCCCTTCGGAATCAAGTGAAGCCACACTCCATTTTCGTCCAAAATCAGCTCAAGGACGGACCTCTCCTCCCACCAGATTGAGGTCCAGGGGGTGGACGAGCTAGATGCACTGCGGTGGCCGGTGTAGGCCGCCGACTCTCCCGTTCCTTCCCGGAATCCGGTCGCTTGATGGTGCTCCTAGGCGCAGCCTCGCCGCAAGTGCCCGTGCATCTGCGCCGCCGCGCTCGATAGGACCGGATCTCCATCACTTTTCCACTTTCTTCTCTCTATTTCCCCTTTTCCCCGACTCTGACACCCTGCGAGGCGACGGCTCTGACAATCCGATCCTAGGTGGCCTGCGGGGCAGTGGCTTGGGCGACGCGTTGGACATTCTGCCGCACTCATTCTAGCTTAGGCTTTTTCCTCACTTCGAAGGATTCTTTAGCTTTCGTCCAGGATCCAAAGCCACCATCGTCCTTCCCGGAGCACCACCACGGACACACAGCGACAACGATGGAGCGTACTACATGACCAGGCAACGCATGTACGTACAAATCATTCATACTTGTACGCAGCAAACTGTTTTATACCCTCGTCTGGCAAGCGCTGGCCTCCTCCACTGTTTCGGCATCGATCATGCTGCGCATGATGAACTGTTTTTTTGTCTAGGCTGTCCTCAAACAGTAAGCTTAAGAAAGCAGAATCAGTACCGGAAAATCCCTTTTGGCTCTCGGGTGCCAGTGCACCCGCTTTTTTCAAAAAAAAATAAAAAAATCAAACGAGTTTCAAAAAAATCCAAAAAAATACCAGGTGATACATATGCATGTCATCTACGTATATGCCGATTATGGGTGTAAAACAAATCGTATTACGAGCTACATAAAAATAAGAAATTTCGGATGCAGCAAAAACTGATAATAGTATGGATTTTCTGTCAAAATTTTCTCTTTTTTTCTGTAGCACAAAATATAACTTATTTTTTTACGAAAATTGTTGCGTACGTACATCACACGTATATGTTGTTGTGTAAAAAAATGCAGATTTTTTTAAGCAAAAAAGTATGATTTTCAAAATTTTCAAAAAACCAGGAGCAGTGTGCCCGAGAGCCAAAAGTCCCCTTTAAATCAGTACGTACTTCATGTGGCTCTCACTACTGTTTCTATCACTGATTCAGCATGGTCTCGCATCTACGGCTTTGATAGCACGGATGGGATGATGTAACATGAACCTAACCACTTTGCTTGTTCATCCGGTAAGCTTTTTCCCACGATCGGCCATCGCGCTAGCTAGAAGAACTGCAGTGCAATTCACCCAAAAAAGAATGACCACCACTGCCATGCCGCTTCCTTCAAAGAGTCCTCGAAACCCCCACCAAGGGCCCAGGTGTCACCCTGCGATGCAACTTGTACTGCGGAGAGAGTAAAGTTGCCGCGGCAAAGTGATGAGCTACACCGCAGACTGCGCAGGGCATGATTTGATCGCAACGTCTCGCTGATGGTAAAGGTTGAGTGAACTGGAATTCTAGAATAAGGAGTCGCATTTTCTGAGGATTAGGAGCTTATCATCGTAATAGTGATTTTGATGGTCTGACGTGACGAGCTTGCAGTGACAGACTTTTAGAAAACACTCCTCGTCTTACCGTTCAGGTACAGCAAACACAATATTGACCAAGATCCATGAAATAGAGCATCAAGAATGCGTGCTGTCAAAATAAAAGCAACAAGACTGCGTACCTCCATCGGTAATCTTACAAAAGACAATTATTTCAGCAGTGAAATTTAGCTCACATGCACACACCATCACAGATACCAACAACTGTCAGCGAAAAAAATGGCACAGTGGACAAAGGCTTGCAGGAACGGAAAGAGTAAGAGAGAGAGAGCCGTTGGAAGAAGCACGGTCCCACTTTTCTTACGTCATATAGCGTCACGTCCTACCGGCCATGTCTTGCTCGCCACACGCGTGCGCCGGCTAAGGGCATCTCCAGCCGTGCCCTCCAGGACGCGAAATAGCGCCGAAATGGCCCAAATAGCGCCGTTTTCTCTCAGTCGCCCCCCCGGAGCCCAAATAGCGCCGTTTCGGCGGAAAATAGAGCCGTTTCACGCCGGCGAACCCAAGCCAAACCCGCGCGCCGGGGTTCGTCTGGGGAGGCAAAAGGCGCGCGTGGGCCAGACCTGTCGGCGAGACAACGCATTTCCCACCCCTGCCTCTCCCCTTTCCTCTATCCCGTCCCGTCGCCGCCACGTCGCCGCCGGCACCACCCCCACTCCCTCCGCCGCACGCAAGCAGCTAGGAACCCCTCCATCTCGCCCAATCCACGCCAGCGGCGCCGCCCCCCCCCGCTGTGATCTAGCCGGCAGGAAGGCTCTCGGGGCGGCGCCGAACTGCTCGATGAGGAATACCTGCTAGGTGTTCGGCGTTTTGTCCGCCCAGCCATGGACTCCGAAGACGAGGAGCTGCTCGCCGAACTGCTCGATGAGGAAGCCGAGGCCGCCGTCGACGATGAAGAACACTTGCTGGTCCTCGCCTGTCTCGCCGGCATGCTAGCAAACGATGCGCGGCCGCGGCGTGGTGGCTCGGCGCCTGGTCGCCGCAAGAGCAAGCCGAGGCAGCGCTACGAAGGATATTGCATCCTCTACTCCGACTACTTCGCCGATAATCCCATGCAGGGCGAGGACGTGTTTCGGCGCCGTTTCCGGATGAACCGCAAGCTCTTCATCGACATCATGCATGCCATCCGGGAATTCGACACCTACTTCAAATTGAAGAAGGATTGCACCGGTACGGTAGGCTTTACCTCAATTCATAAGTGCACAATGGCCATGAGGTTGCTTGCATACGGTGCACCCACTGATTCGCAGGATGATTATCTGCGCATGTCCGAGAGCACATCCATTGATTGCTTGAACAAGTTCTGTCGGGCAGTGGTGGCAGTGTTTGGTCCAAAATACTTGCGATCACCCAATGCGGAAGACACCGCTCGGATCCTAGCTTGCAATGAAGCAAGAGGCTTTCCTGGGATACTTGGAAGCATCGACTGAATGCATTGGGCATGGAAGAACTGTCCATTTGAATGGCAGGAGATGTACAAAGGCCACAAATGAGAGTGCAGTGTGATTCTTGAGGCTGTGGCTACACATGATCTATGGATTTGGCATTCCTTCTTTGGTATGCCAGGAACTCACAATGACATCAATGTTCTGCAGTGCTCGAATGTCTTCGCGAACCTTGTTGAAGGTCATGCTCCCCCAGTGAACTACGAGATCAATGGGCACCAGTACACAAAGGGCTACTACCTTGCTGATGGCATTTACCCAAAGTGGTCAACATTTGTGAAGAGCATCTCCAACCCTGTGCCAGGAAGCGCGAAAGCTTGGTTTTCCAAGTGCCAGGAGGCTTGCAGGAAGGATGTTGAGCGGGCATTTGGTGCGCTGCAGTCTCGATTCGCTGTTGTCCGGTACCCAGCTATAACTTGGTCGAAGGCCAATATGTGGGAGGTGATGAACTGTTGTGTGATCTTGCACAACATGATCATTGAGAGCGAGCGGAATGCTCCGGTGACTGACACAAATGAGTCATACTACCGACAGGGTCCTCTTGCAGATGTAGATCACCAGGTGCCGGCATCATGGGCAGCCTTCCTCGCTATGCGCCAGGAGATTCGAGACACTGCAGCACATACACAACTGCAGAATGATCTGGTGGCGCACTTGTGGGCGCGCAAAGGCAATGTCAATGCCTAGTTTGATTTGTTTTATTTATTTGCATTGTTGAACTATTTAAATTTTATGTTAAACTATCTATGTGTGAATTTGTATGTTGAACTATGTGGGAAAAATAATGTTTGTTCAAATTTGGGCGAAAATCGCCGGCTGTGGTGTTTGAATCAAATTGGCCCGAAGATCGTTGGCTAGGGGGCGACCTGGGGCGAACGGCTGGGAAACGGCGCCCCCCAGCACGCCGAATAGCGTCGTTGCCCCCCAGGCGGCCCAAAATAGCGCCGTTTTTGGGCGAAGGGCTGGAGATGCCCTAACGCCAACTGCTTTCGGTGGTTTCGAATTTTCAATACTTTGTTGCAGATTAGTATATTTGGTAGGATGATGATGTTTGGATGTATGCATAACTGAGTAGTGATGTGTAAAGTGGGATAACAGGACAAATGTATTACTACCACCGGTTCTATAAAACTGTCGTGAAGAGTCTACTGCCGTAGTGCAAAATACGTATAATTCTGGATTGATATTTGGTACGGGGATACAATCTTCTCAAACAAAGAAACCTATATTGGACCCCAGCTACATGGCTCCTGGTATTTTTCAAAATTTAAATTTGATATTTTGATGTTCCAAAAAATTCTGAAAAAAAATTCTTGATGTGGCCAATCATGCATTCTACCAACAGGGAAAATCTCAAGGTGAAATACATTTTATTTTTGGCTACACAAAAATGACAAAATCTGACAAATGTTAGAGGTTTCAAAATTTGCACTGTTCACTTTTTCATATCCACGATTTTGTCAATTTTTCACGGCCCAAAATACAGAGTTTTTCGTATTGGATTTTTACAGACTGTTAAAATACATCATCATCTACATCTACGATTTTTTTCCAGAAATTTCTGAAACTTTAAAATGCCTTTTTTGAATTTTGAAAAATCCGGTCTCCATGTAGCCCGGGCTCAAAAAATCCACTCTCGTATCAATCCAAACTGCTATCTATGAACACGATTTATAGTTGAGATTGTTGGAGCTGCATCTCACAGCTCCTTCATCTATCTATCTATCTATCTATCTATCTATCTATCTATCTATCTATCTATCTATCTATCTAACTCACATAAGAACACACACGCACATGCAAGGAAAACCAAAATCCAGTGAAGGCATTTCTCCTTGGGCATATGAACGCTATGTTTTTGGTGCTGACTCACGGCTGCATTTTCTCATTACTCAAACCACTATTTATCACAAAGTTTAGGCACTCCTGCCATGCAAAACTCACGCCACCACTTGAGCGACTACTCCATGCACTAGTCGTCCTAAACTAGTGTCTCCATGATCCATACGACTAGGCTAACTACATGCATGCACAAAGCTAGCTAACAACTCACATGCAACTAACAACATTTGGCTAGTTCTCCTACAATCTATTGGCCTCTGCGTTTGCACGGCAGCTTCACACCACCATCAGCATCTCGCCATGCTCGCCGCATCTCACGAACGCATCACAGGTAAACCTTGCCGGACTACAACAGCTACATGAACGCCTACTACTTGCAGAACTCAAAACTAAACATGTGATAAAAGATATCAAGATTAATGCTACTCCACTCAGGGTCAGGGATGGGCCATTTTCAGTCCTCATGGCACCGGCGCTGCTGCTGCCACTCGAGAATCACCGAGCGGAGCCCCCTGTTTGGGATGAGCACGCTGTTCAACAGCTTCAGGTTCGTCATCGGCGACGTGTCGTGCCCGCTGTCCAGCCACCCTCTGATTGCCTCTGCTTCGTAGGTGAACCCGTCTGCCGCAATGTGCGGATCACTCATCACGTCCTGTTCACCACCCATCACAGAAGAACAATTTTGTAAGACTTATCTGAACCTTCTAATCTTGTAGTATGAATCACCAAAAATCATGCATTGTTACATCATGATCTTACCTGCAAGATCGGGCAGAGGAAGTCGGACGGCGTGGACGCGTCATCCGACGACCCTGCTGCGAACGTCGGCCGCCGGACCGTCATCGAGGCGGCTTTCATCAGGGGCTCCACTACCACCCACACCTCCTGGGCGAGATCCGGCCGCCGCCTCCTGCTCCTCTCGGCGCAATGCAGGCCGAGGTGCGCCAGCTGGTTCGCCTGCACGAACGGCCAGCTCCCGGCGGAGGGATCGATAATCGAGTGTAGATCCCCCTTGTCCATCGCGTGTTCCACCAGCTTGACGACCTTCTGGGGCGGCCTGCCAGTCAGGAGCTGCAGGATGATGATGCCGAAGGAGTAGACGTCCGAGCGTGTCGTCTGCTCGCCGGTGGACATGAACTCCGGGTCCATGTACGCGAAGGTCCCCCTCGGTGTGGTCGTCCGGTACAACCTGGTGGACATGAACTCTCCCCTGGAGGTATTTGACTGTGTCAGGAGGCGGCAGAGGCCGAAGTCCCCCAGCTTGCTGACGAGGTTGGCGTCGAGGAAGATGTTTTCCGGCTTCAGGTCGCCGTGGACCACCGGGTGCGGCTTATTCGAGTGGAGGAAGGTCAGGGCCGAGCACATCTCGGCGATGATCCTGGTGCGCACCTGCCATGTTAACGGCGGTGTGTTGTTCGTGCAGGCAAGCCGCTCCTCGAGGCTGCCGTTGGAGAGGAACTCGTACACCAGGCCGAACGCCTCCCGGCACGACCCGATCAGCGTGACGAGGTTAGGGTGCCGTACTCTGCTGAGGACAGCAACCTGCAATGGTGTCACTGCAGAGTGAGACATGATCGACTCTACAATTGATGTCAATGATGATCTTCTCAAGAATTACCTCTTGGTGGAATTCCAACTGGCCCTGCAAGCTCTCTGGATGCAGCAACTTTATAGCCACAGTTGTGCTGCGAAGTGAGCCTTTGTAGACACATCCGAATCCACCTTCGCCGATCTTGAGGGCTTTATCGAAATGTCGAGTTGCTTGTTCAAGCTCAAAGACAGAGAACTCGGTGTTTAGTACTTCAGCCGACGTCGAAATTTTCTGCTCGTTCTTCTGGCACAACTCTTCAGCCGCAGTCACCGCAGCATCCCGCTCTTGTTGCAGCTTCTCTTTATCTTCTTGGAGTTCTTCTAGAAGGTCCTTGCTTGATGCCAGCTTCTGCTTGTGATCTTCTAGAGCAAACTCCATCCCTGTTATGCGTTGCTCCAACATGACCTTCTCTTGTTCTGCATCGTGTAGTTTATCGTTTATTGCCTCACACTTAATCTTCGTTTCTTCCATCTCCCGTGTCTGTCTGACGAGTGTCTCCTCAATTGTTTTCCGCTGTCTTATCTCGTGATCATACAACTTCTCCAATTCTTCTAGGAGGTATTTACTTGTTGCCAGCTTCTGCTTGTGTACTTCTAGAGCAGACTCCATCTCTGTTATGCGCTGCTCCAACATGACCTTCTCTTGTTCTGCAATTTTCTTTTCTTCGATCTCCCGCGTCTGTCTGACGAGTGTTTCCTCAAGTGTCTTCCGCTGTCTTATCTCGTGATGATACAACTTGTCCAACTCCTTGCCCTGTAAGAGTAACTTGTCTTTGGTTTTAATTCATACGCTTTACAATTTGAAATATGGGCCTTAAAATAACTGAATTACGGTTGTTCTTTGAAGCAGAACCAGATATGAAGATGCAATTTGTAACTGGGAGCAATGAAGCAATATCTTACCCATTGAATAGCTGAGAGCAGATCTCTTTGAGCGCTTCTTCTTCTGTTAGTTTCTTCAGACACATACTTTTAAATTATTTTGTCAGATTTTCTGTACGATTTCATATCAGACAGCGAAGGTACACACTTTTATACTTACTTTTAGTTTTTGCATGAGATTCTTTTCCTTTAAATCTTTTAGCTCATAATATAGTTCATCACGCTGCCTCTTTGTTTCTTCATTCTCCATCCTCTGTCTCGTAATCTTATCATCCATGTCCACCCGCTGCTCTTTTTCATTTTGGTACAAATTCTCCTTCTCTTTTGCCTGCAATAATAGCTTAAATTTTGTATCTATAAAAAAGGGCATGCTACTTCAGTTGCTAATGGATATGCAGCGTGGATACATGAAACAAAGCTTACTCTTTGAAGATCTGAAAGTAGATCCAATTCGGCTTTGCGGCGTTTGTTAGATTCCTCATCCGTTCCATCCTTGCATAGCTCAGCTTCAGTGTACACCTCCTGTTGGTTGACATATGATTATTCATGTACAATTTCCTCTTCAAACAATTACAAATTAAATAATTTAATTATCATACCAGATGACATTCAGGACCGAAAACATGACCCGAGTCACTCTTTGCTGATTCAAACAATGTGCCTGAATTATATCCTTTCGAACTTGCTTCATTCTTCAGTGCCGTTGATGTAATTAGGCTCAAAATGCTGCACACTGAAGATGGTGTTGTGTTGCTTTGTACAGGTGACAGAGATATTGCAGGGAGATTTTCATTCATTTCGCTGTAAGTGCACAAGTATGGTTAACAGATATTCAGCCATTTTCCAGAATTTTGTGAGTTTACTGCTGTTACTGTATGAACCTTGCTTTTTTTCTTTCGAGATTGAACCTTGCTTTACTTTACCTGGTACATATTAGATGCCCATTACAGGTGAACCATATCTTGCATGATGGAGCTACTGTCTCCATCAGCTTGAGTGCCGTCTTGGACTTTGGTGTTTTCATTTCCCTGTAGTTTGAGAATATTGTTAGGTTGTGCATTCTGATAACTTATGTAGATTAAGCTTGGATTAATCTAAGAAACCATTTTTTTCTAAGCCTGCATGCTTCGTTCGCTGCTTCTTAGGAAAGAATCTAAAATTTCGAAAATGCAGTCCTTATGTTCTGCTTCCTGATTGTTTGTCCCGACTCCCGACAAATCTTCAATCCGCAACTCCATAAGCACTATGTGGTGATGTCCTGATCAATCTTCTTTTTTTTTTTTTGCGGGAAACCGCTGACATTACAACAAGGCTTACACAGAAAGGACCTCCAGAAAGATCAAAATTACACCCAAGTCCCTCTGCAGAACAGAGCCACCGACACAGAGCAGCACGTTCCGGCGGCGCGCCGCCGCCGCATCTTCACAGTCGCCTTGGAAACGAAGATGACCCCTGGCGGATGGGAAGTCGCCGGTCCTCGAACTCCGGAGAGCCTCCATCCTGCGCTGCCGATCGCCTTGCTCCCTTGCTGCAACGTCAACCGCTTCAGTCTTCAGATCTGGAGCCGCCGCAACGAGCTCCAGAGCGGGGTATCTCGCACACGGCGGCCACCGGGGGTCGCGAGCACGAGGAAGGGGGTGCTCCACCATGGAACTGCGTCGAGCTCCATCGCCGGAGAGGACGAACACCACCTGCAAAACCCAACGCCGACACGCCTCCAACTCCACGACGCCGCCGGCAGGGCACCCTACAGCTCCTACGCTATATACAGCTGGGAAACGAGGTTTCCCCACCCTCCCGCCGCCGGAGCGGCCGGCGGAGGGAGGGGGAACCGGCGATTCGCCGGCGGCGAGGTGGATCTGCGGGGGGGGGGAGAGAAAAATCGCCCTCTACTGTAGCGGTTTGAGGGAGAGACTAGAGTACGTGGTGCTATGTCCTGATCAATCTTTGATAATCTGAATAGTGTAACATATACAATATTCAGATAACGCTAAGTTGGATTATTAGTAAATATTTCATTTACATGTTTAAAACCCAGAAATACAGTATTTAACCATCTGAACCGAAAATAACTGAAATATCAGACATACTGAGTTATCCATTATGTTCCTGAGGTACCATCATAACATATATCCTTTTCCATTACTTGCAGGCCACTTAGTTACTTAATTACCCGTAAGTCGCTTGGGTGCTCTGTTTGTAAGCCGCATGCCAAATAAATTAATAAAGTTGTGTTATATTGTGTCGACACGAGACTTTGTTTTGTAAACTTGGTATTTAGGTTGAAATACTGAGTTAAAAAGAAACACATGTACCTAAAATAAAGTTAGTCCACCATAAAAATAGAAATAGGCATAAAAAGCAGCAGATCCTTTTTGGCAAAAAGATATAAAGAACTGGGTTGGTAAGGTCCGCAGGTGTGAGCTGGTACTTTGAGTAGTGTTGGTCGGCGGCTGCTCCCATGACAAGCTTGGTGATACCATAAAGAGCAATAAGTTTCGCGAGTCCTTCTGCAACATCTTCCATCTCAATCGTCACTTTATCATAGTCAATCTGTAAAGCAGAATGTTCAGTGTTAGTCTTGAGCTGTTCAAGAGATTTTTTTCCAACCGGGCTCTTACAGTCTTACTCCATTTCCATTACTTTCAAAACGGGAATACATAGTCATTGAGCTGAGTTCAAGAGATACAGTCTAAAATTGCTCGATACCAGTTCATTCACGTGGGAGGCAGAAAAAGCATTGACTGGTGAAGGAAATCGCACCTCGAGATCTTTCCTTTGGCGTCTCCCTGTTAGGGCATATTCATCCATGTTCTTGTCTGCTCTTTCCCTCATCAAGTTTCTATACTTGCTACGACGAGCTTCTACTCCCACT
Source organism: Poa pratensis (assembly GCA_947311845.1). Lineage (NCBI taxonomy): Eukaryota > Viridiplantae > Streptophyta > Magnoliopsida > Poales > Poaceae > Poa > Poa pratensis. The sequence goes on along the minus strand of CAMZMU010000081.1, from coordinate 27,213,819 downwards.
GAAATGTGACATGATGACTCGAAATTGACCATCGGATGACAACCAAGAGAAGATGATGCGGGGAAGTAGTGACTTACGTTTGTGGACCGCTCGTGTGGGGCTATGGACACGAGCTATGACGACCCTGGATCCATCCTTTGCCAGGTTCTCCATCGCCCACACCAATGTGCTCATCGCGTCGCTGATGTCCTCGGTTACAGCGACGAACACCTTGTCCTCCTCGGCTGTCTTGGAGCCCTGCTCATATAACCTATCGTCCACCGATGAGCTGGGAATGTACCGGACGCTCCGCAGCGTCTCGTGCTCGCTGCCGTTGGGATCCATTGCTGCCTCCGACGACGAAAGTCAGAATCCCCGTTCCAGTGTTGAAGACTTCGTTTCAAAAAAAAAAAAAAAAGTGTTGAAGACTTGTACCAGAAGTAACCAACTTAGAGGAATTGGTCATTACACGGTGTCGTAAGACTTCTTATTTTGTGAATTGATTCACCATTTATATAGCAACTAGAAGCCGTCTTGCAGTGAACTGACAAGGAAAGAAGGAAAGAGCAACAAAACCACCACGCGTCGAAGTTCCCTTTGGCTGGTCAATGGAGGTCCGAGTTAAACCCCTTGTGGTGGAATCAGCAAGCAGCAAGCTGGCGTCGGGTGTGTTGCCTCGGAACCTCCAGCAACAGCACTTGCAGAGGGCCGCGCTGTTTAGTGGGTCTCGTGTGCTTTCTCTATGAGAAGGCTCCCACATACAAGAGCGCTCGTCAACTGGCATATCCAAAGTCCCTGCCATCCCTCGTCGCCCCTCACGGGCGACACGAGGGAAACCCTAGCCGCCGCCAGCGCTCTCCTCCTCCGAGCTCCCTCCCCGCCGCTGCTGCCGCCGGCCTCACCGCGGTGGCGGCGGCCCCGCGCCTCCAAAAAGGCGGTCGTGGGGGGGCTGCGGTGAACGCGCAGGCGCCCTTCAGCGCGTGAGATGTTGCGGTGGTGAAGCTGCGTGGTGATGGTGTGTCCGGCGTTGGGGATCGAGGAGGAGACGGGTCTGCGGCTGCGAAGGAGCTGGTGCGTTGCGCGGCGGCGCTCCCCGTCCGGCGGCCCTGGGTGCGGTGGAGGTGAGGGAGGTGGTGCGGCCGGTGGTTGCTGTGGAGGTCTGGCGGCATGGTGGCCTGGGTTCCTTGGCGCGGCTGTGCTGAGCTGTGGAGCTCCCCTGGGCCGGCAGGGGCACTCGAGACCTGCGGTTCGGAGGAGAGGCGGAAACTGTGGGCTTCGATCCAGAAGGCGACGCTAAGGCTCGGAGACCCCTGCATCAGTTTTGGTGACGGTGTCGGGCTGTGGTGTTACGAACGAAAGCTTTGTGCCGATTGGCACCGACGACGGCGACGCTCGTGAGCGCCGCCTTCCTCGTTGGAGGCGTCGTCGTGGAGCACTCACACCCGGCTACCATTTGTTCTCCGGGCGAAAGCCTACGATCTTTGGATCGGATGACGGCGGCGTCTTCGACGTCGCTACCTCCTTGGAGGCGTTGTCTTGGAGCCACCTCAAGCTTGGTCAGGGTTGTCTCTCCTAAGTGTTGCGGACCGGTAGAATCCCTAGAAGGGTTTGCTTCGATGGAGGTGGTTGTCCATGTCGTGGTGCGCTCTTTGGGCTCGCCGATCAACCACATTCGCGGAAGGGTCTGAAGCTCTCATCGGAAGCCGGGTTAGCGAGCTCCGCCTCGTTCCCGTTTGGCACCCCTACCTTCTTTGGGGGTGTTGGCGGGTGGCAATCAGACGGCCACGTTCATAGTGCCTAGGCCTTGCTTGGTCAGATGAAGATGGAAGTCGAAGCCCCCTCCGCACTTGGTTGTGTTGTGCAAGCCTTCGAAGCATGCTATGTGTTGGGTAGTGGTGTTGCTGTTGTAGTAGTTGTTGTGTTGCTGTGTTGATGTCGTTGTTATGCTGCGTTTTGACGCATGCCGCTGTCCTAACTTGCTAGGTGTTGTATGGTTTTCAGGCCTGGTTTCCCGACAAACCGAGCCACTTTGGCTATCAGCCTTTCTTCTATTGATAAATGAAAAGCAGCTCCGACTGCATTTCAGTCAAAAGAAGGCTCCCACATTCACGAAATGATGGGGCTTCACGTTGTGGTGCTTAATTATTAGGAATTGGATGCAGATCGAACAATGCTCTTGCTATTTCTGTTTTCATATTTTTATTCAGTCATATACATACGAACGTGATGTTATTGAATACTATTTAAATATCCATGTGCTGCCACGGAAAAATACAAAATATATACGGACACATCCAAGAATTAAGATATTGTTGATCATGGGTTGGTGCAGCATGCAAGAAGTTACCCTTTATGACTTTGTAATCCTCTTCAGATTTTGACTCCGATCTTCCTCCTGAGCGATAGGGTTCCTCTCCCGAGCGCCGCCGCCGCGAGGCTCTCCACCACACCTGCCCTCTCTCCTCAACCCCATACCTTCCTCTCCCTCCCGGGTCGCCTTACGCGGGGAGGCTCTGGAGGCGCCCTCCAAACTCTCACCAGTCCCCCAACGATCTCCTCCCCACGGCCGCTGCCGCCGCCAGTGGTGGCGGCCACGCCCAGCCTGTCCAAGATGGGGGGTGAGGACGGGTATGTTCCCATGGCCTCCTACGTGCGAAGGCGGGCTGTCGCCGGGCAGCACATGTGGAAAGTGGCGGAGTGTCGTGGGGAAGGTGGCCAGTGCCTGGCGGTGGCGGCTGGCTTCGTATCGTCGACTCTCTCGAGGCAGAACGATGGAGACGTCATGGAGGCAGCTCCCTCACCCATGGATTGGCTCCTTCAGGGCTACGGCGGGTGGATTCCGACGGATCTCGGAGGCGAAGTTCCCGTCCGGTCAGGGCTGACGAAGGTGGCGTCTGCAGACGTTGTTGCTTTGTTGAAAGCGTCGTCGCTGCGATCTCCCGCCCCCCGCCAAGATGTTTTCGGGGAAACCCTAGATGACGATGGCAACACTCAAATCTCGTTCTCCCTCTTGGGGGCATCATTTTGGAACAAGTTTTGCGTGGAGGGGTCTAGTCGTGGTGTGGTGTTGCGTCTATCGTGTTGGCGTCGGCAAGTCTCGGCGGCATGGCGCAGCGGGGTCTTAGCGATGGACACATGTTGATGGATGCATGGAGGGTGGTGGAGCTGTCTGACACCGTGGTGGCGTCGATGGTAGGCCTAACAAGGCTAATGCTTTGGTCCCTGTCCTAAAGATGAAGATGGGTTAGAGGAAGACATCGGCGGCGACTTCTGTAGCGTGTACATCGGTGTCACTGAGGGTCATCTGGACCGGTTGTGCCCCTTGCTCGCTAACAGGCGGCTTGGTGTGGCCTTTGTCTTTTGATGATGCGTGTTGGTGTGTTGTCAGGGCACATGGCCCTGTTCTTGGCCACCCCCTTAATATGTGTTATAGGTGTAGCGAGCTGTCGCTAAGTCGGTGGCTTTTGTTTCAGGTTGATCTTTGTATTCCTCTTGTAAGGTTGAAAGGACAAGGATGTCGCCTAGAGGGGGGAGTGAATAGGCGATTAAAACTTTTTCGGTTTAGACTTGATAAATGCGGAATAAAACTAGGTGTTTAATTTAATAAGCCAACAAGCTAAATAAACTAGACTCACCTATGTGCACCAACAACTTATGCTAAGCAAGACAAGTAACAAGGTGATATCAATAGAATACTTCAAACATTAAGGGTATCACAATGTAAACTGCATAAGTAAAAAGCTCGGGTATAGAAATAACCGAGGCACGCGGAGACGAGGATGTATTCCCGAGTTCCTCCTTTTTAGGAGAGTACGTCTCGTTGGAGAGGTGTGAGCCACCACAACAGGTTGATCTCAACGCCACAACAGGCTTCACCTTCTTCTCCGATAAACCGTACCACAAAAGGTTTGGTTCACCTTCCACTATTGATTTCCTTTTGGGCGGAAATCGAGTCCCTTACAACAAGCTTGGGGCACACATCCACAAGTTAATTGGAGGCTCCTAAATGACCACAAAAGGTCCCGAGTGACCACAAACGGTCTCAACCACCACAATGACGGCTAGGGTCCAATGACTCAAGAGTAACAAGCTCACGAATTTTCACTTCCATGAATCCACGTGGAGAGCACAAACCAATACACCAAATGCAATGACAAGAACACAAGAAGTGCTCAAGTCCTTCACTCCCAAATCCCACCAAAAGCAACTAATACTTATGGGGGAGAAGAGAGGAATAACAAAGGTGGAGAAACACCAAGAACTCCAAGATCAAGATCTACTGGGTTCCCCTCACTTAGAGGAGAGATGGATTGCTGGAAATGTAGATCTAGATCTCCTCTTTTTTTTCTCAAAGATATGCAAAAATCATGGGAGGAATTGAGAGAGGGGCAAGCTTTCCAAGGTCAACAATGGCGGGAGAGAGAGAGAGAGAGAGAGAGAGAGAGAGAGAGAGAGAGAAATTCGTACTTGGAAGAACTAGTCTCAATGGGGAGGCCGGAGACTCTGGTCTGAGCGGAATCTCCGGCCCAGCGAGGGGCCTGGATATTCCGGCCAGACCGGATACTCCGGACTGTCTCCGGTGTCCCTCCGGATCGAGTACAGAAGGTGTCACCCTCCGGGGTTTTTGATGAAAAACGTCTGGCTGGAGGAGAGCCGGAAACTTTGGCGCCCTGAGTCTAGAGACTCCGGTATGTGAACACACCGAAATCTCCGGTCTAGGCCGACCGGAATCTCCGGCGAGGAAAAACAGCAGCAACTCCGCAAAACTGCAAACCCAATAACTTTCTCGTTCGAACTCCAAATCAGGTGAGACCAATTTTGTTGGAAATATTAAGAACCATAAATAGATTTAATTAACACACATGGGAATATGTGGAACTTTTCTCACAGATAAACCGATAATATTTCCAACAAAAAACGCAACAAGTTTTCCAAACAAAATCCGTTTTCAAAGAAATTGGGCTTGTCATGAAGATCACGACAAGCAGCAAAACACAATAAGGAGAAAAACCAAGTAAGAACCAAGAAAGATGATATGCCAAGTATGCAAAGGTTTGAGCTCTCAACAAAGATGCGAGCAAGTTACTCACTTGAGAGCCCCTCTTGATATTACGCCGTCTATCCTATAACCCGGTCTCCCACTAACATCATAAGACCGGTAAAATAGAAACCCTATCAAGATCATACCTTTGCCTTGCGTATTCTACTTGAGCTAGATGATGACGATCTTGATCTCTTCAAGTAGACCACCTTTCTTAATTACGCTTTGCTTGGTGAAGACTCACATATCGCTCCCCCATACACTAATATGGGAGAGCCTCTATTAGGCACATCTTCACTTGACCATTATCTCCAAATGGGTGAAAAGCTTCAAGCATAGGATTTCTTTGAGATGCTTCTCTTGAACTTGCACTTCATCTTCTTCCATTAATATATATGATAACTTGGAGATAAACATGAATGTTCACTCAATCTTCTTTTCCAAGCCACACTTGTAATAAGCTAAACTCTAGATGACCATTCGTGTGGATCACATCTTGAATATTGCTTTGGTCATCACTTTATCTTCTTCTTTCAATCTTGATACCAACACATGGTGTTGAAGTATTGCCAATGGACAAGCCCTACAAAGATAGCTCAATGCAACCATTAGTCCATAGAGATTGTCATTAATTATCAAAACCACACATGAGGCACGTGCACTTTCAAAGGTTTTGTTGAATAATCTCATGAAAATGGCTGTGATGCAGAGGCTGGGAGTACACCCTACATTTCGAGAAAATGACTATATACTCCTGATAACTAATCATTTTGTATTTGTACCTCCTTTCACAGCTTGTATCGGCATTGGTTCCCACAACGGTCGTACATTGAACGCCTGTTTCGAGAAGAGGGCATTGCTAGGATGGTTTGGGTGTCGGGACCAGTAACAAAATCGTCTACGGTAAGGAGGGTCTCAACCTTGGTTTAGATAACAACATTAGACCCAACATAAAAAACTTGTGGGTTGGCTATGAGCAATACGCGTTGTGTGAGGAATGTTAGAGTAGAAGTTTGGTTCGGCGGGACGCGTACATACAAACTATATTTTTACCTGGTTAGATACCATGGAGTCGAGGTTGAGGTTGGCAAGCCCGACGTCGTCATTGACCGGTAAGTCTTGCCCCCCGGCCCCCGAGAGACAAAGAGTTCTCCGTCTCGCACATGGTGACTTGCATGCCTCTTCTCAACCGCCAAGTAGCCTGAGAGATGACGTTGTTTCCAGCCTACTTATCTCGACAGCCACCACCCCAACTCATACCAATTGGTCATACTGAAAACATGATGCACACTTGTCCCATGATCTGTTAGTCCAGTGCTAAGATGTGACCAATCATTACAAACTAAACTTTTCGATACCCTTTTGTAAAAAAACTATAACCAAAGCAAAAGACTATAAGGCGTTACTTATAATAGACAAGCCAATCTCTGTCATAATGCTCCCCGTTTGATAGAAATCTAGCATAGAAAAGTGCAGAAAACCTTCTGGAATATCTAGGAGCTTTCTTAATTGATATGTCTCTTCTTCTTGGACCCTTTTGTGCTAAGATGTCATTATTTTAGGACCAGAGAATTCCAATATCTTGGATCAAATATATGCACCTGAAAAGAATCATTAACATTTGCAACAGGAGAAGTACTGAATTTCAAGATGATCTTCCTCAACATTATTTTTTGTCTCTGTATGACCATTGTGAGTAATAATATCAGCTGCAAGGGTAGAAGGATCAACTGAATGATCATCGGTCGACACTTGTGTTTCTTTTATAATAAACCTGTCCATAGCCCCCTTTGAATTAGAATGTCTTCCTTTCCTTTTCTCTTGCACTATTGGGCACCGAATTTGTGCTTCCCCGTGATAAATCAAATCTTGTTTCTTGAAACACTAGATAGAAAAGATGAAATAACAAAATTAAAAATATGCGGCATCCTCAAAATCAATTGGAGTATTATCAAAATTGCTAACTTATTTAGCGATTAGATGGACCCTGCCGAACTCATCTTGCTAGTGTACTAATCCGGTTGTCGGTTGAAATGTTGTAGCGACCATTCCTGCCTAGTCCAGGCGTTGTCAATGAGGATCGGAGAATCAAAAGTATCGACTGCAGTGTTGCCGATCAGCAACCCAGAAGATGTCCAGAGGAGGACCTAGAAACTATGCTAGGAGGTCTCAAGCACATGTCTAGTTCAAAAAAATGAAGAGAAAACAAAACTTGTTCAGGCCAAAACTGTTAAATTTACACATGATATCGTTTGCCCTGACCCATTGGCAGCCACTCAATGCCTCTTTCGCTTTTTTGTTGGTTCTGTTCTTGACGATGTCAATGGTGGGGTCCGTGCGAAATAAGTTATATGCGAATATGTAAACAATATAGAGAAGCATTTAAGACGGCGGAAAGATACATAAAATGCATAGTTTGATGAAATGATACATATTTTATTGGGTTTGACAAAGTGTCCTTGGATCGTCAAGGCCCACTTGTCAATGACAGAAAGAGTGTCATTTGGATCATGGTGCAATCAAAGATGTGTCATTTTGTCAAATATTTAGATTTGGAGAGGGGGGGGGGGGGGGGGGGGGGGGGGAGGAGGGGATCCACAGCTGCCGGTTCTCCTTCGTATTTTGCCACTTTCCGTTTACAAGTTATTGGCGGCCAGGACACCGCTTGCCTTTCACAATGACGGTCCCACCCTTTGAGCCTACCGTCCTCCGGCGTTTACACTTGCTATGTTGTACCACCCACCACCGTCGCAGCCCGTTGTTTACATCACTACATGGAGAGGCGGACTAGTATCAGATTCCAGGCGTGATGAATGAGCCATAGGGATGTGTAAGTCTTGAAAGTCCCAAATGAAAGTGGGATAATTGAGATCCCACTTGTGTAAGTCTTGAAAGTCCCAGATGAAAGTGGGATAATTGAGATCCCACTTACACATCCTTAACGATACAGATATCAAACTATCAATCGGCTTCACAGTAGAAACCACGCACGGGGACACAACCTTCTTCAAACAAATTTGATCCCAAGTATTAATCCAAACTTCTATCTATGTACACGATTTACACTTGAGATTCGGCAGTCCATGTGTACTCACGGATTGGTCATCTCCTGTCCTCATGGTACAAACGCTGTTGCTGCTGCCACTCGAGAATCACCGAGCGGAGTCCCCTGTTCGGGGTAAGGTCGCCGTGCGCTAGCTTCAGGTTCGTCATCGGCGACGTGTCATGCCCGCTGTCCAGCCACCCTCTAATCGCCTCTGCTTCGTACGTGAACCCGTCTGCCGCAATGTGCGGATCACTCATAATCTCCTGTTCATACGATAATAATTTCCTCAGGTTTTATTTGAACCATTTGATCACGGCGGGAATTGTCACGTTATCGTCTACCTGAAAAATCGGGCAGAGGAAGTAGGACGGGGTAATTTTGACGAATTTGACCTTTTTTTAAATTCATTTCATAAAATGGACCCAAATTCAAATTAATTCACGTTCTGACCCTTTTCACGACGCCCGCCTCTGGGGCGCCATGCCAGACTACACGACGCCCCGGCCAAAGGCGTCATGCATGCTACCACGTCAGATTAGTCGAGGCCGACCTCAAAAGCACGGCACCCCGGTCTAGGGCGTTGTGCCTACTAGCATGGCGCTCTAAGCCAAGGCGTCGTACTCCTTTTTTTTGTTCCGTTCGGTAACATTGAAAACTGAACGAATAACGTACAGGTACAGGTATATTACATGTAAAGTGCTCTATCATTGTGGTCTGTGGCGTGCTATTAGCGCTGTGAGGTCTTGAGTTCAATTCCAATTTCTGCACCATTTGTTTTTACAGAATTTTTGTTGTTTTTTCGTTTTTCACTCAACCAACATATACGGTTTGTTATATAAAACATAAAATTAATTTTTTTTCCATATAAGTAGGCAACGTTGCACATTCTTATATGTATATATACTTTGCTTTTATTTGTTACCGATATACATTTCACATAACTGCGTTTGCTTATATACAAGGATTTTCTTTGTTTTTTTTTCACTCTACCAACATACACATGATGTTATACAAACATAAAATTATTATTGTTTTGTCTTTTTTGCTTTTCACATAACTAGGCAATGTTGCAAATTCTTATATATAAGCACACGTATAATATATATACTTTGCATTTATTTTTTACATGCATACATTTCACGTTGCTGCGTTTGCTTATATAGAAGGATTTGCAACGTTGTTTACTTAGGTGAAAAACAAAAAACAACAAAATAATAATTTTATGCTTTATATAACATACTGCGAGTTTCCAACGTTGGCTACTTATGTGAAAAACCGAAAGCAACAAAAAAAATTAATTTTATGTTTTGTATAACATACATTATATGTTGGTTGAGTGAAAAGCGAAAAACAACAAAAAATTCCGTAAAAACAATTGGTGCAGAAACTGGAATCGAACTCACAACCTCACAGAGATGAAAGCACGCTGTGGACCACTGGGGCAGAGCACTTTACTTGTATTAATGTATTACCTGGACACTATTTATTCTGTTTTCAATGTTACCCAACGGAACAAAGAAAAAAAAGGAGTACGACGCCCTGTCTTAGGGCGCTATGCTAGTAGGCACAATGCCCTAGCCCGGGGCGCCGTGCTTTTGAGGTGGGTCCCGTCTAATCCGACGTGGTAGCATTCATGACGCCTTTGGTCGGGGCGTCGTGTAGTCTGGCATGACGCCCCAGAGGCGGGCGCCGTGAAAAAGGGTCAGATCGTGAATTAATTTAGATTTAGGTCCATTTTGTGAAATGAATTCAAAAAAGATCAAATTCATCAAATTTGCCGTAGGACGGCGTAGACGCTTCATCCGACGAAGCTGCTGAGAATGTCGGCCGCCGGACCCTCAGCGAGGCGGCTTTCATCAGGGACTCCACCACCATCCACACCCATGCCTCCTGGGCGAGATCCGGCCGCGGCCTCCTGCTCTTCTCGGCGCACCGCAGGCCGAGGTTTGCCAGCTGGTTCGCCTGCACGAACGGCCAGCTCCCGACGGAGGGATCGATGATCGAGTGCAGATCCCCCTTGTGCATCGCGTCTTCCACCACCTCGGCGATCTTCTGGGGCGGCCTGCCCGTCAGGAGCTGCAGGATGATGATGCCGAAGGCGTAGACGTCTGAGCGCGTTGTCTGCTCGCCGGTGGACATGTACTCCGGGTCCATGTACGCGAAGGTCCCCCTCGGTGTGGTCGGCCGGTACCGCCTGATGGTGGAGCTGGAGGTGTTTGTCTGTATCAGCAGGCGGCAGTGGCGGATCTAGGACGAAATTGATGGGTGCCAAGCTTACAAACTTCTCTATTATACTTAACATTTCTCAACAATTAGTTCAAATACTTGTAGCAATTAACATAATTGGTCCAAATATTAGTAGCTAAACCCACTGGATACGCCCCTGGCAGGCGGCAGAGGCCGAAGTCCCCCAGCTTGCTGACGAGGTTGGCGTCGAGGAGGATGTTGGCCGGCTTCAGGTCGCCGTGGACCACCGGGTGCGGCTTATTCGAGTGGAGGAAGGTCAGGGCCGAGCACATCTCGGCGATGATCCTGGTACGCACCTGCCATGTTAACGGCGGCGTCTTGTTCGTGCAGGCAAGCCGGTCCTCGAGGCTGCCGTTCAGGAGGAACTCGTACACCAGGCCGAACGCTTCCCGGCACGACCCGGTCAGCGTGGCGAGGTTCGGATGCCGTACTCTGCTGAGGACAGCAACCTGCAATGGTGTCACTGCAGGATTGGACATGATCGACTCTACAACTGATGTCAATGATGATCTTCTGAAGACTTAGTTACCTCTCTGTGGAATTCTGACTGGCCCTGCAAGCTCTCTGGATGCAGCAACTTTATAGCCACGGTTGTGCTGCGAAGTGAGCCTTTGTAGACACATCCGTACCCACCTTCGCCGATCTTGAGCTCTTTATCGAATTGTCGAGTTGCCTGTTCAAGCTCAAAGACAGAGAACTCGGTGTTTAGTACTTGAGCTGGCATCGAAATTTTCTGCTCGTTCTGCTGGCGCAACTCTTCAGCCGCAGTCACCGCAGCATCCCGCTCTTGTTGCAGCTTCTCCTTATCTTCTTGGAGTTCTTCTAGAAGATCCTTGCTTGATGCCAGCTTCTCCTTGTGATCTTCTAGAGCAGACTTCATCTCCGTTATGCGCTGCTCCAGCGTGACCTTCTCTTCTTCTGCATCATGTAGTTTATCGTATATTGTCTCACACTGAATTTTCGTTTCTTCGATCTCCCGCGTCTGTCTGACGAGTGTCTCCTCAATTGTTTTCCGCTGTCTTATCTCGTGATGATACGACTTCTCCAACTCCTTGGCCTATAAGAGTAGCTTGTCTTTAGATGGTTTTAATTCACACGCTTTACATTTGAAATATGGGCCTTAAAAGAACTGAATTACGCTTGTTCTTTCAAGAGAATCAGTTATGAAGCTGCAATTTGTAACTGGAAGCAATGAAGAAATCAAGCAATATCTTACCCATTGAATAGCTGAGAGCAGATCTCTTTGAGCGCTTCTTCTTGTTTTTGTTTCTTCAGACACATACTTTTAAATATTTTGTTTTCTGTACGATTTCATATCAGACAGCTGAGGTACACACTTTTATACTTACTTTTAGCTTTTGCATGAGCCTCTTTTCCTTTAAATCTTTTAGCTCACAATATAGTTCATCACGCTGCCTTTTTGTTTGTCCAATCTCCATCCTCTGTCTCGTAATCTTCTCATCCATGTCTACCCGCTGCTCTTTCTCATTTTGGTACAAATTCTCCATCTCTTTTGCCTGCAACAATAACTTAAATTTTGTATTACACACTTTTGAGTTGAATCATACTACTACTTAATATTGCTGGAGCAGAAGTGTTACCCTTTAAATTTTGCTGGTGTATAAAAAAAGGCATGCTACTTCAGTTACTAATGGATATGCAGCATGGATTCATGAAACAAAGCTTACTCTTTGAAGAGCTGAAAGTAGATCCAATTCGGCTTTGCGGAGTTTGTTTGATTTCTCACCCGGTCCATCCTTCGATAGCTCAGCTTCATTGTACATCTCCTGTTGTTCGACATATGATTCTTCATCTACAATTGGTTCTTCAAAGAGTTATAACTTAAGTAATTTAATTATCATACCAGATGACATTCATGACCCAAAAAATGACCCGAATCACGCTTTTCTGATTCAAACAATGTGCCTGAATTATATCCTTTCGACCTTGCTTCATTCTTCAGTGCCTCTGATGTAATTGGGCTCGAAATGATGCACACTGAAGATGGTGTTGTGCTGCTTTGTACAGGTGATCGAGATCTTGCAGGGAAATTTTCATTCATTTCGCTATAAGTGCACAAGTAAGGTTAACAGATATTCAGCCATTTTCGCGAATTTTGTGAGTTTACTGATGTTATTGTACGAACCTTGCTTTACTTTACCTGGTACATATTAGATGCCCATTACAGGTGAACCATATCTTGCATGATGGAGCTACTGTCTCCATCAGCTTGAGTGCCGTCTTGGACTTTGGTGTTTTCATTTCCCTGTAGTTTGAGAATATGAATATTGTTAGGTTGTGCATTCTGGTAACTTAGATAGATTAAGTTTAGATTAATCTAAGAAGCCATTTTGTCTAAGCCTGCATGCTCCGTTCGCTGCTTGTCAGGAAAGAATCTAAAAGTTCGAAAATGTAGTCCTTATGTTCTGCTTCCTGATTGTGTGTCCCGACAAATCTTCAAACCGCAACTCCATAAGCACTATATGGAGATGTCCTGATCAATCGTTGATACACTGAATAGTGTAATATATACAATATTCAGATAACGCTGAGTTGGATTATTAGTAAATATTTCATTTACATTTTAAAACCTAGAAATACAGTATCTACCCATCTGGACCGAAAATAACTGAAATAACATACTGAGTTACTCCCTCCGTCCCAATGCATGTGGCGTCTTCTTTTACGTGCACAAACTTTGACCAACAATCTTTTTAGATAAAGAGCATATTAATATCGCGAATTGACCAACAATTTAACCACTAATATATAGGAATTATGACATAAAAATTATTTTATAACATCATGCATATATCCTTTTCCATTACATGCAGGCCAGTAGTATCCATTATGTTCCTGAGGTACCAGCATAACATGTATCCTTTTCCATTACTTGCAGCCACTTAGTTACTTAATTACCCGTAAGTCATTTTGGTGCTCTGTGAGTAAGCCTCATGCCGAATAAATAAATAAAGTTGTGTTATATATTGAGTATCTAGGTTGAAATACTGAGTTAAAAAAGAAACACATGTACCTAAAATAAATTTAGTCCACAGTAGAAATAGAAATAGGCATGAAAAGCAGTAGGTCCTTTTTGGCAAAAAGATGAAAAGAACTGGGTTGGGCAGCTTCGCAGGTGTGAGCTCGTACTTTGAGTAGTGTTGGTCGGCGGCTGCTCCCATGACAAGCTTGGTGATACCGTAAAGACCAATAAGTTTCGTGAGTCCTTCTGCAACATCTTCCATCTCAATCGACACTTTATCACACTCAATCTGGAAAGCAGAATGTTCAGACGTGTTAATCTTGAGCTGAGTTCCAGAGATTTTTTTTTTCCAAACGAGCTTTCATAACGGAAATACAGTCTTTGAGCTGAGTTCAAGATCTAAAATTGCTCGATACGAGTTCATTCACGAGGGAGGAAAAAAAGCATTGACTGGTGAAGGAAATCGCACCTCTAGATCTTTCCTTTGGCGTTTCGCTGTCGGGGCATATTCATCCATGTTCTTGTCTGCTCTTTCCCTCATTAAGTTTCTATACTTGCTACGACGAGCTTCTACTCCTTCAGAAATGTGACATGATGACCCGAAATTGACCATCTGAAGACAAACAAATGATGATGCGGGGAAGTAGACAAGTAGTGACTTACGTTTGTGGATCGCTCGTGTGGGCTATGGACACGAGCTATGACGACCCTGGTCCCATCCTTGGCCAGGTTCTTCATCGCCCAAAGCAATGTGCTCATCGCGTCGCTGATGTCCTCGCTTACGGCGACGAACACCTTGTCCTCCTCGGCTGTGGTGGAGCTCTCCTCATAGAACTTGTCGCCCACCGATGAGCTGGGAATGTACCGGACGCTGCGCAGCATCTCGTGCTCGCAGTCGCCGCCGTTGGGATTCATTGCTTGCTGCCTCCGACGACGAAACAGAATCCCTTGTTGCAGTGCTGAAGACTTGCACTGGAAGTAACCAACGCAGAGGGCTTGTTCATTACACGGTAAGACTTCTTATTTGATGAATTGACTGATTCACCATTTAGCAACTAGAAGCCGTCTTGTCGTGATCCGACAAGGAAACGGGAGATTTGATGATAACCCCCAGTTCGCGCCACTTTGATCATATGCCCCCCTTTGTGTCACTGACATGTGGGACCCGGTCCCACATGTCAGTGACACAAAGGGGGGCATATGATCAAAGTGGCGCGAACTGGGGGGGTTATCATCAATTTTTCCCAAGGAAACAAGGAAAGAGCAAGAAAACCACCACGCGTCGAAGTTCTCTTTGGCGGGTCAATGGAGGTCCGAGTTAAACCCCTTGTGGTGGAATCAGCAAGCAGCAAGCTGGCTTCGGGTGTGTTGCCCCGGCACCTCCAGCAAAAGCTCTTGCAGAATGCAGATGGCCTCGCTGTTTAGTGGGTCTCGTGTGCTTTCTTTATGAGAAGGCTCCCACATTCACGAAATCATGGGGCTTCACGTTGTGGTGCTTAATTATTAGGAATTGGATGCAGATATCGAACAATGCTCTTGCTATTTCTGTTTTCATATTTTTATTCAAACATATACATACGAATGTGATGCTATTGAATACTATTTAAATATCCATGCGCGCTGCCACGGAAAAATAAGAAAATATATACGGACACATCAAAGAATTAAGATATTGTTGATCATGCGTTGGTGATGCATGCAAGAAGTTACCCTTTATGACTTTATACTCCTGATAACTGATCATTTTGTGTATGTACCTCCTTTCATAGCTTGTATCGGCATTGGTTCCCACTCGGCCGTACATTGAACGCCTGTTTTGAGAAGAGAGCATTGCTAGGATGGTTCGGGTGTCAGGACCAGTAGCAAAATATTATGCGGTGAGGAGGGTCTCAACCTTGATTCCGATAACAACATTAGGCCCAATGAACAAAACATGTGGGTTGACTATGAGAAATAAGCGTTGTGTGAGGAAACTTAACGGGACGCATACATACAAACTATATTTTTACCTGGTTAGATACCATGGAGCCCTGTACACCCCCCCCCCCCCCCCCCCCCCCCCCCCGGCCTGGAGACAAAGAGTTCTCCTTCTTCATACATGGTGACTTGCATGCCTCTTCTCGACCGACAAGTATCCTGAGAGTTGTCGTTGTTGCCGGCCTACTTATC
Organism: Poa pratensis; assembly: GCA_947311845.1. Classification (NCBI taxonomy): domain Eukaryota; kingdom Viridiplantae; phylum Streptophyta; class Magnoliopsida; order Poales; family Poaceae; genus Poa; species Poa pratensis. The sequence goes on along the minus strand of CAMZMU010000081.1, from coordinate 27,198,354 downwards.
TCGACAGCCACCACCGCAACTCATACCAATTGGTCATATTGAAAACATGATCCACACTTGTCTCATGATCTTTTAGTCCAGTGCTAAGATGTGACCAATCATTACAAACTAAACTTTTCGATACCCTTTGTAAAAAACTATAACCAACGCAGAAGACTATATCGCGTTACTTGTAATAGACAAGCCAATCTCTATCACAATGCTCCCCGTTTGATGGAAATCTAGCATATAAAAGTGCAGAAAACATTCTGGAATATCTATCCTTGGAGATTTCTTAATTGATAGGTCTCTTCTTCTTTGACCCTTTTTGCGCTAAGATCTCAATATGTTTAGGATCAAGATAATTCCAATATCTTGGATCAAATATATGAGCCTCAAAAGAATCATTAACATCCGCAACAGGAGAAGTACTGAAGTTAATTTCAAAATGATCTTCCTCTACCTCAACATTATTTTTTGGCTCTGTATGACCATTGCGAATAATAATATCAAGTGCAAGGGTAGAAGGATCAACTGAATGATCAGTTGTGGACACTTGTGTTTATTTTATAATAAACCTGTCCATAGCCTCCTTTGAGATTTAATTAGAATGTCTTATTTTCTTTTCTCTTGCACTATTGGGCAACGAAATTGTGCTTCCCCGTGATAAATCAAATCTTGTTCCTTGAAGCACTAGATACAAAAGATGAAGTAACAAAACTAACAATATGCTGCATCCTCCACATCAATTGGAGTGTTAACAAAATTGCTAACTTATTTAGCGATTAGATGGACCCCGCCGAACTCACCTTGCTCGTGTACTAATCCGGTTGTCGGTTGAAATGTTGTATGTGTAGCGACCATTCCTGCCTAGTCCCGACGTTGTTGATGAGGATTGGAGAATCAAAAGTATCGTCTGCAGTGTTGCCGACCGGCAACCCAAAAGATGTGAAGGACACCAACTATCGGTCTATGGCCTCTCGGCTCTCTCATAGCGCTGGCGGCTCAACCACTAGATCCTCATGTCGTGGGAGTTAGGAAGACCAGAGACGTCTAAACTGGCGAATCTGGGTTTGTGTTTTAAGGCATAATCGAGGGACCGATCGATTGGATCGATGCGATGATGGATCCATTGGGCAACCGATGATCAAGGTTTCCTGATCATGGACATTTATGTCAATTGACAATGGAGTCATGTCATTAGGTGAATGATGTGATGGACACACACCCAAGATATATAGAAACATAGTGTTCATACCTTTGACCGTGAGATCGTATTTAATCGCTGCTTCTGGAAGGTGCTTTTATTGCATCAAACGTCATGTCTTATCTAGCGTGACAATAAAGATGTCCCTTTCGGGTATCCGAAGGAAGTGGTCGAGGCGAATGATCAAGAGCGGGATTTGCCAATCCACATAGCATGATAGATACTCTGGGCTCACTCGGTGAGATTACATCAATGAGCTTGCAAGCATGTGACTAGATCACGGGATGTAATATCACAGCCGAGTAAAGATAGAATTGTCGAGTGACGAGATCAAGCTCGGTAATCGTGATACCGGAGAACGAGTCTCAGACAATCTAAGTATCGCTAGGCAAAAGGTTGAAACTGGACATCTAAGGTTCAAACGATAAAAATACATTCGTGGACGCACAGGGGCTATCACGGTATTCCAGCCACTGTTGATAGTCATTGATCAGAGAACGTGTTTCGATCATGTCTGGAGTGATCCCGAACCGTAGGGTGACACACTTAATGGTAGGCGACAGTTTTATATAGATTGGATATAGGAAGAAAATACGGGAGAACATCGAAAGCATTCCGGGACATGTCCGATGATGATCAGAGGGCAACATAATAGGTTTCAGAACTCGAATAAATTAAATAATATGTATTTAATATTAATTAGTGTAATTAATGATTACATATATTTGTATTTAATTAAATTCGGATTTAATGGGCAGCCCACCTAAATGGGCCTTGACCGGAGGTCAAAGGCCCACTTAGGGGGCCGAATCCCTTGCAGAAGGGAGGGGAAGGCCGGCCGGCCTAGGTGGGCCACATGGAGCCCACCTAGGGCCGGCGCACCCCCCATGGTGCGGCTGGCCATGTGGATTAGTCCCACAGGGTTAAGCTGTGGCGCCCCGACCGCTTAACTATACAGAGATGCTGTGTGTCACCGGTTAGGCGATACAACCAGAGGTTACGGGTTTACCACTCCCCGGCCAAAACCTTTGGCAGGCGTTGCTCGGAATGGATCATCGGCAACGCAACACCCCGATTGATGCCCTAACAAAGGCACAACTATCAATGCATAATAGAGAGATCAAGACTTGTGGAACAACTGGCACATCACAGACTCTACGACTCAAAGCATTATAGTTCAACTCTTATAATAGAGAAAGATAGCAATTATTACAACCAGAGGTCACAGACCCAACCGTACATCACGCGGAAGCGAATTAAGTTATTCTAAACAACAAGATCCAAATTATGGCCTAAGAGGCCTATAGATAAACATTCCCCGCCAGCTATTCCGGGATGTCCCAAGCTGCCACCTAGGAACCCCAAACTACTCGTCGACGTCCACATAGAACCCACCTTCAGTGTCGGTGAAGTCTTCCACTGAAAATCAATAAAGCAATGTTGAGTTAGATGAACTCTGCAAGATTACTAGAGCTACTAGCTCAATGAGGGGCTTTCAAAGGTTTTATGGCTGTTTTGCATAACGCTGGTTTCCTTTATAAAAGACATCTGGCATCGGCTAATCAGAATATTTTCAAAGGGGATAAGAAGTAAACATCTTTTCTTTTGATCAACTCCATCAACAACCACCATCAGTCACTCCACCTGTCTACCAAGGCACCTCCCTGAATCACCCTCGAGGAAGTCAACCTTGCATTCTTGGTAGTACCTTTAGTACTCAGGTTTTAATCATTCCGTTCATTTTCTCTATGGTCTTACCGTCCGTTCCCAAGTCGTCCCTAACCGCGGACACGGCTTTTCGAAAAGATTTACCCTGCAGGGGTGTACAATGTTTGCCACATGTACCGTCCGGCCCATTGCATGTACATTAGCTCTCTTCCATGGAAAGCCGGCTAGGTGGGAGCGGCGTCGACTTCTCCCTCGCTTGAGACTAACCCAGGATCATCAGTGGCGGTAGGGCAAGTTCAGTGCCTCCAACACCCTGCCCCGCGGCCACTCATTTTCCTAAACACCACCATCCTCATCCCAGTCCAAACCACCATCTTCACTCACGCGCAAATGGAAGCTCAAACTAGAGGACCCTGGCTAGCCCCGCCCGATTTATTTAGTCTATGAGGGTTCCTGCTATTGCATAGGCCTCACACATGGTTGCACGCTCAGTCTTGGTTCAAGAGGTAAAGAACTCGCACCTAGGCGGTGAGAACGAGACAACACACCACATCCCCCGTGGCCTCTCATCCCCGCCTTTAAGCAGTTTATTAATGTCACCACAATTTTCCACCACATCCGGTCATTCCATCAACTGTTCCGACACTGAAACATCCACCGGACGACTTAAGCATTTCTCTAAGCATGGCTAAGCATATACGTAGCAGGTATAATTAACTCAGGCCAACACTTCAATCCTATGGATATTAGGAAGGATACAGGTAATGGCAACAGGTATCTAATGCAACTAGTATGATACTCTAATCCGAGCAAAAAGACATTTAGAACCGAATGCAATATTATAGTGGAGAAAATAATTGCGAAAACATAGAGGAGACATGCTCAGAGGGGGGATTACGCTTGCCTTGTTTAGGGGGCTGGTAATACGGTTCGTCGGGTATTGCGGTGGAACCCCGACTGCTTGATCTATCGATGCATAAAAACACCGGAAAGACACAATCAATAACCACACAAGCAAAACAAGTGCAATGCACAAACACATGATGGCATGACATTTTAATGCACTGAATTTGACTAACAAGTTAAATGGGTGCAAGGGATATCTCTATTAACCAAAACTATTACACCACATAATTACTTAATGCTTTTCCTAACCTTTAGAGAAATACAGTACTGATATTTGGTTCAATTATGCATGCAAATGATGTTGCTGAACAGTTCATAATATTCTGAGCATTTTGATATATCAAACACAATTTTCTGATAAACAAATAAAAAGTTATTGCATTTTCAAAATTTGTTTCAATGCTGCCATTTTAGCCATTTCCATTAAACCGCCTCAAAACCAATTATCCATGTTTGATAAAAAGGTGAAACATGAAGTACATTACTTGCTGAACATTTTGGGAGGTCAAACATCATTTTTGGATCATTATTTCAAGAGTTATGCATTTTCCAAAAGCATTTTCTTTTCTGCCATTTTAATTATTTTAATAAAACAGCAACTAAACTAATTTAGTTGGATGTGGGAGTTATACCAGCAGACACACTTTATTTTTCTGAGCATTTTGGTATATTATTTGTAATTTTTGGAGCAAGATTTAATTAGTTATGAATTTTACAATTTTAAATTTGAATCTGGCTATTTATTTTATTTTCCAAATCAACTACCGAAAATTTTTGCACTCAGGGGCTGGCTACCCCGTGCCACTGACGTGTGGGGCTCGGACGTAAGAATCCAGATCTGGATCTGGATCTGGGTATTTTCTCACCGGGGCAGAGCTACCCAGGGTCACTGCCATGCGGGCCCAAGCGCCACGCTGGCGCTGACTGTGCACGCGGGTGGGTGCTGAGCCACTGACTGGTGGGCTCCACCTGTCAGTGTGTGAAAAATGGAAAAAAGGGCTGCGCCGGGCGGGATTCGAACCCGTGCGCTCGCGGGCGTGCGCGTGTTCTAGCCATTGGGCTGGCTAGCGCTTGAGGGGCCCGGACGTAAGAATCCAGATCTGGATCTGGATCTGGATCTGGGTATTTTCTCACCGGGGCAGAGCTACCCAGGGTCACTGCCATGCGGGCCCGAGCGCCACGCTGGCGCTGACTGTGCACGCGGGTGGGTGCTGAGCCACTGACTGGTGGGCTCCACCTGTCAGTGTGTGAAAAATGGAAAAAAGGGCCGCGCCGGGCGGGATTCGAACCCGTGCGCTCGCGGGCGTGCGCGCATGTGCTAGCCATCGGGCTAGCTCGCGCTTGTGCTAGTATACAGGAGCACACCTATTTGTGGTGGTGACTGTGCACGTCGACGTTGCGCGTGGCCGCGGTGACCACCGGCGGCGTGGTGCACGGATCTGGCGATTGCGCACGCGCGTGACCCGTTTTCTACTCGTGTTGGATGCGTACGAGTGTGGGCTACTCACTGGCGGAGACAACGACCAAATGGTCATCGGAGACGGCGTCCACGACGAACCAAGGCGGCGGCTTGCTATGGCTTACGACGCGCCGACGAACTACGGCGAACTAAGATGAACGGAGATGTCCAGGAGATTGTTCTGCTCACCCTAGAAGCGTGGATGCGTTCCATTGGAGCTGCGGTGGTCGGAGGCGGCGGTGAGCTTCCTCGACGGGTGGCGGCCGGAGAGGAAGAAGAAGACGTAGAACTCGCGAACGGAGGCGCCCCGGTTCGATTCCTTCCACGGAGAGGAGGAAGACAGCGAGGCGCAGCTTTTGCCCCGCTTCGATCTGCTCTACGCGGCCTCAGTCGACGGCGATGCGCGACGGCGAGCTTGCTCGGCCACGGCCGTGAAAGAGAAATAAAAGGAGAGGAAGAGGGAGGGAGCAGGTGAGCGAGTGAGGGGATAAGGCGAAGTGGGAGCAGCAGAGGAGCTTCGGTGGCCTTCTTATCCACTCATGCGGCAGGGGGGACTTGGGCGCACGGCGACTGCGCCACTGGCGCCATGCCATGGCCACTGGAGCTACAGGAAGAAGAAGACCCAATTGCAGAAAACCCCCTGCGTTTTCCTCAATTCATGTTTCTTTTATTTGCAGTGGCTTTAAGAGATTTATTTGAGGCACTAAAACATTTTAGAAAAATATGAAATTATTCATGTAGCCTCCCCATATCAAGTAGAAGCTCCACAAAAATTGGTTGCTCAAACTAAAATGTTTTGCACCACTTTTGTTCATAGAGTTTTAATATGGCATTTTTCTTAAATACAAACTTATAATCATTTATAGATTTTAAACCAAGTTCAAAATATTATTTTTAAACTCTTGGAACTTCCTTGACAAACATAAGATGCCAAAGTATTTTTGTTTTGCAAGTTTGAACACTTTCCTTGATTTGAATTTCGTTAAGGCAATTTTGGCATTTGTTTTTAAATGGTGCCAAACCAATTGTTTTATTTGTTTAGCAAATTAAAATGAATGCCATGATGCAATGAAACACAAAAGTGAAAATTTTATTCATGTTTTTAGGTCCACAATTTTGGGGCTGTTACAATTCTACCCCCTTACAAGAATCTCGCCCCGAGATTCCTAGAGTAGGAAAGAGGGAAAAAGGTTGCAGCGGTCTTCAACGATCTTCTCGGTGTAGATTGATTCAACGCATCCTGAAGATCTTCATCGGCTACACTTCAAGGTCATCGCTCAACTACACCATTGGAAAAAAGGAACAACTCTGGAAGGATGGATCTTTGTGAAGATACAACGACCGAGTACCTCCAAGTAGAACTTAGGATGAGACTTCAATCAACTCTTGAATTGGCAATTAGGAGACGCATGAGGTGACTGGAGATTTCTCAGAGGATCCCAGTTGGTAGACAATTGTTTCTCGAAAGATTGAGAATATGAATTTTGCACAAGGGCCTGAATTTCTAAAGAAGAATGTTAAACAAGATTTCAACAGATGGAGTGGTAACCTCTACTAGACAACTTGAGTAGGACCTTCCTCACGAAGGAGCATTTCGGATCACAGGAGAAGGGTCGGGAAGACGGACCGAGAGAACTTTAAAACTCCGAGAACGTTAGTATCGGGAAAACTTCTTGATGTTCTAGACATCGAGGACAAGCTTCTTGACGATCACCAACCATCGTGTTCTGATTGAGATTCAGATCTGGTTAGGTGTAGAGATACCTCAGACTCAGCATGTAGGAATAGGAAGCTTCTGCAAGGGATCCCAACGGATTACAGTTGCTAGAACCCCAAGAGCTGGACTACAATGTCAAACTCCAAAGGAGGAACGAGATTGCGGAACTCACGTATTAGCAACTTGTCAGAAGATAGCTGCACCTACTCGAATTACTTGTAACAATACACCATTGAGTCCCTGTTGGGAAACATCAAAGAAGACAATGAAGTTCTTGGACTTCTTATCTTTCTCGAACAATTCAATCAGTGGCTTGGATGCATAGATGAAATTCTCAAGGAATGGAGGTAATAACATACCATTCCAAGAATATTCTGCACATGCAAGATTGACTTGAGATGATTCCGAGGAAACCAGACAACTTACTCAGATCCACGGCGACATCTTTTAGCAATTGCACGTGAACCAGAGAAAGTCACTTCTAACTTCCAGAACACATACCTTGTGATGACACAAAGTTAGTTCTAACAAGTTTCCAATGCTAACGCCCACTATCCAATATGAATCTCCTCAAACATGGAGAAAATAAGAAGGTAGTTGTTGGGCTCAACAACAAAATTATCCTGATACTCCTAGACGGTAGACTCATATGTTGCATGAACGGGCATAAGTATTGGTCAGACTAACACATTCAGTAGGTTGGCCTGAGTTTGATTTGACGATAGCCCAATTCAAATAAAAGATTTATAGGATAGCATATCCACAAAGGAAATACCACCTTTCTTCGACACATAAAATTAGATATCCCATTGAGAAGGAACTATCTCAGATAGAGCTTTTATCTTTTAACTCTCCAAGTTGTTTAAGCTCAACCGAATAATTCAGGACATCCAGCACGATTTTCTTGGAGAAAGAAGTTGTTCAGAGAACCAGCTTACTCATACGCTCAACCTCACGGTCAGGTGACAACCTGGCGATACTTCTGGATAGACTCCAGAATATCACGATCCACCGGTATGTCTTGAGTTCGAGAGAGAATCATGCCTTTCAAGGCACAACAAGGTGGTCTTGGGAGCTTCAGCACGGACCTAGCTCTTTGACCGAGGAAGGGCACCAGAGAAAACGAACTTGGTAACACAGTCGAATTCATCTTATTGATCGGCTGCCCACTCATGCTAAGAAGGACAATGGATGTCCCTGGATTTCCGCTCAGTAGGAACTGCTGAGAAGGTCCGATAGCCACATCATTACTCATGACTTATCATTCTCGAGTAACAAGTCACTCGGAAAACGGAGCGTAACAAAGTGTAAGAGCATCACTTCATCAAGAGGATCATGATACTTAGCACGATACCCTGATATCAAAGAGTGTGACACTCTAAGGTGGAACAGAACAAAAGCTAAACAAGGCCCTCATTCTGAAGATTACAATACTTTGACTTGGTCCGAGAAATGGACAAGGTTTTGGAGTTTGTTTCTCCTAACAGGACGAAGTGGAAAGTCTTGACGGATCAAGAGAGTGACTTGCATTGGAACATACCAACGCACGATAAAACTTTACTGTCAACTAACAGACAAAGGTCGAAAAGCAGATCAGAGAAAAAAACATGCTCAGGAGAATCCTAAGATGTTGAAGATGCACCGGTTATTACTCAATTGTGATAACCATGCCCAAAAGGAGAGATGCAGCAGAGTCACGAACATAGTTGGGAGACTCGCTAGGGGAATCTTGGTCGTAACCCCGATGGTTCCAAGACAGAACCTAAAACAAGGCTAAGGGAGAGCTGAAGTTACATAGCCAGCTGAGGTGTGGTAAATGGTTGAACATTACCTCACTGACCACATAAAGGACTTGGGTTAATGGTCAGCTTCATGTGCCGAGAATCATAAATGGCATAACGATCACATGGGTAACAACCCACACAATTCAACATACCAGAATCACAGCACAATCCGGGACCTTCGGTTCAAGACCACGGTTAAAACCCCAAGAAAGTAACACCCGATTAGTTGCAAAACAACCAAAGCACGGAAGAAGGAGAGTGTTGCTAAACAACGGTGTTTACTATGGATTATGACTCAACACGCAGCGGAAGCAACCTGACATGTAACACTAAAGGTAGAACCCAACCCCGTTTCTTTAGGATCACGGGGAGTAAAACTTTTAACTCAAATAGAGGTAAGATGGCTCCGAGATTAGTGTGTAACCAGGTAAGGAGTAAAAAGAATCGTAATATGGTTTTCACAACTTTTTTAGGTTAAAAATAATTTTCACAACACTAGACTCAACGTCGACCAGTAGAAGGGTTTCCTACAGGCAGTCCTGCTCTGATACCAACTTGTGGCACCCCGACCGCTTAACTATACAGAGATGCTGTGTGTCACCGGTTAGGCGATACAACCGGAGGTTACGGGTTTACCACTCCCCGGCCAAAACCTTTGGCAGGCGTTGCTCGGAATGGATCATCGGCAACGCAACACCTCGATTGATGCCCTAACGCAGGCACAACTATCAGTGCATAATAGAGAGATCAAGACTTGTGGAACAACTGGCTCATCACAGACTCTACGACTCAAAGCATTATAGTTCAACTCTTATAATAGAGAAAGATAGCAATTATTACAACCAGAGGTCACAGACCCAACCATACATCATGCGGAAGCGAATTAAGTTGTTCTAAACAACAAGATCCAAATTATGTCCTAAGAGGCCTATAGATAAACATTCCCGTGCTAGCTGTTTCGGGATGTCCCAAGCTGCCACCTGGGAACCCCAGACTACTCGTCGACGTCCACATAGAACCCACCTTTAGTGTCGGTGAAGTCCTCCACTGAAAATCAATAAAGCAACGTTGAGTTTGACGAACTCTGCAAGATTACTAGAGCTACTAGCTCAATGAGGGGCTTTCAAAGGTTTTACGGCTGTTTTGCATAAAGCTGGTTTCCTTTATGAAAGACATCTGGCATCGGCTAATCAGAATATTTTCAAAGGGGATAAGAAGTAAACATCTTTTCTTTTGATCAACTCCATCAACAACCACCATCAGTCACTTTACCTGTCTACCAAGGCACCTCCCCGAATCACCCTCGAGGAAGTCAACCTTGCATTCTTGGTAGTACCTTTAGTACTCAGGTTTTAATCATTCCGTTCATTTTCTCTATGTTCTTATCGTCTGTTCCCAAGTCGTCCATAACCGCGGACACGGCTTTTCGAAAAGATTTACCCTGCAGGGGTGTACAATGTTTGCCACACGTACCGTCCGGCCCATTGCCTGTACATTAGCTCTCTTCCATGGAAAGCCGGCTGGGTGGGAGCGGCGTCGATTTCTCCCTCGCTTGAGACTAACCCAGGATCATCAGTGGCGGTAGGGCAAGTTCAGTGCCTCCAACACCCTGCCCCGCGGCCACTCATTTTCCTAAACACCACCATCCTCATCCCAGTCCAGACCACCATCTTCACGCACGCGCAAATGGAAGCTCAAACTAGAGGACCCTGGCTAGCCCCGCCCGAGTTATTTAGTCTATGAGGGTTGCTGCTATTGCATAGGCCTCACACATGGTTGCACGCTCAGTCTTGGTTCAAGAGGTAAAGAACTCGCATCTTGGCGGTGAGAACGAGACAACACACCACATCCCCCGTGGCCTCTCATCCCCGCCTTTAAGCAGTTTATTAATGTCACCACAATTTTCCACCACATCCGGTCATTCCATCAACTGTTCCGACACTGAAACATCCACCGGACGACTTAAGCATTTCTCTAAGCATGGCTAAGCATATACATAGCAGGTATAATTAAGTCAGGCCAACACTTCAATCCTATGGATATTAGGAAGGATACAGGTAATGGCAACAGGTATCTAATGCAACTTGTAGGATACTCTAATCCGAGCAAAAAGACATTTAGAACCGAACGCAATATTATAGTGGAGAAAATAATTGCGAAAACATAGGAGGAGACATGCTCAGAGGGGGGATTACGCTTGCCTTGTTCAGGGGGCTGGTAATACGGTTCGTCGGGGTATTGCGGTGGAACCCCGACTGCTTGATCTATCGATGCATAAAAACACCGGAAAGACACAATCAATAACCACACAAGCAAAACAAGTGCAATGCACAAACACATGATGGAATGACATTTTAATGCACTGAATTTGACTAACAAGTTAAATGGGGTGCAAGGGATATCTCTATTAACCAAAACTATTACACCCCATAATTACTTAATGCTTTTCCTAACCTTTAGAGAAATACAGTACTGATATTTGGTTCAATTATGCATGCAAATGATGTTGCTGAACAGTTCATAATATTCTGAGCATTTTGATATATCAAACACAATTTTCTGATAAACCAATAAAAAGGTAGTGCATTTTCAAAATTTGTTTCAATGCTGCCATTTTAGCCATTTCCATTAAACCGCCTCAAAACCAATTATCCATGTTTGATAAAAAAGGTGAAACATTAAGTACATTACTTGCTGAACATTTTGGGAGGTCAAACATCATTTTTGGATCATTATTTCAAGAGTTATGCATTTTCCAAAAGCATTTTTTCTGCCATTTTAATTATTTTAATAAAACAGCAACTAAACTAATTTACTTGGATGTGGGAGTTATACCAGCAGACACACTTTATTTTTCTGAGCATTTTGGTATATTATTTGTAATTTTTGGAGCAAGATTTAATTAGTTATGAATTTTACAATTTTAAATTTGAATCTGGCTATTTATTTTATTTTCCAAATCTACTACCGAAACTTTTTGCACTCAGGGGCTGGCTACCCCGTGCCACTGACGTGTGGGGCCCGGACGTAAGTATTTTCTCACCGGGCCAGAGCTACCCAGGGTCACTGCCATGCGGGCCCGAGCGCCACGCTGGCGCTGACTGTGCACGCGGGTGGGTGCTGAGCCACTGATTGGTGGGCTCCACCTGTCAGTGTGTGAAAAAAATGGGAAAAAGGGCTGTGCCGGGCGGGATTCGAACCCGTGCGCTCGCGGGCGTGCGCGCGTGTGCTAGCCACTGGGCTGGCTCGCGCTTGTGCTAGTATAACGGGAGCACACCTATTTGAGGTGGTGACCGTGCACGTCGACGTTACGCGCGGCCGCGGTGACCACCGGCGGCGCGGTTCACGGATCTGGCGATTGCACACGCGCGTGACCCGTTTTCTACTCGTGTTGGACGTGTACGAGTGTGGGCTACTCACTAGCGGAGACAGCGACCAAATGGTCGTCGGAGACGGCGTCCACGGCGAAGCACGGCGGCGGCTTGCTACGGCTAACGACGCACCGACAAACTACGGCGAACTGGGATGAACGGAGATGTCCAGGAGATTGTTCTGCTCACCCTAGAAGCATGGATGCGTTCCGTTGGAGCTGCGGTGGTCAGAGCGATGGTGAGCTTCCTCGACGGGTGGCGGCCGGAGAGGAAGAAGAAGACGTAGAACTCGCGAACGGAGGCGCCCCGGTTCGATTCCTTCCACGAAGAGGAGGAAGACGGCGAGGCACAGCTTTTGCCCCGCTTCGATCTGCTCTACGCGGCCTTAGTCGACGGCGATGCGCGACGGCGAGCTTGCTCGGCCACGGCCATGAAAGAGAAATAAAAGGAGAGGGAGAGGGAGGGAGCAGGTGAGCGAGTGAGGGGATAAGGCGAAGTGGGAGCAGCAGAGGAGCTTCGGTGGCCTTCTTATCCACTCGCGCGGCAGGGGGGCCTGGACGCACGGCGACCGCGCCACTGGCGCCATGCCATGGCCACTGGAGCTACAGGAAGAAGAAGACCCAATTGCAGAAAACCCCTTGCGTTTTCCTCAATTCATGTTTCTTTTATTTGCAGTGGCTTTAAGGGATTTATTTGAGGCACTAAAACATTTCAGAAAAATATGAAATTATTCATGTAGCCTCCCATATCAAGTAGAAGCTATTGGTGGCTCAAACTAAAATGTTTTGCACCACTTTTGTTCATAGAGTTTGAATATGGCATTTTTTCTTAAATACAAACTTATAATCATTTATAGATTTTAAACTAAGTTCAAAATATTATTTTTGAACTCTTGGAACTTCCTTGACAAACATAAGATGCCAAAATATTTTTGTTTTGCAAGTTTGAACACTTTCCTTCGTTAAGGCAATTTTGGCATTTGTTTTTAAATGGTGCCAAACCAATTGTTTTATTTGTTTAGCAAATTAAATGGATGCCATGATGCAATGAAACACAAAAGTGAAAATTTTATTCATGTTTTTAGGTCCACAATTTTGGGGCTGTTACATAAGCCACCAGGGGTGACCGCCACCCTCCTCCTTTATATAGGGGTGCCCCATGGCCTTTGATGGATCCAATTCTCTCTCTTCTCTCATCCGTTTAAGTTGTGGCTCCGCAATTGGAGCTGCGCACGGCTTGATAGAGTTTTCTCCACCATACGCACACCGTCGTGCCGCTGGGTCCAAGTCTTCGCTTCCGCTGCTTCGCTGGATCTGGAGCCCGCGGGTCGTCGTCTACACCGTACGTGTGTAGAGCTACGAGGTGCTACATGTGTGGCACTGGAAGTATGTCTTCTTCCTCTACACGACCTTGATCATACACCGATTATGAATGGAGTGTTCTTATATGAATTCAGATGGTAGTAGCTCCCACATTTATAACATTAATGCCAAAGGATACAAACTTAATAATGACACCACATTATTGTGGCACTAACATTTTAAGTCATGTCAATGTTATATGCATTAAGAAGCTCCATTCAGATGGACCTCCAAGTCCTTAGATTTTGATCTTTTGATACTTGCAAAATAACTAAGACACCGTTTTCTGGAAACGGGCATTTAACTTATTGATAATCATACATAATGATGTGTGTGGATCAATGAAGTACATTAACGTGTAGTGAAAATCATTATTTCATAAACTTCACCAATGATTTGAGTAGATATATGGATATCCACTTAATGAAATGCTGGTCTGAAAAGTTTGATTAGTTCAAAAGGTTTGGAGTGAAGTAGGAAAAATAAACTTAACAAGAAAATTAAATTCCTACGATACAGATCGAGGAAACAAGGATTTGAGTTATGAGTTTGGCATATCATTGAAAGACTTGTGAAAAGAGTTCCACAAAATTACGCCGCATGGAACACCACAATGCTATGGTGTGTAAGGATGTCGTAACCAAACTCTATCGGATAGTGTGTGGTCAGCAAAATCTCCTGTCGAATTATTGTGATCATTGGAGTCATATGGTAGAAACAAAACATTCACGTTAGATAATAGGGAAACCATCTAAATCCTGGAGACAATACCATATGAGTGATGGCATGGCTTTTTGCGTAGATTGTCGTTTCGATATTTCAGTATTTTTGATACGATCAAACCTAAAACGGATAAATTCATCTTTGTAGTGTATCTAAGAAGTCAGTTGGATACATTTCTCACGACAAAGGCAAATTTGTTGCTGGAACATACCTTGCTCAAGAAATAGTTTCTTGTCAAGGTTATAAGTGGGAAAGAAAGTAGAGCAAGACGAAGTTAATGAACTTTCTCTCTGGACATCGAGTGGCGCAATGGAAAAATGTTCCAGTACCGTCCTCCACAGCTGGGAGGGAGCTGATGATAATGATCATGACGCACTGAGCTCATACTAAGATCGTAGGCGTACGAGAATGTGTTCCGCACTATGTGGTAGAACAATCTTGTTATAAACGTCATGTTAATGGAACATGACAAACCTACGAACTACAAAGAAGCGATGGTAGACCTAAGTCCCAAAAATGGCTATGAGCCTTATATAATCCGAGATAAAATCCATGTACGATTACCAAGTAAAGACTTGGGTAAATCTTCTTGATGGACTTCACGCCGTTGAGAGTAAATGGAATTTTATGACAAGATAGACGCTGACGGAAAGGCAACCGTCTATAAGGATCGATTTGTCACAAAACTGTTTTGACAAATTCAAAAGTTGACCACAACAAGATTTTGTCTCAAGTGACGATGTCTAAGTCTATTTAGGATTGTTCTAGCTATTATTTTCAATTAAGAAATTGATGGATGGATAAAGAAATCATGTTCGCTAATGGCAACATTAAGGAAGAGTTGTAATTGGTACAACAAGTAGGTTTTGTTGATCCTAAGGATGCTAGACACGTATGCAAACTTCAGTTGTCCATTCATGGGCTGAAGCAAGCATATCGGAGCTGAAATCTTTACTTTGATAATGTGATCAAAGGATTTTGGAGTCGTCCAAAAATAGTTGAAGAAACCTGCATTTATAAAGAAGTGAGTGGGAGCTAAGTAGCTTTCCTTAATCTTATATGTGAATGGCATATTTGAGTGGGAGCTAAAAAAAATTCCCTGGTCTTGTATGCGGAAGGCATATTTGAGTGGGAGCTAGGTGTCATTCCAAATTTTATATGTAATGACATATTGAGAATGATACAGATCTTTTAGTAAAGTATAACTGATTATTTAAGTGATTAAATGTTCTATGAATGAAGTTGAGAGTATTAGGCATTAGGTCTATAATTTGTATAGATCAAAAGGGGCTTAATAACATTAGGTCGGAATATTTTCCTAAGTTAAGATTCTGAAATGTTTCAGAATAGAACAAGTAAAAAAAAATGTTCTTACTCGTATGACTAGGTAAAATATTAAGATTATCTTGGCATTGCAGCGATAGCTAATGAAAGAAAAGGATGTCTGACATCCTCTATGCCTCAGCCATAGATTCTATCATACTGAAAGCCTGGCTTGGTGTGACCCAAGTTCTTGGTTGAAGAACGGGTTCTATAGTGATCCCTGGATGGATCAATCAACAAACGTTAAGTATATCCTTCAGTGTCTAAAGAGAACTGAGGATATGTTTTCTGGAATGGGGTAAGAATGAAAAGACAACTTGCCGTAAAAGGTTACGATGATGCAAGTTATGGCACTGACCCATACGACTAGAAGTCTCATGCAGGAGGCAAATTTGACGAATTTGACCTTTTTTCAAAATCATCTCACAAAATGGACCCAAATCCAAATCAATTCACGATCTAACCCTTTTTCACGGCGCCCGCCCCTGGGGCGCCGTGGTCCACTATACGACGCCGCGTTCCAGGGCATCGTGGACCTTGCCACGTCGGCCCTGCAGTACCCATAGGCCGAAAGTACGGCGCCCCAGGTCAGGGCGCCGTACTGTTGACCACAGCGCCATAGGCCAGGGCGCCGTGTCGCTTAAATAGTCAGTGCGAATAAATAGGCCCTATGGATATGTCTAGTACACGAAGCATATTGTTCTATGCTGTCTTTGAAGGTCGTGAGTTCAAGTCCTTGTATTCTACCATTTTTTTATTTTTTCGTTTTTTTATTTTTTGCTTTTCACTCATGCAACTTATGCAATATATTTTCCTCCTGTTTTTTTATCTTTTTTAATTAAATTTGAATGAAATAAATAGTAATGGATTCATGAGTAATATATTTTGATTAAATTTTGTAGGCTCGAACATATCAAAAAAGAAAAAAAATGTAGGCTCGACATGCATGCTCTATTACGGATAGCATGAGAATAGTCATACATGTGCTTTGGGTTCGGACTGCTCTGATCTGTTGGAGGCTAGCCAAAACAAGGTGAACTGAATTTGTCCACTCCGTGTTATTGATTCCCGAAACTGTTACATTAGATGGCGTCTCGAGAGATGAGGCGGCAGATTCGATCTTTGGGTGGCAGCTTGAGAGACAGAGGCAAGGGTTCCTCCCTACGCCTAAAAAAACATGTAGGCGACGGGAAAATGTGGACGTCAGTATATATTACGAAATCGTTTTCTCAAAAATAAGCGGGAAATATTTCTTAGGCGGCAATACGAAGAAAGTTAGTGCTAAACCGAAAAAATACAGACGCGTTTCAAAACGTCTTAGGATTCGTTCCTAAATGCTTGTAAATGACCCATTTTATTTGTTCAATCGGCTAATAAATAAAAAATGGGGACATTATGTGTAGCATCTAATGAAACGTTGCTACGTACGTTGAGCTAGTACATTATTATCATAGGGACAAAAATAAATGCATCTCATACATAACGTCTTTACGTGATGATTTTGTTGTAGTGAGACAATACAACTACTACAAATAAGATATGAGCCTTAGTTATAATTTTGAAAAAAAAGCATTACAAATTCGAGAAAATATACTGCATACGTTGCATCATTGCATGAGTGAAAAACATAAAAACATAAAAAATCGGAAAAAACAAATAATGGTATTGCAAAGGGACTCGAACTCACGACCTAAGAAGTGCAGCACAGAACGACCCAATCGACCATTGGGATAAACCATATTTCATGTACTGGACAGCCCATTTATTCTATCCTGGATTTACCTAGAGAGAAAAAAAAAGCATGGCGCCTTGCCTAAAGGCGCCGTGCTTGTAGGCTTGGCGCCTTAGCCGGGGCGCCGTGCTATTTAGGGGCGGACCCGGCTACTCTGATGTGGCAGAGACCACGACGTCTTTGGCAGGGGCGTTGTGTTGTAGAGTATGGCGCCCCAGGGCCGGGCGCCGTGAAAAAGGGTTAGATCGTGAAATGATTTGAAATTTGGTCTATTTTGTGAAATGAATTTAAAAGAGGATTAATTTCGTCAAAATTACCCATACAAGAGAGGTCTTTTGTTTTGAACAAAGAAAGGGTTAGCTTGCGAAGTCGCATATGAATGCACTGTTGCATAATCTACATAGGTATAGAAATATATGGCTAGTTCAGAAGTAGCAAGTGTGATCGGACTGAGCGGTTTTCCCGAACATGCGTGATTTCCCTTAATAGATCTCTTAGATTTTTAAGACCCATGCTACGCGAAGTTTCGAGTCTCACTCCATCGACAAACATGTATTTCACCATTATCATAAGATACGGGATGATGTCAAACTAGGTGACATAGAAGTGTTGCAAAGCACATACAGATCTCAATGTGGGAGATTTGTTGACTGAATTCCTCTTCCACGAGACAAGTGAAAGGACAAGGATGTCGCCTAGAGGGGGGGGGGGGGGTGAATAGGCGATTTAAAAAATTTCCGGTTTAGTCTTGATAATTGCGGAATAAAACTTGGTGTTTAAATTAACAAGCCAACAACCTAAATATACAAGGCCCATCTATGTGCACCAACAACTTATGCTAAGCAAGACAAGCAACAATGTGATAGCAAGATAGAATACTTCAAGCACAAAGACTATCACAATGTAAAGTGCATAAGTAAAGAGCTCGGGTATAGGAATAACCGAGGCACGCGGAGACGATGATGTATTCCCGAGTTCCTCCTTTTTAGGGGAGTACGTCTCGTTGGAGGGGTGTGAGTTTCAAATTCAAACGCCACAAATAGACTCACCCTATTCTTTGATGAACCTTGCCCAAAACTCGGTTTACCTTCCACTATCGGAATCATTCAAGGCGGAATCCGGAGCCTTTACAACAATCTTGAGGCACAACCCACAAAATGATTGGGAGGTCCCAAGTGACCACAAAAGGTCTCAATCACCACAATAGCGTCTAGGGTCAAAAGACCCAAGAGTAGCAAGCTCACAAATTTTTAACTTCCATGAATCCTCGTGGAGAGCATGAACCGATGCACAAAAGTAATGGCAAGAACACAAGAAGTGTTTAAGTCCTTCACTCCAAAATCTCACCAAAAGCAACTAATGCTTATGGGGGAGAAGAGAGGAAAAACAAGGAAGAACACCAAATCCCTCCAAGATCTAGATGCAAAAGCTTCCCCTCACTTAGAGGAGAGATTGATTGGTAGAATAGTGGATCTAGATCTCCTCTCTCTTTTCCCTCTAATTGGAGGCAAGAATCATGGAGGAATAGAGAGATAGCAAGCTTGTGGAGGTCAACAATGGAGGTCAAAACTTGCTCAAAAGGTTGGGGAACCATTGGGGAAGAAGGCCCTTAAATAGGTCAACCCAAGATCCAACCGCTGGGTGCAGAAACGCGCCGGGGCGGTACTACCGCTGGCCCTAGCGGTACTACCGCCCTGGGAAGAAAGAACACTAAAACAGGCTAAAAACGGGCTCCAGGTAGCGGTACTACCGCCCTGGGCAGCGGTACTACCGCCTACTACCGCTTCCGGTACCGCTGAAAACGGCTCTCGGATGGCACCGGCGGTACCCCGGGCTGTACCGGGGCGGTACTACCGCCCCTTGTAAAACAGCAGGAATATCAAACACAAAAACGGTAATAACTTTTGCATTCGGACTCTATTTTCGATGATCTTTGGCTCGTTGGAATCGCAACGAAGAGCTTTACAAGATTATGTAGGGAAACATCATAGTCCAACAAGGGAAGATAAAACCAAATGGGAAAAGGTTAGACCTCTCGATAAAAGAACAACCGGTCAAACCTCCAACATAAAAAATGCAATAAGTTTTCATACGAAATCCGTTTCAGATGAACTAGAGTTTGGTATGGAGATGAACACAAGCTCTAAATTGAAACATGGATAAAAGCCAAATAAGAACCAAGAAATATGATATGCCAAGTATGCAAAGGTCTGAGCTCTTCACAAAGATGCGATCAAGTTACTCACTTGAGAGCCCCTCTTGATAGTACGCCGTCTATCCTATAACCCGGTCTCCCACTAACTCCATGAGACCGGTAGAATAGAAACCCTATCAAGATCATACCTTTGACTTGCGCATTCCACTTGAGCTAGATGATGACGATCTTAATCTCTTCAAGTGTACCACCTTTCTTGATTGCGCTTTGATTGGTGAAGACTCACATATCGCTTCCCCATACACCAATATGGGAGAGCCTCTATAAGGCACGTCTTCACTTGAACAATATCTCCAAATGGGTGACAAGCTTCAAGCATAGGATTTCTTCGATATGCTTCTCTTGAACTTGCACTTTCTCTTCTTCTCTTAATATATATGATGAATTGAATATTATTTTGGTCATCACTTTATCTTCTTCTTTCAATCTTGATACCAACACATGGTGTTCAAGAATTGCCAATGGACAAGCCCTACAAGGATAGCTCAATGCAACCATTAGTCCATAGAGATTATCATTAATTACCAAAACCACACCTGAGGGCTCATGCACTTTCAACAAGCATGCACCATATTGCTATAGGTGTTAAGCTTTTACCAAGTTGTAAACTAGATTAAATTATACTCTAGTGCAAGTGGGAGACTGAAAGAGATATGCCCTAGAGGAAATTAATAAAGATATTTTATTTGTCATATCTCAATTGTTCTTAATAAGTTTTGTACCATGCTATAACTGTATTAAGCGGAAACATTAATACACGTGTGATATGTAAACAACCAGGTCCCTAGTAGCCTCTTAACTAGTCCATTGGGCAACCGATGATCAAGGTTTTCTGATCATGGACATTTATGTCAATTGACAATGGAGTCATGTCATTAGGTGAATGATATGATAGACACACACCCAAGATATATAGAAACGTAGTGTTCATACCTTTGACCGTGAGTCGTATTTAATCGCTGCTTTTGGAAGGTGCTTTGATTGCATCAAACGTCATGTCTTATCTAGGTTGACAATAAAGGTGTCTCTTTCGGGAATCCGAAGGAAGTGGTCGAGGCGAATGATCAAGAGCGGGATTTGCCAATCCACATAGCAGGATAGATACTCTGGGCCCACTCGGTGAGATTACATCAATGAGCTTGCAAGCATGTGACTAGGTCACGGGGATGTAATATCACAGACGAGTAAAGATAGAATTGTCGAGTGACGAGATCAAGCTCGGTAATCGTGATACCGAAGAACGAGTCTCGAACAATCTAAGTATCGCTAGGAAAAAGGTTGAAACTGGACGTCTAAGGTTTAAACGATAAAAAGACATTCGTGGACGCACATGGGCTATCACGGTATTCCAGCCACTGTTGATAGTCATTGATCGGAGAACGTGCCTCGATCATTGTCGGGGGAATACTTAATGGGTTAACCCGCGGCCCACGAGTGAAATGTGGCTTATGGTGAGTTCACGGCCGCACCGTAAATGGGCTTGCATGAAGATGGGCCGACATAAAGGATCGCAGCGTGCTAAGAGAAGGATCTGGAAGATCGAAGATAACTTGACTTGGAAGGCACAGAGATTAGTCTCCAAGTAATATTCTTGTAACCTAGCGAGCCTCCGGGTATATAAGGAGGACTCGCAGGACGAGGCTCTCAAGTCTTGAACCCTAGAACTCAAGGCGAGTATTGAGATCGGATCGCCTCCATTGTAACACCATATACACATATCAATTCCAATCTAGGATAGGCGGGAAGTAGGTCTTTACCTCGCATCAAGGGGCCAAACCTGGGTAAACATTGCCTTCTTCATGCCCTACGATCCTAAGTTCGCAGACGATTGACTCGCGTAATCCACACCTACGAAGTCATCCATGACATCTGACATGACAAACTCACGACAGTTGGCGCCCACCGTGGGGCCTGTGATCAAAGGCGTCACGTTCCGCGTAGGATCAATGGTAGGAGTTGAAGATCTCATCGTCGGACAAATCTTGATGGCCAACGGCGTACCTCTGATCGATGATTCAAGCTAGGGGCGGAAGCCAATTACCTGGAGATCGGCCACGTCATCCTGTTTGGATCCATCCATGTCTTGGTCGGCTTCATCAGCAGCGGATCTACAAGCCCGCCACGCGAAGGCGACTCGGAGGAAGGAGTCACAGCCAGAGAAACCCCATCGGGAGCCCTAGCCATGGAGGAAACAATGCAGAGGGCAACCTTCAACGTGGGAGCTACCTGACCACATGGCAGCCCATTATTTACGTCCATATCTGCGGTAAACGCCGTTGCTAGGGTGACAGAAATAGAAGCCGCAAGGATCGGACTTTATGATGAAGATCAGCGGATCGTGGATGAGCGAGGCAGGCTAGTGCGTGAGGACTTGCGCCTTCAACAGGAACAGCGGCGGCTTATGGCAGATGTCATGGATGACTTCGTAGGTGTGGGATTGCGTGAGTCAATTGTCTTCGAGCTTGGGATCGTGGGGAGCGATGATGAACACAGATTTACCCAGGTTCGGCCCCTCAATGTGAGGTAAAGACCTACTTCCTGTCTACCCTAGATTGGTATTGGTATGATATATGAGGTGTTACAATGGAGGCGATCCGATCTCGGTACTCGCCGTATGAACTAGGGTTTTGGAGCTTGATCCCCCTCTCTAAGTCCTGCGAGTCCTCTTTATATACACAGAGACTCGTTAGGCTACAAAGGAAACTTCCTCCACAAGGAATATATCAACCGGAACCTACTCGAAGACTAATTAGCCTTCGTGTCTTCCAAGATATCTCTTCTAGATTCTTCTCCTCGTGGCGGTGTGATATTGGGCTTGCTTTCATGTAGGCCCATGTTCATGCGAGTAAAACAGGTCGCACTATCAACATGGGCCGCAGGTTATTCCATAAAGTATTCCCCCGACATTAGCCCCCAAGTTCAGTTTGGACTTCAGATGAAGGCTTCTTTGTCTTGATAGACTACTGAACCGCACTCATGGATGTCCCAGCTGAACTCCAGTTTTTGTACCGCCGTTTGCGGCTTATAGCCGCTAGCCCTTTTGGCGACTCAGGGCGCGACTCATCTGGTCGTGCATGTTGGTTTCTAGATCTGAACGTCCTCGGTGTCTGGGCTATTTAGTTTGGCCCGTCGGCCTTTCTGGCGCTCTGCTTTGAGACTTGGGTTACGCCTCTACTACTCTTCTCCGCCGCCCTTGCTTCCGCTTCTTGCGCTCGCAATCTTCTGGCAGAAATCTCCATCGATTGGAAAAAATGCCTCGCCGTAGTTGCAATTGGGAAGGCTCATGGATCGACGAGGTGTTTCTGGAGTCTTTGGCCGTCCGCGGCCTTCTTCCACCGAAAGATCAATGTGAATGGCGTGCCCCTGGTGAGGAGGTAATCCCTGATCCGCAGCCGGGAGAGATAGTGATTTTTGTGGAGCACGTCGAGCGTGGATTCAAGCCCCCAGGCTCTCTTTCTTCTGCTCCCTGATGCAGCGGCTGGGACTTCGTCTCCATGACATCGGTCCCAATTCAATGTTGCAAGTGAGTAACTTCCATATTCTTTGCGAAGATTATTTGGGTGCCCCTCCTTCAATAGTTTTCTGGCTTGCCCTCTTTGGCTGTAATAGTCAAAGAGAAGCGATAGATGCTCCTTTCCTCCAATGTAGCGCCATATCTTTCCAACGCCGTAAGGGTAGCATTTTCCCAAAGCTAGCCCTCGCTAATAGTTAGGGATTGGCAGAGAACATTCTTTTACTGCAAAGAAACTTCTCCCGAGGGCGAAATTCACCTTCCCCCTTGGTCGCCACTTCCCTTCGAGCTACCCTGCTTTGTCTTCCAAGCCTGATCCTTCTTCGATGTCATCCATCGAGATCCTCTTGGAAGGTAAGGGCGCTGACGCTCCATGGCCTTACCGGGTTGGATCTCATATCTTGCTGGACCAAATGGCGGATTCAGCCCGTGAGCCGCCGTCTGCGACTTATGGTAGATTTCACCTGTCACGGATGATGTAGATCGTACTTGCCTGAAGATTGGGACAAAGGGGATGGATAAACTTCATTCGCCGAGTGACTGACGAGGATATTAACTCATATGATAACGTCGGTCTTGCTCCTTTCTGGGCTGAGCACAAGCCTTTTGTGGTAATTCTTCTTGTAACTTTTTCCTTCTAGGATTCTACCTTCAAAGTTGATTATTTCTGACCTTGGCTCTCTTTCAGATCGATCCCCATTTTTGGACTCTCCCGTCAGAGGAGGCCGACTCAAGCCAAGAAGCCGCTGCCGAGTCATCAGAACAAGTCGCTGCGCCTGGTAGGAAACGATTACGCATGACGCTACTTCTGAGCCTGGGGGTAGCGCATCTGAAGAGGAGCAACAAATGGCCAATGCTCTTCTGTCCACGGCTCTGGGCACATTTTCCTGGAGCTTCCTGAAGTACCTCGCAGGTCCTCCAAGCGCTTTTTATCCGAGAGCCCGGAAGGCCCCTCGCAACCTGAGAAACATCGCAAGGCCTTGGCGTTGCTTGTAGAGATAAAAGCTGCCAAATCCTTGAAGCTTGCTGAGCCTGACAGTATTGTCCTTTCCTCCGAGCCTGTTGCGAAGAATTGCTTCTCGATAAGTTCGGGTATTTGCTTGTGACATTCTCTTTTCTTTGTACTCATGTGTCTCCATGAAGATTGTTAATCACCCTGTTTTTCTGTCCTGTAGGCTCAGATCTGCAAGATTTATCTTCTCCTTCCTCTGGTTGCCTGATGAAGAGCATCCGTATGCCTCTGGGTATGGTTTGCCTCCCTTTTATGGCTGTGACACTGCTACTTTCAGCTATAACCGTCAATATCTTGCAGGGCCACGATTGAAGGGGATACAAAGTCCGCCTCTTTCGCTGCTCTCTCTCAGCCAACCATGAGCGAAGATGATGTTGCTGACGAAAACATGGGGACTAGCGATGGCACGACTCATCTGAAGCCTTCCTTGGAGGAGGGTATTGCTGATGCGGCTCCTGCCATGGTTCCAGTCGCGGCGCCATTGTGGCTCCTGATGTTATAGGGGTGCCAATTGAAGTAGAGCTCCGGTTTCTGAAGCGGCTGATCTCCCAGGCGCTAATAGTTCCAAATCAATTGCGGATGCCAAATCGCGGCTGGAGATAGGCACGCCGCTTTACTGCGCGACCTGGTTGAGCAATTTTCTTCAAGTCGCCAGGTACGCATACCGTAGCCCCCAAGGATCAAGACCTTGTGTCAGTTAACGGGGTGTTGATTCTTTTTCTTCTCCAAGTTTTGAGCCCCCAAGTGCCTTTATGAATTGCTTATGTTTTCTCTGTTTGTTTGCAGCTTGAGCTTTCCTCTCTTGATGCCTCTACTTGATGAAAGGCAAGGGCTGTCCTTAGGTCAGCCTGAAATAATGCGATCTGCCTTGGAGCAACATAACGAGATCATTAGAAGCCAGACACAAGAAATAAGGTACTCAAAGGTCATCTTGACTCCTGTGAAGAGCAATTTAAAGAGCTCGAAGCAGATTCAGGGCAGCGGCTCATGGAGAAGGATGAGGTCATAAAATCCTTGCGAGAGGGGCTGAATCTTAAATCTGAATTGATTGATCAACTGAAAGGAGAACATGCGAGGGAGCTCGCCGCGTGAGATGAAAAATATAACTCGCTGCTCAAGGCTTTTGGGTTTTGGATCTGTTGTTAAATCAGCCATCCTGCAACTTGCCGGTACATCCTTAGTCCTTTGTCTTTGATCATGCATATTTGGGTGACCACCATGAGTTGCTGATTTGGATCTTATCTTGCTTTTTGACGCGGGCCTGGTGCTCCAGTATGCCGCTCCAATTTGAAGGACCAGCTGGAATATCTTCAAGATTTTAGCCAGCGCCTCCTCAAGGCGACAAGGAAGTTATGACAAAAATCTCCCCTGCGATTGATGCTCCTGTGTCATGTGAGCATTGGCTGAACAGGCTATTAAAGGCTCCCCATTATGTCTCTGATTGGAAGGGGTCTTCTGCTCGCGGGAGCTGCTCATGTTTTGACATTGCTCCGGGCATATTATCCAGAGATAGAGATTGGCAAGATTGCTCGCCATGACCGGGCGAAGCGCGCGGATGATACTGATCTTCCAATGAGTGAGTATTTCGACATCTGGAAGGGGATGCGTGGGTATGCCACACTTTTTGTTAGGAACTTAGACTTGGGCTCTTATCTGGGGAGTTCAATCTGACGGCAGCAAAGTTGTGAAGGAAAAATCCACTGGGGCTGATTCATCCGGGCTTCTAATCCATCATCGGGACCTGGTGGTCCTTCTACTTCGTCTGTGGTGCCCTGGTTATAAGGACACCGCCGCTTCAACCCCAAGACAAGCCGCAGACTCCTGTTCCTGCGACTCGGAGCAGAAATAAATGTTCAATAGTAATGTGGGACTTGTCAATAGTGACTTGCCCGTTAGTTTGTAAAACATTTGTGTCAGTACTTTTGTGACCTATAAGCAGGTTCTTTTATGATATTTCCATTAAGTAGACGCTCGCGCGGCTCAGTATTTCCTAGGAACATGTGTGTTCAGGGTCGAGAGAGGCCATGATAGATATTCAGACTCGATTGACGCCACACCCCAGTACTTTGGCCGCATAATGCAAGTCGCTTCTAACTTAAGGATAAGTGCCACTCGTTTGGCAAAGGTTGAGGTAGCGAGCTGTGCTCGCTGTGCTGTAAAAAGCCCTCAAGGGTTAGTGATGTATGAAATTAAAAGACTCAGCAACTCAATGATAGTTGAGGCGAAACGACGAACCCTTGAATATCAAGGACACCGGCTTTATTTCATAATCACGTAGTTTCTTACAGGTATGACAAAGACGATGCAGACCCTTTAATGCGAGTTTTCTGTTCCTCGCAGGCCATGCATACTTGATACTCATCACACTTGGTTGCGAATTGATACTCCTGACGGAGAGGGGTTGAACTCCTGATTGGTTCATGTTTGAGTCGCTAAGAGCGACTCGGGTCGAGCATGATAGCTCCGATGTGTTTTTCATGTCAAAGTAAGGAGCAAATCCTTTGAAGATTAGTCGCACTGGGTTGCGACTTATGCTGGTTTGTGTCTTTGCTGTAGGGTCTCACAATAACTGGACCTCTTTGACTGGGGTTGTTGATTGAGATTGGATCTATGCATATGCGCCATCTTTATCTTCTTTTTGTATCAAAGCGATTTCTGAAACATTATCTGCCTGATTCGCAACTGCTTGGTTGGAATTCACCATCTGGTGGTGCATCCCTGTCCGTCCATGTGGCGTCCCCAATGCGACTCGTTTTGGGCTGCGAAGGCTCATCGGTGGCCTGTAACCGTGTGAGGAGTTGGCGATGCAAGCTTCTTCTGCGATTATTGAGCCTGCTTCCTCGCATTCTAGTGCCCTTTACCTGTCTCCATGCACCGTGATCACGCCGTTTGGTCCTAGTATTTTTAACTGCAGGTAGACGTAGCAGGGGCGGGCAGTGAATTTGACATAGGCTTCTCTCCCGAAGAGCGCATGGTATGGGCTTCTGACAGCTACAACCTCAAAGTCTAGGAGTTCTGTGCGGAAGTTTCGTTCAGTCCCAAAGCTGACTTCGAGGGTTATTTTCCTATAGGTCAGTAAGTACTCCTGGAATTATGCCTTGGATATCCTTCCTGGTTGGCTGTAGCCGCCACTCGGGTATGTTCATTCGACGTAGCGTGTCTTGGTATAGGATGTTTACTTTTCCTCCTCCATCCATGAAGACTTTATTCAGCCTGTATCCCGCAACTTGTGGTGCGACTACAAGGGCCAACTGTCCTAGATCTTTTACTTCTGGGGGATGATCGTCGCGACTCCAAATGACCGATCGCTCTGTCCAGCGACGGCATCTTTCCAGCATTGGGATCCGGTCACGTCTCCAGTCGCTTTTCACTTGTCTTCTTTTGCCCGCTGTTTGTACATCCACGGTATGAAATTGCCCTAGATTTCTTCTAAATGAAGTGTCGGGCTTTTGGTGAGGGCTCGCCTTGTCCTTATGCTGCATTGATCCGCTATGAGTCGCGACTGATGAATCACTTTCTTTCCACCGCCTGTAGTAATGGCACTGCGCCTTCGTGTGGCCGCGGGTCTCCCATCTCTTATGCGGTGTAAGTCGCAGGGACTATCAAAGATCCCTTCGGCGCTATTGGGGAGAGATTCCTTGTCTCTTCTTTGCTCTCTCAGTTGACACTTACGGTGTTTAGTTTGTATCGCTTGTGCCCTTTCCTTTGGGATTTGTGATAAGCCGCCTGCCATCTTATCTGTCTCTGCATATTTATTGGCAAAAGTTGGTCGAAACTATCGATCTTATGTCCAGCGCGGCTTAATTTATGCACCAGCGGCTCAAATCTACAATTCTTCCTTATAACTTGTACTGCAGATTGCACTGTGATATTTTTGGCGGAGCCAAGGATTTCTGCAACTCATTTTATCCAATCGCTGCTTGATTCGTCCTCCTTCTGGACGCATTGCCTGAGGTTTTTCATGCCTTCCATTTGGAATCTTTTGATGAACTTATCCTTCAGGTCCTCCCATGTGTTTATTGACCTTGGCAGCAACTTCAGCAGCCAATCCCTGGCTTCTCCCTGTATTGCCAAGTGAAAATACTTTATGCGCACCTCCTAAATTACATCAATTCCTGTCATGTTTATTTCATAATCCTCTATCCATAAGGCGGGGTCTTGATCGTTATGGTAGGTGGTGACTCGTTGCGACTCGCCAAAGTTCGAGGGAAAATGAGTGAGCCGTATTTCCTCCCCAAAGCATGCTGGCCCTTTCAATAACGAATAGGAGCTTACTGGTGCTAAATCATCATCTGGTTCAGTTTTAAACTGGGTTGGTTGAGTCGCCTCAATCGTTTGTGGCTTATCATCTGCCTTATTTTCTTTGCCTGGTGATATTTGCAGATCTGCTAGCTGGTTGACTACTTCTTCCATGCCGCATCTTTCCCCGCCCCATGACACCTCGTGTTGCGGCTCGTTAGGCGTGACTCCATACATGTTTACCTGCTGTAGGACAGCAGTTTGTAGTAGATCAATCGCATGGCGAGCTTCCTTATCAGCTCGCGTATCTCCGACCGTGCTATTCTTGACAATATCCCAATCGCGTCATGCACATTGCTCTTCGGATTGTTGTGGAACTTCAGCTTCATCACTCGCCCCCCTTCGTCCGTCTTGGTCCAAATCGCCTGCTGCTTTTGCTGCCATTGCCGTAGTCGCCGATCTTCTTCCTGGAGTTTTTTGCGCTCGGCCGCGAGCTTTTGCGCTTCTTCACAAAGCTCCGTCCTGACAGCTTCGATTTCTTCGATTTTGGGGTCTTCCTCCCAGCTCGGCAAGGATTCCCAAACTGGTTTTGACGGAACGGGGCGGATGCTTTGCTGTGGCTTGCTGCAGTTCTTCCAGCACGCGGACCCTGACTGGCCTCAGTTCCACTCCTGATTCGCCTCCTTGAGTCACGTCCGTAGATCTGCGACTGACGGATCCGACGAAGATTTTCACAGACCCAATGGGAACAATGTACCCGAACTCGACGTGAACTACCTCGGGTCCCCACTCTGAGTCGTCGATGAAAGGAACACCATTGATGTGTTCAACTTGGACGATGGCGATGTCCTTGAACCCTTATTCCGTCCTGCCTGGAACATGACGCTCTTGACCGCAGGCCCCACGGTGGGCGCCAACTGTCGTGGGTTTGTCACGTTAGATGTCATGGATGACTTCGTAGGTGTAGGATTGCGCGAGTCAATCGTCTCTGAGCTTGGGATCATGGGGAACGATGATGAACACAGATTTACCCAGGTTCGGCCCTCAATGTGAGGTAAAGACCTACTTCCTGCCTACCCTAGATTGGTATTGATATGATATATAAGGTGTTACAATGGAGGCGATCTGATCTCGGTACTCGCCGTATGAACTAGGGTTTTGGAGCTTGATCCCCCTCTCTAAGTCCTGCGAGTCCTCTTTATATACACAGAGACTCGTCAGGCTACAAAGGAAACTTCCTCCACTAGGAATATATCAACCGGAACCTACTCGAAGACTAATTAGCCTTCGTGTCTTCCAAGATATCTCTTCTAGATTCTTCTCCTCGTGGCGGTGTGATATTGGGCTTGCTTTCATGTAGGCCCATGTTCATGCGAGTAAAACAGGTCGCACTATCAACATGGGCCGCGGGTTATTCCACAAAGTATTCCCCCGATACTGCCCTCCTGCAATCTCAACAGGGAGGATCAAACACTTTGCCTCACAGGCGTCAAGCTAGTCGCCTACTACCAGGGACCAACATTGTGGATCCCATGGCGTTGTTCCAATCACCCCCTGCTGGTCTGACAGTCACGGCACTCACAGCCGCCATACCAGCAGCCACGACGTCTCCTGACGAGATTCCATTGGTCGTAACCAACGCGGCTCATACAGACGCGGTACCCTTAATCACCGCCGCCACAGCTCGTCAAGTTGTAGCACCAGAAGCCGTAGTTCCATCAGTCGCGACCCCTGCTCCTTCGATTATAGCAACAGGGGCAACAGAGGCTCCAGGATCCAGAGCCCTGGTTCAGGCCAACAACAGGGCTCTGATGCCACCATCATCGCCACTAGTGTTCGTGCAGCCGCAAGCACCTCGGTCCCAAAGATTTCACACGCCGCAAGGACATTACGTCAGTCCTGTAGACAATGTTTACGTGGCTACCAATATCTTGGCCAGGTTGATGCCAGCAGGAAACACGTCGATCGACAGAGAGGCACGACGTGCCATTGAGATGCTGAGCACGGCGGTGGTACAGCAGGCAAACATGTCTGAACACGCGGGATGGCTGCACTCCACCCCATACAACAGCAGGGCTACGTCAGAGAGAAGCATCCACGCTGAGTCGCCTCAAGCTCAGCAAGGCGACAAAGAGAGATGAATCAGAATCAGCCAGCGGCACAGCCTCAGCCGCAGCAAATCCAACCCGCTGTCATCAAAGCAGGAGCCGCGCAGCAGCATACGGTCGTCAATCAACCTAGAAGGCCAGCTCCATCCTATCTATCAACGCGACTCAAAGGGCCGGTTTGCTTCAGCGAATGAATCAGATCCGAACCATTCCCAGCGGATTTCAAAGGACCCCGTAAGGTCACGAACTACAACGCCAGTATGGATCCCGTCACCTGGCTCAACAACTATGAGATGGGCATGAGTATTCTCGACGCATCCGAGGAAATATGTGCCATATACTTGAACATGATGTTAGAAGGCGCCGCCCACATATGGCTCCAAAACTTACCGCCAAACTCCATAAACTCCTGGGACGAGATGAAGGAGGCTTTCATCAAAAAATTCCAGGGGACATGCAAGAGACTCTGCAGTATAGAAGATCTCGAGCGTTGTGTACAGAAAGAAGGCGAGTCGAGTTGCCATTGGATGAGAAGGGTAGCAGAAATTATACACTCCTCGGACAGCATACCACCCAGCTCTGCCGTCCTTTCATGGAGAAAACCTGTAAGTTCGAGCCACTAATCCACAAATTAGGCCGCATGAAAGACAAAGTCAAGAGCCTCAGTGAGGTGATGGCTGCGGCTAATAAATATGCTGGTTCAGACAAGACAAAAGATGCATCAGATGGAGAAGAAGAGGAAATTTCTGGCAAAGGAAAGAAGAGCAACAGCAAGCCTCAACCGCAACAAAACAGTAACAACAATGCGAGTCACAACAAGCGCAAAAATGAGGAAGGAAACTCAGGACTAGTCGTGAACACCAATACTCGCTTCAAGCACCACAAGTGCAGAGGACGAAACTTCCACCCAGTAAATTTAGAGGAGGTTTTCAATCGCCCCTGTGATATCCACATAGGAAAAGATGGACGCCCGGCTAACCACACAAAAGCGCAGTGCTATTGTCGTGGGTTTGTCACGTCAGATGTCATGGATGACTTCGTAGGTGTGGGATTACGCGAGCCAATCGTCTCCGAGCTTAGGATCGTAGGGCACGAAGAAGACAATGTTTACCCAGGTTTGGCCCCTCAATGCGAGGTAAAGACCTACTTCCTACCTATCCTAGATTGGAATTGATATGTGTATATGGTGTTACAATGGAGGCGATCCGATCTCGGTACTCGCCTTGAGTTCTAGGGTTCGAGACTTTTTAGCCTCGTCCTGCGAGTCCTCCTTATATACCCAGAGGCTCGTTAGGTTACAAGAGTATTACTTGGATACTAATCCTTGTGCCATCCAAGTCAAGTTATCTTGAGCTTCTAGATCTTTCCTCTGACAGGTCGTGATCTTCGAGTCGGCCCACCTTCATGTAAGCCCATTAGCGACGCGTTCTTGTACTTCTAGATAAGCCACATTTTATTCATGGTATGCGGGTTAAGTATTCCCCCGACATTAGCCCCCAAGTGTAGCCTGAATTTCATCAAATAAAGAAGTGTGTCCTCCAGATCTTGTACATGCATGTCTTTAATATTTAGGCTAAACTTTCACTTCCTGGTTCACGACTTGGTTGACTCGAAATCACGTTGAATCAGCCTTTGTCATGGCAATGAGCTTTTCTTCATCAATTTTTGATGACAATTTTGATGACAACATGATTGTAGCCCCCCAAGTATTGAGTTCATTTCACTAGATAATCGCCTCAATGCTTTCTGAAGGTTGTACTGATTATTTCCTGTAACTTTCAACATAGATAACATTAAGCTGTAAATAATTTCACAAATAACTTTGTACTATTGGCAATACATTGATTGACCTCTAGATAGGTCTTTATGATTTCATATATCCTTGAAGTGGGCTCTTGCGCGACTCAGTATTTCTCAAGCAAAATATGTGTTCAGGGTCGAGAACTTCCATGATAGGCATTCAGACTCGATTGATGCCACACGCTCGATACTTTGGTCACATAATGCAAGTTGCATCCGACTTAAGGTTGATTTGATAAATGCCAGTAGTTTGGCTGTTTCAAGGTTATAAGCTTAGTTCAAAGAACATATAGCCCCCAGGAAACAAACAATTAAGAAATAGAAGGCTCAACGACTCAATAATGTGAGGCGAAACGACCACTTTCTGTAAACCAGAAGGGTCGGCTTTTATTTCATAATCATTAATAATATGGTACAACCAGCTCTAAGTAGCTTTGATAATGATGTAGCTCTAAGCAGCTTTGATGATGATACTCAGCTCTAGTTAGCTGCAAAGATGATACTCAGCTCTGGTTAGCCATCGAGATAATACTCAGCTCTGATTAGCCATGGAGATAATACTCAGCTCTGATTAGCTTTTATGTATAATATGGTCGCAATTACGTGATGTTCCATGGTCGGGGCATCTCGAGGCGATCCTCAAAGTCATGGCGATCCTCAAAGTCATGGCGATCACTGATTTCTTCCCTTACATCCAGCAGGTAATATGACCCGTTGTTCAGATTTTTGCTGATAATAAAGGGCCCTTCCCATGGGGAGGATAGCTTATGCATCCCCTTGTGGTCTTGCTTGAGTCGCAGCACCAGGTCTCCCTCTTGAAAGGTGCGGGTCTTGATGCGTCTAGCATGATATCGACGCAAATCTTGCTGGTACACCGCTGACCTTGATGCAGCCAAATCTCTGATTTCTTCTAAAGTGTCCACCGAGTCTTGTCGAGCCGCCTCGTTATCAGCCTCGACGTACGCTGTGACTCTAGGTGAATCATGTATGATATCGCTTGGCATGACTGCTTCTGCCCCATAAACCATGAAATATGGCGTGAAGCCTGTAGATCTGTTAGGGGTTGTTCTTAAGCTCCATAACATGGCTGGCAACTCTTCCACCCACCATCCTGGAGATGCTTCAACCTTTTCAACGAGTCGTGGCTTAATTCCATGGAGAATCTCCTGGTTAGCACGCTTGGCTTGTCCATTACTTTGCGGATGTGCCACTGATGTAAGGTCTAGTCTTATTCCATTGTTGGCACAGAATATCTGTGTAGCTCCTTCAGAAGTATTGCTCCCATTGTCTGTAATGATACTGTGGGGATATCCAAAGCGGAATATGATCTTCATTAAGAACTTGACTGCCGTCTCAGCTTCACAATCTCCGACAGGCTCTTCTTCGATCCACTTGGTGAATTTATCCACTGCAACTAGGAGATGAGTTTTTCCATTGGAGGATCGCTTAAAAGGTCCGACCATGTTGAAACCCCAGACATCAAATGGCCATGTGATAGGTATTATGCGTAGCGCTTGAGCCGGCATATGATCTTGGCTGGCATATTGTTAGCATCCATCGCATATCTTGACAATCTGCTCGGCATCTGCTAACGCCGTAAGCCAGAAGAACCCATGTCTGAACGCATTTGCCACCAAAGATCTTGACGAAGCATGATCGCCACAATCGCCTGCATGAATTTCGTGCAAGATTTTTCTTCCTTCTTCTGGTGACACATATCTCTGGAATGTCCCTGAGATGCTTTGCTTGTACAGCTCATTGTTGATTATTGCATAGGCCTTTGATCGCCGTGTTATTTTGCGTGCCTCTACTTCATCCTCTGGTAGCTCCCCTCGGGTTAAGTATGCCATGTATGGTGTTGTCCATTCTGGCTGTTCACGCAGGGCCGCGGCTAGGGCTAATTCGGCTTCTGGTTCGACAATGTCTGTCTCAGCTAGGGATTTGACTGATGGATTATGCATCTCATCTAGGAAGACATTCGGTGGGACTGGCTGTCTGTTGGATCCTAGCCGTGACAAGGCATCTGCCGCCTCATTCTGTCTCCGATCAATGTGTTCCACTTGAATCCAATGAAATGTCCTGCAATTCTATCCACTTCTCTTCTGTACGCAGCCATGTTTGCATCCTTGCTATCCTATGTAACAGATACCTACTGAGCAACTAAGTCTGAATCTCCAAAACATCGTATGCGAGTTATATTCATCTCCTTCGCGATGCGGAGTCCATGAAGTAGCGCCTCGTACTCTGCGCAGTGTTTGAGCTATTTTCCGGCGGCTTGATTTGGACGCTTCTCTCTGCAATTACCCTATCGTTGATCGGGGCAGAGTGTAGCCACCCTCCAGCATCCGTCATATTGGCCTGTTGCAGGATGGCTGTGCTCAACATCTGTATAGCATGTCGTGCCTCGGTATTGACCGGGTCGTCACCAACTGGTATTATTTGAGCCAAGATGTTGGTTGCTGCGAACACGTTATCTACACGGCTGGAGTAGTGTCCCTGCGGACAAGTCGATTTATCTACACGGCCGGATAAGTCGATTTTTCTCATCTTCCATCCTCTGGACTTCATACAGGAGTTCGGCCCTGGCGGCCTCAATCTCTGTTGCACGCATGGCGGTGTTTTCGGCCGATACTGGAACGAGCAGTGGGTTATTGGGTGGTTCTGGTCTTTCGACTTCTCCCGTGGTTCCTGATGCACTTGCTCCTCTGGCCATGTATACCCTTGTTGGCATTGCCTCTTGATCCGACGCGGAGGTGGTCTCTGGGGCTTAGCCTATGTAGTTTTCTTCAAAAGTGGGGATGATGGATCCAAATCCATGTGGACCCATGCTCTCCACCGATTCTTCGTCATTATCCATGGTTACGGTGATTCCTTGCTCCGAGTCACCTTCTTGCGGCTGGCTGGTGGATACGCAGCTGATGAAGCCGACGAAGACGTGAATGGATCCAGACGAGATGACGTGGCCGGTCTCCAAGTAATCGGCTTCCGGCCCCCAGCTTGAATCATCGATCAAAGGTACACCGTTGACCATCATAATTTGGCCGACGACAAGATCTTCAACTCCTACTATTGATCTTGTGCGGAACATGACGCCTTTGACTGCAGGCCCCACGGTGGGCGCCAACTATCATGGATTTGTCACATCAGATATCATGGATGACTTCGTAGGTGTGGGATTACGTGAGTCAATCGTCTCCGACATTAGGATCGTAGGGCATGAAGAAGACAGTGTTTACCCAGGTTCGGCCCCTCGATGCGAGGTAAAGACCTACTTCCTGCCTATCCTAGATTAGAATTGATATGTGTATATGGTGTTACAATGGAGGCGATCCGATCTCGGTACTCGCCTTGTGTTCTAGGGTTCGAGACTTTTTAGCCTCGTCCTGTGAGTCCTCCTTATATACCCAGGGGCTCACTAGGTTACAAGAGTATTACTTGGAGACTAATCCTTGTGCCTTCCAAGTCAAGTTATCTTGAGCTTCTAGATCTTTCCTCTGACAGGTCGTGATCTTCGAGTTGGCCCACCTTCATGTAAGCCCATTAGCGACGCGTTCTTGTACTTCTAGATAAGCTGCATTTTATTCATGGTCTGTGGGTTAAGTATTCCCCCGACAGCTACCACTATAAAAAGTGGAAGGATGGACAACCACTTAATGGGAATAACAATCAGAACAATAAGGGAGGCGACCACGGCGGAGGCAACAACAATGTGGCTCCAAATCCACCTGCAGATCAATCGCAGTTCCCATAACAACTGGGGCAATACCACACAATTGTGGTCAATACATCAAAAAAGGAGCAAAAGCTAAGATGGTGTAACCAACCCGTCAATGCTGTAGTCCCAACCATACCACAGTGGTTGAAATGGTCCGAGCAACCAATTTTCTGGAGTAGGGAAGATTATCCCGAAGAAATAAATGAAGCATGCAAGCTCGCGCTCGTGGTCGCACCTCAAGTCGCAGGATACAAATTAAGCAAAGTACTGATGGACGGTGGCAGCAGCATAAATATACTATACTATGAGACCTTCAAAAGGATGCATCTCCAAGAAAAACAGCTGCAGCCATCAAGGACAACATTCCACGGTGTAGTACCAGGTGTGTCGGTCAAACCGCTGGGGCGAATCAACTTGGAAGTCGCGTTCGGAACACAAAGCAACTTCTGAAGCGAGTACATCTGGTTTGAAGTTGTGGACTTTCAGAGCCCATACCTGAAGGGAATCGTAGGCAAAAAAACAAAACAATTCCTAACAACGATAACCAAAATAGCCAAGATCTATTACTACGTAGATATAAAGAAACAAAGGGAACGGTATACATACCCTTGTAGACTATAAGCGTCGACGATCAAAAGATCTGTTTCGATGACGATGCGTGATGAAGACGGGCGGCGAAGATGACGGTAGCGCCGACCTCAAGGTCGTGTAGAGGAATAAGACGTACTTCCAGTGCCACACGTGTAGCACCTCGCAGAGCTTACACACGTACGGAAAAGATGACAACCTCCGGGCTCCGATCCAACCGAAGCAGCGGAAGCAGAAGACTTGGACCGGAGAAACCAGCAGCACGGCGGTGTGTGTATGGTGGAGAGAACTCTCTCAAACCCGTACGCAGCTCCATTTGCGGAACCACGCTTGAGGTAGGAGAGAAAGAGAGAATTGTGATGAATTTCCAAGGCATACGGCACCTCCTTATATAGGTGGAGGAGGGCTGCCACCCTCCGTGGCCGGGCAGTGTGGGACTAATCCCACAAAAAGCCACGACCCAAGAGGGTGCGCTGGCCCTAGGTGGGCCCACCTAGGCCTCCTCCTCGGTGCGACTCACTTGGGGGAAATTCCCCCCTTATGGGCCCTCTCCACATGGGAGAGACCCATTTAAGGTTGAGCTGCCAATAAATTTGAAAATAATAATAAAAAAAAATAATCATTAATTACACTAATTAATATTAAATACATATTATTTAATTTATTCGAGCTCCGAAAACTATTTCGTCGCCCTCCAAACTTCTTCGGAAATGACCCGGAACACTTCCGGTGTTCTTCTCTCTATTTTATTTTCTACGTCCAATCTAAATAAACGTCACCTACCCTTAAGTGTGTCACCCTAGCGGTTCGGGAACACTCCAGACATGATCGAGACACGTTCTCTGATAAATGACTATCAGCTGTGGCTGGATAGCCGTGACAGTCCCTGTGCGTCCACGATTGTCTTTTTATCGTTTGAACCTTAGACGTCTAGTTTCAACATTTTGCCTAGCGATACTTAGATTGTCCGAGACTCGTTCTCCGGTATCACAATTACCGAGCTTGATCTCGTCACTTGACAATTCTATCTTTACTCGTCTGTGATATTACATCCCCGTGACCTAGTTACATGCTTGCAAGGTCATTGATGTAATCTCACCGAGTGGGCCCAGAGTATCTATCCTGCTATGTGGATTGGCAAATCCTGCTCTTGATCACTCGCCTCTCCCATTTCTTTTGGATACTCGAAAGGGACACCTTTATTGTCACGCTAAATAAGACATGACGTTTGATGCAATCAAAGCACCTTCCAGAAGCAGCGATTAGATATGATCTCACGGTCAAAGGTATGAACACTACGTTTCTATATATCTTGGGTGTGTGTCCATCACATCATTCACCTAATGACATGACTCCATTGTCAATTGACATAAATGTCCATGATCAGAAAACCTTGATCATCGGTTGCCCAATGCACTGGAATAGAGACTACTAGGGACCTGGTTGTTTACATACCACACGTGCATTAATGTTTCCTCTTAATACAGTTATAGCATGGTACAAAACTTATTACGAACAATTGAGATATGGCAAATAAAATATCTTTATTAATTGCCTCTAGGGCATATCTCTTTCAGTCTCCGACTTGCACTAGAGTACAATTTAATCTAGTTTACAACTTGGTAAAAGCTTAACACGTATAGCAGTATGGTGCATGCTTGTCTCGTGGAAGAGTAATTCAGTCAACAAATCTCCCACATTGAGATATGTATGTGCTTTGCAACACTTCTATGTCACCTAGTTTGACATCATCCCGTATCTTATGATAACGGTGAAATACATGTTTGTCGATGGAGTGAGACTCGAAACTTTGCGTAGCATGGGCCTTAAAAGTCTAATAGATATATTAAGGGAAACCAGGCATGCTCAGGAAAACCGCTTAGTCCAATCACACTTGCTACTTCTGAAGTAGACGTATATTCCTATACCTATGTAGATTATGCGACAGTGCATTCATATGCAAATTCGCAAGCTAACCCTGTCTTTCTTCAAAACAAAGGACTTCTCCTGTATGAGATTTCTAATTGTATGGGTCAGTGTCATAACTTGCATCATCGTAACCTTTTACGGCAAGTTGTCTTTTCACTTTCACCCCATACCAGAAAACATATCTTCAGTTCTCTTTAGACACTGAAGGATATACTTAACGTTTGTTCATTGATCCATCCAGGGATCACTCTAGAACCTGTTCTTCAACCAAGAACTTGGGTCACACCAAGTCGAGCTTTCAGTATGATAGAATCTATCGCTTTAACGCCAAGATAAACTTAATATTTTACCTAGTCATGCAAGTAAGAACCTTTTGTTCGCTTGTTCTATTCTGAAACATTTCAGAATCTTAACCTAGGAAAATATTCCGACCTAATGTTATTAAGCCCCTTTTGATCTATACAAATTATAAATCTAAGGCGTAATACATTTAACTTCATCCATAAAAATTTAATCACTTAAATAATCATTTATACTTTATTAGAGGATCTGTATCATACTTAATATGTCATTACATATAAAATCAGGAATGACACCTAGGTCCCACTTAAATACGTCATCCGTATATAAGACCAGGGAATTTCTTTTAGCTCCCACTCAAATATGCCATTCACATATAAGATCAAGGAAAGCTACTTAGCTCCCACTCACTTCTTTGTAAATGCAGGTTTCTTCAACTATTTTGGACGACTCCAAAATCCTTTGATCCAATTATCAAAGTGAAGATTCCAGCTCCGATATGCTTGCTTCAGCCCATGAATGGACAACTGAAGTTTGCATACGTGTCTAGCATCCTTAGGATCAACAAAACCTACTTGTTGTACCAATTACAACTCTTCCTTAATGTTGCCATTAGGTAACACGGTTTCTTTATCCATCCATCAATTTCTTAATTGAAAATAATTGCTAGAACAATCCTAAATAGACTTAGGCATCGCCACATGAGAAAAAAATCTCGTTGTGGTCAACTTTTGAATTTGTCAAAACTCTTTTGTGACAAATCGATCCTTGTAGACGGTTGCCTTTCCGTCAGCGTCTATCTTGTATAAAATTCCATTTACTCTCAACGGCGTGAAGCCCATCAAGAAGATTTACCCAAGTCTTTAGTTGGTAATCATACATGGATTTTATCTCAGATTATATATGGCTCATAGCCATTTTTTGGACTTAGGTCTACCATCGCTTCTTTGTAGTTCGTAGGTTTGTCATGTTCTATTAACATGATGTTCATAACAAGATTGTCGTACCACACAGTGCGGAACACATTCTCATACGCCTACGACCTTAGTATGAGCTCAGAGCATCATGATCATTTATCATCAGCTTCCTTCCAGTTGTGGAGGACGATAGCGAAACGTTTTCTGTTGCGCCACTCTGATGTCTAGAGAGAAAGTTTATTAACTTCGTCTTGCTCTACTCTCTTTCCCACTTATGCCCTTTTGACAAGAAACTATTTCTTGAGTAAGGTATATTCCAGCAACAATTTTGCCTTTATTGTGAGACATGTACCCAACTAATTCTTTAGTACACTACAAAGATTTATCCGTTTTAGGTTTGATCATATCAAAACACTAAAATATCAAAACGACAATCTAGGCTAAAAGTCATGCCATCACTCATATGGTATTGCCTCCACGGATTTAGATGGTTTCTCTATTATCTAAAGTGAATGTTTTTTTCTACCATATGACTTCAATGATCACAATAATTCGATAAGAGATTTTATTCACCACACACTATTCAATAGAGTGTGATTACGACATCTTAACACACCATCATAACATTGTGGTGTTCCTTGCGACGTAATTTGTGGAACTCTTTTCACAAGTCTTCCAATGATATGCCAAACTCATAACCAAATCCTTGTTTCCTCGATCTGTATCGCAGGAATTTGATTTTCTTGTTAAGTTTATATTTCTTTCTTCACTCTGAACTTGTTTGATCTTATCAAACTTTTCAGACCAGCATTTCATTAAGTGGATATCCATATATCTACTCAAATCATTGGTGGATGATTTCCACTACACGTTAACATACTTCATTGATCCACACACATCATTATGTATGATTATCAATAAGTTAAATGCCCGTTTCCAGAAAACGGTGTCTTAGTTGTTTTGCAAGTGTCAAAAGATCAAAATCTAAGGACTTGGAGGTCCATCTGAATGGAGTTCTTAATGCATATAACATTGACATGACTTAAAACGTTAGTGCCACAATAATGTGGTGTCATTATTAAGTTTGTATCCTTTGCCATTAATGCTATAAATGTGGGAGCTACTACCATCTGGATTCATATAAGAACACTCCATTCATAATCGGTGTATGATCATTAAAGATATCACTCATAAATGTAGGATAACAATTTTGTCACTAACATATATGAATAATTGTCTCGCTCAAGGCAAGACACACTTATAACGATCATGCTAACACGCGATTAAAAGGAATTTTTTCAAATCCAATTAATCCAAAACGGTAGATGCAGAGAGAGAGAGTGTCTATGGCCATCACAACATTTTGCCTGCATCATCAACACACATTGTCTCCTCATCCTTCCAAGCTACTCAAGCAGAAAATCTTGTTTTTTCATAAAACATGACTAGTATCAAAACTTAGTCACTGCTGTGAGTACTTGTTTAGGTAAAACATTCATAACTCGTATATCATATATACACCATCATCATTGATGACTTTCCGGCGATCTGTTTCATCTTCTTGATTCTTCAACGCAATCAAGAATTCATGAAGGTGAACGATTCCTCTTGCATGACATAGTCTATGACAAACCATTTGCATCTACCAACGTTGTCTGTCATCCAGTGATCGAGCTGAGCGAGGCGTCCCAATGTCATCAAGTATGACTAATGCCACGTGCTCTTTTAATGCGAGTGTTCTCTTCCATCTTGGTTGAGAACAAAACCTGATTTACGGTGGATACAGATTATCAGTCTCAGCGACCATTCTAAAATGTTCGCGATCTATCAACACACGCACCCACAGTTCATTCTCTATGGCAGAAATCATAGCATACACTGGACTATGATGGAATTATCCGCACAGAACTTGATAATCCAAATTATCCTTTCGTTAGCAGAATCTCCGGATTTATCTCTTAGCGGGTTTTGTATCATATAAAGCTAAAGGTTTGAAACAAGGAGTATCCTCAAGCTACGGTATAAAACTATGAAGTTTGGACCCAACCTTTTAAGTTTCTCAATCGCAGGGATGCGCCTAAGTTTAAAAGGTCTATCGAACATGTTATTATCTACAAAGGTTTTGCAAAACATAAAGACTTTGTTCATAATAAAATATGGGTTCAAGTTTTAATAAAATAAAACTACCAGAACTCCCACTCAAAACGAACATCCCTCGTATCGTTTTAGTGATTACACGATCCTCATCCGATACACTATCCCCGATCGTCATGACCGATAGCATAGCTTCAAAGGTAGACATCAATATGTCAATCACAACAACTATGTGACTCGTGCTTAACCTTTCGGTCACTGTGTTCTGAGGCCATGTTTGTACATGCTAGGCTCGCCATAATAACCTATAGTGTATTGCTTGTGCAACGTGGCTTACACCCACGGTATGCGAACGCAGATGCGTCTGACACCCGATCATCATGGCCTGCCTCGTATCGGAGAACTTTCAGTGGTGCACGCTATAGGGAGAACACTATATGGTATTTTGGAGTGATCATCTTATATTACTACCGCCGTGTAACTAATATATAACATATATATATATATATACACAATATAAGATGCACACAATAACATAACATCAAATGTAATGCGACATGATATGGTCCTTGCGCCAATGGTCTCCTTTGCGCCGACAGTTTATAAACAATTCATAAAACTTACCGTGACCATATCACATTGCCCCTGCAAAATAAAGTTAGACACTTTCTACTTTATCTTTTGCATATTTTACGTGGCTTAGGGCTTTCGTAAATAGAACCGCTTTCATACCTACGAACCTACAACCACAACACCGATCAAATAATTGTCTCTATTATACCCCTTTCAGGGCCCTCCATTGTAAATGCAATATCAACTATTATAAGAGAGACAGACACCCGCCAGCCGCATATATGGTGTAAACCATATGTATTGCGGAACCAGTCTCGCGTAAGAGTACACGTAAGGTCAGTCCGGGCCGCTCCATCAGACAATGCCGTGATATAAACAAGTACATGCTAGCGGGTAACAAATATAGAATCGATGCCCACATTCAACATGTGTTCTAAAAACCGTACAACTATATCTACGCATAGACTGGCTCTGATACCACTGAAGGGAATCGTAGGCAGAAAACAAAAAAAAATCCTAACAACGATAACCGAAATAGCCAAGATCTATTACTATGCAGATATAAAGTAACGGAGGGAACGGTATACATACCCTTGTAGACCGTAAGCGTCGACGATCAAAAGATCTGTTTCGATGACGACCCGTGATGAAGACAGGCGGCGAAGATGACGGCGGCGCCGACCTCAAGGTCGTGTAGAGGAAGAAGACGTACTTCCAGTGCCACATGTGTAGCACCTCGCAGAGCTTACACACGTACGGAGAAGATGACAACCTCCGGGATCCGATCCAGCCGAAGCAGCGGAAGCAGAAGACTTGGACCGGAGAAACCAGCAGCACGGCGGTGTGCGTATGGTGGAGAGAACTCTCTCAAACCTGTACGCAACTCCATTTGCGGAACCACGCTTGAGGTAGGAGAGAAAGAGTGAATTGGGATGAATTTCCAAGGCATAGG
Source organism: Poa pratensis (assembly GCA_947311845.1). Taxonomy (NCBI): domain Eukaryota; kingdom Viridiplantae; phylum Streptophyta; class Magnoliopsida; order Poales; family Poaceae; genus Poa; species Poa pratensis. The sequence goes on along the minus strand of CAMZMU010000081.1, from coordinate 27,155,171 downwards.
GCACCTCCTTATATAGGTGGAGGAGGGCTGCCACCCTCCGTGGCCGGGCGGTGTGGGACTAATCCCACAACTAGCCACGACCCAATAGGGTGCACCGGCCCTAGGTGGGCCCCTTGTGGCCCACCTAGGCCTCCTCCTTGGTGCGGCTCACTTGGGGGGGGATTCCCCCCTTATGGGCCCTCTCCACATGGGAGAGGCCCATTTAAGGTTGAGTTGCCAATAAATTTAAAAATAAATAAAATAAAACATATATTTAATCATCAATTACACTAATTAATATTAAATACATATTATTTAATTTATTTGAGCTCCGAAAACTATTTTGCCGCCCTCCGAACTTCTTCGGAAATGACCCGGAACACTTCCGGTGTTCTTCTCTCTATTTTATTTTCTACGTCCAATTTAAATAAACGTCACCTACCCTTAAGTGTGTCACCCTAGCAGTTCGGGAACACTCCAGACATGATCGAGACACGTTCTCCGATCAATGACTATCAGCGGCGGCTGGATAGCCGTGACAGTCCCTGTGCGTCCACGAATGTCTTTTTACCGTTTGAACCTTAGACGTCCAGTTTGAACTTTTTGCCTAGCGATACTTAGATTGTCCGAGACTCGTTCTCCGGTATCACGATTACCGAGCTTGATCTCGTCACTTGACAATTCTATTTTTACTCGTCTGTGATATTACATCCCGTGACCTAGTCACATGCTTGCAAGGTCATTGATGTAATCTCACCGAGTGGGCCCAGAGTATCTATCCTGCTATGTGGATTGGCAAATCCTGCTCTTGATCACTCGCCTCTCCCACTTCCTTTAGATACCCGAAAGGGACACCTTTATTGTCACACTAAATAAGACATGATGTTTGAAGCAATCAAAGCACCTTCCAGAAGCAGTGATTAGATATGATCTCACGGTCAAAGGTATGAACACTATGTTTCTATATATCTTGGTTGTGTGTCCATCACATCATTCACCTAATGACATGACTCCATTGTCAATTGACATAAATGTCCATGATTAGGAAACCTTGATCATCGGTTGCCCAATGGACTGGTATAGAGGCTACTAGGGACCTGATTATTTACATAACACACGTGCATTAATGTTTATGAGACATGACAAATAAAATATCTTTATTAATTGCCTCTAGGGCATATCTCCTTCAATACCATGCGCTGTTTGGCAGAGCAGCATTCGCAAGATTCATGGCAAGACCATGCTATGTATATCTGAAGCTCAAAATGCCGGGCCCCCATGGAGTCATCACAATCGATGGTGACAGAAACATAGCACAAGAATGCGAGGAGGGCGACAAGGCCATGGCCAGAGCGGCTTGCGTCGCAGAAGGCTTGCATGTTCACGAGCCACAACAAGGCTTCAATGACATCGTGAAAGCCAAATGGCACCTGCCTGACCTGCGACTCAAGCTAACAGCCAACAGAGAGGCGAGAAAAACAAGAGCCACCGAATAGCAGAAAGAATAAGAAGGGAAAATCCCAATTTAGTATCGCGAGTCGCTAACAGCGACTGCAAACGAACCACTCAGGGTTCAAAATATCAATTTAGAGCCACTCAGGGTTCAGCTATCAAAAACAAATGACAATCAGGTCATCCTTTTTTTAGCAAGGAATAGAAAACTTGCGTATGTATCAAAACTGATCGCCACATAGGCACGATCTCTTCAGATGTATCAGAATATGATTATGAAATAAAGCCGGCACCTCTGCTATGCAGGAGGATGTCGTTTCACCTCAAATTATCTATTGAGTCGATGAGTCTTTTATTTTCTTTAATCATTGGTTCCTTGGGGGTTTGTAGCTTTATGAGCGTGGCTTGTTACCTTGGAATCGCCAAACTAGTGACATTATCGTGATTATACTCAACCTTAACTCGGATGCAACTTGCAACATGTGACCAAAGTACTGGGGGTGCAGTGTCAATCGAGTTTGATTGCCTATCATTGACGCTCTCGACCCTGAACACGCATGTTACCCTAGGAAATACTGAGTCACGCAAGGGTCTGAGTAAGGGATAAACCGAGATAAATCATAAGGACCAAACCATAGGTTGCAACTTCGTACTGACTAGAGTACCAAACATTAACCATTGTATCAAGAAACACTTCCAAGTTATTACAAGCCACTAAGTGCTAAATGACTCTAGCAATGTTTTTCTCACTTTTTTCCCAGCTTTTTTCTTTTGGGACGGAGGCATTGGCGGCTTACCAGGCTTGGTGGGAGGAATAACAGCAGCAGACTCGCTTGGAGTATCGACAGTCACAGGAATGGCGGCGGATGAGCTTGTCACACCTGCAGGAGAGCCTTTGCCTTGCGAAGTTGACTGCCCGGCTGATACTGTTGGCAGCCTCTCAAATTTCTGCCATCTGGATGATATTTCCCCAAATAGGTGGCCAGGTCAACCCCATCGACGAGCTGGGTAGCATGCCCATGCAAACTCTTCCACGTGGTGAGATACTCCTCCGGCTTGAACTCCGTGCCATCCGATTTCTTTTGCGACCTACCTTGAGATACCTTGGCAGCATCAAAGGTCGGGTAATATGTCTTCGTCAAAGCAAGCACGCGGAACAGGCTTGAAGGGAAGAAGCTTTTTGGATAGCTGCTTTGCAGACTCGCAAGTTTTCCGCACAAATTCACGGATGTGGTCAAGTTGCTCCTGGGTGCGCCCATGAAGAAGTGGAGAATCCTCACCTACAGAATAGGGTTTATCAATGAGCACATTTGCACGTACAAGAATTCAATAAACAAGAAAAAACAATAGCTTGTGAAGCGTACCAGACAGCTCCTGAGTCATGATGCACACAAGGCCATGAACAAGGTTGGAAGAGTCGGAAACCTTCTTCAGCTCTCTGCCCTGCCTGGACAGCTCCTTCTCGAGGCGGTCAATCTCAACAGCTTTAAGCCGCGTGTCCTCATTAAGATCAGTAATGGCATCTTTCTGGGCGCAGATCTGGCGGTCTTGATCACCAATTCTCTGTTGGGCTTTCTCCTCAAAAATTTTAAGCTGCAGCTCAGCTGACTTGGTCTGTTCAGAAAGTTTGTAGCTCTCATCAGTGAGCTCGCCGATCGTAGCATCCTTCTTCTTGATATACTCTTCACGCTGACAGAGGAGCTCTCGAAGCCAATCCAACTCAGCAGGAGCTTGTTGAAGACTGCTCTCTAATGATTGCTTCTCGTTTAGCATAGCCTGCAATTCCTCCTGTGAAAACAAGTAAAAAATAAGTCGCCATGAAGAGTTGAGCTACAAGATGCGAGTTGTTATTACAATTGCAAAGTGACAGGACAGAAAGAAGCATCAAGTTTACTTTTGGTCCAAAGCAATAACTCGATCCTTGGAGGCTAGAGACACCTATATGGCATGATGCAGAGGGTAAACTAGGATGTTACCTTGTGAGCAGCAGATAGACAGAGCAATGCTTCACGCAGTTCGGCAGCCTGCTTATCACTGGACGCGAGGATGGCCTGCGCCAATTGATCAGCGCGACTTGAGGAAGAGGAAGACGCAGCTCCAGTATGCGGCACAAGCGGCATCTGATTATTATTGAGATTCGTCGCAGGCGGCTCAACTAGCTGCTCCTTAGGATCTTCAGCCGCCTTGTCTCCAACTGGTGGACAAGTTTTTTCTACGTTCTGGATGGCGGCCAGGGCAGTACCATTCTCCATGGCCGTCTCTTGGGCAGCCGCAGTATCAATAGCAGCAGCAGTGGGCGCGTCGTCAGTAGTCGCGATGCCTTCTTTCGCTACAGCCTCAGTATCAATAGGAGCCGCCGATGGCGGCTCAACTGCGACCTCTGGGACGACTTCCAAGTCAGCCGCAATCGCATCATCAACCTTGGATCTATAAAAAGATAGAAGTTCATATAAAAAGGACATACAACAGAAAAAGACTTGTGAGCAGGGAAGAAAGCTGCTAACCCTGGTGCCATCCTGATGTTGAGAGCAAGATTGTCACTTGAAGGGGAAGACAAGGTTTGGAGCCCAGAATCTGCAAGACAAAGACTTACACGTCAATATAAACAAAAGTGAAGATATACAAATAAGATGCCAAGACAAATAGAATTACCAGAGTTAACTCCCATGTCATCATCGGTGGAGGCGGTGGCTCTAAACACGCGCCTGGTGGCAGAAGAAGTCGCAACCTCAGAAGGCTTGCGACGTTTGATGATCTCAGGGTACTCAACAGCCCTGAGTTCTGGTTCCTCTCGACATAGCCTCTTCGAGGCCCTGCGAGGAGTCGGGCCAGCCACGGCAGAGGGGCTGGCGGCTGGTACGGGACTCTCGTCCTCTTCCAGCTTAGTGAGTCGCGACCTAAGCCAGCGGTGACGACAGAAGGGATATCAACATTGTCACTGCCTTCCAAAGCAGGCTGTAGCTTCTTCCTTGGGGCACGCTTGGCAGCAGCGGTGCCCGGGCCGGCCGCAGGAGCCGACCAATAACTTTCATCAGCCTGGTGCAAACACAAGCCAAATTACTTGGAGAAGCAAAAAGGTGATGCATGTATTGAGTGAATATGACAGCTAGATGGCAAAGAAGTTTACCTCGAAATGCTTGTTGGTCACACTAAAAGGGGGGGAGCCCCACCTTGTCAAAGGAGACGTTTTTCTCCTCGGTCACACGGCAGATAAAATCTACCCATTCTTCACTCTTCCAGTCCTTGGCAGGGACGCGATCAACATCCCCAGGGAGGCCCGAAATCTAAGGAGCAGATTGTGCCCGCAGAATGGGGAACAGCCCGTTATTGAAGGAAAAGAAATATTATGATAAGATTGAGAAGACTAAGAAATAAGTCGCACGCTGCGTTGTGGCCTTAAGTCGGCACAGTGCTAAAAAAGCACATGGATCAGAGATCGGCCAGGACGTTCAAGGCGCGGCTTACCAAATGAACCCAGCAGCTGGAGGTTTCTCTCCCATGAAGTCCTGACCGATCTTGGGGGCTAATGTCGGGAATACTTAATGGGTTAACCCGCGGTCCACGAGTGAAATGTGGCTTATGGTGAGTTCACGGCCGCACCGTCAACGAGCTTGCACGAAGATGGGCCGACATAAAGGATCGCAGCGTGCTAAGAGAAGGATCTGGAAATCGAAGATAACTTGACTTGGAAGGCACAAAGATTAGTCTCCAAGTAATATTCTTTTAACCTAGCGAGCCTCCGGGTATATAAGGAGGACACACAGGAGAGGCTCTCAAGTCTCGAACCCTAGAACTCAAGGCGAGTACCGAGATCGGATCGCCTCCATTGTAACACCATATACACATATCAATTCCAATCTAGGATAGGCAGGAAGTAGGTCTTTACCTCACATCGAGGGGCTAAACCTGGGTAAACATTGTCTTCTTCGTGCCCTACGATCTAAGCTCGGAGATGATTGACTCGCGTAATCCCATACCTACGAAGTCATCCATGACATCTGACATGACAAACCCACGACAATCATGTCTAGAGTGATCCCGAACCATAGGGTGGCACACTCAAGGGTAGGCGACAGTTTTATAAAGATTGGATATAGGAAGAAAATACGAAGAACACCGGAAGCGTTCCGGGACATGTCCGATGATGATCGGACGGCAACGGAATAGGTTTCGGAACTCGAATAAATTAAATAATATGTATTTAATATTAATTAGTGTAATTAATGATTAAATATATTTTTATTTAATTAAATTCGGATTTAATGGGCAGCCCACCTAAATGGGCCTTGACCGGAGGTCAAAGACCCACTTAGGGGGCCGAATCCCTTGAAGAAGGGAGGGGAAGGCCGGCCGGCCTAGGTGGGCCACATGGGGCCCACCTCCACATGGGGCCCACCTAGGGCCGGCGCAACCCCCATGGTGCGGCTGGCCATGTGGATTAGTCCCACATGGCTAAGCCACCAGGGGTGACGGCCTCCCTCCTCCTTTATATATGGGTGCCCCATGGCCTTTGATGGATCCAATTCTCTCTCTTTCTCTCATCGTTTAAGTTGTGGCTCCGCAATTGGAGCTGTGCACGGCTTGAGAGAGTTTCTCCACCATACGCACACCGCCGTGCTGCTGTGTCCAAGTCTTCGCTTCCGCTGCATCGCTGGATCTGGAGCCCGGGGGTCGTCGTCTACACCATACGTGTGTAGAGCTACGAGTGTTACACGTGTGGCACTGGAAGTACGTCTTCTTCCTCTACACGACCTTGAGGTCGGCGCCACCGTCGTCTTTGCCACCCGTCTTCATCACGCGTCGTCATCGAAACAGATCTTTTGATCATCGACGCTTACGGTCTACAAGGGTATGTATACCGTTCCCTCCGTTACTTTATATCTACATAGTAATAGATCCTGGCTATTTTGGTTATCCTTGTTAAGATTTTTTTTTGTTTTCTGCACACGATCCCCTTCACATTATATCCATATCAGAGTTCCATTCGAAGTTCAACTTCCACCATAAGTTTTTGCTGAAATCACATTCAAAGAAAAGATGCATGAATTCCTCATTATATCCTTCTATGCATAGAACACAATCATATGACTCAATTATGAAATTCTTTCGGCTAGAAGGTCTCTAGTATTTAGTCTGTCTTGTAACAGCAGCCGAAAAGGATCTTGTGTTTGGGCAGAATAGAAGATTTTTAGATCCATCTCATTGGTGTAGGAGCAAGCTCAGTAGGAGAAATGGCCGCATAAACTCTTTTACATGAGTAGTTCTTATTAGTATTTTCCATCTGCTAGATCTCTGTGGATGAGTTATCACCTCTAACATTCAGCAGTCCATCAAGTTGATCACATTGCTGGGCAGCTATCATAGAAAGAGGCAGATGAGACATGCCAAAAATCTGCTCATCACAGCAAATGGTCACAGCCTTCTTAAGTGAAATATTCTGGTCCTTTGCAAATGAACAGAGATGTGGTAATTTAGTTCTAAGCAACTCATATGTCCATTTATCCATCCATAATCTGATAGTATTTCCTTCTCCAGGTGTACATGCAGCCAATTCCAGAAATGTGTTCATAATTTTAATGCAATCCTTCCACCATAAGGATCCACATGGACCAGCAATCTGTGCTAACTTCCCACTAGAATAATGAGCTTGCCAGATAAGATTTACCCATGGAATATCTGATTTATTCATGAACTTGAACAAGTGTTTCTTCATCAGCAAAGCAACATTTTGAGCTCTTGGATTCAAACACCTAGCCCACCAGAGCTCTTAGGTTTACACACATTCTCCCATTTAACCAAACATTTTACTTTTTCATGAATGTACTTTCCTCTCCAAAAAAACCTCTAGTTGATCCTTCAACATAATCAAGAAATCCTGGGGTAGTTTCAACATACACATGGCAAAGTTAGGGATAGCAGTGATGATACTTTTAACAACAACCAACCATCATAAGATAATGTATCCGCAATCCCAACCAGTCTTCTGTCAATTCTGTGGAGGATGCCAATTAAATCTTCCATTCTTGGCTTTGTGGTGCCCATAGGCAGACCTAGATAGGTGAACGACGTTGATTCAACTTTACAACCAAATGATAAAGCAAGTTCATTACTTCTGGCCTCAGTCACATTAATAGGTGCCATGGATGACTTATGAAAGTTAACTTTTAGGCCAATGGACACAGAGAAGTTTTCCAAGATTATTTTGAGCCTTCCTAGCTGATCTGGGCAGGCTATCAAGATAAGTGTGTTTCATCAGCATATTGAATAATAGGGTAATCTAGTCCATATGAACTTTCCAATGGAAGATCAAGCTGTCCATCTCTCCATGCTTCATTTATCACATATTGCAGCAATTCAGAATTTGATACAAATAGAAGTGGTGAAAGAGGATCCCCCTTCCTTACACCTCTCAGACAATTAATCTTCTTTCCAGGAACACCATTAAGCAGAACATATATGGAAGCCGAAAAAAGAATGGATCGAATCCAACCCACCCATTTATCTCCAAAACCCAAATGCTTCAGCATTAGCAAAATGGAACTATATTCCACTTTATCAAAAGCCTTCTCAAAATCAAGCTTGAGAATGACAATTTCTCTCTTAGATTTATGGCTTAAGTAGATATATTCAAAAGCCCAGGCAAGACAGTCATGAATAGTCCTGCTTTTAATAAAGCCATATTGGTTCTTAGGGATTGCAGGAATAATCACCTTTTGCATACGATTTGCCAGCAGCTTAGTGAGGAGCTTCAAAGTGAGACTGACAAGAGAGATAGGTCTATAATCATTTATGAATACAGGGTCAGCCTTTTTTGGAATAAGGGTAATGAAAGCAGTGTTAATGCTATGAATGTCCAGATTTCCATCATAAAAGATGAAACAGAGATTATAAAACTTCTCCTTAACCTGCTCCCAACATTTCTTCAGAAATGCACCATTAAATCCATCTGGCCCTGGTGACTTATCCGAAGGCATATTTTTAACAATCCCATCAATTTCCTCCTTAGTGAATGGCAGCTCCAATGCTGAGAAATCAATATCAGGATTCAGTGTGATGATTCTCTGCAGGTCAAACAACATCACAAGATTATCAGAAACTCCAATCCGTTTCTTACATGCATGCTAGATTACTGCAGCCTTGGCCTCATAATCACAGAGGATACTCATCATCAGTGGTGATGTTAGCAATTAATTGCTTCTGAAGGTCTTAGTAGCATAGGTGTGGAAAAATCTTGTGCTTTCCCTCCCAACTTGACCCATCTAATTTTGCTCTGCTTTTCCAATAAATCCTCTTAGCTTCCAATAGATGTGCCAAATGAGTTTTGAGGGATTTTCTAAAATTCTTCTCAAGGACAGAAAGCTGTCTCTGATCCTCCAAACCATCCAACAATGAGCTAGTACGAAGCTACAAGAATCAATGACCTTGTTTAACTGTGAAAAAATTCTGCTCCATTTTTTGAGTCCATATCTTAACGATTTCAGTCTAGCAGTAATGTCCTGAGCTGCATTTCAATAGACACCAGTATGCTACCGTTACTCGTGACAATATTAGTGAATCCTTGAAATTCCTCCAGTAGTCCTCAAATCTAAAAATTTGGGCCTTTGGGATATCATGTTCCAATTTGAATTTGAATTGGTGCGTGGCCTGAAGAGAGCTTAGCAAGTGGGGTAGCAAAAGTATTGGGGAAAGTGGCAGTCCAGCTGGCTGAGGTAAAGATCCAGTCAAGTTTCTCGAGTAGAGGATTTTCCTACATGTTGCTCCAAGTATAGGATCTTCCTTTCAATGGTATCTCCACTAAGTCATGTTGAATGATAATTCTATTGAAAAGAAGCATAAAAACAAAACCTGTTCAGGCCAAAACTGTTAAATCTACACAAGCTATCCTTTGTCGCGACCCATTAGCAGCCACTCAATGCCTATTTTGCTTATTTCTTTGTTCTGTTCTTGACGACGTCAATGGTGGGTCCGTGCGAAATAAATTATCTATGAATACGTAAACAATACAGAGAAGCATTTAAGATGGCGGAAACATACATAAAATGCATGGTTTGACAAAATGATGCCCATTTTATAGGGTTTGACAAAATGACACATCATTGTTTCACTGGCACGTGGATCGTTAGGGCCTACTTGTCAATGACAAAAAGAGTGTCATTTGGGTCAAGGTGCAATCGCGGGGGGGGGGGGGGGGGGGGGGGGGTGGGGCATATCCGCATCTGTCCTTCGTATTTTGCCACTTCCCATCTCGACGGCCAGGACACTGCTTGCCTTTCGCAATTACGGTCGGGCACGGGTGCGGATGCACTCGTTATGTAAAACATTTTTATTTTTTTCTAAAATGTCAAAAAAATCCCAATAAAATTCTGCATATGCATCATGACATTTATGTTAGCACAAAAAGTTTCGCAAAGAAAAAACATTCTTTCTGACCTGTGCAAAAAAGACAAATAACGCGAAACGTTTTGTGCTATCATAAAATGTCATCTAGTATATCCGAAAATTTTATTTAGAATATTTTGACATTTTGAAAAAAGTTTTTTCAGTAGTGGGTGCATCTAGAACTAGAAGCTGATATGGATTTCCCATTGTTTACATCACTACATGGGGAGGCAGGCCGGTATCAGATTCCACGCGTGACGCATGAGCCATAGGATGTGTAAGACTTGAAAGTCCCAAATGAAAATGGGATAATTGAGATCCCACTTACATATCCTTAATGATATGGATATCAAACTGTCAATCGGCTTCACATTAGAAACCACGCACGGGGACACAATCTTCTTCAAACAAATTTGATCCCAAGTATTAATCCAAACTTCTATCCATGTACACGATTTACAGTTGAGATTGGGCTCTCCATGCGTACTCAGGGGTTGGTCAGTCCTCATGGTACAGACGCTGTTGCTGCTGCCACTCGAGGATCACCGAGCGGAGCCCCCTGTTTGGGGTGAGCTCGCGGTGCGCGAGCTTCACGTTCGTCATCGGCGACGTGTCGTGCCCGCTGTCAAGCCACCCTCTGATCGCTTCGGCTTCGTACGTGAAGCCGTCTGCCGCAATGTGCGGGTCATTCATCATCTCCTGTTAACACAGTAATAATTTGGTCAGATTTTATCTGAACCGTCTGATCATGGCGGGCATTGTCACGTCGTCATCTACCTGAAAGATCGGACAGAGGAAGTAGGACGGCGTGGACGCGTCATCCGACGACGCTGCTACGAACGTCGGCCGCCGGACCGTCATTGAGGCAGCTTTCATCAGGGGCTCCACCACCACCCACACCTCTGCGGCGAGATCCGGCCTGCGCCTCCTGCTCATCTCGGCGCACCTCAGGCCGAGGTGCGCGAGCTGGTTCGCCTGCACGAACGGCCAGCTCCCGGCGGAGGGATCGATGATCGAGTGCAGATCCCCCTTGTCCATCGCATCCTCCACCACATCGGCTATCTTCTGCGGTGGCCTGCCCGTCAGGAGCTGCAGGATGATGATGCCGAAGGAGTACACGTCCGAGCGCGGCGTCAGCTCGCCGGTGGACATGAACTCCGGGTCCATGTATGCGAAGGTCCCCCTGGGCGTGGTCGTTCGGTGCAGCTTGGTGGTGGTGCTGGAGGCGTTTGACTGCATCAGCAGGCGGCAGATGCCGAAATCCCCCAGCTTGCTGACAAGGTTGGCGTCGAGGAGGATGTTGGCCGGCTTCAGGTCGCCGTGGACCACCGGGTGCGGCTTGTTGGAGTGGAGGAAGGTCAGAACCGAGCACATCTCGGCGATGATCCTGGTGCGCACCTGCCATGTTAACGGCGGCGTGTTGTTCGTGCAGGTGAGCCGGTCCTCGAGGCTGCCGTTCGGGAGGAACTCGTACACCAGGCCGAACGCCTCCCGGCACGACCCGATCAGGGTGACGAGGTTCGGATGCCGTACTCTGCTGAGGACAGAAACCTGCAACGGTGCCACTGCAGAATTAGACACCACCGACTCTGCAAAACCGATGTCAACGATGATCTTTTGAAGAGTTAGTTACCTCTTGATGGAATTCTGGCTGCCCCTGCCTGCTCTCAGGATGCAGCAACTTTATAGCCACGGTTGTGCTGCGAAGTGAGCCTTTGTAGACACACCCGAACCCACCTTCACCGATCTTGAGCGCTTCATCGAAGTGTCGAGTTGCCTGTTCAAGCTCAGAGGCAGAGAACTCGGTGTTTAGTGCTTCGGCCGGCGTCGAAATTCTCTGCTCGTTCTTCTGGCGCAACTCTTCAGCCGCAGTCACCGCATCATCCCTCTCTTGTTGCAGCTTCTCTTTGTCTTCTTGGAGCTCTTCTAGGAGGTGCTTGCTTATTGCCACCTTCTGTTTGTGGTCTTCTACAGAAGACTCCATCTCTGTTATGCGCTGCTCCAACATGACCTTCTCTCCTTCTGCGTCAAGTAGTGCATTGTATATCGTCTCACACTGAATCTTCGTTTCTTTGATCTCCCGTGTCTGTCTGACAAGTGTCTCCTCTATTGTTTTCCGCTGTCTGACCTCGTGATGATACAACTTCTCCAACTCCTTGGCCTGTAAGAGTATCTTGTCTTTAGATGGTTTTAATTCAGACGCTTTACAATCTGAAGTATGCGCCTTAAAAGAACTTAATTACGCTTGTTCTTTGAAGCAGAACCAGTTACCTTTTGAAGAGCTGAAAGCAGACCAAGTTCTGCTTTTCGGCGCTTGGTTGATTCTTCGAACACTTCTTTCTTAGATTCTTGACATTCGCGGAGAGCCTCTTCAAGTCTACCGTAAATATCTGCACCTAGACTCTCCTGTATGGCACAAACACATCAGTTATCTGTTGCATTTCACTAGGTCATGTCATTTCGTTGGTTATTAATCTTGTGGGATAGTAGCTAGGGGGTACGTACGATCCCATGAGGAGGTGAAAAATGGTCATCGTCAGACTCGTGCATTGGAGGAGGCATTGCTGATCCAGAGACACTGATTGCATCATCATTCCTTGATAAATTGTACCAGGAGCCTAGCGATCTCCTCCCATATTCATCCCATGAATCCATAGAGCTCAATTGTGTTCTTGTCGGCGTGCCATTCATATTGAGTTCTAAAGGTTCCAATAACTGAGATGGTGTACCGCCAGCTTCTCGAGAGGGATGTTGTGTCATGTCTGATCTCGATCTGTTCAGATCCTGCCATGGATTTCCATTTGAGCTTGGTACTTCACTCTCTGAGTGGTGAGTCCTGACTGATCTCATATGGCTGGAAATGCTGCTTGCTGATAATGATGATGCAACAGTGCTTGCGGGCGATGGCGGTATCACAAGAACGGCTGTGTTTGCTTCCCTGCAGCATTGAACCATTGGCAGGTAAATGTTAACACATTTTCATATGGTGTTCAATGCACTGTACTGCGATTATAATATAATAGAAAACTAATCAACCTATCTTTTTTAGGTTGGTGGCTTAAGCTTACCTGGTACATATAAGTTGTCCTTTACATGTAAACCATATCTTACATGATGGGGCTCCTGCCTCCATCATTCTGAGTGATGTCTTGGACTTTGGTACTTTCAGTTTCCTACAATTGCAGTAAAATGTTATGTTTGCAACCGTAAAATGTCAGTTCAAAAAAAAAACCGTAAAATGCCTGTTTTTTTCTCATTTGTTACTAGTTACATACATGGATTGGTGCAAATCAGGAACAAACAAAAAATTACACCACAATTTAAATTTGTAATGTGCGGGCTAATAATGTGTATCACTTCGTTATGATATTTTGCAGATCAAAACTATCAAAATAGGGTATGTTAAGAGAACTATCAGGTGTTTGATCCATACTTTGAGTAATGTCTGTCTGATACTGCTCCCATGACAAGCTTGGTGATGCCATGAAGGGCAATAAGCTCCTCAAGTCCTTCAGCAACATCATCATTCTCAATTATTATCTTCTCACAGCTGACCTATGATAGCAAAATGATAAAAGATAATTATGCAATCAGTATACACACATACTTCTTAAATTCTCCTATTTGGCGAGTGCATACTGGATTATTTGGTGGCAAGTATAAGGCACATCCCATCTTAGGTTGAGGCTGACTAGAAATCCAAAATAAATTCTTCCTGAACTTACGGATTACTCTACCTATGTATAAACCTTGAAATTAAAATTCAATTCATAAGAGTGAAAAGAGAAAATATACCTTTTTATATTTCTACAGACTCTGAGTTTGAAGTTAATTTTAGATTTTTATTTGTAACAATACCCATGACTGCCCATATAATATATAAAATCCCCAAATAATTTCCTGTTTTTTTTTCTTTGCGGATACAAATAATTTCATGTTGATTCTATGCCTGAACCAAAGCCCGGATGTACAATGTGTTGCCTTATTTGGTTTTTACGAAACAGAGAGAGCAGATGTAGGGAAGCAAACCTTGAGTCTTGTGCATAGCATAACATATTCATCTAGTCTTCCCAATGCCTTTTCCAGCTCGTACTCTCTGTGTTCCTTGACCTGTTCTGGATTCATCTTGGTATAATGAACTTTTGCTCCCACTGGAATAACAGAAATACAATGGGTTCACAAGGTGATAAAGACAAATCCTGTTAAGCAAAATAGGCCATGTGCGAGTTTGTGACTGCAGAAATGTAGGATTCATTTTTTTCATTTAATTTTTTTGCGAATATTTATGCATGCTGCTACCCTGTGTATCAATAATGCTAGATTGACACCAAATGGGGGAGTTTTCATAAGAAAGTTAACTGTGCGACTGAACTTAAACTTGGCGCACAGAGGCAGGTGGAGTTTGTTTTTGCAGCGGTGAAAAACAAGATATTAGCTACTAGAGTGGAGACAGATTACGCACCAACCGAGGTATGCTCCCCAAAACATTCTTTAAGATTGCGACATTGGCTCTCACCTTAAATTTTAAGAGATGTAAAATGACAAAATGAGAGAGCCCTATCGTTTGGTCTGTACAAAGTCAAAGTCAAGCATTGGCTCAGCTTTCTGTTGGCCCACGCAAAATGCAAACAAAATCACATCCACTTGTTTGACAAATAAACAATGCACCCAACAAGAATCAAAATGGTATCGGCATCGGTTTCAGCGGATACCTTCCTTCGTCAAAGAGAAATTCATGGTGGAAATAATCCAGACAACGAGGCCTTACTCATGGGGATCATCTGCGCGGGGCGGTGGACGTGAGCTAGCACGACCTGCGCGCCATCCTTGGCCAGGTTCTGCAGCGCCCACTGCAGGGTGCTCTTCCCGCGCTTGAACTCCTCGGCGACGGCCACGAACACCTTGTCCTCAGCAGGCCGGCTCGCCACCGACGCCTCGCCGCCAGTCTGGCTCACCTCCACGATCTCGTCGCCCATGTCCATGATGCTGCTCACCGATGTCCTGAAGCTGTAGTGCGACCCGCTTCCTGACGTGTCCCACCGCCTCTGAGGTGCGACGCGAGCGACTGCCTCCATCGCCTCTGGTTCCGACGCTATGAAGAACGCCGCGGTCGGGTGCTATGAACGCATTGCGTAAGCGCGTTGCAGCTCTGAGGAATCGGCCGGAGAAGCCGGAGAAAATTCTGTGGAAGTAGCTGGCAGGCTGGGCGGGGCCAACTTGGGTTGTTTGTAAATGCTTCAGACTTCACGTCAACGGTCTTCCGAACAGGATCGATGTATTTTTTTTTCTTAATGAGTGGAGGAATGTCGATCTCGAGATATCGGTCAGAGTTGAAGGCAACTAGCAAAGAACGGCCCATTGCGTGAGCGTGGAGTACGAGTCGGCCTGCCTCAATGCCTCATCGAAGCTTCGGTTTTCGGCAAGGTTTTTTTAGATAAAAGGCTATAAAGACCAGCTTTAAATTAATAAGAGTTCACGAGGAACTGCATATGTGGGATAAAAAGGAACTGAAAGCACCCCGTACACGTATAAATATGCTGAAGAAGGAGTTGGAGGAGCTGAGAAGAGGGCCTATGTCGGATGAGAACTTAGCAGAACAGAAAGATATTTTGCTAAAAATTGAAACACTTCTTGAACATGAAGAATTGCATTGGGTACAAAGAGGGAGAGCTTTGTGGCTTCGGCATGGAGATAGTAATACCAATTTTTTTCCACAATTTTGCGAATGCTCGCAAGAAGAAGAATACCATAAAGTATTTAGTCGATGACAATGGGCTGAAGTGGGAGGATCCTGATGGTATGAGCAACTTAATAAAATCCTATTTTTCCGGTCTCTTTAACTCGGAGGTGACAGAACCTGATGAAGCAGTCATAAATAAAATTAATCGCCGAGTTACGCGAGAGATGAATAACAAATTGATGGCTGCTTATACGAGAGAAGAAGTGAAAAAAGCTCTCTTCCAAATTGGTGACTTGAAAGCATCGGGACCAGATGGTCTGCATGCAGTTTTTTATAAGAGGTTTTGGTCCATGGTTGGTGATGATCTCACAGATGAGGTGTTGAAGGCTTTGAACACCAAGAAAATTCCAACGGGCTGGAATGATACCATGATAGTATTGATTCCTAAGGTTGAAAACCCGCCTCCGGTTTAGGTGGGCAGCCCGGCAAGTAGACATCCACAGGAATTAACTTATCAACTCCCCGAACAGTACTATAGGAATCCGTACTGAACATTCCCCCTGTAATAGTACAGGCTCCCATAGCAATGACGTATTTTGGTTCAGGCATTTGCTCGTATAACCTCACTAAAGAGGGAGCCATTTTCATTGTTACCGTCCCAGCTGTTAAAATTAGGTCCGTTGATAAAATCTCCCAATACAGACCGATAAGCCTTTGTAATGTAGTGTACAAGGTAATCTTGAAGATTCTGGCTAATCGGCTGAAAGTTTTGTTACCGGAGATCATTGGGGAAAATCAAAGTGCGTTTGTTCCTGGCCGACTAATTACTGATAATATTTTGTTGGCCTATGAATGTGTCCATTCGATAAAGAAAAAGAAAGGAAAGACGGGTTTGTGTGCGGTGAAATTGGATATGCACAAGGCCTATGACCGGATTGAATGGTGTTTTCTCAAGCAAGCGATGCTCAGGTTGGGGTTTGCGACAGAATGGGTCGAGTTGATCATGTCGTGCGTCTCATCTGTTAGATATTCAGTCCGTTTCAACTCGAATACTACTGAGCAGTTTTCTCCGACAAGAGGGATTCGGCAGGGAGATCCCCTCTCCCCGTATTTATTCTTGTTATGTGCGGAGGCTTTCGAGTATGTTGAATCATGCGGAGAATACAGGGGATCTTGTGGGTGTGAGGGTTTGTAAAGATGCTCCAATGGTATCACATCTTCTGTTCGCGGATGACTCGCTGATCTTAATGGAGGCTAACCGCAGTAATGCTACAGCACTCAAAAAAAATCCTTGATGATTATTGTGCAAGCTCGGGGCAGCTGGTCAATGACGCAAAATCCAGCATTTACTTTAGCCCAAACACTGGTGTTGATGACCAAGTGGAGGTTTGTCAGGCCCTAAATATTCTGACTGGGTCACTTAATGATCGATATTTGGGCCTGCCCTCTATGGTTGGAGTGGATAGATCGGATTGTTTCAAGCATCTGGTTGAAAGAGTTTTAGCAAGGATGAGTGGTTGGAAAGAAAAAATGCTATCTATGGGAGGAAAGGAGGCTTTAATTAAAGCGGTTGCACAAGCCATTCCTGTTTTTGCGATGACAGTATTCAAAATTCCGAAAAACTTGTGCAAAGGAATATGTGATGCTATTTCGCAATTATGGTGGGGGTGACAATGAGAACCACACAAAAATGCACTGGGTAGCATGCTGGAAGCTATGTATCCCGAAATCGAGAGGAGGCATGGGGTCTAGAGATTTGCACACTTTTAATAAGGCCATGCTTGCAAAACAATGTTGGAGGCTTTTAGAGGAACCGGACTCTCTTTGTGCGAGGGTGTTGAGAGCACGCTATTATCCGGACGGGAACCTGTTGAAAGCAACACTGAAACCGGGAAGTTCTTTTACTTGGCAAAGTGTGTTTGCAGGTATGGAGAATTTTAGAAGGGGCTGCATTTGGAGAATTGGAGATGGGACACAAGTAAATAGCTGGGAGGATCCTTGGGTGCCATCCAGTACAACCAGAAAAGTTTATACCCCTAAAGGTAACAATTTAATTACTAGAGTTTCAGATCTCATTGATCCGTTGACTGGCGGCTGGGATGAGGAGTTGATCAGGAGCTTATTATAGTCTGTTGATACTGTGAGGATTCTAGAGATCCCCATTGCACCACCAGGTATGGATGACTTTATTGCATGGCATCACACGAGATCAAGTTTCTTTACTGTACGGTCAGCTTATCATGCCGAATGGTCGTACCAGTTTGGTCGCCACGAGAGGAACATTATGGGTTTGGAGGATTCAGAAAATAAAACTGTGTGGTGGAGACTCTGGGATTTAAAATTACCATCAAAGATTAATTTTTTTGGATGGCGTGTTCTCCATGGTCTGATTCCATGCCGGGGAATTTTGGCTAATCGGCATATTATATCACAGAGTTCGTGTCCATTATGCAGTACCCATTGTGAAGATTTAATGCATCTGATTTTTAAATGTGGAAGAGCACAAGAAATCTGGACACATCTTGGACTACAGAATATCATACATGAAACAACTTTTCTTGATCGATCTGGTGCCATGGCGTTGGAAAATATTATCTGTATGCGAG
This sequence comes from Poa pratensis, assembly GCA_947311845.1. Lineage (NCBI taxonomy): Eukaryota > Viridiplantae > Streptophyta > Magnoliopsida > Poales > Poaceae > Poa > Poa pratensis. Next base: position 27,137,075 of record CAMZMU010000081.1, on the reverse strand, counting down.
GGCAATGGAATAATACTGGGGAGATTTGTATACCTGAACTTGCCCTTACAGCAGCTTGGTACATATGGTGGGAGAGGAGGCAGTGTGTTCATGGAGAATCTATTCATGCCACTCACCGATCAGCTATGTCTATTGGGGCTCTTGCGATGAATTTCTCAAGAGTAAGGAAGAAATCCACTCCCAGATTGAGAAAGGGATGGGTTTGTCCTCCCGAAGGTTTAATAAAGAAAATGTCGACGCTGCGTTTAAAGTGAATGAAGGAAGGGGAAGTTCAGGAGTAATTGTGCGTGACTATACGGGCAAATTTATTGCAGCTGCATGTACTTGCATACCTTTTGTATAGGACGCGGCAATGGCAGAGGCCTATGCTCTCAGAGATGGTCTCAGTTTAGCCCAGCATCTTGGATTGACAAAGTTTATTATTGAGTCTGATAACCTACAGGTTATAGACACTATGAAGGAGGGAGGTTTTTCGGCAACATCTGCAGCGGCAGTTTATTTTGACTGTTCATTACTTGTTTCAGGATTTAATCAAGTTACTTTTGAGATTGTTTGCGAGATTGTAATGTAGTAGCTCATATGCGGGCTAGGAATAGTTTTGATTCGTTTTTAACCAATGTTTGGGATGGTGACCCGCCTAGTTTAATCCTACCAGCTATGATAAATGATGTATCTGTGTTTGATAATAAATAAAGCTAGCCGGAAGGCATTAATTCAAAAAAAAATCCAGTTGGCCACATTATACAAGGTGTTGAGGAGATCCTCTTACAAAGCAGCAAAAGGTCAAGCTAAAAGAAAAGAGGCTACACTACGCTGAGCACCACATCCTTTCGTAAAATGGCCAGCCAAAAGGCAGGATCGGACCACCAGCGAAGAAGCCATCTGTCGCAGCAGTGGAACATGGGGTTCCCCTGATGCTGCCAAAGTGGGTCCTCCACTGGGGCCCACCAAGAAGATGGACAAGGCAAGGAGTCAAGTACAGCAGATGGGTTAGCCCATCTGCCTCAAGGACACCCAACAAGTTCGACAGCAAGTCTCTGCGGCTAAGGACCAGGTGACCTTCCGGGTCACCCCCTCGCTCGGAGAACCAAGCGAGATACCCGTGGGTCCGTGCGCCCGGCAGGAGGCCAGGCGCGCCCCCGGGTCCTCCATCCGTACCACCGAGAGGATAAGATCGCCAGCTCGCCGGAAGCTGGTGGAAGACTTAGGTGCCAAGATGAAGGCCGCGCCCAGGTGACGTTGCCACGAGCGCAGTTGGTGGGGCGGACAGGCTTTGTCCGTCCCACCTTTTCCAGGGGCGGACGACCACGCCGCCCTCCTCAGAATGCTTGGAGGAGAGAGTGCCACGTCTCCTCCAAGGACCAACGAGGGGTTTTTCCCGCCAAGACCCCTCATACCTCTCGCGTGCCCATGTCGGATCCCCTTAGCCTATAAAAGGAGGACCGTGGCACCGAGGGAGAGGGAGAGAAAAAGAGGAACAGAAGCAAGCTAGAGCTCAGGCAAGACTAGACTAGGGTTTGGAAGGTAGAGAGAGAGGTGATCTCCCCAGGGCAGGATCTGCTCTTCGTCTACCTCCGGTCGAAACTCTGCCGGGGTCACCCCAGAACACCCTTGTACACCACACCATGATGAACCTCTCAATCCAGACATGCAGGAGTAGGGCTTTTAGCCTCCGGGCGGCCTGAACCTGGGTAACTCCGTGTGTCCTGCTGTGTTGTTTGCTCTCTCTCTCTCTCGATGAAGAACTTGGCGTCCTTGCTCCCGGGTAAGGCGTCTTCCATCCTCCTTCGCGCCCCGTGCCGAACCTAAAAAGGGGGTATCATCTACTCCCGGTGTCCGTCGACACCTGAGACACGACATCTGGCGCGCCAGGTAGGGGGTGCAAGCGCTAGATTCGTCTTCTTCTTCATCGACCTCAAGCTCTGCGTCAAGTTCATCGTCAAGTTCTGCGTCGAGCTTCTCGTCCGTGACAAGATCCGCTTCAAGACCCCTGGCGCCTTCGGAGCAGCACCAGTTTCGACTCTCGGTTTTGTCCTAGGGGAGCCTTCGTCGACCTCCGCCACCAAGGGTCCGGACTTTGGAGTACAGTTTGTACGACCAGCGGCATATGTCAGTCCTTTAATCAGTGAGGAAAGGCCTCAGGAAAACGCCATGAGCATCGATGTACCTTCCCCCTCGAGGACGCACGAGGAAAGGGAGGAACTCTGCTCCGACGTAACACCTGCAGCGCAGCCTCTGAAAGGCGAGGGCCCAGGTCAGAGCACGGAGGATGATCCTCACCTAGAAGATCCTCTCATTTACGTGCCCCAAGAGCTCAAGATTCCTCTGCGCAAAGACGGCCAGCCTCGAGTGTGGTGCATGTACCACAGATCTGATAGACACAGTCTGGAAGAGTGCCGCCAGTTCAACGATATTCAGCTAAGGCAGAAGAATAGGGAGTGCTATGCCTGCGGCGAGCCAGGACATATCTGCAGAGATTGCCCCTTCACCAAGAAACCCAAGAAAACCAAGGCCAATCCCGGCGCTCCACAGAAAGGAAAGTCTTTCCGAACCTTCGCTAATGCCTCTACTCAGACTGAAGAGCGTGAAGAGCCAAGCCCAACCCAACGGACACAAGATTGTCAAAGATTAACTGCTGCCGGTTGGGACCAAACTTTCATCTGCGGCAATTCTGACGAAGGAGAATGGGAACTCCCGGGCCATATAGTGACAATACACCCGGGACCGAGTGGACCTCCCCAGAAGTACTGGATCGCGAAGTGGTTGGCTTCCAGTCCTCAGAAGTAAACATCATCAGGGTCTCCGAACCGGCATTTCTATCATGCCAGCCAGTTGCCGGATCACCAAGAAGGTGAGCTCCGGGTTTTGCAGTAAGAGGGTCTCCGGACCGGCATTTCTATCATGCCAGCCAGTTGCCGGATCACCAAGAAGGTGAGCTCCGGGTTTTGCAGTAAGAGGGTCTCCGGACCGGCATTTCTATCATGCCAGCCAGTTGCCGGATCACCAAGGAGGTGGCCTCCGGGGTCTCCGGACCGGCGTCAGCCAGCCAGTTGTGCCTTCGAGCGGCATGCAAGGACCAGTCCCCGCAAGGGTGTATTGGGCCCTTGGGTATATTTCGGCACGGAAGCCCTGTTCCCGCCAAGAATTGTGGGGCAGGGCAGAATTATGTCTGAAAAACGACATAGAAGACCCGCCACGGCGGCAGCGCGACGAAGTAATTGCCGGAATATACCGAAAGGAGGTCAAATGCGAGCTAAGTATAAACGCGCTCGCGCGGGCTTTTTCCTGGTTGCATCGGTTTTATACACTTTGGCTAAAGCGAAAGCGGGCGTAATCTTGGGGTAGCGCCTCCGCGACAATACTGTCAGTTTCCCTCGGGCAGTGGAGTCGTGGGCTGAGGTCCGTACGGTCAAGACCGGTGGGTCCCTGGGGGGTTGCGCCCGTGTCAGCATTCAGAACAGTCTGATTGCTCACGGCTGGTTAGCGCTCGCGCCCTTGGATCCTTCCCGAGTGTTAAGCCCCCACGAGTGCAATAAAACTCATGTAATCGGGAAAAAGTTATTTACATTCCAAGTACAAAGTTCATAAGCCTTTCGGCGGTACAATTGCAAAAGCTTGGTTCACGGCCTTTGGTATTGTCCTGTCCCTTGCAGGACCTTCAGGTTTACGGGTTGTCTTCACGGGAAAGATGCCCCAGGATCTCGTCCACTTGGCCAGCAGCGTTTGGAGGAGTCGGCATCCCGGGTCCCAGCCTCTCCAACTCGGACAGCAGCGAAAGCTGCGGGTGCTGCTGGTGGAGGGCCACGACTATGCGGGTGATGGCCTGCCGGATCGCCTGCTCTCCTTCCGGGAAAGGGGCTCTGCTTGCCCGCTCCCGGACACCCCTAACCAGCGTCGCCACGTACTCCAAGAATGCAGGATAATGCATGAAGGTGCGAGAATGGTCAGCTTTGAGGGTGGGCGGAGAAGACACCCCCAAATCAGTGAACTCTTTCACAATCCTCGAGGACCACGTGTACATCTTGAGCAAGATGTTGTGATCCTCGCGCCGGTGAAGCTGGAACTGGTGTTTCTCCTTCTCCAGCGCCGCTTTGGTCTCCGCCAGCTCGGCTTGAACCGCCTTAAGCTGGGTAGACTTCTTCTCGTGCTGATCCCAGGCAATTTGCGCTGTGATTTGGACGCTTCCATTGCCTCGCGGCCTGCTGCCAGTTCTTCGGCCTCAGCCTTCCGGGTAGCTCTCGCCCGAGCTGCGGCTTCGTCCCTGAATGCCACCGCCTCTTTCAGGCGCTGGATCTGCTTCTCCAGCTCTGCCCGACCCGTAAGCGCACCTCCTTGGTCTTCCCCACGCGAGCAAAGGCCTCCCGCTGCACAGCTATGGTGTGGGCGCTGGACTTTACCTGCCGCCTGAGATCCTCCCTATCGTCACGGATCCGCTGGGATTCCTGTTTTGCTTGCCGAAGACGCTTTCGCTCATACTCAAGATCTCCAGCCAGCCTCCTGAGACGCCTGTCTTGGGATTCGATAATCCTGTCTTTGGCTCGCAAGGCCTCCACGTTTTCTAGTTCAACTTCCTGTCGGGTCCACCCTGCCGCGTTTTCCATCCCCTGCTCCAGGCGGACCTCGTCTTGGAAGGATTTCAGTTGCAACTGCTCCAAGGCTTCAAACTGGGCTTGTTCCTGCTCCTCGAAGTCGCCAAGACGCTGTTGTAGCTCCCACTCTTGTGAGCTATTCTAAGCTCGCGGGCATGGAGCATCTCCTCGTCTGCAGCTATCCTCACCTCTCGAGCACGCAAATCCTCCCGTCACCAGAACAGCCTCCATCGCTTCTCAATCTCGGCGCGAGCAAAGGCGAGGAACTCCCCAGCGCCGGGGAATGCCCTCGAGAAGCCGGCTTCCTGCTGTACCTCCCTTGGGGGGAGAGAAGTATCCGCGGGCTTCATCACGGCGGTTCCACGCGAGGATTGACCGGTCTCAATCCTGTGTTCTAGACGGATTCCGGGGGCTCCACGTCGAGCCTGCTCCCGGGAGAACCCGCCACCTCAGGATCTGCGTCAACAAGCGGCAAGTAAGTCTTCAAGGGCGTGCCACGGCCGCGAAAGGACAATGTCCAGAGCTTCGGGAGGACATACCCGGAAGCAACGAGGAGCTCGCTGGCGGTCCAGCCGGGGAAGTCATCTCTTGAGTTCGGGGAAGGGGGGTCCACACGCCATCTCCCTCTTTTCCTGGACGTCACGCTGTAAAGACGGAGCTTCGACAGTGGCCGGGGGCTCCTCCGTGACCATGACGAGCTCTCCGCGGTCTCCCCAGCTTCAACGTCGTCTTGACCCGACGGCATTTCCTGGAACTTCCGAGTTCCGGGGATCTACGAAGAAAACAAGGCATCACGTCATTGAAGTGTCAGGCAAAGATTCACACTCGGGGTCATAAGGACTCTAACTTACTCTCGAGTCCGCTTGGCTCCGGGGACGCTCCAGCTCCTTTCTCTCAAAGCACCGGAAGGATCGGAACGACAGGCTCTCCTCGGCGCCATCATCCGCTAGGAGCGGAGGAGGGAGAGCTTCGGAGTCATCTCCCGACTCTAGCTCGTCAAGTGGGTTTGGGTGCACTGGCTGCTCCGGGAGCAGTTCCACCGCTGCACCCTCGACCCTCGTCTGGACCTCCCTCGCCTCTCGGGGAGAGGCAAGGTCGCATACCCGGCAGGCTCGTCCGGGGCAAGTTCTCCTCAGCTTCGTTGTCGGATAGATCAGGACCTTCCGGGGAAACGTCTCCGCCGAGCAAGTCAGCACTGTAGAAGACCCTTGACCCGGTGCGATCTTCTGCGCTGGAACCGGAAGGGGATCCAGGAATTCGGTGCCAGCAATCCAAATGCGTTGCATTCCGGCATGAGGGTCCGGGCAACCGCAGCACCTGAGCCATCAAAGAGGGGAAGCACTCCTGGCGGAAGATGAAAAGGAACACCCGGAAGCAGAAAGAGCATCTTGCTCGACCATTCTTTCCACTGTAAGAGGAATCCAATCCTCGGCTGAACCTTCCACAGCGGCTGTGACCTGTGCTGCAGCGGGGCGATTCCTCTTCGGATGAAGTCACCCACAATGGCGGAGCATGTCAGCTTTTGGTCGCGGAGCTCGGTTAGTCTTTCAATGATTGGGGTAAGAGCTGGATCCTGGGAGCTTCTATCTTTGGAGTTGGCCAGACGCTCGCAGGGAAGGTTGGCGTCAGGAGGTGGGGATTGAAGCCTCCCACTGAAATGAAGTACCAGTTGTGCCTCCACTCTCCCCAGTCCGGTTTAAGCTTCACAACTGGGTATTGGTGCGCCGACGACTTCCTGAGGCGAAAGGTAACCCCGCCGGCTATCCACTTCGACTTTCCCAGGCGGGGAACAAAGAAGTGGCGGAACAAGGCCACCGAGGGCGTTACCCCGATGAATGCCTCGCACACATAGGCAAAGGAGGCCAGAATCAACACCGCATTCGGATGCAAATGAAGCATATGCAGTCCGAACGCCTCCAGGATGGCGAGGAAAAAAGATGAAAAGGGGGGCAATAGTCCCATCACCGAGAAGTTGTGGAAGATGACCACTTCATCTTCTCCCTGAAGACCTTCTCCAGGACGGATTCCCACTTGTTCTCCACCACGGAATTCCAAAGCTATTGCGCGGCGAGCAGGATCCACCTTCTTCTCATCAGCATACGCGCTCGGAGAGACACAACCTGCATCACCCTCTTCGGGGGAGGTACGGCGGCGGCGCGAGAGGCTTCAATCGCCGCTTTCTCTGCTACGGATTGCTTCACTTTCCGCACTCCTCCCCTCTCGCGCCTGGGCGCCATGAGTGGCAGAAGAATGGACTCTCTGAAGTAAGGTCCGGGCGGCCGGAGGAGGAGGGCGGCGCTCGGCGAAGAGGAAGAGTCGGATTCCGGTGGCGGCGACTTGGGGATTTCGGAAGATTTGGGGAACAACTGCCGCAGCACTGCGAGGCGTGACTCATAAGGCTTCCCACGCGTCACGTCGCGGCCCCATTACTCCGACTGACGCGGGGGTCGAGGGGGCGTTCCGCTTCAAGCGCTCCCTCCCGTTGGATTCAAGATAGACGTTGGCCGTCCGTGCGAACCGCAACGTTCGCCACGACCAAGTCCAAGAGAAGCTCGGGGGCTCGTCTCTACTTCGCCCTGGCGAGCCTCAGGCAAAGCAGGCAAGGCGCCGGGTACCCACTTTGGCCAACTCTTTGGCCATAGCCCCGGCAGCAACTGAAGCAAGAGCCGCCGGGACCATGCCCGGGGGCTACTGTCGCAGCAGTGGAACATGGGGTTCCCCTGATGCTGCCAAAGTGGGTCCTCCACTGGGGCCCACCAAGAAGATGGACAAGGCAAGGAGTCAAGTACAGCAGATGGGTTAGCCCATCTGCCTCAAGGACACCGACAAGTTCGACAGCAAGTCTCTGCGGCTAAGGACCAGGTGACCTTCCGGGTCACCCCCTCGCCGGAGAACCAGGCGAGATACCCGTGGGTCCGTGCGCCCGGCAGGAGGCCAGGCGCGCCCCCGGGTCCTCCATCCGTACCACCGAGAGGATAAGATCGCCAGCTCGCTGGAAGCTGGTGGAAGACTTGGGCGCCAAGATGAAGGCCGCGCCCAGGTGACGTTGCCACGAGCGTAGTTGGTGGGGCGGACAGGCTTTGTCCGTCCCACCTTTTCCAAGGGCGGACGACCACGCGCCCTCCTCAGAATGCTTGGAGGAGAGAGTGCCACGTCTCCTCCAAGGACCGCCGAGGGGTTTTTCCCGCCAAGACCCCTCATACCTCTCGCGTGCCCATGTCGGATCCCCTTAGCCTATAAAAGGAGGACCATGGCACCGAGGGAGAGGGAGAGAAAAAGAGGAACAGAAGCAAGCTAGAGCTCAGGCAACACTAGACTAGGGTTCGGAAGGTAGCGAGATAGGTGATCTCCCAGGGCAGGATCTGCTCTTCATCTACCTCCGGCCGAAACTCTGCGGGTTCACCCAGAACACCCTTGTACACCACACCATGATGAACCTCTCAATCCAGACATGCAGGAGTAGGGCTTTTAGCCTCCGGGCGGCCTGAACCTGGGTAACTCCGTTCGTCCTGCTGTGTTGTTTGCTCTCTCCCTCTCGACGAAGAACTTGGCGTCCTTGCTCCCGGGTAAGGCGTCTTACAGCCTCCTTCGCGCCCCATGCCGAACCTAAAAAGGGGGTATCATCTACTCCCGGTGTCCGTCACCTGAGACACGACGCCACCCAACTGGCACAGAGCTTGACATCGGAGAGGAAAGCAGGAGACGAAAGCCAGAGCCTTCAGCAGACGTCGATCACGAAGGAGGGGATGTCGAGTATCACAGTGCCGAGCGGAGACTGCAACGTCGACAGCGGCGAGCACCAAACCCTTGCGTAAAACAGCCAGCCAACAGAGGGGCGGGATCGGACACCGCCAGCGGTGAGCACCAAACCCTTGCGTAAAATGGCCAGCCAACAGAGGGGCGGGATCGGACCACCGTGTCTGCAGGTTGTGCCTCCACCAAAGCACAGGAACAAGACAACATCACTATAGATCGCCGGCTACGAAAAGGCATCAACTTTGAACTCAAATAGCCACGTCGAAGCACAGAGGCCCTGCTCCAAGACGATGCCTCCAAGGAGGTCATGACGCAGTAGCGCCGCCACCGTCGGGTCAAAAGACCTGGGTTTTCACCCGGAACATACACGAGGGTGGTGGGGTGGAACCACAACGTCGCCCCCAAGAGGGAAAGCGGCGCCCACGGGCATCACCGACACCAGCGTCAACCGACGGCTTGAGCTTTCGCTCGGTCCAACACCCACCTACCCATCGTCGAGGGTCACCAACTCCAACCACCACCACAAAGGGCGGGGGAACACACACCTGCAACAGAGCCTCCAGATCTGAAACTGGCGAGGAACGACGCCCTCGCCGAACCTCGCCAGGAACTCCTAACATCGACATTCACGCCGCCATCACGGCCAAAGAACGCGACCAACACCATCACCATGGTGCTTGCTGGTAAGCCACCCGTGTGTCCACCATCCAGAGCCGCCGCTCCGGCGTCCGAGAGAACCAACCTCACCCGCAACTAAGACGAGCCATGAGAGCGCATCTGGCCACGCCTGCTGCCGCACCCGTGCTTCACTGCACATGAGCGTCCTGCCTCTCATGGCAACCAACACCCAAACCCTAGGTGGACTGCTTAGATCTGACTCTCTGAGGAAGAAGCACGTAATCGATGAACTCCGGCGTGGCTGCTGACCCGAACCAGCCAAGGCCAAACAGACACGGGGACCCTACCCCGGTCTGCCGCCCCACAGCTTGACGGAGGGGACGACCGGCAGTGCACCGCGCCTTGCCGTGAAGACGTGCACCCGCGCACATCTGCGGCAGCGAAGCACACACGAGCACCACATTGACCTGCATCGATCCAATCTTGAAGTTTCAGATCTGAAAAACCCACCGACAGCCGTTGGAGCCAGAGAGCACACGAGATGGAGCTGCGGCGCAGGAGGAAGGAGATGGGACGGAGCCTCGCCGCCGCCGTGAGCGGGCCGGCCGCCGGCCGCCGGCGACGACGGCGGGGGAGTTGGGATCTAGCTGGAGGAGGGTTTGGTGGTGGGTGGGGAGTCACCCCGTGAGTCGCGAGAGCGACCCACGAGACGAGCGTTTCGTGTCACCACTAATACCGGCGGGGATCTTTTGTGCAGTCAATCGTTTTCGGCAAGGTTTGCAGCATCACACTCACACCCACACAAGACCAAGCCCTGATGACGAGTTCCAGGCAAAGAAAATGCAAGAAAAAAATGAGTTCATGTGTGTGGAGGTCTGTGGGTGATAGAGTTTATTCTGTGTTGCAATAAAAAGGTTTCGGTTTATTCCATAGTATTGTAATCGGATAGATGTTTCCCTGACGATGTTTTCCCAGGTTTTCATACTTTTATCGGCCTTATCTAGGGGTAGGAGTTGCCGGTAAGTGGTAAGTGATCTAGCTGGTGGTAGAGTTTGGAACTGAGTGGTCATTTTAATAAATGAAATCAAAGCTCCTTCAATCAAAAAAAAAGGCCAAGCCCTAGAAATGGACTGCACATAACCTTATATATAAAGGGAGGACATCTCCACATCACCCCCTCTTCAATCAAAGCTCCTTCAATCAAAAAAAAGTCCCTGGCCGTCGGATCGAAGCAACGGACGGACACGATCGAGCCACATCGTCCCCAGCACGCGGTACTGTTCCTAGCAACAGTACCCGCGCCCCCGCACCAATGAGAAGGCGCCACGTCACCCGGTCACCGCCGGTGGAATCGGTGAACAACCGGTCACCCCTCCCGCACGATTTTTGGCGCAGGATTTTACGGAACCCCCCCCCCCCCGCAAAGGACTGGTATGCAAATTCCGCAAACTTCAGGGACCTACGAGCAAAAACATCAGCACAACTCGCCTTCCTTCCTTCTCTCCTCCGCGCGCCGTCGAGTTCGCCGCCACTGCCAACGCGCCGCGCCACCGCACCGCACCTCCTCGCTCAGATCGACGGCCACGGCGAGGTACGCCGTCGCGTCCTCTCTCTCCTCACCCACAGCCACGTGCCGTATCGCCGCGAGTTCGCTGGAATCGCCGCCACCGCGCTCGGCATCCGCCGCCACGTTCGCAGGCTGTGACCCAGAAGAGGCGGCGCCGCCGCTCCTGGGCACCCCGAGTCCGCGCGCATCCAACGCACCCAGCCACGCGACCCATCTCGCGGTGGCGCACCGCCGCGGCAGATCCACCCATTGGTGACGTCATCGCGACATCACCGTGGGCCCGATCTGTCAGCGGTTTTTCTTTTTCCGCCCGAAAAAATAACAGAAAATAATAAAAACCTGACAAGTGGGCCCAGTTCGATTAAAAAATCCAAAAAAATATTAATGCTGCAAAATTAATATCTTTAAAACTATCCATCAAAAAAATATGGAAAATATATCAAAATGTTAAAAAAAAATATGCTAACTACTTATGGCATAATGCAAACAAAATTTAAGATTTTAATTGGGTGAATATTTAGAGAAAATCCAAAAAAAATGCTGCAAAATTAATATCTTTAAAACTATCCATCAAAAAAATATGGAAAATATATAAATGATCAAAAAAAAAAGATGCAACTACTTATGGAATAATGCAAACAAAATTTAAGATTTTAATTGGGTGAATATTTAGAGAAAATCCAAATTTATTTCCTCAAATTATGAATTGAATTTAATAAATCCTCATATAATTTGTTTCATCTGATTATGAAGTTAAATTAAAATTTTAAGACAAAATACAAACTTAAAAAATCTTCCCAAACTGTTTAACAATTAGAAATAATTTAGCTAAAGTCCCTCCAATTATTCAAATAAATCTAATAACTGCTCAAAATGGTTAATATTTGGAAATAAGAGAAAATCCAAATTTCTTTCCTCAAATTATGAATTGAATTTAATAAATCCTCATATAATATGTTTCATCTGATTATGAAGTTAAATTAAAATTTTAAGACAAAAGACAAACTTAAAAAATCTTCCCAAACTTTTAACAATTAGAAATAATTTAGCTAAAGTCCCTCCAATTATTCAAATAAATCTAATAACTGCTCAAAATGGTTAATATTTGGAAATAACCATATTATATTTCCTCTGATTATGGTTCTAAATAAGAAAATTATGTCAAAATGGAACCAAATTTGATCATTTAAATTGGGCTAACATATTTGGAGGCAATAAAACTTGAAACTCTCTGATTTTATAGTTTAATTTTCAAAAAAATGATTAAACGAATATTTGGAGGAAAATGTAAATTCATTTCCTCTAATTATGAATTGAATTTTAATTGAATTAAATAGATACTCATACAATGTATTTCCTTTGATTATTGAGTTAAATTAAATATTTAAAACAAAACTCAAACATATTATATCAATTCGAAAAAGTTAATATGCACAATTTAAATATTCCCTAAATTGTATACCATTTTTTTCTTTTTTCCTTTTTTTTTCTATCCAACACAAATTTTGTTGCTACTTTAACTTAAAAAACTATTGCTCCCTATCCATGCAAAATTAAAACTTAGAAGGATAATTTTACAACGATTTCCTAACAACAATTGTTCAACAATACTTATTCCGCTAAGATAAATTTAAAATGGAATTTGTTTTCTATATTTTCCAACTGTACACAAAAAATGATCTTTATCAACTGAGTTTTCGCGAAGAATGCGGCGAGATATTATTTTAGGATATTTAAACAAAATTCCAAAAACTGCTAAATCATACATATTACAAATTTACAAATGCCTTACAAATCTAAGCATTTTGCAAACATGAAAAGAATTCAAATATAAATAACTTCCCAAATTTACCAATTTTTTGAAATCCAAACAACTAATAAATGTGATCTTTTTTTAAATTCCAACAGTTTTAAAATCTGAACAATTTTTAAAATGCGGACATTTTAAAATATAAATTTTAACACACGGGCGCGGCGTGTCGACGCGCCATCTTGCCTAGTATGGGTAACAGACTGAACATCGACCTGGATGCTGCGTTCACAATCAGTCCACTTGGCAGAGAATGTATATGTGCAACCAATCAATTGGTGCAGCGTGTGCAACATGCACCCACCTTTCATTGACCATTTTAAAAGTTTGTAAAATCTGAATAAAGTTTACGCTTAGTAATACTCATATCTAACATGTCATAAAAATTCAAATGGATAATCATAATACAGATCAAGAAAACAAATAGGCAAATCCGACGATGAATGGTGCAAAATTAAGTTGGGATTTGAATTTGGCCCATTGTCATTATTTATATTTTTCATCTTCTTTTTTGATGTTGTGTTAAAATTTAGAGCTAAATTTTTGTGACAATATATATTTATGTCGTGTCAATTTATAATTTTCTTTTTTAGATTTTTTGATAACTTTTTAAGTGGTCAAGTGAAAATGGGTACGGAGATCGGGTGCGTGTAGACTCGCACATGACGCCATCCTAGTGCAAGCAAAAGCTGAAGCATGTGCACGTGCGATACAAGCCGCAACAGGTTGGGGTATGACATGGATCCTCGCTCCAAGTGTGAAGAAACTTTTTTGTTAGAAATGTACTAGCACTACTCACAATACTCCAAGGTTTCAAAGAGAAGTTGTGTGGGATATATCTCCCAATGGACTTATCATGGCACGAGAGACTATGGTTGGCCAACTCAGTCTAAACATGTGAACTAGTTGGTGCATTTATTGCTAAGGGATTGGAATGTTTTTATGCTCAATGCGAAATTGAGTGCCAGCTCAACTTCTGCATTATGGTGATGATTCATGTCAAGAAGGGAGCACATACAATGGTTGAATTAGAAGTAGATTGTGGGAGATCTTTCCAACGTGACTAGACATGATCAGTGAAATAGGTGGAAGTAAAAGATTCCTAGTTAAATTTCCAACCACGGAGGTATTGGAAGGGTGCTTGGGTTTGAGGAATTCACTCTGGAAGAAACCTGTATTTTCTTTTTGAGTTTTATTCGCTCTCTGTATGATTAAATCTCCAAAAAAAATAGAAAAACAGTGTACACAAGTTTCGAACCAGAGACCTGGAATGTAGGCATCCATTAAGATGGATGCATACCGCTACGCTGCACTCGATGTTGTGCAAAATTCAAGTGTAAAGCCTATATAACTGGTTTCAGAGAATATTTGAATTCAAAATTTAATTTTTAAATTTGTCCGGTAACCATCCGGGATTTCTCGGTTACCGCGGTAACCGGGAATCCTGAGCCCCCTCGGGAAAAAATATATTCAGGAACCAAAACCTTGGTACCGATCCATATATATGTTTATGATGCTTATTACAAGGTGGAAAACATGGTAGAGAAAGGTGGTTTGCATTAGGGGAATGGAATGCTAATTGTGTGAAGGAGTTCCAGTAATCTGATGCATGCGTGTACGTAGATGATGAAGGTCCTAACAAGAAAATGCGGCCAAATGCACAAGAAGTTCTAGGGATGCGGCTAATTGTGCAAATGCTCAAGGTTGAAGTGAAAAATTTATGGAGGACATGATCTATTTTATCATAGAGGAGTTAACCAGTTTACTCAAATTGAAATGGAAAATAGACTTACAGAAAATGGTGGATAGAATCTTGGCTACACAACTACAATCTAGAAAAGATAGAGGGGAGAAGGGACACAACAGGAAAAGGGAGCATATAACTATAATAAGGGCACTTAATACGGGAATGGAGAAGAAGGCTTTTCACAAGACTATGGAATATTTGACGATAAAGTGACACATGATTTTGGTGCTGGACTTAGTACTCGGGAAATGAATGATATTGAGATGGAAATGCGAAGTTGTAGCGGCAAAAGAGAGAATGAGGGAGAAATCAAAGAAGGCCATGGAAGAGGAGAATATAAGGAACATTATTAGACCACAAGGTGATGGTAATGTTATGGACAAGCCAAAGATTTAGCAAGCGAGAAGAATCTGGATCCTAAAGCTAATGATTTTCTAACTGTTATGAATACTACACATGAAATTCTATGTGATTTAGCTTGTCAACAAAAGTGAATATTCTTTTGACTCGGAACTATGAGGAAAACAAAAGCCCAAAGTAATTCTATTCATAGCACCAAAAATTTATAGACTTAACAAGAGCGAAATGAAACTACATGTACAAAAACTATGGTAGGCTATCTATCCATGACGAAAATGAAGCTTGATGTTTCTTTTTTAATTATGTGCACAGGAAAGGATATATCATGGACACAATTTCTCTCCTGCCAACAAGTTAGGATGACCACCTCCATAAAGAAAGGCTTTGCAAAACTGGCATTGGTATCAACATAAATTGTATGTAAATCACTACCTTGGGAACAAAAAAAAATTAAAAAAAAACACTCCAGTTTAACAACCTGCCAACATATGGACCTTCAGTTTGGATCTGGAAATCTAAATGCATGTCCAAGCACAATTTTTTTGCATGGCCAATCCTTCATGACAAGATTAATACTAAGGATATGCTATGGAGGAGGCAATGCAAAGTTACAGAAAACCATGATTCTGTTCTTTGCTCTGCTCATATTATGGAGGATTGGTGCCATCTTTTTTTCCAATGCCTCTTTAGTACAAGAATCTGGAATTATTTGCAGATAAAATGGTCTTATCTGGATTTGGTGGACAAATTGAAAGCTGCTAAAAAATCTTTCCCTAGACCTTGCTTCATTGAGGCTGTCACCATGGCATGCTGGAATATTTGGAAGCAAAGAAATGATTGGATTTTCAAGAATATCAGGCAATCTTTTAGATGTTGGAGAGAGGATTTGTTGTTGATATCTCCCTGCTTATGCAAGAGTGAAAGTTTCTGTAAAGCCCTCCATGTCCTCATGGCTTATCTCTCTTCCTTAATTTGTTTATGTATATATGTAATATTGTAAATAGTTGGTCTTGGTAATAAAAATGGGTTGTTGGGGGCTCCCGCACAGTAATGGCTTAAAAAAATAGCACTTTGCTACGTAAGTGGTTTGATGTTGCCGACACTGCAATTAGCAGATTAATCGTGTGTATGAACTTTATAGGTGTTTAAAAAATGACACAAGACGGTTCGATGCCCCTTGATTTTGATAAATCCGAAGACAGTGTTCCCTATATTTTTTTTGAAACGAATGCGGTAGGGAAGCCTCTACAGCGGAGTCTGTGAGGACATGAACCCGGGTGGCTAGATTGTACATTCAGTTACCTAACCAAGTGAGCTAGGCTCACTTCTTCCTTTTTTTTTTGAGTCATAGGAACCTCGCACTATCAAGAGCGGATTCTCTAAGGAAAGGTATGGGTGGATTCGTTGACATGTATATAAACCAAAATGCACCCCCATAGCCATCCCAAGTGTTGAGAGAGATCACCCACTATAGGTCGATCTTGCAGGGCTTATGCTCGATGCGGCTAATGAGGGTCTTCATGTTCTCTTAAGTCTTGAGGTACACCGGCGTCGACCAGGAAGGCAGAATGGTGTTTAGCGCCAACAAAAAGCTCCACATGTGGGAGGGGTTTAGAGATATTTTACGGGAGGATTTCCTAGGCCAAGAGAGAGGATTAGCGATGCGGGAGTCGACACGATAAGAAGAGGGGAGAAGCTTCTCCTAGGTGATGCCTCGTAGACTTACCAATTTTTCCGTTAAAGGTGCACTTTGTTTGATTGGGTTAGGTTTGTTAAGATGCAATCCAGTTTCGGTTGGGTGGAAGTGATTGGTGGCATTTGGTACATAATAACTTAAATAGTGGACAAGTGTGACAACAGGCATTGATGGATTCAGTTTTAATAGTAAAGAAGGATATGTTATGTGTGTGCTACCTGCCACACAATGCAAGTTACTGTTACGACGTTTTTATATATCGCGTCGGTCAAGTGATCTTTCAAAATGTGCTCTTTACGATTTTCAGGCCGTTCGGCGGGCAAGGCGTGCGGCAAGAGGCTCATCCTACCTACAGTAGTTTACAATATTCGTATTCTTCAACAGATATTTACAGTCCTAGTAGGGTACATATAGAGGAAGACTTAGCACATCTAATTATAGTACAGTCATTCTACGCCTATTTGCGGTTGTATGGTTCCGTGGTCCAATTTTTTTTTTTTTTTTAGAAATGGGTTGTCCCGGCCTCTGCATCGAGTGATGCACACAGCCATTTATTAACAAATTTGTATCAAGTAGCTTATTACATCTCAAGAGATCACTAAGAAAATTGAGACAGGCCTCAACCAGACAGGAGCAAAATATATAGTAAACTACGAAAGTCGTCTAATATGCTGCCACGTATGCTGGGAGAAAAAATCCTGTGCCACCCGCAGGAGTCGCGTGCATCCGGCCACCATAAGCTCCCGCTGGTCCGAAGGTAGCAAGAAACCCATAGCTGGATCCAGTGCACCGCCGTATGGATAACCTGTAAAACATGAAAAGTTTCTTTCCTGTTAAAAACCAAATTGTTCCTACAATTCCAAATCGACCATACAATAGCTGAAACGCCAATACGAATCCTAGCTTTGGTCTTTTTATCCATCCCGTTCAACCAATTCCCAAACATATTAGTGACATTGGTGGGAGGAGGGATATTGTAGGTACAAAAACAACACGCCAAACCAGTTTTGCAAAAGGGCAGGAGATAAAAAGGTGATCCACAGTTTCACTATTCCCACAAAAAGAACAATGAGAGTCACCTTTCCACTTTCGTTTTGCTAAATTATCTTTAGTGAGTAACACTTTTTTATGAAGGAACCACATAAACACCTTAATTTTCAGCGGAATTTTCAACTTCCAAAGATAAGTTTGTAAAAATCTAGTATGACCATTCATTAAGTCTTCATACATAGATTTAACTGTAAATATCCCGTTTTGTGTCATTTCCAGACAAACCTATCTGGTTCCTGCGTAAGATTGACATCCATTAATCTAACACATAAATGAGACCACATATCCCACTTGTTCCCAACTAAAGCCCGACGAAAGCCTATGTTCAAAGGTGGACTATTGTGAAACACATCATGAATCGATACATTTTGTTGTTGCACAATATTGTAAAGCAATGGATATTGATCTTTTAACGGAGTGTTACCAAGCCAAGTGTCCTCCCAGAACCTTGTGGTTTCCCCGTTGCCAACCTTAAAGGATCCTCTACTAAAGAAATCCTCTTTAACTCTCATTAGACCTTTCCAGAACTGTGAGTCAGTTGGTTGTGCTTCAACCTGTGCTAAGGTTTTATTTTGAAGATACTTGTTTTGCAGCAATTCCTGCCAAACCCCTTCTTCATTTAAAAGTTTAAACAGCCACTTACTGAGTAAACATTTATTTTTAAGTTCCAGCACTTCCACCCCTAAACCCCCCTGGTCTTTTGGTCTACATATAATGTTCCATCTAGTCAATCTATATTTTCTTTTATTTTCATCGCTCTGCCAGAAAAAACGGGATCGATAAAAATCCAGCCTCTTACGTACCCCTTTTGGTATCTCCAAAAAGACAGCATGAACATCGGAAGACTAGTTAATACCGAATTGACTAGGACAAGGCGATCCCCATAGGATAGCATCTTACCCTTCCAACATCCCAGCTTACCTTCGAAACGGCTCTCAACTGGGTACCACTCTGAGTTCCGTAACTTCCTATAGTGAATTGGAACCCCGAGATATTTAAAAGGTAAAGCACCAGACTCACACCCGAAAATGTGTTTATACTGCTCCTCTACCTCTTTTGCTTTGCCAAAACAAAATATCTCACTCTTGTGGAAATTGATTTTAAGACCCGATAATTGTTCAAAAAACAAAGTATTAGCTTCATGTTCACTGCCTTTTCCAAATCATGCTCCATGAATAATATAGTGTCATCTGCATATTGCAGTATGGAGAGACCCCCGTCAACTAAATGCGGTATTAATCCCCCTATTTGGCCATCCTCTTTGCTCGGCAATAAGAATAGCTAACATATCTGCAACTATATTAAACAACATTGGCGATAAGGGATCTCCCTGTCTGAGCCCTTTTTTTGTTTGGAAATAATGACCGATGTCATCATTAACCCGTATGCCTACACTTCCTCCCTGAACAAATTGCATAATCCATTGCACCATTCCTGTGCAAATCCTTTCATACGCAAAGCTTGTTGGAGAAAGGGCCATTTAACCTTATCGTATGCTTTCTCAAAATCAATTTTAAAAATGACCCCATCCATTTTCTTCCTTTGAAGTTCATGAATGGTTTCATGAAGGACCACCACCCCTTCTAAAATGTGGCGCCCCGGCATGAAGGCCGATTGAGTCGGCCTAATGATTTTTTGTGCAATTTCGGTAATACGATTAGTACCTACTTTTGTAAAAAATTTGAAACTGACATTGAGAAGGCATATAGGTCTATATTGCTGTATCTGTACCGCGTTATCTTTCTTGGGGAGCAAAGTAATGACTCCAAAGTTTAGTTTAAACAAAGACAAATTTCCTTGTTTTAACTGAACAAATAAAGCCATAAGGTCTCTCTAATGACCTCCCAAAACGTTTTATAGAACTCAGCCGGGAACCCATCTGGGCCAGGCGCTTTGTTCAGCTCCATTTGTGCAATAGCTTCATACACTTCTTTCACTAAGAAATCAGCTGTAAGAATATTATTTTCTTCGGGTGATAACTGCGGTATATCATGCGTAATATTCTCGTCCAAATTAACCTCATTGGTACAGATGGACCGAATAGTTTCTTATAATATTCCGAAATATAGCTTTTAAATTTTCCTGCCCTATGATCGTTCCTTCCTCTTGCTCTAGCTGAAAGATTTTCTTTTTCCTATGCTTCCCATTTGCAATAAGGTGAAAATATTTCGTGTTGTTTCCACCTTCCTGAATGTGTTTCACTTTTGCCCTTTGTGCCCACTTAGTTTCCTCATCGCGCCGAAGGCAACAAAGCCTGTCGTTCGCTTCCCTTAAAGTATCACGCTCTGATACCGAAAGGGGATTAGTTTCAGCTTTAATATCAAGTTCGTCGATAATCTTTAGTAATCTCTCTTTCTCTTTCTTATACTTGCCACTCTGATTTTTAGCCCAACCTTTAAGAAAACGCCAAATGTCTTATTTTATTTTGCCACACCTCAATAGGTGTCGTCCCTCTAGCCGGTGCAGCCCACTCAGCTGCTACCATCTCATAGAACCCTTCCATTCTCAACCATGAGAGTTCAAAAGAAAAGCGTGCTACATTGCCGATGTGTGCATGATTACCCGAGTCGACGAACAACGGGGTATGATCAGAACCCACTCTGGTTAGCGCTTGTACCGTAACTAAAGGGTATTTCTGTTCCCATTCAGTAGTAGCGAGTATACGATCGAGTTTCTCAAAAGTAGGGGTCTCCCGCCTACTGCCCAAGTATACTGTCTTCCCGAAAGCTCCAGTTCTTTGAGCTCTAGACTATGAATAATCGCATTAAACATAATTGGCCACCGTGGATTGTAATTATCATTGTTCTTTTCTTCAGGTTTCCGAATTATATTAAAATCCCCACCCACCATCATCGGTAGTGGTTCATTTTCACACAGTCGGACTAACTCTGATAAGAACTTGGGCTTATGTTCATCTTGGCAGCGCCGTAAACCGACACTAACACCCACTGGAACCCGTCATTTTTCGACTTGAGGAATAGTTTGACACAAAAATCTCCAACCTCAACATTTGTGACCTGAAGCGTGCCAACGTTTACCCCTAGAAGCATCCCTCCCGATCTACCTCTAGGTGGTAAGCAAAACCAACTAAAGTCTTGCCCAGCCGCTAGATGACTCAAGAAAGGAGTAGAAATTTGATCTCCCAGTTTCCGACAAAGCTAGGAAATCCAATTTTCTCTCACGAATAGATTCTTGAACAAACAAGTGTTTTCCGGGGTCACGAAAACCCTCACTGTTCCAAAAAAGACCTCTTAAGCTATGCATTTTTCCGTTTGCTTTGTAATTTAATTCTAGCACTCCTCCGTTTATGAGAACAGGAGTAATCCTTCCTCTTTCTGGTCCTCTTAACCGTTTCTGAGATAACTGGAAGCCCGACTCTCCCTCTATCGTTCTATCAATCTCTTCATCATCTAAATCTTCTGTGAGGGCCGAAGCTCTATTGAGAACCAAACTAAATGGCTGCTCAACCCCCTTATCCTTCACAGTTTTATTTAAAATTAAAAAAGAGCGATCTAAATCAGCTTGCTTTATGGACAAAACGAATTGTTAATTTGTTTCTCTGTCACCCCCAAAGAGATCTAACCGTGCTGCCCTATCCTTAATTTGCTTATCAGAAAAAGACAAAATGGAGTGGGTCTGTCTTGGGTTACCTTGAAAGTAGTCTCGCTGTTCTGCCAAGGCAGCAGCGCGAGCCATCTGGGTGTCGTCGGCGTTGTGCTGCGCCCTGATGCGCGCGCTTGACCGAGCGCCAGCCGCGTCACCATCTGGGACACCACCAAAATCGATGATGGACTGCCGTGCCGCCACCCCGTCAGCCGATCCGAAGGTCGGGAACGGTGGCAGCGCGGGCGAGTACACCGGTGCCCTCAGCCGAGGCGACCCTGCCTCACTCGATCCTGCACCCCCTCCCGGGGTACGAGGAGAGTCCAAAGCAGACGTCATGGGGCTCGATCCCGCCCCACCTCCTGTGGTGCATGGAGAGCCCCCCTCGGGGTACGAAACCCCGCCTTCGATAGAGCTAAGTGTAGCCGGCACCGGGCTCGATCCTGCACCGCCACCTGCGACGCGAGGAGAGACCGGCGAAGGGCACGAAGCCCTGGTCCATGCCTTAGTAGAGTTTCAGCTACAAAAACTCCACCAAGGCAATTCATGAACTAATACAGAACATGTACGTGCTCTCTGAACTTCGTGTTTCGAAATCCACTGGCCTCAAGATCGAAGCTAAACGCTAACGAAGTAAACACTACGTACATTATGCCGGCAAGTTAATTAGCGAATCAACCCGTGTGCTGATCTATACTCGTCGTGTTCTTCTGGTTCTGGAAGAACTTCTTTGAGGACACGAGGATCGGGCTACGCACGACGTGCTTCGGCGAGACCCACTTGAGCTGCCCTTCCGTGATGCGCTTCTTCAGCTGCCCGTTCTTGCTCCTGATGGTCATGGTGAAAGTCTGCACCTGGTTCACCTTCGTGAACCTGAGCCTGTCCGGCGTCACCGTCACTGATAGCGTCGCTGGAACCTCGACGGACGCCACGTACACCGCCTTGCCGTTACTGCGCGGCTGACGTTCACTTCGTAGGGCTCCTTGTCGAGGACGACGGTGAAGGACGGGTAGTTGAGGTCCTTCTGAAGGACAACCGGTGCCTGCGTGCACGACATGGGTGGCGCCGGGTGGATGATCGAGTTCACCTCGTGGTCGCTGTACCGAGCCCGCACAGGTAGGGGATGTAGTCATGGGCGCTGAGGTTGTACACCAGTCCCGGGTTCATGGCTCTCGTGGGGTTGATGAAACCGGCGCCGAGCGCAAACATGTTGGCCGGAGGGCCGTCATGGTCCAGTATCGGCATCCGGCGCCGATCCCTCGTGTCTGTCGTCGTCATCATGGCCGACTTGATCGCCGCCGGCGACCACGTCGGGTGAGCTTTCTTGATCAGCGCGGCGATCCCGCTGATGTGCGGCGCGGCCATGGACGTGCCGGACATGATGTCGAACCTGTACGCCAGCTTGTTGGGCGGCTGGGCCAGTCCGTCGGGCATGGTGACGCCGGCTATGATGTTCACTCCAGGGCCGGTGATGTCAGGCTTGAGAATCCCCGGGTTTTGCCTGCTTGGGCCCCGCGACGAGAATGACGGCACGACCGGCGACGCGCGGTTGCCGAACACCGTCCCCTGAAGACCAGTCGAGCCGTCGGGTTCTGCGTGGAATGCATGTATGCCTCGATCTTTTCCCCCCACTTGTACTCCACCGTCGTCGCCGGGAGGGCATGTGCTTTGGGTTGGATCACCGAGCCAGCCCAATCCGGTGAAACGATGATCATGGCGGCAGCGCCGGCGTCGTGCAGGATGCTCCCCTTGTCGAGGTTGGTCAGGTTGCCGCCGGTGTAGCAAAGCACAATCTTCCCGCCGACTTTCTCGGCCGTTAGGACGCTCTGGTCCGAACACGTTCCATCAGCGGTGGTGTCCCCCCTTACCAACGGCCGCTGCACGCTCAAGTAGGTGCTCGGCTGGTAGTACGATTCACCGTTGATCTCGAGTCCGTTGCCAAGCTTAACATCGGCAAGGAACCTACGGTCGGTCGTGGCCGCGCCCACGGTGAGCAGCCACGGCGCCTCGTTGGCAACCGTCCCTGGGTCAGGGCCGTTGTTCCCAGCCGCGGTGCAGACGAAGATGCCTCTCATGGTGCTGCTGAATCCCCCGAGTGAAATGGGGTCGGCGGCGAAGTCTCCGGCAGAGTCGTCGCCGAGCGATATCGAGAGCACGTCAACGCCGTCATCCATGGCGTCGTCGATCGCCGCGAGTATGTCGTCGCGGTCGCAGCCCTTGCCCACGAAGCACACCTGGTAAAACGCCAGGTGCGCCCGGGGCGCCATGCCGGCCGCCGTGCCCCTGCCAGCGCCCATTGCGTTGGCTCCTGGCACGAACGCGCCGGCCGCGGTGCTCGAGGTGTGCGTCCCGTGCGCGCTGTCGTCGATGGGAAGCACCGGATCGTCGATCCCTTTCCACCTCCACCTCGCCGACTCGAAGAACGACCGCGCGCCGATGAGCTTGTTGTTGCACACCGAGCTGTTGAAGTCGCACCGGCCCTTCCACTTGGCCGGCGGCGGCGGCATGCCCGCGCCGTCGAATGACGGGTGCCCGGGGGTGATGCCGCCGTCGAGGACACCGATGATCATCCCCTCGCCCATGTTGCTCCGGTTCCACACGCCGGCGTGGAAGATCGGGCCGGTGAGCCCGAGCATCCGTGGCGTGCGCGTGGTCATGAGCTGGTAGGTCTTCTCCGGGATGGCCTTGACGAACCAGTCCGACTGGGTCATCTTGTAGATCTCGTCTCGGGTGAGGCGGGCGGAGAAGCCATTGACGACGTTGCGGAAGGAGTAGATGAGGCGCGGCGCGTTGGCAGGGTCGGCTTCGAGCTCCTCCTTGGCCTGATCGCACACGGACGCCAGCAGCGAGGCGTGCCAGCTCGACACGTCCTTGTACACATGCTGGTCGTACTCGTACGGCCTGCGCACGATGACGAGGTAGTTCTTGTGTTCGCCCGTGTCGTTGTGGGCAACGACGACGGCCAGCAGTGAGGCGAGGAGGAGGAGGAGGACGGCTAAGCGCTCCGGGTAATCCATTGGAGAAGAAGCAAATGCTGCGGAGGAAGAGGCCAAGGGATCCAAGAAAAATGTGCATATGGTTCTTCCCGATCACATACCAGAGATTGCTTTGGGTCCTAAACTTGTGTCTGCGGGGTGGATACGCCTAATATAGCAACGGTAGGCGAGATTTGAGGCGGCTTGTTTGGGCCACGAGTTCCATTGTCAAGCTTCACATGTGGAAGAAACGGAAGAGGACTCTGCACCCCACGTTGCGTAACATTGAAATGGAAATGCTGGCATAAATTCACTTCAGTCTTGGGCCAACCAGATTATGATTCCTAGTACAACCTATGGGATTTTAGAGCATCTCCAACCGGGGTTGCCAAATTTGACCCCAAACTGCAGGTCTGGATGGTGTCGAGAGAGAAGGGAAGCTTCTAGGGGCTAAATCATCGCTCGGATCCATTCGTCGAGACACTTTCATCATCGTCACTCCAAACATAGGACTAGGTCACATTCCACCTGGCTGACTAAAACCTTTTTTTTATGAAACACAATACGATTGAAACCTATTTAAAAATGACAATATGTCAACTTTATCGTTGTATGTCGATCTTCACATAAGGCCCACGTACATATGCTCGCAAACTTCCATCCCAATCACTGACCTAGGGACACCCCCTATTCTCATGTCAACAAGTACTTCAATGAAATGAAGCTCGGTAAGTACGTGAGGCAGGAGACGAGGCAATCCTAAAACCCATCTAGGGTTGTGCCCCCCTCGTTGACGACGCCATCGAGCTGCTCCTTCTCCAGTGGCCTTAGGTCCTTGGAGGTGTGGCGGATCACGGCCTCTCGCCGGCTAGATGGTTTCCGTCGTTTGTTCAGAGTGTCTTCTTTAAGTTGGTGAGGCGGCGGATACATCTTGAAGTCAGAATAAGGTCCTCCCCGTCCTATTCTCACTCTGGTGGTGCGCCTAGCGCCAGCGGAGCGCGCGTGGAGGCGTGTGTCCGGCGGATCTCCTAGGATCCAGTCCGTTTTCGTGTTCGGCCGTGTTGTTTTTTTTTAGCGTTTATGACAGTAGGGAAGGCCCCTACTGCCTCTATATTAATAATATAAGGACAGCAATTACATATTTACAAAGTACCTCAAGGGCAAATGGAGTCCAATAATCTGAGCCATTTCATCAGCCATATGCCCATCAAGATTCAGTGGGATCATGAGAGATTTAGCATAATTAATTTGCAGCCTAGTGGACATGGCATATTTGTCGAGAATCGCCTTCATAGCATTAATCTGATCTGGACAGGCAGGCATTATGACCAGAGTATCATCTGCATATTGAACAATAGGATAATCCATTTGGAAATTCACTGGGAAGGGTGCTTGAAGAATGTTTTGCATGTACGCTTTGTTTATTGCAGCTTGAAGTAGGTCAGCAGCTAGCACAAAAATTAGAGGTGAGAGAGGGTCACCTTGCCTTACTCCTCTTCTGCACAGAACTGTTTACCAGGCACACCATTAAGTAGGACAGAAGATTTCCCAGATCCAAAGATAATTGATATCCATTTTATCCATTTTTCATCGAACCCCATCTGCCTCATAATTTTAATCATAGCCTCATGGTCAATTGTGTCGAAGGCTTTAGCAAAGTCCAATTTTAACAGAATGATCTCTCTCTTGGAAGTTTCACATTGATGGAGGAACTCAAAAGCCCAGGCCAAGCAATCCTGTATGGTTATACCTTTCAAGAAACCATATTGATTTTTATGTACAATTTTCAAAACCACTTTCTGCAACTGTTTGCCAACAGTTTTGTAATGATCTTGAGACAACAATTCAGCAAAGTAATAGGCCTGAAATCATTAACTTTTTCAGGTGTTGGGACCTTGGGAATCAGAGTAATAAACCCCATGTTTAAGCTTTCCATGTCTAAAGTTCCAGCATGGAAGTCCATACACAGTTTGTAGATATCCTGCTTTATAATTTGCCAGGAAACTTTGAGGAAATGGCCATTAAATCCATCTGGGCCAGGTGCTTTATCCGACGGCATGTGTGCAATTACTGCGTCAATTTCTTGGGTAGTAAAAGGCGCTGAAAGAGCTTCCAAACCTTCAATTGGGGTAATTAAAGACTGGAGGTCGAATAGCATATCAGGGTGATTGGCAACACCAAGTCTCTGTTTAAAAGAATTATATATAGCCTCTACTTTACCTGCATGGTCTCTTATTTCCTCCCCTCCTTCCACTTTCAGACAAGCAATATTATTTCTCCGGTGTCTTTCAGTGGCAATTGCTTGAAAAAACTTTGTATTTTCATCACCTAGTTTTGTCCAGCGAATTGTGCACCTTTTTTCCAATATTGCTGCTGATACTCCAGGAGGGTAATGAGGTGTTTTTTAATGATCCTTCTGAAATTCTTCTCAGGGATGGTTAGAGGTTGCGATCCTCTAAATTATCCAGCTCCAATATGGCCCTGTTGCAGTTCGAATGCAAATTTTTAGCTTGGAAATAGATTTACTCCAGTGCTTGATATCATATCTTAGCCGCTTGAATTTGGCATTTAAATTTGCTGCACTGTTAGACTTGTGAGTGGGTTTATTCCAACTATTTGCCACCATTTCAAGAAACCCCTGGTGAGCTGTCCAATAGTTCTCGAATCAAAAAAGTTTACTGCCCGGAATTGATGTTTGAATGGTCACAAGCAGCGGTGTGTGATCAGATGTCGGCTTGGATTGTGGACTGACGGAGGTGGCAGGATATGATAAAGTCCAGTGTAGAGAGGTAAAGAACCAGTCAAGTTGTTCAAGCAGAGGATTGTCCTGCATGTTGCTCCAAGTAAATGATCTCCCTTGTAACTTTAGCTCCGTGAGGTGTTGTGCTCTGATAAAGTCGTTAAATGTTAACATATCGTTTACATTGCCACCTGGTTTATTCCTGTTTTAGGTCCTCTTATGAAGTTAAAATCTCCAAGCAATAGCCAATCCTCATCATCGGGTATGTTTAATTGGAACAACCATTTAACGAATTGTTCCCTCAGGTCACCCACACAAGGACCATAAATATTTATAAGAGTCCAAGATTGAGCTGACTGTGTAGATGTGAAGTGGACAGAGAGACCAAAAGGTTCACAATGCATCACAAGCCCAGAGAATAAGGAGCTGTCCCAAATAATAAGTAAACCACCAGAAGCACCATTGGAGGGGACATACACGAAATCATCAAATCTCCTTGGGCAACATTTCCGAATAAGAGCTAGATCAATAAAACCCATTTCAGTTTCTTGCAAGCAAATAACAGAACAACCAGAAATTTCCACAGCATTAAACAGAGCTAGTTGCTTTGCCTTAGCATTAAGACCCCGAATGTTCCAACACAGAATGAACCACTTCTTGAGGAAATTCATCTGAAGCAAAAGCTTATTCTTGAGTTGCTTCCTCCTCCTGAAGGTTGGCTAGCAACTTCTTTGGGGAAATGTCTTCGCAAGGAACACCACAAAGCACGACTCCAATGTTCAGAAGAACTTGGATAGGGGTGGGTGGGGGAGCAGGTTCAGGTTCCTTGTTAGTTGTGACCACGGCGGTTTTAACTTCTGGCCTCATCCTGGGCTTCACCTTGGACCTGACCTTCTTGGTATCTGATACAGAGCTTGGCTTAAAACCCGAGTACCTAGTGGACCTTGTGCTCCTCCTTACTTGAGAGGTACGGTCAGGAATGAACAACTTCCTTTTCTTGCTGACAGGAGGTATCACAGTTGAGATCTCTATATCATTTTGTTCATCGAGATCCACAATCTGAACTGAACTCGAGCTGGCATTATTTTCAAGTAAAAGCTTATTGACATCCTTCTTGAGCTGCCTAGCTTGCCATAACAAAAAGGCTTCTCCAAAGAGCTCAAACCCCACCATAGGTGGTAGAGAAAACTGACTAGAGATATGAAACACATTATCCAAAGATAGAGACGGCAAGATCCAAGTGGTGACAGTATGAGACTGTGACCCAGAGAAATTTGTAGCATAAAAATCCCTTGGATCAGTGAGCATGAAATTGGGGATGACTTCTTCAGTAGGGAAGGCAGGCATCGAGCCTATCACAAAAACATGGTATCCTTGCTGTTGCTGCACCACTACTGTTCCCGGTCTGACAACCTGAGGTTGCACTGCCAGTTGGTGTTCCTGCTGATCTTGTTTCTGGAGCCGCGACACTGTAGCTTGGGAGAGGGTCAAGGAGAGAGGCGATGAGGCATCCTCGAGCTGATCAATTAGGGGTAGAACCCCTATTTCCTCTGTTTCCTTTTTCTGCTTGGGAACCCAGATTTTCCGTACTGAATAAATTGTTTCCTTAGGTGTCACCTTCTTCTTGGGCCTCCAAATTTGTTTCAGTTTCTTTTGCTGGCCTGCTAGAAGCCCAGGGAGTGGAGAGGAAAAACCAGTGTTGTGAGTATGCTGGTAGGCTAGAGGCTTGCTGTTTGTACACCCACCTGGGCAGTTCTCCTGCGAATGATCTGAACGACCACAACGGCCCAAAGATTGTAAATTAATTCATTGGGCGGGAGAATAGGAACATCTAGATGGATGGCCTCTTTGACGTGGATGTCTGCATAACCCGATTGCCTAAGGTTCAAGATATGCTCAAGCGTGATTCTTGGGAGATTAGAGCATAATTTCAGGAAAAAAGAATCATTAGCATAAATAAGCGTTGATGGGCCCGGTTGATCCAACGGAAACGGCTTGTTGAAACTGCCAAAGGTGATTTCCGTGATTTTAGCTGAATTTTGGATCGGCTGAACAACCTTTGCAGAACCCCAAGATCCAGCCTTGATCCGATCTTCAGAATGTGTAAAAGAAAACCCAAATTTATCCAATTCAGAGTGAGAAGTCCGATTCAGATCATTATCAGCACTTGCTTTAAGAAAATTGAGATTGGGCTTCCAGCAAGTGGGGCTTCTTTGTGCCACTTCAAGAATTTGTTCTGAAGAATGCCAAGATGAAACATTGCACAGGCCAGATCGAGAAGGATGTAGACCTCTAAAAAGAGAGAAATGGCAAACAAAGTCTGGCCAGACCCGATCCTTGAGACCATAAACAAAGTGTCCAACCTTACTAGAGGCCACAGAGAAGCGAAAACGGTGATCACTTAATTTGTAAACATTGAAACCATGATGATCGCCACCAATACAGCACTGAAGCGCCAAACCCACAGATTCCTCATTCAGATGAAAGGAGGCCGAGGAGAAGGCCACCACCAAAAATAATTCCTTTGCAGATGCAGAGGGGGAGAAGTGAACCGTGGAGCCGAGCTTGAGACGCACCTGATTTGCGAAAGCCAAGCCTGGCGAAAAATCCCAATGGAGGAGGGCATCCATGGCAAGAAGGGGTGGAGAGGTGGGTGCCGGTACCAGAGTAGACGCCAACGAGGAGGGTGGAAACCCTAGAACGCCACGGAGTCGCCATGGGAGTCGCCAGATAGGAGAGTCGCCATTGTCCAGTAGTGAATTCCATTGCTCTACTTTTGTCAAATCTAGTATTGATACAAGCAATGCTCTTCGTCCGTGTTGTTACAGGCCTGTCTCTTTCGATGTACGATTGTCATCATTGGCGATGGTTACTGCTCTGATGCGCTGGTCCCTTGGGGGCCTTAGTACCATGACATCCCGTCTGTCTACTACAACAAGCTCTACTACGACAAGGTTTACCCGACTCCGGTGAGGGAGGGGTGAGGACGGCGGCGCGCCTTCGGCTCGCTTCAGTGTTTGTAGTCATCGCTAGGTGGTCCGAAAACTTATTTATAGTTTTTATTACTTATGGAATTCTTTGTACCTTTGTTGATGATCAATAGATTGGTTTGACTTTTCACAAAAAAAAGTACTTCAGTGAATATAAACAAATTCTCGTTCAATGAATACGAACAAGAATCCATAAGCGAAAAGGGCCGGGACTGGCACACGCGGTGCAGCTTAAGCCCTCCTTTGGGGTGGGCCAGCCCGACGGTTGGGGGGGGGGGGGGGCGGTTGGGGTCAAAATCGAGCGACCTCGCGGCGGAGGTAGGGTCTCATCTCCGTCCCCCGTACGCTGCCCTTCCCGTCCGCCCCGCTCCCCTCTGCTCCATGCGAGGTTGTAACTTGTTCTCTATATCCTTTCTCGTGTGGGTCACGCGCTGGTCGAGAGGAATAAGACTGTGTATATCGTATGAGAAGAATATACGGTACAGAGTTATGGCCCCACATGTAATATAGACATTAAGTCTCTAAATCAGTTATTTAGACTGGTCGCAACTGATTAAACAAAAAACGATGGTTTACTGCAACAAGTGTTTTGATTATGTTTTTTGTGCAACAAATGCACTAAACTGTGGTGTTATGTGCAATTTTCTCACCAAAATCTAACAAAACGGAAGCGGCGTGTGAAGTTTCCAGTTTGCGCCACCAGTCTCCGGTAAGCATTTTTTTCGGTATAGAAATGCTCCATTATACTATTTGTGTAGTATATATGTAAACAAGAAAAAGAAATGTGCTTTTCAACGCTGTGCCGACCTGGAGCAATCAGGATCTGGAATATGCCACAAATGTTACATCACGAGATAAATGCCACTATTTTCGTTACGTCTCCGTGCGTGATATTTTCTCTGACGAACAAAAATCTGCGTGCTTTTCATCCCCAGCTCCTGACACCTAGGCAGGATATTTCTTTCTATTTTCATTTTGGAGAGTGACTCTTTTGGAAGCACAGCAAGACCTTTGCCTTTTATGCCAACACTGCATTTAGACCCCGTTCATAACCCAGAGGCCAGAACTTGACATCACAGAAAAAAAACGCCGTGCTAACATTGCTAGCTCTCCTTCAAACTAGAGCCGGCGGTTACAACACTAGGCGCTGCTGCTTCTTCCCGGCTCAGGCATCAGGGCTTGGCACTTGGCAGGAGGCAATGGGAAAAGAGGTGGTGCTGGCCGTGCTGGACGTGTGCCGCAGCGTCTCGTCGTGGTGCGTGTCGGCGCTGTGGAGCCGGCTCAGCCGTAGGCCGCTCGGCGTGACTCGCCGGCACCGCCGCCGGACGTTCGCCCTCGGAGCCGGCCGTGGGCTCAACTACGACGCGCTCAGCTACGCCCAGAACTTCGACGACGGGGTCCTCGGCGAGTGCGAGACCGAGACCGACTTCACCTCCAGGTTCGCGCCCACGCGGCTAACCGGAGGGCGGAGGCCGTCGGCCGATCACTTCTGTTCTTGAGTGAAGCTTTTGTAATTCCCGGCGTCCTATATACGCAACGCAGGCACCGCACGTAGAGCTGGAATTTCTGGCGATCTCTCTGTTTTTCTGCCATGTCTTGCTTTTACCATATAGGAGTATAATACTTATATTTCATCGTGGATGGATGAGTGTAACCTGTAAAGTCTGTAAGTAGATGATATATGAACTGTCATGCAGGGGATTCAGTTATCAGAACAGAATTCTAATTTGATGCCTATGTCAGTTTTAGCTTTTGGCAGTTGATGAAGGAACTAATTTGATGCATGAAACTTGCTCGGGCCTTTACCGACAGAAATAATTCCAGGTGCGGGCGCATGTTTAACTTCTAGAAAGTAGCTGAGCAATGCAGGCAAGTAGTACAAAATAATTGATGGTTGATGCAATATGTAGAATGAATGGAGAATATATTGCCTGGATCAGCTAGCCAATCATTTGACGCCACCAAGAGATATTTGACTGTCTATCTTGGTGACGCAACATAGACATATCACATGCAAGACAGTCCCTAACTGCATTTATGCGACATAAGTGGACACATATGCATGTTTAGAAGGCATGAAGATTGGTCGCTGCAATATCAGTGGTCATGAAATCTGACAGTGCTGAGGTAATCAAAAGTATCACAACGAATATGCGCTCTATTGAGATGGGTGCATAAGTTCTAAAATGAATGGAGTTGATAGTTTGCACTCAAATAGCTGAATTTTCACAACTATGGGAGTCAATGGAATGTGGTATTTCACGACTTTGGACGTTACACAGATGAAACATCCACGTTTAAAAACAATAAGATGTCACTTTTCTTCTGTAAGAATACAAAACCAGGATACACTCATATTCACATATTCTTCCGCAAGGAAATTTACATGTCAAGCTTGCTCATGATACAAAATTCCTGCTGCCTAGATGTTGGGTTTCTACTCAAAATGGTTACTACCAACCAAGTATTGTTATCGACCTAATATCTATGTATCAAAAAATGATGTACACTAGTTTGTTACAAGACCTAAGAAGGATGATTTGATAACCCCAACTACGGCAAATCTCTCGTCGGGCCATCCCAGATGTTAGTACATGGGATCGACCTACAAATTCCACTCGGGCAGCCTGGAGTCCTTCCTTTTTATGATCAAACGTTCATTGCAGGAAGCTCTTGTTCAGGAAACATGATTGTTTTGAGAAACTCGTAGGATGTAAAAAACAGTGCCCCTTGTGATACATACATAACCAACCTTGGAGTTAAACCCCTGGAAAGAAAAATGTTGATTGATAATTTGCATGCTTGAACTACTGATTTAGTCTGACAGGAACGACACGAATTTACATCCATTAACACTATATAAGTTTGTACCATGGTTCATAATGTTCGTACCTGTAAAGACCCTCAACCCTTCTTGCTGAAAAATTTGTGTAAGCGCATGACAAACCCCTTCATACTTCCTAACAGGGTTGAGTGCCTAATGAACATGAAGGTTAGTTTAATTTTGAAGAACCGAATGTGAACAAGCATTTAAGACTGAAAGAGAAAAAAGAGCGAAGCATGATTTCTTTTTCCATCTTAACCAGTTGAACTAGATTAAAACAGAAAAAGAAAGTCCACATTTCAAACTTGAACTCTAAAACTGCTGGCATGCAACCTCAAACTAATGAAAAAATCTCATACATTAATAGCAATCTTCTGTGAAAAGAACATCCGAATAATTAAGTGGTCTTGATTGTTTGTTCTTGTAGTGTGTGTTTGTTCATGGAATGATATGGAAGAATGTGGCATCCACGTCACCCAGAACCACTTATGGACTGTCCAATAGTTTTAGGTTGCAGTTCGGAATGATTTTAGAGTTCAGGGTTGAAAGTGAACTCCTGCATGCTTTTTCATTAAATGAACAATCAAACTACATATAATTGCAACATTAAGTTACTCATACACTTGTGATATACGAATTGAGAATGTGGCATAAGCATGTGTTGCATTACCTGTAACTGTACTCGTGTCTTCACAACATCGAATGGAGTTGTAAACAAAGCAGCAGTTGACCCAGCAAAACCTCCACAGAAAAGCTGCAATACAAAGAGAAAAAAGGAGTTTAATTGATCCACCCACTTCAAACTAAAATTAGAAATGTGTAAATCAATTAAGATCGATTTGAAGCATTTATATTCATATTTAATGTAAGTGGACAAGTGCACATGAATGAAAAACTGAATTTAGTGATGCGAACAGGCCAATCAGTACTAGGTTAATTCTCAACAAAGGGAACATAGAAAATAAGATGGTTAAGCAAGTTAGGGTTGAGGAACTAACTGTCTGGCCAGAAGTGAGTTTAGCATTATTAGCAGGTGACGAGTTCAACAGAAACTGCTTCAAGCTCTCGTAGGCATAGAACTGCAAATTTCAAAACAAGTCAAGACAAAATCAAACAGCAAAGCAGCTATAGAAATAAAATTTGGGACTTTGGTGTAACTATTTGAACTTCAAGATACCTTTACTATAGAATGTGGGATATTTCTGCAAAGAACAGCCCCCCATCCAGCATATAACGTAGCAATGCCACCCCTTTGAAGACATCCTACCAAAGCCTTCCTGATTGCATGAAACTCTTATTAAACCTAAAGAAGTGTATGATGAAATTCGAGCAATGGTGCCAAATAATTTCAACAAGCAACATACAGGCAAGTTATAGTCATGATACAGAACTAGGGCTGATAAATTAGTATGTTTCTGCCATTTCTTGTTTAGTACAGAAAAAACTTGTAAAAAAACGAACAACCTAAAAAGAGGTAATTAAATACCAGCAATTCTGATACTGTGAACCCATTTGCATCTGTTGTTTTATGCATTCACTGGGTGTAAAAACAAAGGATGTTGCAATACTAGAACAGCCACCAGCAGCGCAATGAGCAATGGAATGATAGTCCTGAAGAGATGTCAATGTAACAATGCAGTATAAGATTAGAATGTGTACCAATGGAACACTAGTTAGCTACCAGTTGCAAAATAAAACTAAAATCACCTTTGTCAAAGTAGGCAGAAGAGCACCCTTTACTATTTCGTAAGTTAAGGTATAAATAGCTGAAATTGGTGCAGAACAAGCAATTTTGCTAGCAAGCCCTCCATAAAGTCCTAAAACACCTGTAGAAAAAATAGCAATCATGAAGAATGCTAGCCATTGATGTTTCTCAACAGGAAAGTACATGAAAGTAAGAAAAAATTTATGGAAAATTGCTAGCATCTCAATGTGTGTAAATACCATCCAAAACATTACCTCTCTCAACAAGGGTGCGCCTTAGTATGTGGTAAAATGAACTTTGTCCAGAACTGTTAGCCTGAATGATGGTTTTCACTGTATCAACCGGATGCAGAGAAATACTGACAACTGTTCCAGCTACTGCTCCGCAATAGCATGCTTGTTCGCAGTAATAGCACCATGAAATTGATGCTCAAAGGATGATTCAAACTCTGGTGAACGCTTGTCTGTAGAATTCAGCTGAGCCATATATTCCCCGTGAGTATACTGATTTGCATTTGGTGGAACAACAGCCTCACCCACCAGTGTGCATGTCGAGGCTTGAAGCTGAATATGTTCACATGTACTGGGAATATGTTGTTCCAGCATTATCTTTTCCTCTTTGCCAATTGACATTTGCTGAGATGAGCAAGCTAATGAATTCGAATTTTCTCGAGAGACATCTACATTTGATTTAGCATTGTGTACTGAACTTTGACAGGCATGTGTGATATTGGCCTCCTCACTTGAGCTGGTACATTGCTCAGTTGGGATGTTTCTTGTTTGATACCGATAGTTATCATCCCTTCCGAGACACTCATTTTCGTTAATGTCCATGTTGCTGGAAGCAGCATAAGTTCCTATATTTTCTGTTTGCACGGGGCATATATTTTGACATTGTAAAAAATGCATTGTCCCAAGTTTATTGGTGAGATGCCCATGTCTCCATGTGGAAGAAACACCAAACATGCTGCTGCATGATGTAAGCATTAACATCTTCTTCACCGAACTAAGTTCTTCATGAATAGATGTTGGGGTTGATATAGAGGTTTGAGAGATGAGGCCAGTTGAGCTTTCGGCAGAGCAAGATGTCAATGTGTGCCCTTTTATTTGGTCCCTGCTAAAGCACACAGGGTCTTCCTTATGCAAAATCCCATAGCTCTCCGATTTTTGATCCGTGCCAGAAGATTCTGGCTGGCGAACAAGGTTCCAGATCCCTGCCAATCCGACACTAACTGAGGAGTAGTTAATCTTCTATCAATATGTCTGCTGCCTGATTGAGTACTTTGTGCTTGACGATTGGCACCACTATCCTTTGGAAGAAATGCATCTGGGTTAAATAACTGGTTCTCATCAAATGGAAGCCGATGGTAATTAATTGTTGATTTTCGAGCTTTTGAAGCTCTGCGATTTGAGCTCATCTTTGACAAGCACGCAGCAAGGCACGCGTCTGTTCATAAAGAAGCGAACTAATCAGCTGACTCAGATCTGTAAGAGGCAGGAAATGGGTAAAGAAAAGTTAGCATAGCAAAGTAGCTCTTATATGGAGTACTAAGCAAAAAAAGTATCTCCCAAAGGTGATCGTCTGACTACAAAGGACTTTGAGCTAGGCACTACCTGCAGCACCTAAGGAGCACTGCACCTAAGGAGCGAAGAAACAGCACTCAGACTGGTACAAGCGGCACTAAATCTGACAGACGATCTATGCCTTGTACATGCCGCGAATTTGAGACAGCACCACGAGCGATGATAACGGCAAGCTCCAAACCCAAAAGCACTCCATTCCATTCGACATTTCGTCGAACAGACTATACGCGCAAGGCAGGCTCCGAATCTATGCCTCGCAAGCTGTACTCTCCTGAGAGACGTTTCGTCGAGCAGCTCATATGCGCGGAGACCAGCACCTGATTCGATCCGAGCGGACTAAATCAAGAATGGCTCTCCAAGGCA
This sequence comes from Poa pratensis, assembly GCA_947311845.1. NCBI lineage: Eukaryota > Viridiplantae > Streptophyta > Magnoliopsida > Poales > Poaceae > Poa > Poa pratensis. The sequence goes on along the minus strand of CAMZMU010000081.1, from coordinate 27,101,099 downwards.
GCTCCTAGTGTTCTAGGCGAGTTCGGGGGTGAAAAGGCTTCACTTACCTTGCGGTGGCTCGGAGGGAGCTCCCGATGGCGGCCTCGCAGTTGGCGCTTCACGGGAGAAGGGGAGGAGTAGGAGTCTGCGCGGCTGCGCCGCTTCTCCTCCCCGCTCTGGCTCTACTCGCGAGCTATGCGAGGGGGGAGAGCCGGAGAGGGGTTATGTGCACGGCGTGGTGGGAGCTTGGACTTGCTGGTCCATCTCCATGGACTTTTCGAGGCTGCTGCTCTGCCGCACACCGTCGTGCGGCCGAAACCAGCAGCGTCAATCGGGCAACCGGAGAAAAACGTTGGGGGATGGATAGGTGGCGATTGGCGAAGTAGTAGTGAACGAAATTACTTCAGTGAAAATCTTACTTTTCTTTCCGTCGGATGACAGTAGACGGGCCAGATCAAAGGTGGGAAATGTCTATCTCAAAAAAGAAGGTGGGAAATGTCCAGCCACTTAAACGCACTTTTCCTCATAACCCCTCCAATTAGAGAATCAGATCTCGGAAAATCTCACCCGCAAAACCCAGTATCGGGTGACCCCGAAAACTAGTTTACGGTATGACGAGAGCTCAGACAGAAACAGATTCCAAAAATTAGTACTAGAAATTTAAATAAAAGAGTTCGCTCGAGATTTCAACCATTTCAAGTTCATCGAGCTATTTTACATAGATAGAACTAATAACTAGATCCAGGCCTGCTAAACCGAAAACGAGGTATTGTCGGGTAGCCGACCTGCGTAGCGTCCACGCAAGCTCGTGCTCCGCATGGGCGGCTTCGAGGCGGACTGGAACATCGGAATCGCCATTCGCCACCGTTTTCGTAGCGACAACAAGTTCGTCGGTGGCGTGGTCGGTTCGCTGGAAGCACGACAAAATGTGCTTGAAGAGCACATTGGAGCTACCTGTCTCCGCATCGTGCAGGGGGGCAGGGTGGTCGTCACGGCGCATCCTGCTCGTAGGCGTTGCCTAGAGGGAGCAGCCCGGCCAACATGCGCCCTAGAAGGCGGCCGCGCTTGCTCGCGCCGTCCAAGCGGCGGATGCGACTCTCCTCCTCCTTGCCCGGAGGCGCACGGCCTCGTTGCGTCTGCCACGCCCGCCAGTGCCGCGCATGGACGAGTCCGCCATCGATCTACCGGAGAAGTGAGCGAAATTGGCTAAGAGTCGAGAGTAATTGCTCGCCGAAGTGGTGTAACCCAATCGGCAGAGGAAAGTAAATCATGCCAGAGGGAACGGGGGCTAACTCTAAATGCCTCTGATACCGTTGATGTAGGGCCAGAGTCGATACTTATCTGGAATCCTGGGAAAAAAATCCAAACCGGACCAATATGTGGTATTTGTTGGGGCCGTAAAAATGGTCTAAACCTCATATCATATGGAATTTTCTGGAATGATAGCTTATCGGGATCAGCTAGAGATGCTCTTACCATTTTGCTTCGAAACGATTCAGCGGGAAAAAAATACATCCATTTAACTCATCGTCTTGAATTTGTCGCGCCAATAGGCGATCTAGATTAACGACGGCGAGGCCTCCTGATCTTGCCACGCTATGCCTTTTTTTTCGATAAAACCGAAGGTCGTACTATACTTGGCAAACTTGTACAGGAACAGTCTTCAGAGCTGAACTTATCCCTATCTTTAACTTCCGATTCGGCTATCACTCGACACGATCTCCTCCAAAGAAGAAGAAGAAGAAGAAGAAGAAGAAGAAGAAGAAGAAGAAGAAGAAGAAGAAGAAGAAGAAGAAGAAGAAGAAAAGAGGCGGCCGTTTTCACTGATTATCATTCTTTCTTCGCTGTCCATTTGTCCGAGCGAGTGTAGAAGAAGAAGAACCTCCTCCAAGGGATGCACGGCAGCGTGATGTTCAGGAACGGCCTGTACACGGCGTACGGCTGCCTCGGAGGAGGCACGCCGGCGCATGGCCTGCGCTCTCCTGCGTTGTCCACGTTGTTGAGGAACTTGAGGCCAAGCTTAAGCTCTCCCTTGTAGGTGCCGTCCTCGAGCACGATGTTGAAGGGGGCAGCCTTCATCTGCAGGAACTCCCTCTCGCTGCCTTCCCTGATGATCTCGCCCACGTGCACCCTGCAACCACGAACGAGGTTAACTTGTCGGAAGATCAGGGACGATGGATTTCGCTTTCTACGACTTCCCCGCGGTTCGGTTCGTGTAGTACCTTATTTCGCCGACCAAGCTGTCTTCCGAGAACTTGTCCCTCTCCATGATCTTCAGCGTCACCTTCGCCAACTTCCTGCACTCGGCGGGTGACAGCGAGAACCTGAACTTCTCGTTCCACCAGATCTTCCTATGTTTACCTGCCCGTGAAGTCAATATTACTGTCAGAAATTCAGGGGCATTCTACATATTTGATCGGAGTAGAATGCTTACTTACCATGTGTGATTTTACTGGTGCGGAATTGGTCGCCGCACTGAATGGTCACGTAGTGTCTCTGAGGTCCTGAAGGCACAGAACTGGACGGTAAGCACATATATTGATCTATATTTACCATGAGACTACAGTTTTTGAAGAAGGGTCGTAAGCTAACACAGACCTAGGTGATGTGCATGCTTCAGGCCCTCGGCGCTGACCAGCAGAAGTTCCAATACTCCGTGCGTCGTCTCCATGGAGAAAGGGCAAGAGGACGCAGAGGCAAGATGGCAGGGTATATATGCATCGATCGTATAGCTCATGGTGACCTGAACTCCCTCCGAGATGTATTTATGAAAGCCAATTAACTATAGTGCGGGAGTTCCAGCAATGCATTGAGCACAGTAGGAGAAACGCCGATGACCTTAAGAGCACAAGTTTAATTCTTCAATGACATATATTTACATTCTTATTCATAAAATAAAAATGATGGTAACAATTTTGCTAATTCTCGGTCCACTCACTCACAAACCATATGAATTAGTCGTGTTTCATGATAGCCATGAGTTGCAACTGATATTTTTTAGTTGCACGTGAGGTTACAACTAAGCAAATTGTCACGGACTGCTGAATTGCTTGGTGATTTGGGCTAGTTATGAGTTGTAAAATGGCTACAATTCATAACTTAATTCTAATTCTCATTAATTAGTCACTCTCAAAAGAAAAATGTTGCTTTGAAATGCTATGGTTCAAGCTAAAAAAGAGAAACTCAACATGTGGTTAGATAGTTAGAAGGGTGGTTATATCCATACTATCAAATCTCAGATTTGACATTGGCGATGTTTCTGTTGAGCCGTCTATGATGACTTAGAGCATCTCCAAGCGGAGCCCCCAAATCCGGCCCCAAAGTGTCCACGCGTCCGCGGACACCGACCGGACAGCCCCATAGTTGGGCTCCTACAACCACATCCCCTAAAATGTTGTCCCCAAACTCATGCAAACCATGCAACGTCGATCCGATACATACCGGATCCGCATTACAAAACATAGTGGTGCAAAATCAAATGAAATTAACAAGTTTAACAAGTTGTCCGATACAAGAATGAGAAGTGTTCTCTTCTTCTTCAAGGAGCGGTTCCACCGGAGCCATCTAGGCCGAGGTCACGGTCAGAGATTTTCTTCTTCGTCATGAGGATCCACTTTGCGCTAGGCTCATCCAAGAGAGAAGCGTCTTGGAACATGATCATTTGTTCCTCGGTAATTCTTGCGCTAGGATCCACTTCTTCTTCATCATGAGGATCCACTTTGCACTAGGCTCATCCAAGAGAGAAGCGTCTTGGAAGAAGCTCGCGTCCGCTGGAGCGGCGGAGACTCCCCCACCGCCTCCTCGTCCTGCGTCGGCGGAACCTGTGACGGGTACTCATCCGCGATGAGGCACGTCTCCTTGTCGACCTTCTCGCCGCCATGCCCACAGTAGCCGAAACCGGCGCCTGCGTCGGGCGCCGGACCACGGGCACCGGAGTGGTCAGCGCGGGCTCGTCCTCCTGCGTCTCCGCATTGGCAATCCTATTCGCCTCCTCCAGCGCCGCTTGCTCCTTCTTCTCCTGCTCGCGTAGGCGCTACTTGCGGCGCCGCGCCCGCCGCGCAACGGTCTCCGGCTTCAGCGCCGAGTCCGCCGCTTGCTCGACGGACTGGGAGGATGCGCCATGCTCGACTGAATCGATGGCTCCTTCCGCCTCCATCCGGATGTGCAGGTGGACGCGGCGTGAGGAATGAAAATTACCGGCGGGAATTGGAGGTGGAGAAGGGGATAAGTGAAAGTGGCCGGCGCCGAAATTTGGGTTCAAATTTGGTGGAGCTGCCTTGACAGATCCGACGTGGCGGACGCGTCCGGTCGCGTCCGGGCGGCCCCAAACCCTCCTCACATATGGGCTGGGTTTGGGGGGAGCCGGACCGCCCGGACGTTTGAGGAGGCTTTGGGGCCGTCCTTGGGTGGCACATTTCAGCCCAAACCGCGTCCGGACTGTCCGCCCAGACGTTTGGGGAGGGTTTGGGAACCATGGTTGGAGATGCTCTTAGTGCTGACTTCGATCTTAAAACCGACTATCGGATGAATCTTTCGGAAGGAGTTGAGGCTCAAAGGGTGTACTATAAGCAAGAAAATGTCACGGGGTGGGTCGACACCGAAGTTGAGAGCCAAAACATTTCCCCTAGCGGTGCTTCGGCCATCGGCGTTGAGGGGGAAGTGGCGGTGCTGGAGGTGGTGTTTTGGTGCCGCGGCTCCTGTCCTTCTCCGCCTCTGGCGAGGAGCTGCGGCGTGTTTCGTCTCGCGGATCTCTGGATCTGTCGAGTTGGTGTGTCCCCTTCGTGCTCGTCGTGGCGGCGCCGGCGAGTGCTTCTCATGGGGTTCTCGTCCTCCGTCCCTGCTGTCGCGGCGTCGTCGTCTTCTCCTGCGGCGACGTGGGATTGTGAGGTAAGTTCTGGAGACTTGGTGGATGCGGGTTGCTGCTCTACTGTTCCGTCGTCTCCGGCCGGCCGTGGTGGCGAGGGGAGGTGTGGGTTCGTGGAGCTGCTGGTTGCTGCTGCTGGGATGCGTGGTCTGCTGGTGAGGGTTCTGGCCACTTCCTCGGAGGTGGGTTGTCGTTGGGCTCAGATCCGGTGCAGAAGAAGCTCGGGGTGCGTCCCCGGCCGATATCCTTTCTTCGGCTTTAGATCCAGTTCCCGGAGCTGGTGGAAGTTGCGGCTCGTCATCGCCTTTGGGCTAGGAGCTCTTCTTGCTCCGCTGTGCGACTCTGCAGGCGTCGGCTTCGACGGGAGGTCTGCCTGCTCTCTGGTCGCGAGGAAGACGAAGGACTTTGCTGGTGTTCTCTTTTCCTGGGTGTTCTTCGTGTAGGAGTGTGGCAGCAGTGCCGTGTTTCGTATCCTGTGTGTTTCTTGCTTGTATCTGGTTCTGTAATGTTTTCCTTATCGTTTTAATACAAGTATGAAAAATAAAAATAAAAAACATTTCCCCTAGCCGCAGAGAGACATGGCCGCTCCGATGGCAGCCGCCGACACCGCCGCCCCGCCGCCGCCTCCTCCTCCTGCCGCGAAGCCCGCAGTGCAGGTCTCTCCTGCACCTTCTGATATGGCTCCTCCGGCCGCAGCCGCCGACACCCCCGCCCCACCGCCGCCTACTCCAGCCCCTCCGACCGCAGCAGCCGACATCGCCGCTCCGCCACCTCCTCCTCCAGCACCGGAGCCTGCGGTCCACATGGCCGCTCCGACGGCAGCCGCCGATACCGCCGCCCGGACACCACCTCCTCCTCCAGCCCCGGAGCTCGCGGCGGCGAAGGTCTCCCATGCCCTCCCTCCTTTTCGTCCTCAGCCCGATCCGCCGGCGCCGAAGAGGCGGAAGCTGGAGGAGGCGGGGTTCCACACCTCCCCCTACTACAAGATCCGCGCCACCGTTGCCGACCTCCGCCTCCGCTTCATCCAGGTCACCACTCCCACTGGCCACAGTATCCTACAGTAATATATTTTTTAGAGGAAAACAGTAAACTTTTTTACTACTGGAGTAGTTACTAGTAGTTCCTATGCATATGTCGAAATGGCTAGCTAGTTGGTATCATAACCTCAGGAAAGCATGGGTTTGGGGCAAATTTTCGTCTGCGAGACAGCAGAAGAATTCTCCCAAATCTGAACACTCACGTGCTTAATTGCTTATGCTAGCTGAATTGTTTTGTATGTTAAACTGGTCATTTGTTCTGAACTGTTTACCTCTGTTTCTTTTAAGGTTTACGAAGCTACTGATTTCCGAAAGAGTGACGCTGCTCGTGAGATTCTGAGAGGTATTTTTTTTCTCTCGAACATATTAAGAGACAGTAAAATAGAGCCCTCTCGGCTATTTGATGTACGCATCCATCTCATATCAGAGCTAATCATGTTAGAAAGACAACACTCTTGCATCGCATAATTCATCTAAAGGGTGCCGGGGGCTGTGGTCCAGTAGTCGTAAATGAGGTGGATCATGAGGGACTATCTGTTCTGCTGCGGGAGTGTAGGCGGGCGGGAACGAGCATGAACTTGATATGAGTGGTTGTCAGAGTGTGAGTTTTATTTTATGAATTCGAGTCTGAGTCGCACAATGACCTCCAATTGTTGTGGGGGAAATGATGGAGAAATTTGGAAGGCTGAGGGTTTTGAATTGATGTGCAATCACTTACGTGTATTGAAGGGAGAATAGATGGAAGATTTGGCTTAACTGGTGAAATTCAGCGCAGTGAGTTAATTTAGGGGGATTATCCAGCTGACTACCTTATCTATTGGATGAGGTGTATCAACGTTCTAGAGTTTCAATCTGTCTGATAAGAAAGGAAGGAAAAAACTACTCCTTTCGTTCCAAATTATAATATGTTTTAGATATTTCAATATGGACTAGATAGAGACTGAAATGAGTGAATCTACACACTGAAACGCGTCTAGTTACATCCAAATCAGAAAAAATCTAAAACATCTTATATTTTGGAACGGGGATAGTAGAACAAAATTCTGAGGTAGGGTCATGGGGAAATCTAAGTTGGTGCTGGGAAAATGCTGGAGAAGCACATTACCTGAGGATTGTGGATGGATATGGAACCACCTACCTACCTTGGCGAGAATAGAACAATATGTGGAGGGTGGATTTCGGGGGAACTATTCAGCTTACTAACCCGTCCGTTGGAGGGATGGATTAACAGTTTTATTTCATATTCTGATCTGTGTTAATATAGGAGGAGCGAAAAATCTTAATTTTGAAAACAACACCTTTATAAATAGTGTAGATGCCTAAGTATTTATTTCATATTTATATGCAAAGGCATAACCATTGGTATAGGTAATCATATTCTCTGGGTTTATATCTTTACTTTTTACTAGTATGTGACGCTCATTAACCATTCATATAGTGATATAGAGCATGAGCAAGCTATTACATATTTTATACTGGATCGCTTTTTAAAATTTAGACAATAATTAGCTACTGACAAAGTCTAAGTCGTACAAACTTGTCGATAACATTAACTGATTATGCATATCAGTTAGTCATGCAGTCAAGCATCCTTAGCACTTTAGATCTAAACTCAGTGTGAATTTCAAGAAAAAGGAGACAAATTTAAGTAAATTGTAAATGCTACCTTTACCTCTGTTTATTCATTATTAAGTCTTGTTTCAGCAGAATTTTGTCTTCTTTACTTCTCATATACATCAAGTTTATATTAAATCGTAGGATGATAGACTGGTGTTTAATTTTTACAGTGATAGACTGGTGTTTTATTTAAACTGCGTACATGTAATGCGTGTTTTACAATGTACATATCGCACGAAATACGCAGTGTCGCAGTTACATATGAACCGAGAGGACGGGCTAGAGGAGCACCATCGCAATCATTTATGCTTCAAGTGGAATAGAGAGAATAGGATTTGTTCACCCGAAGGCCTCGAGCTCCTGCTCTAGTCCACAGCCCGGCCTCGGCCTTGATCTTGTCAACAAGGGTCTGGACTGAGGGCTGGGCACCTTCGAAGATGCAATCGTTTCGATGCTTCCATATCATCCAGGGTGTGAGTAAGGTGATGGCGCCCAGGCGCTTACGCAGCTGCTTTGGTCTGTTCTGTGTCACGCTCAGTCACCAATCCATGAGTGTGTCTTCCTGGTTTGGAGCGGCAACTGTCATCCGTAGCCAAGCGAGGATTTCATGCCAAGCCTGTCGGGCAAAGGGGCACTCCAGAAGAACTTGTATTATGTTACTCATTATCATCGTTATGTAGGGTGTATATTTGGTTATATAGAATATGTGGATAGATAAACTGTTGCCTGGAGACCCGTATCTGGACTGCATAGTCATAGGTGATTAATCATGGAATTGCCTAATTAGTTAAGTATATCACACTGCTCTCTCTTTTGTTGGTTGTGTAGTCAAGTTTTTGTGAAGAGTTGTTTATTGGACCTTTTTGTGCGTGGATCACTTTTGTTGTAAATTTGCATTTTGAGCTTGATTCAGCCTCTTATGTTATACAGTCTTGCAGATTGAAACATATAACCTATTAGTTTGTCTCTATCTCTTATTCTTTTAGATTTGACATTCACAACTGAAACCCTGTTGACATGTGAGGACACGGGTTTATGCAGTTCACATCCTTTTCATTTGATGAACTTATTATGTAGTATTGTTGTTCTAGATGCTCGGTGGTGTTAGTCATGCACAAATATGTTCTTCGCAACACTCACAAGTCACACAAAATATTGTTTCGTTTGTATCCATTAAGGAATTTCTGCAATTCATGATGGATGTTTCTCGAACTTTCTCGGGTATTGAAAATAACTAAATAAACTACCAAAGGTGTCTCATATTTTGTTCAATATTCATATTTTACCTCTTAACATGTTGGATCTTATTCTTTTTCTTTCTTTTTTGTGTTTCAGAGATAAAGATTGTGATGGAACTCTCCAAAAAAATGAGGCTTGATCTAAGTGCCTCTTCTGAACCTGTGAAACCTTTAGAGAAGCCTTTAGCTGGAGCTGTGAAGGATGGGCCCACAGAGCCAATTCCATCTGGAGAAAGAAGTCAAGTTCCTCAGACAGGTCAGACTGCAATTCCTCCAAATAATGCAAATGATGGTGTACCGGCCACCCAAGCCTAATGAGTGGTAACTCAGCGAGTGCAGCAGAGAAAATAACAGAGCAAATCCAAAGCAGTGAGATGGCAGATCACCCAAGACACCTCGCCAAAATTGTTCAAGGGTCTTATGTAGTTGGTGGATCTCCTATTGGCAGGAATTTTCTTGTATGGCCTGGTGGTAAAATAATTTATTATGGATTGACCAAAGAGGCGTTTCGGACGCGCCAAGCTGCAAACTACTCCCTCCGTGTCAAAAAGTAAGACGTTTTAGCTACTTACCACACACATGTATCTAGACATGTTTTAGTGCAAGATTCATGTGAATCTTGCACTAAAACATGTCTAGATACATGTGTGTGGTAAGTAGCTAGAGAGTCTTACTTTTTGACACGGAGGGAGTATAATGTTGTTGTTCCCATTCAAACATTCTGATTTGTATTGTACTCCTAAGCTGATGTAGTACGATTTGAGTTTTAAAATAGTTACCATGTAACCTGATTCTCTGTGACATTGCTATTGTTTGAACTATTAATCTATTCAAGTTAGTGATTCAAAAAAAAGAGATCCATGTAACTAGACAGGGGAAACTAGTCTGAAGAATAGGAAAACTGGGATATGGGCCAGTGGTGAAAAGTGGCAACGATGTTGAATTGTCTACATTGGGTTGTGGATTTGACGTGTTTTTACTAAAGCATTGGCTTTAAATTAGTATTATACTCTATTTTTTATGCATGTCTTTTCCTAATAACAGATTTGAAGTAATCCTCGTGTCTGCATTCTTCTTCCAGCATGCCTTGATTTGTGCCCTCCTCATCTCTCTCTTCTATATTTACAGCTTCTTGACATTTTCCCTTTTAAGGGCTCCTTTTAATCATAGGATTTTTAAAAGATTAGTATATGATTAAATCTTATGGAAATTTTTCTTCAGAGGCCGTTTAATTCATAGGATCGTATCCCATTGGAAAAAATCTCATAGCAATTTTGTAGTGTAAACTTTAAAGAAAAATAACATGAGGTCTAATCTCATGAGAAAGGTTCCTTCACCACAATCAAAAGAACTTCCTTTTTCCATAGCATCCAACTAGGCATGCCATTCTAATCCTATAGGATTCCTATTTGTATACTTTTTAATCTCATGGGAAAAGTTCCTTCACCACAATCAAAAGAACTTCCTTTTTCCATAGCATTCAACTAGGCATGCCATTCTAATCCTATAGGATTCCTATTTGTATACTTTTCCTATCCTACGAATCAAAGGAGTTTAAGTATTTCATGCAAAGCAATTCCAGATCTCAATCTCTTACAATTTTGTTCGGGTTTTTATCATTCCTGCCACTATGATCGAATCCATTCTCGGAAATACCATTTGGTTGATCGAATCCTCAGAAACACCACTGCTTCGGGTCTGACAATCAGTTTTGCCATTCTGTCATCTCTTCACGGTTTGTATGTAATCGATTTTGCCATTTGAGAGAGTTGTGAGCTCTTGGCTAAATTTTGGCATAATGTATGCTAAAAGTGCACATAATTTCACAAATGACTAAAATACATTAGTTGGCCCAAAAGAGATTTAGCATCTTCTGGAACTTTTTTTTTGGAATGAATCTACTTTTGTAGGAAGATGGAACAATTTAGGATAATATAGAACCATATGGTGTTTTATGGATCCTTTTATGCATTATGTTTGATATCAAGGAAAGGCAACTTTGTAGATAAAGGAACTCTTGTTTGAACAAAAGTTGAAATGTTAATATGGTATCTTATCAATTTGTGGCAATGTTTTTTCATCGGTTCTCGTGGGAAAATGATAGCTAAATGTCACGACCACTACTGGGCCGTGACCCATCTCTGGCCCATCAACGAGAAGCCCTAGGAGAACATGTGTGTAGCGCTGCTGTGTCAGTTGACCGGGCAATGCCCATGTATCTGGGGTGTGTGGAGGAGTGAGGTATCGATGATCAAACACGGAAAACGTGTGTCTCCTTCTTCCTGCTACTCTGCTCTCCTCCCTCCCACGAATTCTCTTCTCTGTATCAGATCTAAGAGGCGTATCTGCCTGTGTAAGGATGGATTCCGGCTATTTGGTGTGCTGCCATTAGTTAGGTTCGTCACAATTGGTATCGGAGCCAGTCAATCTTAGGATCTTAGCCAGAAAAATTCGACACAAAAAAATTGGGGGATCGAAGTATTCTGGTGGAGGCGAGTCGATATGTGTAGGGATCTGGGTTCGGATCTCTGGTAAAATCCCTAGTTCTCCTCGCGAATCGCGGCGGCGGTGTGCGGCTGCTACATCAACAAGCAGCGCGGTGGTGGTTTGTGTTGGCGGCGGTGTTGATCGGCCACGGGGTGGGTGCTGTGACAAGGTTGCTACTGCATCTCTCGCAGTGGTAGTAAAATTCCTGTGTTGCAACCGACTTTGCGTGGCAGGAGGTGTTTGGATCGGTTGCAGAGGAAGCGGTTTTGCCTCAGTACTCGCTGATTCCGGTGGCGGTAGATCTCGGTGCTGTGCACACGACGGCGCGTCCTCCGAGCCTAACAGTCCGGATGGGAGCGGTGGAGCAAGGTTTGGCGGCTCAAACCGTGGCAACGGCGGATGTGAACACTCAGATCAACCAGTTGTTGTTGAGTCTGACCAAGGCGGCGGAGACGGCGACGAAGAACACTGCTTCCTGTCAAGCCTTGTCAGTTACAACTGAGAGACTGTTGAAGAACCAGGAGGTGGTGCTCAACAAGGTGGCCTCGATTGAGACTAACATCGAAGGACTCGTCACTCGAGTTCAGTCCCTGGAGGGGACGGTATCCACGGTACTACAACGCACAAACAGTCCCAATGGGCGCGGCGAAGATCACGCAAACCAGAGCATTGCCAATCCGCATGCTCTGGGCAATGGTGCGTCACATTTACCTCTGAACCCTGCTGAATTTAGTTCTTCTCGTGATAATCATCATCCCAGGGAGAGATATAACAGAGATCATCATGAATTTCGCATGCCTAAAACCAATTTTCCTAAATTTGATGGTTCTCATCCTAAGCTTTGGAAAGAGAAAGCAGAAAAGTATTTCAACATGTTCAATGTGCCTGAAGAGTATAAAGTAGATTATGCCACTTTGCATTTCATTGGTACTGCTGCCTTGTGGCTGCAAACCTATGAAGCTCAACACACGGTTGAAAGTTGGGTTCAGCTTTGTATTGCTGTTTGCCAAAAGTTTGATAAAGATCTCTATTATACTGACATGAGTAAGACCTTGAGCATTAGGCAGACTGGAGATGTAGATAGCTACCAGAGAGAGTTTGAAACTTTAATGCATCAATTGCTAGCACATAATCATGCTTTAGATGATACTTTCTTTGTTGCTAAGTTCCTAAAGGGTTTGAAAAAGGAAATTCGAACTGCTATCATTCTTCACAAACCTAGAACGGTTGATGCTGCGATATCCTTGGCCCTCTTGCAGGAATCTCAATTGCAATCTACCCAAAAAAGTATGAATACAAACGGTGGCATAATCAAGCAGGTCCTGGAAAGTTGGGAGTACATCCTGTTGAGCAAGCTGCTGGTGTTGCTAAGCCAAATGCCCCAGTCATGGCTGGTAAATTGGAGTCATTACGAGCTCAGAGGCGTGCACGTGGCGAATGCTTCAAATGTGGTGGCAAGTATGGGCCGACACATAAATGCCCTACTCAAGTTCAGTTGTCTGTGATAAATGAAATCTGTGATGCTTTGGAAATAGATAAGGAAAGTAGTTCAAGTGAAGAAGATAAGGATGCCAGCTCGGAGAGCAGTGAGTCAGAAACTGAACAAGCCAATTGCATTTCATTGGCGGCCGCTGAAGGCACTGTTAGCAAGAAAACAATGCGCCTGTTGGGGTATATTGGCAAGACCCAGGTGTTGATTCTTATTGATTCCGGCAGTTCGGGCAATTTTATCAACGCTGCCTTAGTTTCAAAGTTGCAGTTACCTGTGAAGCAACTTCCTCTTGTGCAAGTGACTATTGCTGATGGCAGTACAATGCCCAGCCAAGAAGGTATTTCTCAGCTTCAGTGGGGTGTTCAGGACACTAAGTTTGCCACTGATATGAGAGTATTGCCCATCAAGTGCTATGATATTATTCTGGGCATGGAATGGTTAGAATCATGCAATGGAGGCAAAATGTACGTGGACTGGAAACGTAAGAAGATGTGGTTTATTCACGAAGGCAAAAGGATAACACTCAGAGGGTTGTCAATGGACACCAAATACTGTCCTACTGTTACTGCAGCTGTGGTTCATCAAATGATTCAAGAAGATGCTGTGGCGCAGTTAATCACATTGCAACCTGCACAATCATCTTCAGTACAAGCCACTATTCCAGTGATGATTCAGCAAATCCTTGATCAAAATGAGGAACTGTTTAAAGAACCAGATGAGTTGCCACCGAGAAGATCCTTTGATCATCAAATTCCTCTGATTCTGGGTGCTGTACCAGTTCAAAAGAAGCCTTACCGTTATGCTCCCACTCAAAAAGACGAGTTGGAACAACAAATAGCGGAGATGATCAAAACTGGAGTGATTCAGCCAAGTCACAGTCCTTATGCATCTCCGGTAATTTTAGTTAAAAAGAAGGATGGCAGCTGGAGAATGTGTGTGGATTATCGGTACCTCAGTGCTCTTACGGTGAAGAACAAGTATCCTCTGCCAGTGATCGATGAACTACTGGACGAGTTGCATGGTTCCCAATTTTTCACTAAACTGGATTTACGGAGTGGATATCATCAAATCCGCGTGGCTGAGGGAGAAGAATTTAAAACAGCCTTCAAACCCATCACGGGCACTGGGAGTTCAAGGTGATGCCGTTCGGCCTTACTAATGCCCCAGCCACCTTTCAAATGGCGATGAATGTTATCTTTGCATCTTTATTGCGTAAAGGTGTATTGATCTTCATGGATGATATCCTCCTGTATTCCAAAACCTTGCTTGAGCATAAGGAGTTACTGCAAAAGGTGTTTGCCATTTTGGAGAAGCAACAATTCTATGTTAAGCTATCCAAGTGTTCCTTTGCACAAACTGAATTGGAGTATCTTGGTCATATCATTAGTGCTCGTGGAGTTGCTACTGAATCATCAAAAATTCAATCTATCAAGGATTGGCCAGTACCTTTGAATTTAAAAGAGCTGCGAGCTTTTCTGGGACTCGCGGGTTACTACCGTAAGTTCATTTCATTATATGGACTTATCAGTAAACCATTGACAGAGTTGCTTAAGAAACATGTTCAATTTCTGTGGACATCAACAACGGAAGCAGCCTTTCAAGCTTTGAAGACATCACTCATGAATGCACCAGTATTGGCCTTGCCAAACTTTCAAATACCATTTGATATTTACACAGATGCCTCAGGCCTAGGAGTGGGGGCAGTTTTATCACAAGGTGGACATCCTGTAGCATATTTGAGCAAAGCCCTTTGCCCAAGAAATCAGGCTTTATCTACTTATGAAAAAGAATGTTTGGCTTTGATTATGGCAGTTGAGAAGTGGAAGCCTTATCTTCAGCATCAACAGTTCACCATCTATACTGACCATAAAAGTTTAATACACTTGGAAGCTCAGCAGTTAACCAATTCCATGCAACACAAAGCCTTCTGCAAATTATTGGGACTTCAATATCAAGTGAAGTACCACCAGGGCAGTGCAAATACTGCAGCTGATGCCTTGTCTAGGCGTCCTGTTGATCAAGAAATACATGCCTTATCGGCTGGTAAACCTAAGTGGTTGGAAATTGTTGTTGAAAGTTACAACTCTGACCCCCAGGCCAAGGAATTGTTGACTCAACTCAGCATCTCCAGTCCTGATGCACATGGATACGCTCTGCATGATGGTGTTATCAAATACAAGGATCGAGTATGGCTCGGCAATCATGCTGAAGCTAAAAATGCTATTATGTTGGCTTTGCATGACAGTGGCTTTACTGCTACTTATCATAAAGTGAAAGCGCTTTTCGCATGGCCTAATATGAAACAGGATATTAAGAAGTATGTGGCTCATTGTGGTGTTTGCCAGCAAGCGAAACCAGAGCACACAGGTAAACCGGGACTGCTACAGCCACTACCAATTCCAACTAGAGCATGGGAGATTGTTAGTTTGGATTTTGTGGAAGGTTTGCCGAAATCATCAAAGTTTGATACCATCTTGGTGATCATTGATAAGTATACCAAGTATGGGCATTTCATACCCTTGGTACATCCTTTTACGGCTCTGACGGTGGCACAACTTTATGTTGATCATGTTTATAAGCTCCATGGCTTGCCATCCGTTATCATATCTGACCGAGACAGAGTCTTTACCAGTGCTTTGTGACAGCAGCTGTTTACACTCACTGACACTACATTAAACATGAGTTCGAGCTATCACCCCCAGATAGATGGCCAAACAGAAAGGCTCAATCAGTGTATGGAAACATACTTGCGGTGTATGACCCAGGCATGTCCTACTAAATGGTCTAAATGGTTAGCTCTGGCAGAATTTTGGTACAACACAACCTTTCATTCAGCGCTTGGAAGATCACCCTTTGAGGTGCTCTATGGCTATAAACCTAAGCATTTTGGGCTGCAGGATCCTAAACCAGATACAGTTCCGGATTTGGCGACTTGGTTGCAAGACAGAGATGATATGCAGAGGGTAATTCAACAGAATTTGTTGAGAGCACAGCAACGAATGAAATCACAAGCGGACAAACATCGTGTGGAGAGGTCATTTGCAGTGGGTGATCAGGTTTATTTGAAGTTACAGCCGTATGTGCAGATGTCAGTGGCTCGTCGCACAAACCAGAAATTGAGCTACAAATACTTTGGGCCTTATGAAGTCCTCCAGCGAGTGGGTGCGGTAGCTTACAAACTTAAACTTCCACCTGGCAGTCACATCCATCCAGTGGTGCATGTCTCTCTTTTGAAGCAAGCACTCCCAGCAAACACAGTGGCGCAACCTGACATGCCGTCCCAATGTGTTCTTCTTCAAGATGTTCAGGAACCATTGCAGATACTGGCTCACCGGCAAGTTTCTTCAGGTAAAAATGCAGTTTCTATGGTGCAGGTGCAGTGGAGTGGCCTGCCGTCTTCTTGGTCCACCTGGGAGAATGAGAATCGACTGAAGCTTGACTATCCAGATGCTCCTGCTTGGGGTCAAGCATGAACTCAAGAGGAGGGGAATGTCACGACCACTACTGGGCCGTGACCCATCTCTGGCCCATCAACGAGAAGCCCTAGGAGAACATGTGTGTAGCGCTGCTGTGTCAGTTGACCGGGCAATGCCCATGTATCTGGGGTGTGTGGAGGAGTGAGGTATCGATGATCAAACACGGAAAACGTGTGTCTCCTTCTTCCTGCTACTCTGCTCTCCTCCCTCCCACGAATTCTCTTCTCTGTATCAGATCTAAGAGGCGTATCTGCCTGTGTAAGGATGGATTCCGGCTATTTGGTGTGCTGCCATTAGTTAGGTTCGTCACACTAAAAAAGTTGATCGACGGATCCTCCCATCACTTTGACTTGCGCGCCGTATGACTGAAGATAAGTAGGAAGTAGCTCGACTGACCTCACTGCGAAATGGTCCAGCGTGTTCAGGCGGCTCATCCAGTACTAATCGTCGATCGACCCCTTGTTGCTCTTTCCGAAATTTCCCGGTTCTGCAAAACCAACAGCTCCCGTACGCCCACTGGGAAATAGGTTTTCTGTGTGAGGACATACCAACAGGAAGTTCAGATAACGAAACAAAAGGTTTGCATTTGGATTTCCGATTGTACATTATACCAAGGGGCATGCATGTGTATATATGATACAGATCAATAATGAAAAAGAAAAACGATGGAAACAGTATGCATCTGTCTAGAAACATGTGGTGATGAAGTTGCTGTTTTCCAGCCATGTGCCCTCTTCTAGGTTTTCAAGTCATGTCAGCACAAGAGTTGTAAGCTCTTCATTTACGGATGTCCTGTAAATACTCAGATAGTGTACTATGGGAATACAACAATCAAGATAGTTGGCCGATCGGTTGGTGAACACCAAAGTCTGAGTTACTCCATGAACCCATTTTATATAGCTTCCATTTCCACCCGGAAGAACCATAAGCTAGACTGACAAAATTACCTTCTTTCCTTTCTGGAAAACTGGAAGATGTATAAAGATAGCATGAATTTGTGTCGAATCACACACAGTGACTCGGTTACTATGAATAGGATGCACCGGGATAATTTAGAGATTATCTACCCAAATTTCCGGCTATTCTAGGCTCTAGCCTGCCTGTTGCTGGGGCTTTGTTCGTGCCTTAGGTAGTCACATGTAGTTCAGCATGGAGGGGTGTATTCGCTGGATGATCAAGTTCCGGGTGGTTAGGGCAGCCATAGTTTGCCACTGGTTTCTGCATTGTGGCGGTAGTGACAAATCTATAAAAGAGGTACCCGACGTAAGTAGTTGCACCAATGTCAAATTGTTTCACCAAATAAAATATTGAGATCTCTTTCCTGTCTCCAATTTCTCTCCGTTTTCGTGCTTTGATTCTGAAAATTCCTCGTCGTCGTGGAGAGAGAGCAAACGGGCGCTGCCCCCTCACTGGGAAGCAGTGGATTGAGTTGTCCTAGGGGCCTGTCGGTCGCCCGCTCCCACACGACACTATTCACCTTGGGGCGCTTCTCACGTAACATCGATCTCGGCGGGCCGGTGGTATCGGATGATCAAAGACAACGAGCTGAGTAGATGGGAGTGTGTGCATTTTGTCAAATAGTTTTGCAAAATAAAATAAAGCAAAAGATTTTGAGTGTGAGCAGCCCAGCCAGGCCGCTTCCGGTCCAAGGCCCATCCCAGACAAAACCCTAGCTCTCCATTGGTTTTTTTCCTTTCCCACCCCCTCGCTTTTTACGGCCACCCCCTGTCCTCCTCTCTTTTCTCTTTCCGGTACTCCCAGTTCTGGCCACACATAGCACACACACAACACACGCACGGGAGACGGTCCCCTCGATCCTCTTCTCCCCTCGCTCGCCTATCTCCTATCTTCCTTATTCGACGTGTCGCCGCTCCGGCTCCACCTCGCTGTCACCGACCCCGGCCGGCCGAGCCCTCCACCTCTCGCCACCATGGTCGCCGTCCACTCCAACGCGCCCAACGTCGTCTAGCTACCCGAGCTCCACGTACCACACCGTCGACGCCCCGAGCTCCCTCCGTGCCCACGCGCAGCTTTGACCACAACACCTCCTGGACCTCGAGGTGGAGCACCTCAACGTTCGGGCGTGCTCGTTCCCGTCGACCACGTCGGTCCACGCCTCTCTCCGTACCGGCGAGCGACTCTGTGAGCCAACCTCAAGGTGGAGCACCTCAACGGTCGGGCGTGCTCGTTCCCGTCGACCATGTCGATCCACGCCTCCCTCCGCGCTGACGAGCGACTCAGCGAGCCCTTCGCCCCTGCTCCGCCTTGGTCGACCACGCTCCGCCTACTCTCGGTCACTGCGGGTCATTTTTTGTTTTATGCGGTGGTCGGATTGGCGGCCTTGAGCTGGCCATGAGCTCGATGACCTCCGTGGACGTCGAGTTTTTCATTAATCGGTGGCATGCCAAGTAATTCTTTTCAACTTGAGCGGGCAGTTTCAATGATGTTTTCACTAATTGGTGGCATGGAAAGTAGTTCTTTTCAACTTGAGGGGCAGCTTCAATGACGTACCAAATGACGGAAACCTTAAAGGAATGTTCCTTTATTAGTAGGTATATATATGTGTATCCTTTGAAAACAAAAGACGAGGCTTTGGATTTCTTCTAATTCTATAAAACAAAAGTAAAAAAAAACTTGATCGAAATATCAGCAGACTTAGGTGATACTAAAAACTACATTCAATACACGATCAATATTGCAAATGTTTCATTTTTATTTGCTTGTTGTGGGTGC
Organism: Poa pratensis; assembly: GCA_947311845.1. Lineage (NCBI taxonomy): Eukaryota > Viridiplantae > Streptophyta > Magnoliopsida > Poales > Poaceae > Poa > Poa pratensis. The sequence continues at coordinate 27,082,176 of CAMZMU010000081.1, read as the reverse complement.
TTACTCCGTGGACGTCGACTCTTTATCTTTTTTCATTGCCACACATGTTGCACGTGTGGACATACAATGCATATAAATATTCAAGTATATGAAAAAATAACCACATAGTATTTCATAAACGTTAAAATGTTCGCTTCACATAATTCAATATCATGTGTATATAAAGCAAGGACCCAACAAGTTATCTCGTATTCACTAAGACTAGGCAAAATGGCGCGTCGACACGCCGCGCCCGTGCGTTAAAATTTATATTTGGAAATGTTCACATTAAAAAAATTGTTCAGATTCTAAAACTATTGGAATTCAAAAAAAAAGTTTACATTTATTAATTTTCCAGATTTGAAAAAAATTGGTAAAATTAGGAAGTTAGTTATATTTGAATTTTTTTACGTTTGCAAAATGCTTAGATTTGGAAAGTATTTGTAAATTTGAAATATACATCATTCAATAGTCTTTGAAAAATTGTTTGAATACCCTAAAACAATATCTATAAAGTGTTTAAATTATTTTGTTGGATTTATCATACTGAGTGATATTACTGATATTGGTTTTCTGGATTCTATTTGAGTTCGAAAGAAAATTATGAAATCCATATTTTATCAAATGGGCCTTTATGTACTATTTAAAATTATTAAGATTTGAAATAATGTTGAAAAGGTCCCAAAGTATTTAAAATGTTCATTTTGATTTTTACAATTTGTAAAAGAAAAGAAACAATTTGTCATTTCGAGTTATTTAGATATTTAGCAAGTTGGAATGTTTAGATATGTTTTTTTTCGTAAATATTTATTTTAACTTCATAATTAGGGAGAAAGCAATATGCGAGCATTTGTCAAATTTGACTCAATGTAATTAGGGGAAATACATTTAGATTGTCTTGATAAAGCAAAGAGTAAATAAGAAACCAGACTATTCTGTCTCATAGTTCTAAAATAGAGTTTTTTTAATAGTATTACTTCTCATTATGCTGCATAGATTAGTTCTTCTATCTTAATTAGGTTGTACTTTGTGATATTCTCATTTTTATTTAAGAGTCTCTTATTGTAATATTATTAAATAAAGGATAGAGCAATTCCTTTCCTTTTTCTAGAGATTCTCGAGAAAGCGAGACAAAGTGAAACGAAAGAGTTTTCTTTACATAAGAATTAGATCTTTTTTATTTCTCGAGTACTTTGATGTATTTTACCGTATTTGCAAAATACTTTTATATATAGTATTATTTAGCAAATTGTTTTGATGTGTTTTAGTTGTTTTACATTTACTTTTTTGTGAGCATTTTGATATATTTTAGTGTAGTTCTATTTTTTTCAAATTGAACTGTGACCATGATGGTATTTTTAAGGGTTTTTATTTATTTATTTAGCAATTTGAAAATTTCATTTTTTTCCCCGAGTACTTTGGTGTATTTTACCGTATTTGTAAAATGCTTTTATATATAGTAATTTTTTAGCAAATTGTTTTGATGTGTTTTAATGTATTTTATATGTAGTATTATTTAGCAAATTGTTTTGATGTGTTTTAGTTGTTTTGCATTTACTTTTTTGTGAGCATTTTGATATATTTTAGTGTAGTTCTAAATTTTTAACAAATTGAAATGTGACCATGATAGTATTTTTAAGGGTTTTATTTATTTATTTAGCAATTTGGAAAATTTCATATATTTTTTTTCCGAGTACTTTGATGTATTTTACCGTATTTGGAAAATACTTTTATATGTAGTATTTTTGGTAAATTGTTTTGATGTGTTTTAAAAAATGTGTCAAATTGAAATGCTCAAATAATTTAGATGGTCCCACATGTCAGTAGTTTAGTTTTTTTAGAAAAAAAATCTGAAAAGGGGAAAAACTGACAGGGTGGGCCCATTGCGACGTCATAGTGACGTCAGCAATGGCCTCCACCACCGTGGCTAGGGCGACGTCGCCGGCGTTGCATCTGCGTGTTTTGGAGCATGATTAGAAAATCCACAGGCACAAAAGTCATATGTAACTCTACCATAACATCACTTTCTTTTCCCAAAGCATGTTTAATAGAGTCATCAGCAAGTGCTAGTTCAATAGAGCATTTTTCAAGATTTTTCAATTCAAGCACTTCATATAGTTCTTTAGATAAAACAAAGACACTAGATCCTAGATCAAGTATGGCATGGTGTGTCTCTTTTCCAATAGTTACTAGTACCTTAGGTATCCACATATCCCCAAGCTTAGGTGGTATCATAGCCTCTTGGTTGTACCTAGCAATCTTTTCTTTCAAGACATGATTAGCAATATAAGAACCAAAACCTGCTTGGTTAGTTTGTTGGAAGGATCACTTGCAAATTTTTGTAAGATAGATATTAATTCATGCAAGCTACAATTTTCTAAGTCAAGCAAAGGATCCTTGACTTCATTAAGCATTTTAACTTCCTCAACTTTCTTTTCCTTTTTAACCCATACTTGTTGCCTAGCAGGAACCTCTTTCACATGTTTAAGAGATGAATCTTTTCTCAATGAATCACTAACTCGAACCAATTTTTCCTCAATATTGTTCAGGTAAACATCTTTTTCCAGAAATTCTTTCTCACAAATTCTCAACTTATGCATGACATTAACCAATTCATTGTTTATCTTTGGAATAATGTTTTCAGAATAAGAAACTAGTTGTTCAAAATCTTCCTTACTAGGTAGCTTTTCTAACTTAGTTTCAAATTTATCCTTTGATGAAGCAAGTGCTATTGTGGTGTCTTCCAACTTTTTCTTGCTACCCACAAAGCTACCAAAAATCCTTCTAAGTGTCATGGCTGCACAAGGTGGTGTTGACAAGACAAAACTTCCACCTGTAGCCCCATCTAAAGCATTTTGATACCAAGGATCTATTCCATAATAGAAATAAAGATTTAGCTTTTCATCTTCACAAGGTGTAGGATCTTCATAATGCATCCTATTAATTCTTACCCAAGCATCTTTTAATGTTTCTCCATGATATTGTTTAAAACTAGAAACAGAATTCCCTAGAGAACTCCCTCCTTGTTTGTTTCCAAGCACCATGATAGCAAGTTTTTTTGGTATTTTTGATTTTTTATGCAAAACTGAAATAAATATGATATGATATGCAATGACACTAACAAAACAAATAAATTGCTTTGTAAGTAAAGATGGATAAGATGGTGCTCACGTAGGTGCAACCTCCCCAAGCTTAGGTGTTAGCACAAGTTGGTGACGTTGACTTTGTTGTGAGATGAATGCGATGATGCACACCCTTGGATAAATCTCTCAGCTACGATTCCCCGGCAACGGCGCCAGAAAACGTCTTGATGATCCCGAAGAGCAAGTCTTGATGCCTGCACAAATAAACGGGATTAGGTTGAGACTCCAAGTGCAGAGTGTATAGTAAGTGGAAGACAGTTTTCCCCACGAGGGGTGACTCGAGGGTTTAATATCGAACTCTCGGGGAATCTGAAGTGGTAGATTTATCTTCTTATCCTTCTTTTGGTTACCTACAAAACAAGGTTAGATGTTTTGGTCCTCAACCTCACCTGTGGTTGTCAAGCACAAGGTGTAAGAATGATATCAGGATAGTTATGCAATGCAAACAGAAATAAATATGCAATGATGGTGGATGCAATGATAAATGATATTTTTGGGTTTTTGAATGATGTATGCAAGATGAAAAGTATTTTTGTATTTTCGGATTTAATGATGGCTGAAAATAGAAAAGTGGTATATGGTGTTGGAAAGGTGTTTCTTATGATTAAAAATGGACTGGGGTTCATGGTTTCACAAATGCACTCTCTCTTTATAAAGTGGTAGACACAAAGTTAACATATGAGATTGCAACACAGGGTTTGATAACAAGTTACTTAGATATATGGGCATCACGTCCTAACATAGAGATCTTTTGGTTATTAACCTCTCTTATACTCCACCAAGATGCGAACTAAATCATAACACCTCAGTAATTAAGATAACTCAGAGTATAGCATTAAGTATCATGACATGAAGTGAAAATAAGAACATGCTAGATCTAGTCATGGAGTAGTGGCAATGGTCACGCCCACATCCCCGGTAGCATGGTATTTTAGTTTATCCCTAGTGAGGTAACAAAGTAAGGTAAAGATACCAAAGTGGATCGCAGAACTTTCTCTCACGTTCACTGCACTAGCCACCCCCCGTTACTCCAACTAATGCACACGTTCCCCCACACACGCTCTCATAAACATGCTTGATCAAAACAAGTAGACAAGAACGGGGTACATAATATGCATCTATACTCATAACTGAAACAAACATTGCAATCTCAAACATATATTAACTCATAAAGATCCACCACAAAGGTATTACAACGGTGACCGTAATCATGTTCAGCAGCTCATACGGTGCTAATTAGTGAAGCTCAAGAGAGGAGAGATACATAAGTTACTTCCACAAACCCATAGTCCAGAGGTGGACTACTCCCTCTTCATCATGGAGACGGTGGAGAAGTCGATGGAGAAGATGGAGACCACGCCGGCAGCGCCCCGCCGGAGTTTTCCCCTCCAATCTGCAGCTCCTGATCTCCGTTTCGGTGTTTCTGTGTTTGTGCGGCGCTCCTTCCAGAGAACGTCGGGGGACCTTTTTTATAGCCTTTTTAGGTCAAAACTATGTCGGTGGAGCAAAGATCGACGGCAACGGAGCCACGAGGGCCAAACGGGTGGGCCCCACGCGGCCACAGTACCTAGCCGCGTGGGCCACCCCCGTTTGGTCCTCGGACCTCCGTTTGTTCACTTCCTTCGCCCCAGGTCTTCTTCCTTCCAAATATTGACGCCCGTAAATTTCCAGGTGATTTCGTTGACGTTTGGGTCCCTGAAACATTAAAATAAGAAAACGGGGTGTACATTGATATAACCCTTACATTTTACATGCATCAACGCCCTGCCCTCTTTAAGAGGTTTCTAAAAAAAATAGCCAGAAAAAATAAATTAACTAACAAAAAATCATTGAAAGGAGTGTTATCTAGAAAAAATGACATCTTGAATAACATGACGTATATAATGTACATCACATAAGCTGCTCAATTTTAGTCCAGCGACATCAAGTGCTAAGGACTTCTTTGTAGACAATGTTCTCTAGGGTCGTTACCTAGGACTCGGTCGGTTTTCCCGTTTTTCGAACTCTTGGCCCGGTCCTTTCCATTGTCCTTTATCATGAGGATCTTGATATCTACTTTGCGGTGGCATGGAACAACGCGACATAGAGTTGGACATGACAGAATACCGGTTCAGATAGGTGCACGCAGAGAACCTACCTGTGCTAGCAAAGATGGTTAGAAGGGTGGTTGTACCCCTAATCCACCAGAGTTCAAACCCCATGTTTGACTGTTAAGGCAGAATATTCTTCAGTGGAAGGCGACATTCCCGTCGACAACGAGACGACTGTGGTGACTTCAGCAATCTCAAGACTCAACCCGCCGGCTCAGTCTCTCGGAGGTGCTCATAGGGTAGGGTGTGTGTGCATGCGTTCATATGGGTGAGTGTGTGGCGTGTATGTGAGCTCCTGCGTTGTACTGTGTTTCGCAAAAAAAAAGATAAGTACACGTAGACAACCATGATGGCGTTTGCCCTTGTGCCTTGTTGATTGGCATGGCAAAGCGTGAGCCTGATTGGAGCTGCTTTCTCTTAAATTTGAACGGGAGCATGTCATCGTCAGAGGGGCAGAAGGGTATCTGACAAAGAAATACCCTCCGTCTAGCGTGTTGTCCTAGGACAATCATCATGTCGATGGCGTTCCTCTGAAACCCAATGACCAAAAGCATCGTGTCATTACACAATCCATTAGTTGGATCAACATTTCTCATCGATAGACCAGAGACAAATATCTTTGGGGGAGCCAAATGTTGCTTTACTCTTCAGAATATGCACTAGCATCATCGGAGATGTATCCTAATACCGAGAGCTGAGTTACTAAAAATAGGAGCACTTGTCTCCCTTTCTCCAAGAAAAAGAGCGTGCTCGGCTCCTTCTTTCCCCTGCTACAGTTCCCAGGGGCGAAAGAAGAGGCGACCGCAGGGTCGAGGTCTCCGCCGGCGGATCCGTTGCTCCCCTCTGCCTTCGGCTGCCGTTCCGACGCCGCGAGGTGGGGGGGGAGCCTCGGCTCCTGCCGTGCGGGTAGTTTAGGTGTTTAGGGTTAGGTGTGAGTGCCCAGATGGCGTCTCCGAAGACGGCGGCGGTGGCGCTGGTGTATAGGGCTTCTCCGTCCTCCCCTCCTTTCCCCGTTCCGGCCTCCGCGCCAGGGAGGTTGTGGAGGTTTGTCGGGCGTGAATCTGCGTCTCTGCTTCTCCGGCCGGTCTTGGTGGCGAGGGGGGAGCGGGTGGAGATCGATGTTCCTTTTTGGTTGCAGGTGGCTCTGGTGGTCCTCTTCGTTGACGTTTCAGCTCCGGCCGGCCATGGTGGCAAGGGGGAGCTGCGTCCGGAGGTGGTGCGGGGCTCGTGGTGGTGGACCTAGATGGCGCTTCGCCGGCTGGAAGATGGGCGGTTGCGGGGAGCGGCTGCTGTGGCCGTGCGCGTTCAGCGAGGCACGGATCCGTCCTTCAGCGGCGGACAGCTTCTGCGGCCATCTACAAGGTGTGGAGGCGACTTCTTCCCGGCGGCAAGAGGTACGGCGGCGGCGTCGTCGTCTAGGTGCTTGGGGCAAGCTCTGGATCTGATTGTGATCTCTTCAGGCAGCTCGGGGTGCTCCGTGCAAATTTCTGGGTTCTTGTGTATTTTGTTTGTTTCCTGGGGACCTAGCTGTAATTTGTACTGAGCTCCTGAATTATGAATCAGATCCTTCCGGAAAAAAAAAAAAGCGTGCTGGAAAACTGTAAAAACACCTGCCTAGTTTAGGATACGGTCAGATACGGTCAAACCTGCCTAGTTTATCGCCACGATATACGACGAGATTTACGTCAACAACATTGAATTAGTCATTACGATCATGCATTATCAACCAAATAAAACCCACCGTTTCCCATATTTCGTGCTACGAGTACTATTTCCTTCCGCAAAAACCCTAATTCCCATCAATTCAGGATCCGATCCGACAAAATCGGGCCAGCTAGCGAAGCAATGTCGAGCCCGGAATCGGCCCGATCGTCTCCGATCCGGTCTCCTATTTCCAAACCGCCCGTTCGCATGCAGTCTCTGGTCAAGCTACAAAGACGGCACGCGGGGCTACGTACGTGGGATCGATCGATGATGGTGCGGATTCCGCGCGCGATGGGCTTCCACCACCAGCAACAACCGGATCGGCCTTGGCCGATGGATCGATCTCGCTATATCGGCATAGCACGGAGGCGTTGGGGCTTCCCAGGATCCCCCGATCTCTCGGACTGCTACGATAGATAACATGGGACGGTCGGCGAGGCGGCAGCTGCTCCTCGTCCTTCCGCAGGGAGAAGGCGCGTCGGGCTCGGGCGGCTGCTATAAGTACACAGGGCTCTCCCCCCCGCCCGCCCCAAGAAGGAGCTCCCGGACGCCCCCTCCATCTGCTCCTCTCGACGACTCCTGCCCGCCGCGCCATCGTCGATCAGGTGAGCTCGATCGATCCCATGTCTATCGCGAACTGAATAATTTCGTCCTCGATCGGTTCTCTGCTCGATCGCCTGCCTCCCGCACTGCCCGCCGGATCCAGGCGGTTGCGCTACGCGTTTAGGGCTCTTAGTCTTAGCTAGGTTTCGCCGACGATCGAGTTGAATTTTTCGTTTCCGGAAAACGTCTTCTCCTTTGTTTCGAACGGAATCTTTCCTTGCGCGTAAATTTGTTTCCATTTTTCCCAAGAAGATTTCCGATCTAGTTTTTCTTGCTGAACACGACGATTTAGATCGAGGTTCGATTTGTTCTAGGCTTCTACTGATTTGATGCTTTTAAAACTTATGTAATTGATAAATCCCAACTTTCTTTTAGGATTGTAATTCCGAGTTTCGTTCGGCGAGATCATTGTCGAAGAGATGGCGAGCTACGACGATGATGAAACCAACGTAAGATCTCTCTCTTGCCATTGAAACGTATCGTTTGTTCCTTAGTTATTTTTGCAAAGTAAATTCCCAGCATGATTCTTGATAAGAGAAAACGAATTCCCATCAAGATTGTATCACAAGATCACAGCCATACGGCTAATTATTCACGGAAAATATGCACAATTAGAAATTTAATTAGCACATTGACACGTTAATTTCTTAATTTATATAGTTTATTGATTGCAAAACATACATGTGCATCCAGCTGTTGGACGACGAGTACGATGACCTTGAAGATTTCATTGTCGGAAGCGAGGACGGAGATAATGGGGCAGAGGACGAGGAGCTGCCGGAGGATTACGAGGAAGAAGTCGAGGGGGAGGAGGTGATGGTGGTGGAGGAGGAAGAAGAGCCTCCGGCTGGCCTGCAGGAGATCCTTTCCATAAGGGAGCAATTAAAGGCCAAGCTTAGGAAACAACATCAGTCCAACGGCGCTGGCGCCGGGAAGACTAGCACCTCACCGTCTGTGCAAACGCCTGCCAGGTCTACGTGAGTGTTAAATGATTGCTGCTCCCGCTACTGTAGTTTTCGCTCGGTTTTCTATGATTATAGTATTCTCTTTCCAGCTGCTAACGGTGTTGGTAATTTGCTGTAGATTTGGCACCTTCTTTGGGCCATCCACGCCTGCACTTGCTCCTCGACTCATCGAAGCAGGGAGCTCATCAATAATGAGGGAGATTCAGAACGTACCTTCCAGGGTATGGACTGCTGAACTTGATCTTCAAGAATCTCACTTTTGAACTGTCCACCTAATTTTTAAACGACTTGTTAATTTGTGCAGAGAGATGGTGCTGCTCCGTCGGCTTCAAAAGCGCAGCCGAACGCAAGCGGGCATGAGCAGAAACCTAAGATCGTAACTCAGGTTTGATGACTAGACATCACCAGATTGATAGGCTGTTTTGCGCACTTGAGATCATGTGATTTATAGCATTGGTGTCTTTTGCATTTGCAGGTGAAACGAAAGGTTGACACGCTCCGGGAGAACAGGGACTACTCGAACCTGTTCTCGGACGATGCTGATACTCCTCCCCCGGCAAAGGAACCACCTGAAAATAAGCCTGCCTTGTCCCCAAAATCTGGTGCGTACTAGTTAAGCTCTTACATTTTTTAACAACCAATTTCTTTATCAAAGCGATTAATTCTCTTGTCACTACATGTAGACGTCAAAGTTTGTGGGGCGAAGCCGATGCAAAGTGCTGCGAAAACCAACAAGGTGCCCACAGGCCAACCTGCTAGAGCATCAAAGGACCATGAATCCATTCAGGGCCGTGTGCAGAACAAGGTGTCTTCTCAGGTGAAGAAGCCACTGCCACCGCCAAACGGAAGGAAGATGGATCCTTCAGTTGGCAACGGCAACGCACCCAGACCGTCCAACGGCATCATGAAAGCTCCAAGGCCACAGCCACCCTCCAATGGCCAAAACCTGCAGCGCTCGATGCTGAGCAAGAGGCCGCAGGCGTCACCTGCCGTCCAAAAACAACAACAGCAGCAGAAGCAGCCGTCGCAAACCCAGCAGCCGCCGCAGATTCAGAGGCAGCCGAACCAAGCCCTGCAATCGTCGCAAGTTCGAAGGGTGAATTCGTCCGTGCCAAGGCAGCAGCAGCCTGCACCGAAGGGATCTGCTATTTCTCAGGGCCGAAGAATATTAGGACAGAAACAGCTGGCTCCTTCCTCAAGACCAAAGGTGACATTTCTACCCCGTGTGTTTTTGTCCTTAGCACAAATTCTGTTTTACAATGATAATCCTGTAAAAACTACAGAAGTATTGCCAACCGTTCAAGAATGTTTATCTGAGTCTGGTTCTGCGTGTTTGCAGGCGTCTCCAACAAGTGCAGTTCACAATCACCCTAAGAAAACGGGGGGAGTGAAAAGGAAAAACATAGAAGAGGGGGGATATCGTCAGTTGATCAGAAATATGTTCAAGTACGCGGCCTTTTCTTATTAATATCCAGTTAAATCTTCCAAAACCGGCGTAGTTATTCTGCTTTATACTTCCTAAAAGTAGTATTCTGTTGCCCACTAGAAATAAAGCGGAGTATTTTATCCTTCTTTTTTTTCGAGATTGAATTTTATCCTGCTTTTCACTGATTGATGTTAATTTTTGTCGTCGTGTGCAGCTATAATCCGGAGAAGTACGCTGGCAGAGATGGAGATGATAGGAATATGGAAGCAGGTTATGCCAGCATACAAATGGAAGAGAGGAGGAGGTACTTTCTGATTATCTATCATGCAACCTTCATAGTCATAAGTACATACTTGTCTTGTTTATTGTTAATGACTTTTTGCTTTGGACACACAGTGCAAAGCTTGCAAGAAAAGAGGATGACGAGCAATTACAAATGATTCAGGAAGAGGAGAGGCGTGAACGGGCGAACAAGAAGAAAAAGCCACGGGCGCAATCCTAGAAGATTCCAGAGCCTAGTAAAACCTTCACATCATATTGCTCGGCTGCCATGGCGCGTCCCCTGCGGTCATAAATTGTGCACTTTTATAACTTAATTTGTAGGGCATGAATTTAATGATTGTCACATCTCATGAGTGAGTATGGGTCTACTCTCACATTTTGATGATTCATCTTAGTTCAGCAATACGGTTCCGTTCTTCCGTTATCCCGCTGTATCAAGTGAACTCCTTAGCATCGCAGATCTTCATGTTGGTTTGGTGCTTCCATTACAAAATAGGAAATGCTTTCGATATCATGTTTCACTGTAAGGATGAAACGGTCGCTTGTTGAACCAAGAACTCTCTCTCTCAACACAACTACTGCCCACGAGTCAGTTGGATTTGAGCCTTAACTCAAAGTCACACAAGTTAGCGACGCAATTAGCTACTCTCAACCGCGAAACGTCGGTTGGCGAAGCTCCCTTGCGGGCATATGGATGGTATCCGGTCAGCAGGCGGATGATAGACTGCCACAGACGTACTACATGACGTAGGAAATGAAGATGCAACGGCTGTAGTTGCACATAGATCGATCCAAGCAAATGATAGCAGCGTACTATGAACTACTGCAGATACTGGCAACGTTGCGATGTATCATCGTTTGCAGGATATGAGTCCCTGGTCTAGCCTGGGAAAACAAATTACTACCTGCCCTTAGATAATCACAAACAACAAAGTTCAGGTGCTAGGTGCTCGAGGCCATGAGTAGTTGAGAACCATTTAATCGTGCAGCCACCCAGCCTTTTTTTGCCTGCCGTTTATGCTACAAAAACTCATGGTGAAAGGAACTACATTTGATCATCACCCGGGTGAAAAATTGGATGGCAAGCAAGCAGAAAGTACATGAATCAGGAACCAAAGGTGGCGGTGCTTGCATGCCTTATTACCATTTCAATGAATAAAATGTCAAATTTGAGATTGCCAAAACGACAAATGTTGCATCCAACAATGACATGAGGTACAATGGGGGAAAATACCCCAATTAAAATGGAGGCAAAGCCGGGGGAAAGCGGACATGCATCCACTGCTTCTCATAAGCTGATACATGTGCCCAGCCCATCTCCTCAATCAGCTGGATCTTCAGATCGTAAAGTTTTTTCTTCGGTTGCTCAGAGTCCTCTTGAATCATGCCATTTAGAACCTAAACCATCATAAATAAAGATAGTAATATGAGCATGAACAGTTTAACCGGAGGAGACTTGTATAGGATCTCTCACTTAAGTCATAAAATCATATTTAGAAATTGTTAAAAAAAATCTATAAAAAATTGACAACACACCTACGGGTTGTTTCTACAAGTCCAAGTAATTTCAGCTCAAAATTCGATCTACTGGTAGAGAAAAAAAAAGGTAAATTACACTGTGAACAGTGTCAGCTTTCGGTGAATAGTGTTTCGTACTATTCACAGCTAAGTTTCTCTTTTTTGTATCTCTTAAGTGTAGGTCGAATTTGAATCGGAAATTTTTTTGGCGTTGCATATATAACAAAAATGTGTGTTTGTCAATTTTTTTGAGAAAATTAGAAAATGTTCTCTATTCAAAAACAATTATCTCATACTCCCTCCGTTCCAAATTACTTGACTTTCATATATCCACATATGGATGTATGTACACACTAAAAGATGTCTACATACATCCGTATGTAGAAAAATGAAAGTCATCTATTTTGGAACGGAGGGAGTAGATCCTATGTAAGACTAGATCCTACCCAAATTGCTCCCCAGTTTAACCATAGAGTATTAGTTACAATGGAGCTTGATAAAATTTCTAATCACACTATGAATTAGCATGAATTTTTCAGTGAGTATGAGAAAAAAATGGGTTCCAGGAGGAACACTTTATTGAGTGGTAAGAAGTAATAATTAATATTCTGTATGTTTTCCTAGCAATGACCTCTAGGACAGTAGGACATACCACTTGCTGACAGCCAAGCAAAGCTAATGAACATAGGTTGAGGAGTAAAAATTACGTGTGCGAACTCGATTCATTAGACGAGATATTCTGTGATGATATATGTATTTACTCAAGAAGCCTCAAGCACTCAGTCATTGAGCTAATTAAAAAACTCAACCTTTTATTGTAATTGAAATTCTTATTATTTCAACTGAACATGCTAATGGGCGCTTGGTAAGGAGAATGTACCTTCAATGCCGAGCCAATTCTCCCGCAGCACCTCTCGCGTAAGACGGTCAGATTGCCGTATTTTGTAGATTTGGCATCGACCCATTTAATTAATTCTTTGTAGTTCTCCTCAAAAACATCTTTAGCAGATGCCTCAGTTGACTCGTCAGGCTAAAAGAAAGATTTTTCCATAATTAATATAGTAAAAATGCAGACAAGTCATAAATACATGTTCTAGACTACGAGACTGCCAGTTTATGATATACAAGGCTAAGACCAAGATTATCATGGCACCCAAGAGAGGCGTCTGCTAAAACAATAAAGGTAAGGAAAAAAAGGAGGATGCAGGTAAAAGGGAAAGGAGTAGGTTGTTAGATATGTAATATAGCTGTTTTAGGTATCCATATACAACACCTTTACATGTACAATATATTGTCCTAGAGCCCCATAGCATACACGAGTCAGTATTCCTAACATGGCATTAGAGAAAGGTTTCTAGGGTTCAGATTTCCCCCGGCTTGGTTTCCCTTCCAATCAATTTCCTCTACTCTCTGTTCTTCTGTACACCGCCGCGAATTGTGCACAGCCACTACGCCATCTGCTGGCTCAGCTTCATCTCTGCTGCCCGCTACTTCCAGCATGCCACCTCCACCAATTGCTGCTGCTCATAGATGCACTCTTAAGCCACTGCCGGCGGTTCCACCAGTGTCGGGGTTTTTACCCAGCAATAAATTTGTCAGATAGTATGAGGCCAAGAACCGATGGGCTAACACACACTGAGACACGGCAATATCTACATGTGTGGGCTCCCGGATGAACATGAGTAACAACCCTACTCCTCCTTGTGGCGGTGTTTGATTGATCTGTGAACGGTGTACTTGGAGTCTGTGTATGACAATGTGTTGTGAGTGTGTCCAGTACAAGGGTGCTCCTTCCGCCTTATATGGGAGTTCGCAGTCCCCGTTAAGTGTGTGGTAATGACCGGGTTCAGTTACGTGGGATCGCGCTACAGCTCCATGGCCACCATCTAGCCGTTTGGCGTGCCATGACCCGGTCCGGTCTTGGGCTCTTTGACTGGTCTTCGTGGAGATGAGCTCCCTTTGGTGGGGTGGCACATTCTGTTTGTTTTGAAGTGCTCGGAGCCTCGGACTGACAAGGTACACTGGGCTGGCTCTATGGACTGTCTCGCCCTCGTCTGGTATTTGGAATTCCATATACTCATCAGTCATCAACCAGTCCAGCCCAGATGTCCCCCCAATCCGTAACCGTACAGACGTCCCTCCATCTCCCTTTTTGCTGGTTTGTTTGTTCTACTTTTAACCTGTCTCCATCCCTACATCTCCTCTGTTGCTTCCAACCACCTCTTCCTCACTCCCACGGGGAGTGCAATTGGCAGAGAGGCTGCCAGCAACAATGACTAGCAGTAGAGGTAAAGAAAGCAACAATGGCAGAGCTATGGTGACAATGAGCTCTGCCTTTCCCTCTGGATCTGCTTCTCAACTCTCAAGGTGGGGCAACTGGGCATGACAGACTTATCAGATTGCATCCGGCTGGGACATCAAGGTGACCACTAAAAAACACTGGCTAAGATATAAAAACAATGTAGTACATGATTTACACACACAAAGTTACCTTACAGAGTTGATAAACAATTTTCAACATAGAAAGTCAAATATACCGAAGTTTCTAAAGTAGATTGTCAAACAGCCTGATGCCAAACCTAGTTTCAAGATTCTGATAATTGATTGTACAAGTATGTAGTATAAACTTAAAAGGGAACTTGACATTCAGGTAAGCGAAAATATAAGATGAGAGAGAAGATAACACACCTTTAGCAACTTAATCTCTGCCAATGCAAGACCTTTTTGGTATAGTGCATCTGCTAGCTGATCTCTTGTTTCTTCCATCTTTTTCTTAGTTTTCTATTTAGCATTAAATATTTCAGGAAAACAACATTCAACAGGAACTGGTACAATTTAACTAAGGAGCAAAGATAGTAGATAATCTTATATACCTGTGATTCTTCGTCCTCAGGATCAGGTTTTAAAGATAGAAGCTTTGCCAGTTCCTCTTTGTCAATACTGTCCACAACCTCATCAGCTGCAACAATAATCTGAACACCAAGATCATAGATAAAGTCAGAAACATATCTCTTATTGGAATATAAATTTTGACAGTCAAGTAAAAAAATGAAGGCAGCTGATTTGGGCGTGAATACTGACAAGGAACCACAGTAGTAATATATGTTGTTAACTAAATACTACTGTAGTTCCATGTCAGACACCCCAAAGAATTGATAACCCCAAACAAAATAGTGCCATCTGAAGCGGCGTTGAAGAGCACTAAATAATATTTAGTTAACTAAAATAAATTAACCTGGGTATTATATCAAGCAGTATACAGTTATCATGTGAAAGATGCAAGACATATGCAGTACAACATAAAAGAGCAATCAATATGAGTTACCTCTTTCTGATGGCTAATTTTATCATCAGAGGTTGATTCCTGAAGTACACATTCCAAAATTTTGGAAAGCAAAGGAGTATATTTCGGATACTCTGACTGCAATACGCGAGGAAAGGTTATGGTAAGTTAATTGACATCAGAGAAAACATTACTGTAACCTAATTTAGTTCACAATTTTGATAGCAGAATAGCGGAAGGATGAACATGTTTAGCGAGAAAAAATCATAAGATACATCATGTTATTGCATATTCTTAATTGTATTTCTTACTTTCTTAGTATGTACAAGAAGTTAGATTTGACAGAGGGACCACAGTGAATATTCAAACAACATATTCTGATAAAAATACAAAAAGGGAAAACAAGAGCATGCAAGGAGCTACAAATTCAGACTGACATGATCGGTGAAATGTGTTAATGAAACAATAAAATTCTGCGGAGAGTTGAGTAATATCACTCTGTAAACCTCATAAATGACAAAACAAAAGGCAAGACAAAAAGGAATAACAATGCTTGTATATAAGATTCTCTGATGTTTCAAGTAAAAATAGGG
Organism: Poa pratensis; assembly: GCA_947311845.1. Classification (NCBI taxonomy): domain Eukaryota; kingdom Viridiplantae; phylum Streptophyta; class Magnoliopsida; order Poales; family Poaceae; genus Poa; species Poa pratensis. The sequence continues at coordinate 27,066,590 of CAMZMU010000081.1, read as the reverse complement.
GGAAGCTACAAGCTTGGTCCATTTAATAGCACAGGTACAATGAAATCCTCACATCTGGTTTTTCTGATTGTATCTCAAATTATAAGAATATAAAATGACTAAGAAATGGAAGTCGTCATTACCTTAAGAGAAGCTACAAGCTCAGTCCAGGCAGACTTGTGATCCTCATTTTCTTGCTTCAGGCTGGAAAGAAACTTTATCTTGGTGTCTCGAACCTATTAATCCAATTTATTGTGAAGATCATATAACCCCCGGGGATTTAAATTACAATAAGGAAAACTATTTTTATCTCTTCTCTAAAAATAGCATTCTTCATGATTCTTACCAAGCAACTAAAGCTCGCTGTAATCTATCCAAGGAACAAGATTTACATTGATAATATTTTTTGCATGGACATACATTGATACTACAGATAAATATCGAATTACTGACAACAAATAAAGTGAGTTGAGAGAATTGTGTTAGAAACTTCAACAACAATCTGAATTCAAGTGAACAACATTAACTACTGATGTGGCCAACCTCGTCATTTAATCGCTCAGAAACACTTTTCTTTGTTCCAGCTGAAACCCCCTTTTCTTTATTATCATCGACCTGCAATATAAATAATCATACCAAACACCCTGAATATGGGAGACAAACATACAGCTGAAAACAATATGGGTGAAAACTGGAAACAGCTAGGGCCATAATGTGATCCTATGCATTTACATCTTAACTGCTTGTCTAGCATTATAAGGAACATGATAACAAATAGAAATAATAGTAATTAAAGGGAGTTCACAATTTAATCGAGTGGTACTGACCTTTGATGGTGGAATGTTACATAAAATACTATAAGACGTTGGAGCATGCTGGTTTTGTTCTTCTTTCTTGTTGAATGAGCTTACCATACCATAGGTTATGGAGCCAACTAAAACAGAACCAGGTGGAGAATTCTGCAAAGCAATTCAACATAGGGATCAAAACAAAATCGCAAAACTTCTTCCAAAAGAAAAATCACAAAACTGATATACTCCCTCCGTTCCTAAATATAAGATATTTTAGCTTTTTTCCAGATGTGAAACATGTTTTAGTGTATGTTCACTCATTTTGGTTTGCATCTAGTCAACATGTGAAACACGTAAAACATCTTATATTTAGGAACGGGGGGAGTAGTATATTAGTGATATCCAATCAAAATATCATCAACAGGATATGTACCTTTGGAAGTTTTTCTCTAGATGGTGGACCCACATAGAATGCTTCAGGTTCTCTTCAAAAATTAAAAGACAGTGGTGACGAGGTGTTATTGTAATAAGAAGGCAGTAAGCATTCAAAAGGAGCATACCCGGGAACTAAAATAGAAGACTTAAAGGTAGCATTTCCAACTATAGGACCATCAGGTTCGGAATAGAAACTTAATTGAATGCAATCCTGCAATCAGATCAAACATTGACATCAATCCTGTATTGCTAATTGGTAGATAAATACTCTGAATGTTCAAAATTCATGATAAGCATATATATTTTCACTTGCAACTTGCATAATAATTGGACATCTCGAGAGAAAGAGAGACCCATTATCCATCCTGAAAGATTTAATAGTAAGAGGATAATGCTCTACGCCAAATTCAATATAGAAAAATGTGGCCCTCTATAGGAGTGTGATTCTATGCATGCAAAATAGCGTAAATTGATGATACGTTTCTTTTGTGGTCCCCTATGTACAAAACCACATTAAAATAGCAGGTGTTAATATGCAACCCTAGTGCTTTCACAGGATAATACGCAGAAAGACGATTAAGCAAGTACAGGCATGAGTCTGATTAGCAACATAATTTTAGTTTAGATGCAATACCTTCTTCTCTAGTTTCTTCTCAATAAATAGAACCAATTGCTCCAGCTTCTCCAAGAATTGCACATTTTCATGCCTACACCCACCATAAGATAAATTCATGCAATAGAACATAGATGAAATAGTCGACAACATCTAACATGAGATAACCACGAAAATGCATAATAAAAAGATGACATTTTGCCGACAGGTGCAAAGAATTGTATTACTTTTCAGCTCTAATTCATCCTCAGACTGTTTAGCTATCAGGACTATTTTGAAATAATACCATAACAGCAGCACATAATTCACAAACTAAGAAAAGTATCAAATAAATGCAGTCTAGAAGACACAAAACTATGCTCTCTTTTGTTCATTTACCAAAAGAAAGACATATTATGTATCCCAGCAACATTCGGCACTGGTGCCCTAGTAATATTTGCATTCCTGTCAACTTCTAATATTGGGGAAGAATGAACTGAAAACAGTATAGTCAGAAGAACACCAGAGTTTCTAGGGGTGAGACAAAGGTTGATCTCTAGCATGCTCTAGTTTTCCATTCTCGCATAACCTGTTGCGGCTAGATGATTACAGTTAGTATAACCCTCCCAAAATTAGACTCAGTTTGTGCTCGCTGTGCAGAACTGTGGAATTTAGTTTATTAGGAAGGGTCTTTACTAATTGTAGTAAGATTTTTTTCTGTTATACCTATAAAGGTGTTCCAAATTAATTGTTATATCTATAAGATGTAACAGTAAGTACTTTTAAGAAGCCAACACAAGCATATATAACAACTCACTAAAGAATTAGTAAGATCATAGAAGTCATCTAAACATATATACAACACTACTTAGTACTCCCTCCATTCCTAAATATAAAATGTTTTAGGTCCCTCTCATGTTGACTAGGTGTGAACCCTAATGAGTGAACATACACGCTAAAACATGTCTAAATACATGCAGATACATGTGAATGTGGACAAAAGCTAAAACATCTTATATTTAGGAACAGAGGAGTAGGTGGGAGAGATGTACCTTATGTACAATTGCAGAGTGTATTCACCTTTTGGAAGTTTGACATAACTAGGATAGACATCGCCAGAAGAGTAAACAGACTATTTCAAACAAAAAGGAAACATTCCAAGTCAGTAAAAAAGCATCAGATATGTAGGTTGAACTAATAATGGGTCCAAGATTAGGGAAGTGCATAATGCCATAAAATAGTCTAGGGTTTGTGTCTCCTGTACATATATGCCACATGGCCTCAATGCAATACAATTAATGTTAAACTACGTGTATTGTTTAAAATGCCACCAGGATTGCACCACGTGCATTATTTAAATAGCCACCAGGAATAACAGTTACTGGAATCACACCTAAACCGAATTGATTAGGTGTTGTATAGCATTTGTGGTTATCTATTTGGTTTGACAACAAAATGGTATGTTTAGGTAGAAGAATGAATAACACATACACAAAGTGTACTTTCATGCAGGACTAGCACAAGCAGAATAGAAAGAAAAAAGGTAAGAATGTTTCTGTGAAGTGCATAATGCCATACAATAGTCTAGGGTTTGTGTCTCCTGTATATATGTGCCACATGGGCCTCAATGCAATACAATTAATGTTAAACTACGTGCATTGTTGAAATTGCCACAGGAATAACAGTTACTAGAATCAGATCTAAACCATCATGCCATTGAAGAGATACAGGAATTAAGCAGACAATTTTGTATAATTTAAAGAAGTGTACCTTATTTGAATCTGAAATTCTGTAGAACTGAGACTCAAACTTATTATCGTATATTCTGTTGTTAAGTAGGGGCAGATGGGGCTTTATTTCAGTACCGTCCTCTAGTTTGAATTTGTATCTGTAGAGGTTCAAAGGGAAGAAAAATTGTAAAAACTATATAAAGAATTAACTAGAACATAGTTACCCAGAACCAAATATAACTCACGTCAAAGTCAGTGCAATAATTTGCTTGCCAGAGGGTAATTTATCGCGGTTGGTGGGAAGTGGACACAAGTTACTCTCCACTGGTCGATAAGGTATCCTGATCTGCAAGAAAAAAGTCAATATCTGGTAAAAAGAGTGATTAGTGAGAACCCTCTATAGATTCTTGACCAACCTTGTTCAGAGTGGCAACAGGAACAAGCCTTTCTGATGCTAATAATGATCTAGCCACAATACGAATAGGTGCCTCGCTACCATCAAGGGAAATCACATTCTGATCGATGGAAATTCCATGAAACACAATCTGCAAAGTTGCAAATGAGTATATTTAACATAACGTAATTAATACAAACCAGATGTTATGCCAGTCTATTTACACATGTTTGGCTTTTAGCTAAGCAGCCAAAGATTAGAGCTGATCAGAAAATAGTGGAAGTTACCTCGAAATCAATACATGTAGGTTCATGGCTACCATTTCCACTAGACCAGAACTGGGCTATAGACAACTCCAAAGGTAACCCACCTTCAACAGGAAAACTGAAATTCTTGAGAGATGGTGAAGAGAAAGTAACAACAGCCTCCCATTTAATAGGTCGCTTCAGTGGACACATCTGTAATATACTCACATTTGATGTTAGAACTGACATCTTCAAATCATAGGAATGAAGATAGAATATTGAAGTAGTGTATACCTGAACAGTATCCAAATAGAACCTTCTAGGAGTATCAAATGCTGATGCGCGCATGGTAACTTCCACCCACGAAGCCCCAATAGGCACATTTATGAACCTCCTTTCAATATGACCTGCAATCAAGAAGATGGAAATAAACCAACTTCTCTTTATTTTGCATTAAAATAGAACAAGATTAGTTAAATAAATGGCAGGTATCCATAGAAGTGGGGAAACAAAGGTTGTTCCAGAGTTTTAAACAAATGAACTCAATGGCATTGGCTGATAAAAAAATTCTGATCATGGTTCACATACTGTAGTTTTTTTTTTTCTGAAAAGACTGAACGGGAGGCCCCTTTTACATATACTCATAGGAACTGAAACCAGGCAGTGGGATTGTACATCCAAACCCCACCCCCATGTGAGCTAAGGTCACTTTCTTGATTCAGCATAGTATTAAGAGATCGAAATAAACAAGATATAGTGGCCGATTCATCACCAAAGAGAAAGAGAGCTTGATCGAACTGTAAGTGATTTTAACTGAATCTGTGCAGAAAGACAAGAGCTTATTGCGTTGGTGGGGACAAAGGTACAGTCAGGTCTCCAAAAGTGCACTTTGCGCACTTCCCAAAACTGTCCCAAATGTTGATGAATACATGGTACAGACACTAGCGGAAATCAGATCTGCACATACGCATCATGCATCTACTCCAAGAGTGCACTTTGCTCACTCCCCAAAACTGAACCTATGCATATATGTAAAAGGATACGAGCAACGACAATGTAATTTAAGTAAAAGTGCTCACGGCAAGCAAGAATAAAATTAGTACCCGACTTAAAGTAAAGTTTGGAAAGTGATAATACTGGCGGCTCTCCAGATAGAGCAATAGGCTTTATGACAGTAATTGGCACTCGGAAAATGGGCCCACGCCATGGTGCTCTGCTATCCATGCCATAAACTTCGTAGTAGTGAAGGCCACTACTAATATTAACGGGATTGACAACAATGCTGCAAAATGAAAGCATGACACTTGACAAAATGAACAGTGCGTGTAATTGAACAAATTATTTATTACTGCTAGTGTGCACGTGAAACTGCAAAGGCCTTTAATTTCATCTGCTACTGTGTGCTATGATGCTAACATACAATTATTTGTGCTTTAAGAGCCTTTTTAAATATCTCGCTAGTTTTTATTGATGTCAGATTGCTACATGCATAAATATAAAAGAAAATCCGTCATCAGTAAATCATGTTTGGATGACACAAATATGCATAATAACTATCTATAGCGAGATGAGCTATAGTGTTATACAGTCAAGTTCAGTTTACCGGGCATCTACATATAAACCCAAAGTCTAAACAATTATAGCAAGACCAACTACAGTTTCATATTTAAAATTATCACTGTTGAAATGAAGAATGGGGAAAGGATAGATCATCTAGTTGAACAGAGAAAAGGTACCAACTTGAAACTGCGCCCGTTGTTTGTCAACAATATATACTCGGGAATATTGACAACCGAGCTATCAGTAGAATGCAGCTGCAGGCACTCCTCAAATGGAACCAATTGCTCTAAATTGCTGGCATCCTCATGAAATTTTGGGTTAAGTTGAACAGTCCACTGTAAAACAAAGCAATAAAATATAAAGTAATGATCGAAACAATAGAGAACATCCAGTAATTGATCATAAATGAGTCATATATTCCTACTAGGCTACTAAACAATATAAATGATCATTTTATAGTGGTCAAATACACTGCCAAAAAATCAACTCTTTTTGGAGAAACGAATAAGCATGCCAGGATAATCCAAACAAGTTACCAGGACTGACCTCACTCGTTTGTTGACATGCATTACTCCCACGTAGATATATCCCTCTTAGCTTTGGAACTGCAAATTATACATTGTGTTATGTTACCAAATATAATATACGAACTCGACATCAATTAGTGTGAATCTAAAAGTGGTTCTGCTCAGGGTTGGAAACTGCTAAGGCTAAGACAGTATTACAAGATCAACAGAAAATACCAAATTATCAATACAGTACTAGGTAACACTAGAAGCTGTAACTGACTACTCCCTCTGTCCTCTACATTTGTTCATGGCCATGGGAATGTAAGTTTCAGAGTGTTCATCCATTAAGCAATCAAGTGTAGCAGTTGTAAATGCTTCGGAAGAGCTTCTCAGAAGAAAACAGAATGAGAAAATAAAATGCTTCAGAAGAGGTTTAGTGATTGTAGTATGACGTTCAGTAAGGATCATTCTTCATTCTCATTAGCTTCTGTAAGATTTAATGCTTCATTGGTCTGTCACGCAGTGGGCAATGGATAAATATAGCAAAACAGACATGGTAGCATCAACTCAGCAACAACCACAATGAAAAAAGTAAAACATAAACAACATTGCATGAGGTGTGAAAGATGTTGATAGTAGCATCAATAGGAGCAATGCACGCATGCAACACCGAGTAAGAATGCCTTAATGAAAAAGAAGAACCTTGCCACCACTTGATTAAATAAAATTTGTATTCAGAAGAAAATATTACATGAAATACTAATGGAATAATATGATACTTACTTGACTTCCCTACTTGACTTATTGAGATTCTGTAAGAAACAAGTGGCAACTTCATAGCTTGTCGCGCATAGTCAAAAGCCCTGAAAAAGGAGCAACAGTATAATGTTAAACTCAAAATCAACAGCGTTAGATTAATAAGGATGTTTCTCTATAGCATAACAGAGAGAATGTGCCAACCTATCAACTTGCAAAAGCCCATGTCCTGTAGTCAGTTTCTCCTCAGGCACATCACTTATAGATGCAGCTGTGTTCTCGATTGCCTTTCTCACAGTATAAGGGCTTAATGGAATACCTTCAGCCTAATATATATAATTCATTAACATAACTGAATACATGGTTTCTTAGTATATTAAATACCAAAAAAACTGTTGGTCTCATAGAATGAATGGAAAAGTTGTTAACCAGACAAACCTTCATGGCACTAACAAGAAGAGCAACCCCACCGCAGGCAGAAGGAGAAGACATGGAAGTACCATTCATGAGCATGCGAGACTGAAGTGTCCATGTTGGTACAGGGGCCACTGCTCCGCCAGGCGCGCTAATGGAGACACCAAGATCCCCATCAGCTGTCGGACCTCGACTAGACCTTTAAAATCAAAGAACTCCAATTAGTAACAAAAATATATTTGTTTGAGAAATATAGGTCTTACGCCTGGCCTAGCACCGTTCCAATGTTCATCGTATGTTTGAGGACTAGATTCAAGATGCTCGGATGATACCCATAGTTTGACAACTACTCCTCCGTTTTTAATACAAAATGTTTTAGCATTTGTCCACATTCACATATATCTAGATGTATGTAGACATATTTTAGTGTGTATGTGCACTCATATTAGTATGCATGTAGACAACATGTTGGATAGCTAAAACTTCTTATATTTATGCACGGAGGGAGAATATTATAAAATGCAATAACAGAATTATCAACTGATCACATACCATGTATATTCCATTCCTTCTGATGGAGGTTGTACGACACAGTGAGCTCCAGCAGCCATAGCTGGTGAGACATAAGCACCAACACCAATAATGCTTGAACAAGTCCCACCAGGAGCACCAACAGTGTTCAAAGCGGGACCGTTGTTTCCAGCACTGCTAATAAATATAATACGATGCTTGTCTACAACCTGTGACATAACATAGAGCTCCAGCTAAGTTTCAACAAAACATTCTAAGAGAGAAGAATATAATGCCCAAAACTAGTATAAGAAATAACAGTATGCAACAAGGGTTCACCTCATTAACAAGATCAATGAATCTTCCATAGTCAGGAAGAAGAGTAGGCTCACCATAGCTCATATTAATCAGATCGCACTTGTGCTGGATATACAAAAGTTCAAGGAAGCAAGTCAGTAAAAACAACTTGAGAGACAGAACAAAAAATAACTATTTCTCAAACATCAAGCACTTGATTGGGAGGCATTTAGGACGGAGTTGTAACCTCTACTACACTGTTATTTACGAGTATGACAAATGATACACGAAAAGGAGGGAGTATTATAACCTCTACTGCAGCTATCAAGGCCCGGACCAGGCCTGTCCCAGTCTCCATTGATCCTAAGCGGGTATCTCCAATTCTACAAGAAATTAATTGTGCTCCAGGTGCAACTCCATTAAGCAAAGGTTCCTGTTAAAGAGCATCTCAATAAATTAGCACTTGTATACTTTTGGTCAAACTGAAAAGCCAAGGGTTAATATACATACTTCAGGATGAAAAGCAGCTGCAATGCCTGCAACATGGTAGCATGCGGGGAGCAATCAGTTACTATGCTGACAAGGTTCCCATCATCATACACATTTGCTACAAAAGAGCAAGTATCTAATTTGCTGAAAATCCCAAACTTCCGCTCAAGCCTGCAGATAAGAAAATAATAGATACTGCTTCAAGTACAAGTGAAAACATGTCTGGTATTTTATGTTCATAGATTTGGTAATAGAGCATCTCATATTTGATCACTGTCTTCCGGGTCACTAGATCTACAAGTCACGCACAGAGTTGCATCGCATCTACAGCGGCTGGCTTCTCCAACCACAAGAAACAGAAACAAGGTGAATTCTTAAGGCCTTTGAAACAGAAACAAGGTGAATTCTTAAGGCCTTTGAAACAATTAGCACCTTTAGCACATGAAGTATACATGTGAACATGGCACATTCAAATACGAAACAAGAAAATAAAATATCTTTCTAGGACTAGGAAGAAGCAACGAACTGTGTATGGAAGGGATTATATCGTCTAATTTACAGCATCAACACCACAAGATCGACCATACCTGTAGTTTGTCAACGGAACAAAATCTGCTAGTTTCCCGCAATCTTTGTTACCCCCAAGACCCTGGGTATCAACTGCAACCCTCCACACATCACCATCATGCCATACAACAACATCAATCACAGGTCCCCTGTCATCATAACCCTACAGAAATAGAAATAAGACGTCCACAGAAGCTGAAATCGGCTAAAATATCCAGGGTGATATGTTTGCTTTCTTACATCTGCTTGTTTCCTCAGACAGTCAAGTCTATCTTGCAGGTCTTCTTTAGCCTTTTTCAATTTGGCATCATCAGACTTGCTGTGTTTCTGCGATCATTTTCACCGCAGGTTAGCTACTCATTTAAGAAGGTATTTAAACAAACTCATAAAAGCAGAGTCGAAAGCCAGTAGTATCCATATTAGCTCAAATATCAACTCAATACTCCCTCCGTCCCTATTTAGGTGGCGTAAAAACTCACTTAAAAAGTCAACAATTTCTATGTTTGACCAAATATAAATATAAAATATATCAACAATTACAATGTGAAATAAATATATTATGAAAATATATCTTATGGTGAATATATTGATATTGTAAATCTTCATATTTTTTAATTCGGCATCATCAGACTTGCTGTGTTTCTGCGATCATTTTCACCGCAGGTTAGCCACTCATTTAAGAAGGTATTTAAACAATCTCATAAAAGCAGAGTCGAAAGCCAGTAGTATCCATATTAGCTCAAATATCAACTCAATACTCCCTCCGTCCCTATTTAGGTGGCGTATAAACTCACTTAAAAAGTCAACAATTTCTATGTTTGACCAAATATAAATATAAACATAAACATATCAACAATTACAATGTGAAATAAATATATTATGAAAATATATCTTATGGTGAATATTGATATTGTAAATCTTCATATTTTTGTATATATACTTGGTCAAAATTAGAAAACATTGACTTTTTAACTCAATTTATAAGCCACCTATTTGGGGACGGAGGGAGTATTACAAATACATAGGAAAATTGCACTTGACAAATGGCTTTATGTATCTCCTAGCTGAAGCAATTATTATCTTCCACCAACACAAATTCACAATGCTTGACAATAGCAACTGTGCAGAGTGTACCGTACAGAGTACATATAATAAACAGGAAAAAAAACATGCGAAGGAGAACCAAAAGTGTAACCAGAATGAATCTAAACACACTAAAAAAGGTCACTCCAAACCTTTTCAAATTCATTTAGCTGGTTCAGAGCTCCCGATATTGCTTCTTGGTTTTCTTCATCCCATTTCTTTTTTCTTTCCTTCTGAAGTCATAGTGAGTAGATTCTTCATTAAATACCAAGTGTGATATAAAAACTTCAGAATGCAGGCATTCAATATCGAATTTACCTTCAATCGAGAGATAAGTGTGTCCGTAAAGAGTTCATATACTAATTTATAGCCAACACGCCACTCTTGAGAAGGGTTCTTCCATAAGGGGTTTACAATCAGACGAGTTCCTGGGTGCAAACGGAGTTAAGCATGTCAGGGAATCGGGCAGGAAGTCACCTTACAGAATAAGGATATTCTTCTAGGCATGGAGCGGTACAGGCAGTAGCTACTGAAAAGACCATGCCCAACTTACACAACAGTAGAAGTCAAAATACAATTGCTATATGGTACTTTAAATACCAATAGAATTACAATCAATATGTAGATGCTAAAGTTGAACAGCATTAAAAAATAAACACAACTTAAAAGTGCATACTATCATTACAACTTGCAATGAAAAAAATGATTTTCAGTTTTAGCACATTTTGCTAATTAACATAAATAAATGTTGACCGTATAATTCTATCCCATTAGATCAGTAACAAATTCTCAAAAAAAGTAACATAAACAACAAAGCAACTCAAAGCATGACCAACCTGAAGCACCAACTATACCACCTTCAGCATCAGCTTTCACCACTTTGGACGTGTCAACGTCACCACTACCCGTGCTACATTTAAGAGCATACTCGTTGGTAAATACATCATTCAAGAGAAGGTGGTAAATAAATAGAGCAGTTTGCAGTTTCTGGAAGTGTCTAAGTACCAATCAATAACATCAAGGATCTTGGGTTTCCCGTCGGAAGTCGTCTGCAACCCAGCCGCGGCCGGATCAACTCCAGAATCTATCACACATACAAGTAACATCAGCATAAAATCCCCATTAAATATACACGATTGCATGCCAGAGTCCGACCCATCACAGTTCATCCAAGACTCGAACTATACCCATGTAACCTGTATCCGGTCTTCCCCAAACGAGAAACCTTCCCAGCATTATCTACTCCAGTTGTGTACTTATCTCAATCTTACATACACGACTACTCGCAGGAGCACATTGTTCTGTCAAAATAAATTGGCTGTGTTTCTTTAGTGAGAAGAGGCACTATGCATTGTCCTTTAACAAAATCACAGTCATGCGAACCAACAAAATGCTGCTACAATAACAATAGTACAAACCATGCAACAAGCAAGTGAAGCCACCCCAGTAAGCTGTAACTAAGATCATATAAGCACCGAATCACGTCACATATAAATGAATTAGCCCTTACATACATCAATCACATCCGGACAAGCATTGCATACATGGCTCAAACTGCGAGTATCGAATTTACAGTGGTCTGCGCAGCTGGCAGTGATTACCGGACCAAGTGAAACTCCACTCTGAGTGGACGACATACCATATCAGAACACGGACGCAGTTCAACCCCTGTCAGATCAAAATTACCGCCTGGAGATCCAACCGAACTGCCGATGGGACCGCCTCAGCGAAATCCAGTCTCCAGCAGCGGGGTCAACTGTCTACAGCCAACCCTCATGGCAGACTTGGCGTTGCCAGGTAGTATATCGACTGGGGAAGGGGGTTCGGAAGGCACTGACCGAAGATGGCGATGAGCGCGCCGCGGCCGTCGTACTCCGGGTGCGCGGCCAGGAAGCGGTCGACGCCGGTCTCCTTCTTCGGCATCAGCGACTCGAGGAACGCGGCCTCGGTGAGGCGGAACCCACTGGCGGCGGCGGTCGTCTCCTCGGCGGGCGTCGTGGGCGCGGAGTTCGAAGAAGGCATCGCGGTGGCCGCGACGCCGGGGCTAGGGCTCGGGCCTCGGGCCCGACCAGCAGCGACGGTGGGGGCGCTGTGGGGTGGTGGCGCTGCGGGGTTGGAGGAACAGGAGGAGGAGGCGGAGACTCTGAGGAGGAGGGCACGCTGGTGGTGGGCGACTGGTTTATGTAGCGCGCTGCTCGCGCAGCTCCCGAGCCACATTAGGTGGCTTCTCCTTTACACTTTTCCAAACGGATTTGCTTGTTTATTTCGAGATGGATTCCGAATGCTCGGTTGAGTTGCGGAATCTGCGTGGAAAGGATGGTGATGCTGATGAGGCAGCCAATGAGTGAGTGGATTGGAGATGATGGCAGAAGTGCTGTACCAGAGCAGCAGCAATGGAGACTGCCAACCGCCGCCGGCCGGGAAGCCGTGAGGGTAGGGTGGTTGGCACTTGGCTGGGGGCAAGCGAGCGTGGCAGTCTGGCAGAGGCTGAAATGCTGAATAGATAATTTGGCTGAACCCTGAACTTGATGATGCATGGAAGATCCAAAAGACCCAACTGAAAGATGTGGGATATTTGTGGCCTTGAAACGATGATTTCCTGATCACTTTAGTGTCTGAAACTGAGCATTGGGGTGTTGAGAAACATTTGCTCTCTGTGTTTCAGGTAGGTCTGAGATATGCCATTCTGTCAGCGTGACCGCAACTTGGCCGGCAGCTTAAGCCGCACCGACATACAAGCTACAGAAAACTTCTCAATGAACGCACCACAGAAGAACCCACAAACATCATGACATTCAAAGCTTGCTTGGGGATCTCGCACAAACACCACAAAATTTCAGGAGATAACACTTAAACAGAAGTAATGCATTTCACCAAATCAATTACAGGTCATATACTACTTAGGTTGGGCTGCACAAGGTAACTGAGCACATATACTACAACATAGCCAGTTGGCCCAGTTCCAAGCACAGCCATTATTACAGCATTATTGAAGCTTCAGGTGATCCACACAGTGCACCAATGCATCCAGTTCATCGATCCAGCAGTAAGATTTAAGAACTCGCAAGAAGCTTCTTGAGGTCCTTCTGCAGAGATGCACAACAGTGAGCACTAAAGACCAGAAGCTTGATGAAACGGAGCACATATTACGCTGTTGCAACTTACCTCGATGCTGAGTGGGGAAGTGGTCGGTGCGTAGCGGTCCACTACACGCCCCTCCTTGTCAACCAAGAACTTGGCGAAGTTCCACTTGATGTTGTCTCCGAAGATACTGCCTTTGCTGGTCTTCAGAAACTTGTAGATAGGTGCAACATCGTTACCATTGACATCAACCTAACAGATAATGGAAGTTAATTTAGAACACATTAGCTGCTTGCCTCTTTGATGGATAATTCTAGTATGTAACAAAAACAGTTGCCATTTACAGACAAAAGTTAGTAGCTACAACAAAAGATTGTCTGATAACCAACAGTGAATTCAGAATTTATATCAAAAGGCTGCATACAAAATAGAGAACATATGTTGAACTGGGTTTCATCAGTCAAATGATCAGGACTGTTCATGGATGCAGGTATAGTGTACACTCAAGCTGATAATCGTTTATTTCAGCCTGAAACACACACACAAAAAAGGAAGGAGTATTGTGCACAAATTTACCTTGTCGAAAATTGGATACTCGGCCTTGAAGCGAGTGCAAGCAAACTGAACAATCTCCTCATTAGTGCCAGGTTCCTGCCCACCAAACTGGTTGCATGGGAAAGCAAGGATCTCAAAACCTGTTAGACACAGCGTGTTATCCATCATTAAGTACAAATAAAGGAACTAATCCATATGCAGATAGACAAAAGAGACATTCCTTAGTGAAGGAACAAACAAAGTAATACTTTGAATACTCACCCTGGTCCTTGTACTTCTCGTACAACTGGCTCAGTTCCGTGTAGTTGGAATTGGTCAAACCACTGCAGTAGATACAGGCAACAACTAGCTTTGTTAATTTAACAAAATGGTCATCCTCTACGGACTTACATCACCCAACACTTGGACAATAAATACAACAGGCAAACGAATCAATGTCATGACACTTAATCTGCACAGAAAGTCCAGTCATCAAACTGCAGTCATCTTTGCTGATCAGCGTGATTTTCTCTATGCAAATGCTGATCCTAAAGAACCATAGACTACTTTTATGAGGGTGGATATTTAGCAGAACACTATTCCAATGTTTTAGTTGTACGATATACAGTCTTTACTCAGCCATATAGATGGTAACTTCAACTTGAATGTGTTTAAATTGCATATCAATCAAGAACAAATAAATTGTAAATTCTCATTTGCTAGTTTTGTAATATACTACTCCCTCCGTTTCAAAATATAAGTCGCACCACTTACTTTTCACCTATTTTCCACACATGAATCTTGCACTAAAACATGTCTAGATACATGTGTGAAAAGTAGGTGGTGCGACTTATATTTTGAAACGGAGGGAGTAAATGGAATGGTCAATTTAAAATGTACACGGCATCACACTAAACTTTTTCTCAAAAAGGGATCAGCCCCAGCCTCTGCATCAATCGACATATTTATTGCAACCAAATGAGTGGTACCAGATGATATGAGAATACCACCAACATTAGATTAGAGTCCTACGACGCCATAGAACATGGATCATTTCGGCGTAAAATAGAGAACTACGTGACGCTTTCTAAATAATTTTCGAAAGAAATGAACAAATTGAAGAAAAAAGAACAAATTGAAGAAAAAAGATAGACAGCAGATGCGAAGGACCAGTAGTAATTTCGTACCACTGGGATGCGACATTGACGATGAGGAGAACCTTCCCCTTGTAGGTGCTCAGGTCGACATCTTTCCCACTTGCATCCTGCAGGCACAAAATGAACCGTTCTTAGTTTCACAGTTCGCAGTTCCGCACAGTAAATCAATCTCCGCGCATGAAAAAAGAAACACACCAACTAGAGACTCTTGGTTAAGCACTACACATGGGTGTGACTAACAGCGGGATCAGGGACCGGGTACATGTGCAAGTGCAGATACTGAAAATCCGCAGGGGCTTGGGTGCAAGAATTGGATTGAAGATTTGAAGGGGGCATGAGGCCGGCAAACCTTGACGGTGAAGTCGTGGACGGAAGAGGCGGAGGAGGCGGCGGCGGCCATGCTGAACTGCGCGAATCGGGTGGCGGCCGGGGAGCGGACCGGCGGCGAGGCAGCGACGAAGGCGGGGGCGCGGGGCACGGGGATAGCGAGGCGCGGGCGGCTGTAGGGGAGCAGCGCGGAGACGGGGGAGACGACGGCGCTTCTCAGGAGGCGGAGGCGGGAGATGAACGGAGCCGGGCGAGACGGCATTGTTGGGGGATCGGAGGCCGTGTTTTATAGAGAAATCGTGGGTGTTTTTTGAGATTTCCAAGACTTAATACATCTGTAGTATCTGAACTCACGCACAACGCACTCCACACACACAACACCACACACACGCCACATGTGCGCAAGGTAGACCTAAGCAGGCTATACTAAGACTATGAGCCTTCCGCGAGACTAGATCTTCCGGGAAACCCCTGCGGTGGACCTAAGCAGGCTATACTAAGACTATGAGCCTTCCGCGAGACTAGATCTTCCGGGAAACCCTGCGGTGGTGGGCACGCCACAATACCAGTGTCGAACCGCGGTGGAAATGGCTCAGTGCAACACTGTTCACAGTGAACACTGTTCACGTGAACAGTGTCGCACAGGGTGAGGCAACCCAGAATTCGCTCCTGGGAGTCGAACTTGGGCGGTTGGCCGGCCACTGCCGAGCACAACCAACGCGCCACTGGCACGTCCTCGAGAAATCGTGGGTGTGAGTGCACGAAATCTGCTGTTTCGACTTGCGGCGAGACGCGGTGCCCGTTCGCTCGCGCACTGACGTGCGCCACAGCTGGGGCTTGCCTCTAGCCACGTTCACCGTCGCTGGTTCGCCACGTATGAACAGAATCCCGGTCTGGTCGACGCTCGGGGCTCGGGGCCCTACTGCCGCCCGATAGACATTCGACGGTCGCCCTCGTCTTCTCGGAGAAACCACGCGTCATCTCGCACCAGTGCCTCTGCCAGGAGCGATGTGTACCCGCAAAACTACTCGACGCGGAGAGAGCATCTTGCATTTTCCTTTGACCTCTCGCTATACCTGGGCATTTCTTGGGCCGGGCCGGGAAATCCAGGCCTGAGCCCACAAGAATCGGGCCTGAGCCCGCCAAAACCCAACTAGGCCCAACCCGATCCTAGCTGAATTTGCGTTTTCGTTACTCCCAGTCCCGGCCTGACCTGACTTCAGGCCCGATATTCAGGCCCGAGCCCAGCCTGGGCCGGGATTTTCGGGCCGGATCGCGTCGGGTCGGCCTGCCCATGGCCAGGTATACCTCTCACCATCTGGGTCTGAGGCAAACACGATGAACTCGGGAGAGAAGAGTAATGCCCACTAGGATTAGTTTGCATGTTGGATTGGATTTGCTTCCATATATCACTTAGAATTGTTTGCGATTCGCTAAATGTTTCGTTGGAGAACGTGGAGTGGCAAGAAGTATGTTGGTGTCGGCCCATCCCTCCCCTGCCAAGGCGGCAGCGGCAAGCGTGACATCTCGCGCGCGTCAACATTGTCATCGTCCTCGCATGAGGAGAACGCGTGACTTGGTGGGTGCGGTGCGACGTAGTCCGGTGGTTTCACAAGGAGGCGTGGTGACACCCCTAGTTAGTAGTTTGGGTGTTTCTGCAGGGTGTGGCTACTCCTGTAATCTTGTTTATCTTTGATCTGCTTTGTAAGAGGGTTTTCTCATCACTTTGTATCAGTTTGACTGTGTGGCTTTATTTATAAAGCGGGGCGAAAGCCTATTTCGAGAGAGAGGGGAACGCACAAAGTCAATTATAAGGTCGGTGCTCCCAGCTGAGATCGCTCGGGCGAAACAACTCGGCCACGAGAAGCCGTCTAACGATGTGTTTGACGGCATGGATCCCGCTGTCGAGTAGGGGTCAGGTGAGAAGGATGAGTTGATGGAGGCATTCAATATGTTTCACGCGACGGCGATTGCCACATCAAGACCAAGGAGCACCCTTTCTGATCTGATATCGAGAAAGAGAGTCACATTGGAATGGATGAATGAAGAACAAAGTTGAGATGACTATGCATCAAGACCATTTGATATTTTTCAACTATGATTGCGCATGCCTACAAGAGTTTGTACAACTTTCAGCAATGCATCGAATGTTAGCGCTCGTTCATAGGTGCTACTAGACGTCCAAATGCACCAGTGTCTAGGTACAATTCATTTATCAAATTCAAATGTGTACCTTACGTGTTTAATTACTTTTTAGTCATGGAGAGTCTTTATATTAATTTTGTTTCTCCGAAGAAGAAGGAAAAAAGAAGATAGTTGTCCTAAATAGCCCATCTGGTCCAGTGGAGGCCAGGGGCGGATCCAGGATTTGACCATAGGGAGGGCGAAGAAGACAATGTGTACAACATCGTCTAACACATATCAACAATATCAAACTGTAATCATATGTGTTTTGTAGTCAAAGAAAGCCATATTTTTCTACTAATTTGAATGTAGATTCAAGCCGGCCTATCTAACAAGTAAATTTTCTTATCGGTATTGAAATTTATTACTATTTTCTTTCCTCTAATATATACAACTGAATAACAATTTCGGCCAGAGACACAGATTTAGAGGCTGAAGCCTAAAGCAGCCGCTTACTACTAGTATGTACGATCTGAGATCTAGTTTTAGTACAAATAATAATATAATCTTCACATGATCTAACTAAATATTCTAACTAGTACTTTATATAATCTAACTGCAAAACTAATACATCTAGCATGTGTTATACCTTAAAGCTCAGATTGGACTGACGCATAAGCCGTTTGGTGAGGCAGGAGAGACCGAGAGTTGGCGATCGGCCAACCGGCTGATTGCTGATTCGTACCGGCGCGCAGCAACAGCACATTCTCCGATCAAGGCAGTTCCCGACGCCATCCTGGACTGGTCTGTCGGTGGAGGAAGCCGTATGCGGCGACGTTGATGGATTGAGGATGGAGGCGAATGGCGGACGGAACCGTCGCCGAATTAATGTAGCGTTAATATCCTGTGTTGATGGATCGATTGGGCTGTGCCGCTGTGGGTTAACATGTTGAGAAGTGCAGATCGATCCCGTGGCCTGTGGGCTAGTTGTCTCTGGGTTGGGCTTTGCAGCGCGTAAGGACCTAGAAATTAAATCTATGAGTGCTAATGGCCGGGGATTAATCAGGATTAGACATAGTCCCTGCTACGTATTGTTGAGGGGGGCCGACCGATGGGGGGTCTGGCCCCTGCTCGCCCCCCCCCCCCCCCCCCCCCCCCCCGGATCCGCCACTGGTGGAGGCTAACAGTTAGATGTTGGCAACTTCCTCAATTTTTTATAAAAATATCTGTGCAAAGGAGGATATAATGAGCATATCCTTGGGTGAACATTTCTGGGATACAGAGGTTATGGTTACGTCCGACAAATATCCTGATGGTTTTTCTTTTCTGTTTATCAAAGGTTTTGGGACCTGATTAAGTTAGACTTTATGGGTTTGGTTAGAGACTTTGAAGCTGGAACTTTGAATGTTGCCAGGTTGAATTATGCTATTATTACTCTTATTTATAAGGAACCTGATGCGAGGGAATGAGGAAATTTAGACCCATTAGCTTAAGTAATTGCAGCCTTAAGATCATATCCAAAGCTATTACTAATAGGATTTCTCCTATTGGCAACAGAATTGCGAAAAACCAATATGCTTATATTAAAGGGCGTTTCATCGTGGAGAGTGTGGTGGTTGCACATGAATTATTCATGTAGCTCACTCTAGGGGGTATAGCGCGCTTGTTCTTAAATTAGAATTATGAAGAAGTATACGATAAAGTCGATTGGTCCTTTTTAGGTGAAATGCTTCAGTCTAGAGAGGTTGGCACTGTTTCTTCAAACTAGGTCAAGAGCTTGCTTGTTGAGGGTCAATGACACTAATAGTTCCTTCTTTAAAGCTGGCAAATACCTCAAACAAGGGGACCCCTCTAAAATTCTTAGTAAAGCTGCTTGTAATGGTTTAATTGGAGGGCTTTTACCTCAAGTTGTCTATGATGGTGTCATTTGCATTCGTATGCTGATGACACTATTATGTTTTTAGAAAATAATGAGATTTTTTCTAGAAATTTAAAGTGGTTCTTATCTTGCTTTGAAAAAATGTATGGCATTAGAACCATGCATAAATTTGATCTTATGACTATCGATGTTGATCCCCGGCATGGTAGAATCTTGCTTAGGTTTTCTACTGCAAACTTGCTTCTTTTCCCTGCAAGTATTTGGGAGTCCCTTTGCACTTCTCAAAACTGAAAAAGGAAGATTTACAACATGTTGTTGATAAAACAATTAAAAGATATGCTGGATGGAGGGACAAACTTCTTAATTATAAAATAGGTTGATTTTTCTTAAAGCCTGCATTGCTAGTATCCCAACATGTACTTGTTGGCCATTTTAACTTTCCAAAGTGGGCTATTAAAGCCATCAATTCACATATGTCTCACTTTTGTGGAGTGACTCTATGGAGAAAAAGAAATATTATCTAGATAGTTGGGATCTGGTGTGTCTCAAACAAGAATTTGGGTGTTTGGGGATTCAAAGTCTTAGAGATTTTAATCTATGCCTCCTTACTTATTGGATCAATAGATACCATCTTGATTAGAATAAATTTTGGAGATATTTTGTGGATATAAGTATGATTTTCCCCCAAATATCTTAAGTGCCAAACCTCATTCATGCTTCCCATCCTCAGATGACCAATACAGGGATATGGCACTGCTAAGATGGGATACAGATGGAAAATTGGGTGTGGGACCAAGGTCAAGTTCTAGAGTGATGTGTGGTTGGGAAACTGCAGTCTAGCCATCCTGTTTTTTGGATCTTTTTTCTATTGTTAATGAGCAAGATTGTACCGTGGCTCAAGTCTGGGATGGTGTTGACCTGAAATTTACATTTCGGAGATGTGTGTCTCTTGATCTTTTTAAGCGTTGGTTAGAACCGACTCAGATGACCAGTACTGTTGTGCTAACATCAGAAGAGGAATGTCTGTGTGGGTTTTTCACTCGTCGGGTTCCTATAGTGTTAGTTCCTTCTATGTTATCATCAACAATAGCGGTGTTGTGCATGTTCATACTCCTGCCGTCTGGAAGTTGAATGTGCCACCACATTTGCAAGTTTTCTTGTGGCTGGTGGCTAATAACAAAACTCTAACTAGGGATAATCTTCCTAAACATAGGCATGTTGATGACTTAACTTGTTTATTTTGCTCTGTACCTGAATCTTGCCGCCATCTCTTTTTTATTGTTTTGTCGCTATATTAGTTTGGCCTATTATCTCCGAGTTGATGGGGTTGGATGTTGGCTGTGATTTTAATTAGTTCCTCACTGGTGGTTGAGTAACAATAAGAATGCTGGTGTGAACGTAGTTTGTAGTGCTGATCTTTGGGCTTTATGTAAATTGTGTCATGAGGTGTTCTTTCAGGGAACAAGCTGGCCCGGTGTGCAGGATCTGTGGAGAAGGATAACAGTGGACATCGATCAATGGAAAATACTCTCCAAGAATGCCATGGCCGAACTTCTGGCAAGGCACGCTATCATGTTGAACAAGAAGATGGGGGAGGTCCTTCGAATTGCGGGTCTGATGCATCATAGCTCCAGGACCGACGATTTCGCCTTCACTTTGTCAGGCAAGGAAACACCCAAATATCACACCATCAAGTCAAATCTCGATCAGCTGTGGGTAAAAACCCTAACGAGTGGACGTAGCAAGAAGAAGAAAAGAACCGCAACTCTTATCATCACGGGTATGAGAAGACTTTGGCTAGAGCGCAATGTGAGGGTTTTTGAAGGTAACGAAGCAACAATGGATGAGATCATCAGGAAGACAGTAGAGGAACTGAACCTGTGGCGGACTGCGAAGGGTGGTGCAGATTTAGGTGAGGAATAGTCTTTTAGATGTGTGGTGGCGGATGTAAAAGGGTAAAACCCTTGTTGTAAAACTCTCTTATCCGTTCTTAATGAGATGACATCAACTTTTGGTTGCTTGTCCTTGAAAAACGATTTCGCCTTCCCTCTTGACATCGATTTTGATGACCTTCAAGCAGAGACCTGCAGGATGGTGATCATGCAATTTAAGGTTGTGTAGGGTCTTTGCTTGTGTGGTCTGTAAGTGGTTCGTGGGGTGTTGCTCTCTAAAAAGACTTGTAGCCTTAGTTGATTAGGAGCTTTTGCTTTTACCTGACTTTACATGCTCCATGTGCCCGATGATGAACTCTGTTACTTCTATGGTGATTTCAAGGAAATCAGGGGAGCCCTTTTGATTAAAAAAACGCACGGGCACTAAGTTAGTTTTGTAAGAGTCGGAACCTGAAAAATAAAAGCTACCGCTCCCAACGAGTGGAGATGCAAATCGTGCGTCTATCCTAAGTTTCTAACTAATTTGCTCTGTCCAGGGCTTAGTCTGACCCAAGCTGCCAAGCATTCCGCGCCAACGTGGTTGTTAATCTTGTTGATCAGCCGCGCACACACGCCATGATGGATACTCTGCCCAAGTAATGCACTATGCCTAATTCCTAATATTCCACGAACTAATGTACTCTGAACAACTAAACTCAGTAGATCACCCAACGTCCCACAGCAAACACACCCACCGCGTCGATCACCAACCCAAAAAGGGCCTGCATGCGCTCACCGCGCACGACGTAGGCCGTTTGGTGGCCAGATCGCAGAACGCACATAAGTAAGAACTCCCGACATCCTCACCGAGTCACTCGATCAGCATCGCTAGCTCTTCCGAGCCACGATCACCATGGCCGGCGTCTTGCCGAGGTTTGGCCCCTTCGGCCCGCTGCCGCCGTACGATGAGTTCGGCATCAAGGAGACGAGGCCCCGCCTCCCAGGCGGCCGGACAGGAGGGTACGACCTGGTCGAGCGGATGGAGTACCTCTACGTCCGCGTCGTCAAGGCGCGGGGCTCAGGTGGGGCGCCGAGTTCGACCCGCTCGCCGAGATAAAGCTCGGGAGCTACTCCTGCACCACGCGCCACATCGAGAAGACCGTGGGACCCGAGTGGAACGACGTGTTCGCCTTCTCCAGGGAGCGGATCCAGGCGTCGTTCCTGGAGGTGCTCGTCCGCGGCCGGGGCTTCGCCGCGGGCGAGTACGTCGGGCGCGCGCGCTTCGACCTGGGCGACGTGCCGGTGCGCGTGCCCCCCGACAGCGCGCTCGCGCCGCAGTGGCACCACGTCTTCGACAAGAACGGGGAGCGCGGCGGGGAGGTGATGGTGGCGCTGTGGGTCGGCACGCAGGCCGACGAGTGCTTCCCGCTGGCCGTGCACGCGGACGCCGCCTTCGCCGTGGACGCCGACCTCGCCGCGCACATCCGGTGCAAGCAGTACGCGGTGCCCCGGCTGTGGTACGTGCGCGTGAACGTCATCGAGGCCCGCGACGTCCAGTTCGCGGACAAGGCCCGCGTCGGCGAGCTGTTCGTGCGGTCGCGCGTCTCGACGCAGGTGCTCAGGACCAAGACGGTCGTCTCCCGGCTGCCGTCCTACGGCTGGAACGAGGACCACCTGTTCGTCGCCGCCGAGCCGTTCGAGGACCACCTCATCATCTCCGTCGAGGACCGCGTCAAGGTCGATAAGGAGGAGGTCATCGGCCACGTCCACATTCCCTTCACGGACTTCGAACGCCGGTGGGACGCACGCCCGATTCGCCCAAGATGGTAATTAAGCGCATTTTTGTACTACCTGCAAGGAATTTGAAATTAATCTTAAGATTTCTTTTGTTGATAGCAGTTTGCGCAAACATTCTTCTACAGGTACAATTTGGTGCAGCCAGAGGGAGCCACGAAAATCGAGAAGTTTTCAACCAAGGTATGCGTCCGGCTCTGCCTCGAGGGCGGATACAGGGTACTGTCAGAGCCTATCCACTACCTGAGCGACGTCCGCCGGCGGCAAGGGAGCTCTGGCATGGGCGGCCGCCCATTGGCCTTGTGGAGCTCGGCATCCACCACGCTTTCGGCCTCAGCGCCCTGCGCACGCGCCACGGGCGAGGCTCCTGCGACACCTACTGCGTGGCCAAGTACGGCAGCAAGTGGTTCCGCACGCAGACGGTGATCGACAGCCTCGCGCCGCGGTTCCACCAGCAGTGCTTCTGGGAGGTGCACGACCACTGCACCGTGCTCACCGTCGCCGTCTTCCACAACTGCCAGATCGGCGACAGCGGCGGCCTCGTGACCGGCGACCCCGTCAGGGACGTCCTCCTCGGCAAGGTGCGCATCCGGCTATCGACGCTGGAGACCGGCCGCATCCACACGCACGCGTACCCGCTTATATCCCTCCACGGCGGCGGCATCAAGAAGATGGGGAGCTCCACCTGGCCGTGCGCTTCTCGAGCACGTCAACGATAGGCCTGCTCCAGACGTACGCGCGGCCGCACCTGCCGCCGATGCACTACCACTGCCCGCTGTCCGTGGTGCAGCAGGAGAGGCTGCGGCGGGAGGCGGTGGCGGTCATCGCGCACCGGCTGGGGCGGGCGGACCTGCCGCTGCGCCGGGAGTGCGTCGAGCACCTCTGCGAGGCGCATGCGCACCGGTGGAGCATGCGGCGCAGCAAGGCCCACTTCTTCCGCATCATGGCCGCGCTCGCGCCGCTGTTCGCGGCGGTGAAGTGGTTCGTCGACGTGTGCCGCTGGAGGAACCCGGTGACGACGGTGGCGGTCCACATCATCTACGCCATGCTGGTGTGCTGCCCCAACCTCATCCTGCCCACCTTCTTCCTCTACAAGTTCTGCCTCGGCCTGTGGAGCTACCGGCGCCGGCCGCGGCACCCGTGGCACGTGGACACCAAGGTGTCGCACGCCGAGACGGCGCACCCGGACGAGCTGGACGAGGAGTTCGACGAGTTCCCGACGGCGCGGCCGCACGAGGTGGTGCGCATGCGGTACGACAGGCTGAGGAGCCTCGGGGCGCGGATACAGGAGATGGTCGGCGACGTCGCGGGGCATGTGGAGCGCGCGCGGTGCGTCATGACCTGGCGAGACCCCCGCGCCACGACCATGTACATGCTGCTCTGCTTGTGCTGTGCCGTGGTCACGTTCGTCGCGCCGTTCCAGGCGGTGGCGCTCTTAATAGGGTTCTACCTGATGCGCCACCCGACACTCCGGCAGAGGCTGCCCGACGTACCGTCCAACTTCTTCCGCCGCCTGCCCTGCAAAGTGGATTGCCTGCTGTAATCGGGGCAAGATTTATTACTGTTTTCGTCAAATTTTCGATCTACTTGCCGTTACTGTTGCAGTAGTGCAGTACGGTGCCACGTGTCTGTAATTGTAAAGGTCAACATAAGTCAACTACGGAGTACATCAAGAGATCGCAGTCGGTTTTAAAAAGCTTTAATTACTCCGAGACAGGCAGACCCGAACATCCTCATCCGCTCTGTCTATTCCTGAATCTGAATGAGACCCAGCCCGCTCGTCCGGCAATGCCTCGCCCTCCTCCACTCCAAGAACTCGACCCCGCTCGCTCCCACCACCACCATCCAGCTTCACGCCCTCCTCCTAACGTCCGGCCACCTCCAGTACAGCAGTCTTTATCCTCTCTTCATGCTGTATCGCGCGTGCGGCCTCCCCTCCGTGCCCACAACCTGCTCGGGCAAATGCCTCACCCACCTCCCGTCTCCTTGGCCAACTCCCTCCTCCGCTCCTACACCGACGTCGGCCACCACATAGAGGCTGTCGCTCTCTACTCTAGGATGCGCTCCTTCGACCACCTCACCTTTCCCTTCGCAGCCAAGGCATGCGCCGGCCTCCGCCTCGGCCGCCATGGGCGCGCTGTGCACAGTCGCGCGCTCGCCGCTGGCTTCGGCGGCGACGCATACGTGCAAAATGCGCTAATTTCCATGTACATGAGCTGCGGACATGTTGCCGAAGCGGAGGCGGTGTTTGACGCGATGCAGAACCGTACAGTCGTGTCCTGGAATGCGGTGATTGCTGGCTGCGTCAGGAATGGCTGTGCAGAAATGGCGCTGGAGGTGTTTGGCGAGATGGTTGGTTATGGTACTGTGGTTGACCGTGCCACGGTTGTGTCCGTACTGCCAGCTTGTGCGCGGGTCAAGAATTTGAGCATTGGGAGAGCTGTGCACCGGTTGGTCGAGGAGAGAGGCCTGGGGGACTATGCCGCGGTGAAAAACGCACTGATTGATATGTATGGGAAGTGTGGGAGATTGGAGGATGCACGAAGGGTGTTCGACGGCCATGAATATGATAAGAATGTTGTTTCTTGGACGGTGATGATTGGTGCGTATGTGCTGAATGACCGCGCGAACGAGGCATTTACTCTTGGTTGTGACATGCTGATGACCACTGGTGCGCCATGGCCCAATGGAGTGACCATGGCGTATCTACTCTCTGCTTGTTCCAGCTTGCCGTCAGAGAAGCATGCAAAGTCCACACATGCATTGTGCATTCGACTTGGGCTTCAATCAGACATCGTTGTCGAGACTGCACTTATTGACGCTTATGCGAAGTGCCATAAGATGAAGATGATGGAGTTGACACTTGAAAATGGCTCACGGCGGACAGAAACATGGAATGCCGCCATCTCTGGTTATACTCGCGGTAAACAAGAGAAGAAAGCTATAGGATTGTTCAAGCGGATGATTGCAGAATCGGTGCGCCTAGACTCTGCAACACTTGCAAGCATCCTCCCGGCCTATGCAGAATCTGCGGACCTGAGACAAGCGACGAATATCCACTGTTACTTGCTGACTCTCGGATTTCTTCGGAGCACAGAGATTGCAACTGGTTTAATCGATGTGTATGCCAAGGCAGGTGGCTTGGACACGGCATGGACGCTCTTCTACGGGCTACCTGAAAAGGATGTTGTTGCCTGGACCACGGTCATTGCTGGGTACGGTATACACGGGCATGCCCGAACTGCCATCCTGCTATACGACAGGATGGTGGAGTTGGGGGTGAAGCCGAATACCGTGACCTACGCCTCTTTGATGTACGCTTGTAGCCATGCCGGCATGGTAGAGAAAGGCCTTCAGCTGTTTGAGGACATGCGTAACATTCATGGCATCATGCCAAATGTCGAGCACTACTCGTCCCTGGTCGACATGGTTGGTCGTGCTGGGAGGATTAAGGAGGCCTACGGCCTCATCAAAGACATGCCATTTGAGCCCAGCACCTCGGTGTGGGGTTCCCTGCTGGGTGCTTGTGTTCTACACAAGAATATCGAGTTCGGGGAGATTGCGGCGAAGCATTTATTTGAGCTTGATCCGGAGAACACCGGAAATCGCGTGCTGCTTGGAAACATATATGCTGCAGCTGGCAGATGGAAGGATGTTCAGGATGTGTGGAGAGTGATGGAGGCAAAGGGTCTTAGCAAAGAACCGGGATCTAGTTTGGTTGAGGCAAGGTCTGAACAATGCCAAACAGCAATGTTATAGAATGTTGTTTCAGATAGATCAAAGTGGTCTTTCTTTGATGTATATGCTAGCAGTTGGGAAAGTCGTATCTCCAGGGACAAAACTACCATGCACACCAAAGACACAGGTCACATACAATATCCGATAGAAAAAACATAATTTTTTAGAGTAAATACGCAACAAATTTGTTTTGATGATGAAATGATTTTTGTTGAGCGAGGGTCTGTCTATTATAGGGACGGGTGGTGGCGCGCATATTGGTTGGACACAGCGTTTCTGGTTCTCACACACCAAAGGAGGGGACGTGCTTGGTCAAATGGCCCTCCCCGAACGTAGTGGCTTCATGCAGGCTTCCATCTGGATTGCCCATCCCTGCCATCCCTATATTTTGCCTCCTCCCTCCTCTCTTTCTGGCCTTCAAATCTTGCCCCTCCTTCTGCTGCTGCACATTCCCTCCCTTCCTCTCCCCCTTGCCGCTGTTCGTTTCTCAACCAAAGGAAGGTAGTAAGGAAGGAAAAAAGAGAAAGCATCAACCATGGTGAGTACAGCCCCATCTAATTCTTATGGAATGTTGTTCAAGAAATTGTTTCCTTATAACGGGGTGGTGTGTGTTAATATGTTATGGGGATTCCTTCTTGTAAGTCGAATTCTGCGTCGGGAATGGCTGTTTGCGATGAATGCAAACTCAAGTTCCAAGAACTTAAGGCGAAGAGGACCTTGCGCTTTATCGTGTTCAAGATCAACGAGAAGGTGCAGCAGGTGGTGGTAGACAGGTTGGGGCAGCCTAATGAGAGCTATGATGATTTCACAGCCTGCTTGCCTGCTGATGAGTGCCGCTACGCGGTGTTTGATTTTGACTTCGTCACTGATGAGAACTGCCAGAAGAGCAAGATCTTCTTCATCTCTTGGTAACAACTCCCAGACGACATTTATTTTTGGTTTATGATTATATACTTCCATTTCCATAGTATGTTTCAGTTCTAATAATGTTTTTTATCGGATCTTATGAATGGATGTTGCTGGTATAAATTTCTCAAATAAGAACAAATCCGCTATGCATGTTAGATCAGTGCAGTTTGGTATTTCCTTGTGCCATTTGGTTTCTACGAGATATATAACAAAACACCTTTGCCACTTGTTCTTGAGAAAATTAACATATCTAATCTGTTACGAGTATCTAAGAACAGGCAGAAATTTATTTGATATGATGCTGATGAGCAGACCCTGTAATTTTGTTAGATCCGCTTGGAAAGAAACCGGGAATAAACTTACTAGCCTATTTACCACAGGGAATATAGAAGCATACATCTAATCAGGAAATATGACACTACACATCTTTGTACATTTAAATTTTTAACTTAAGGATGTTGTCTCTTAGTTTTGCCACTCGAATACTGACCTTATTTTTTGTTCATTTGTATGTAAATCTTTCAGTTTGTTCAAGTAAACATCTGTGGCCTATTAATATCAGCCCTACTATCCTTTACAAATGATGTAATAAAAATAACACGACGAAAACACATTTTAGTGTGCGGAAAGGAAAATTTTGAGTCATCTATGAGCATGAGTTTAGAAGACTAGAGGACAACTTCAGTTAAAACTTAACGTGGCACAAGTGCTTTGCTGACAAAATTGAGACCACATGGCCACGGGGTAGATGAACTTTTTTTTAAAACAACGGGGTAGATGAACAATGTCGATAGGAT
The DNA here is from genome assembly GCA_947311845.1 of Poa pratensis. NCBI lineage: Eukaryota > Viridiplantae > Streptophyta > Magnoliopsida > Poales > Poaceae > Poa > Poa pratensis. The sequence continues at coordinate 27,038,028 of CAMZMU010000081.1, read as the reverse complement.
AGGTTAGCGATGCTACATAGCTTTTATCGTTGTTACAGTAGTTTTGGCCCATTGTTTCACCATTCACCCAAACCGTGTAGCATTTCAAGAAGTTGATATTAGCATTTCAAGAAATTGATATTAAGTTATTAATTCAACTTTGTGTTACAGACGCTAACAGCAAGGAAGAAGTGCCTTCATATTTTTCTCATATATCATAGTGATAATTTGTGGCCATTTGTCAGCATGGATTCAGAATTAAGACTCCCCAAAAGGCCACAAGCTGTTTGTTCTAACCAGCTACTTCCTGATTTCAGTAATGTTGTGTCTTGACATGAATAAATCTACTGTGACATTGTAAAATTCCTTAAGCATGATCGTGTAACCTCGCAACTGCCTCCTGCTATTTTCAGCTGAACACTGAAGCAGCCTTGTTGTGCGTCGTGGTATTTCTTCTGCAGGGCTCCTGACACATCAAGGGTGAGGAGCAAGATGTTGTACGCGAGCTCCAAGGACCGCTTCAAGAGGGAGCTCGAGGGCATCCAGGTGGAGCTACAGGCGACTGACCCGAGCGAGATGAGCATGGACATCGTTAAGGCGCGAGCCCTCTAAATGAAAACCCAAGCCCAGCTACTACGTACACCCACACCCACCTAGGAGCAGAGGGCCTTCGTCTGCATCGGCTCCTGTTCTTGCAGTTCCTTCCCATCCATTTTTCTGTCATTCTTTTCCTGGAAGCAAAGTGTTGTGTTCTGTATGAGACTGTATGCCGTCTTCATTCTTGTTTCCCCTCATGTTTGGTGTCATAGTCTCTGTTACTGTTGTAAACTAGAACATCTTTGCATTTGATGCCAGGTGTGAAGCCTAATGTGCCCTAGGTAATCACTATTTTTCACATTTTTTGGATTTCATCTCATCCGTTGCTTTTGTGCTCGTGCATGCCTTTTCATATACTGTGTGATATGAGATGTTCCCCACCATCATCTCCTTTTTTAATCAGGAATCTTTGCCATTGCAACAACTCTTATTTTCCTCATATACTTTCTAGCATATAAGACAAAGGTGTTAAATAAGTAGTCAAATAAGAATTTTCCATCAATTTACAACAATGTTTTCATGTACATGTAGTCCAATTATTTTGATTTAAATACGGAGAAAATCTTTTGCTAAAAATGCTCTGTAACGCCCCGGAAAAGAGGCCCGGACGCTTCGGATTTGGTATGTCTGGGACCTCCGGTATTTTGTTCCGACCCTCCAGATGTCATCCTTCAAAACATTGTTAACTTTGTGTCGTGGACCGTTCGGTCTATTTGAACCTGTTATCCTATTTACCGTTAGTTCATAAAATACACAATTCATGATCATAGTTCCAAATACATATGAATTCATACAAGTTATTAGAAATTCATAAAATGCATGATTCGTGGTGATGATCTCGAATGTGAGTCTCTCTCGGCAGAATCTCATCTTCGGTTCTTCGTGTGACCAAGCAGGTTGGACAAGGAATCTCATTGATCATGTTGTAATCTTCCTTGGGGACCACGTCGTCAAACATCGACGATGCTCCTTCTTAGAGCATAACTACATGTCTCTTTCTATTCCTCGTGTCAACAATGTAGAAGACTTATGAACTAGTTGAGCGATGAATGGCTCATTTTTTGTAAGGAACACATTCCAGGTTCACGGTACTATGACCGTTGTCATCTGGATTCAGGTTACTCTTAGTAACCAAACGCCAACAGAACAATGGAATTTGGAACTTCACATAGTCTAGCTCCCAAATACCTTGTATGTATCCATAGTAGAGCTTTTTTTGGTCATCTTTGTCAAGTGCCTCTAAGAAAATACCGCTGTTTTCGTTCCATCTTTTGTTTTCGTAGAAAATGTGTAATAATTGATTTGCACCCTTGAAACTGCATGTTGGTCCTCTGCCTAGAGAAGCCAGAACGGAATCATTGCTTTTGACATCATGCAATCGCTCGGTGAACTAGCAGTTGAACTATGAATTGTGTAGTTTGACGACTGATTTTTTTTTCTGATGCATTGCTTGTAGAAAGCCAATGTGTCCGTGCATGTACAAAGTGACACAGTTGAAGTATTGCAGCACATGGAAATATAGCTGAGCATATTTCATCATACTCCAAGTGATCTTGATATTTCCGATTGTTTCAAAACAACGAAACTTCGCTTCATTGATACACGAGGCATGCCTATCACGTCAGGAACGCCTATGAGGTCAAGACGCTTCATATAATCAAGGCAGAACTAAACGAGCTCTTCAGTTACATAGCCCTTGAAGATGCTTCCGTCTGGACATATTCGGTTCCTAACATAGTGCCTAAGAATGCCCATAATGCCCATGAAGCGTTTGAGTGGGTACATGCTTCGCAAATACGGGACCATACCTTTTTATATCATGCACAATAAATATCATATCCAAATTTCATAGAATATCCCCAAAATCTCTTTGTAGGCCATACTTCAAACAGTGGGTGTCGACATATTCATGGTCGCAGCAAAGAACATTTGTGTTATCATAACATGGCAATCATAGATTTCATTCCCGTTAATTTTATACCTTTCTTCCAAACAATCCTCTTCATGTTGGCGGTGTAGCTTTTGGAAATTTCGTGCCATATGGAGATCCACAGAAATATGTTGCCGAACGGGTTCATTACACTGCTGTGCAAACCTTACATTTCTAAAAAGGATCATGAATTATCTATCAATGTTTATCCAATGTGTAGAGTCCGCAGATCGCAGGGTGTCTCAACATCTTGTACTGCTACCGGTCCTCTGCGTGGCAATGCATCGGTTTTTCGTCATCAAGGTTTGCATATAAGCGCTTCAAACGAGAAATAGTTGGTAGATACCAACAATTTTTACCGGAAATATCCTCCCTCTCCATCATTTTCTTATTCTTTCACGTCTTAGTTTCCATGTCATCCTCGCTGTCATCAACCGTATCCCCATCCTTTTGAGGCTTGAAACTAAGAGCTTTGCACAGCAAGCATTCACACAACTTGCTATGAGCATCTTCACAATATAAGAAACAATCATTAAGACAAGCATGTATTTTTCTCAACTTCCATTTTCAATAGACACATGATCCGCTTAGCTTTGTACTTAGTTTTATGGCATGTTGTTTTCTTCCGAAAGTCGGAAAAATGTCAACAAGACATTTACATTATGATCCTGCTACTTTGCTTCTCCAACATTTGCAACAGTTGCATCATAGTGGCCAAATTTGTGCACCACGACTTACAATTTCGGAGCATAAGTACTCCCAAGTCATTTATGATGCAAACATGTTTAGTGTACTTATTCTGATCCTTACAGTCTTCTTCAAAGTACTGCAACATCTTGCCCAACTCGCTTTGTTCATGTGGCTTGTCCTCTTCTGATGCGTGGTCATATACAAAGTTCGTCGTGGAGCAGACCTGGGTGAAAACTGTGCCTTTGACGGGTGGCTGGAGCCAGTGATGGCAACGCTCGTGCCCTGTTTTTCTTCATGAAGGCACCACCGTGTTGGCACTCTACACTTCCTTCTGTTACCTCCTCCGAGGGAAACCCTAGATCCCTGAATCGGATGATACTAGTGCTCCTGCCCCCTAAGGCATCACCGTTGGAGTTGTGCATCAACCGGATGAACAAGTGTTTGGTATCATTGGTGGGGTGCAAGGGTTTCATGAAGTGGCTAGCGCAACAACGATGATAGTGATGAGTGATTATTTGGTTGCAACAAGACTCCGTTAGTCGGCTTCTTATTCCGGCGCGTTCAAATGGTCTTCCTTTTGCACTTCCCCTGCTGTGAAGCCGGAGTTGTCGTCGTTTTTCGAACGTCGACGATGACCTGTGAGGGGCGGTTCGATCGTGAAGATCTTCTTCAACATGAGTCTTACTCATCTCCTGTTCGAATCTCTTTTTCATAATTAGAGTTACCACTTACCAGCCTTCTACGTGAAAGGTCATATGTTTGGCATAGCCTAGCGTGGATTTCACATGGCGTTATGACAAGATATTCATAAGTATTTGTTCTCCGGTCAAGTCAGAGTCATTGAAGAGTGACGACGACATTGCAAACTTAACGTTTTGACGATGTGCCCACCTTGTGTTATTAGCCAGAGTAGCGTTCGTGGTTCCATCACAGTTGGGAGTTGGCGAGTGTCTATGCGGTCGTGGTTCCATCACAGTTGGCTGAGTGTCTATGTACCGGTTATCGGCCAGTTCATGTTAATTAATTCTCTTCGAAAAAATAAATATCTAACGTTATCGAGAAGAAAAAAAGCATGAACCCTCTGTGTGTCAGCTCTAAACTCATTCCCCGACTGGTCCGGTCACACGAAAGACTTTTTTGATTCATAGGATAGGAAAAATGTAGTAATAGGAAACCCATATGATTGGAATGTCGTGTCTAGTTAAATCTTTGGAAGGAGCAATTGTGTTTGATGGCAAAGGAAAAGTAAAGATATTGTAAAAAGAGTTTGGAGTGAATGGTAGAATTCCTATTGGATGTAGTACAATGATTTCTATGATTTTTTTTTTCCTATAAAACCAATCCTGTGAATCAAACAACCAATATAGGATTCGTATAGGATAAAATGGTTTGAAAATCGTATGAAATTGAAAGGAGCCCGAAAGCAGGCTGGACAGGCCACGACACCAGTTCTTCGCCTTCCCCGCTTGGCCACTTCCCCTCCGCCTCTCGGGCCTCGCCATGCACCCGCGCCAGCCACCACCGCTAATCCATCGCGAGCATCTCTCCCAAACTCCTCCAGTTTCTCCCTGGCCTCACATCCCATCTGCAAAGTTTTCCCCCAATTTTCCCCGTCAATTTTCCCCCACATTGCGCTTGATCCTCCCACCCCCCATTGCTACATTTTCGTCGATTTTTCCATGGATTGTGAGCCGATGTAATGGAGGGAGAGGACTCGCGCGAGATGTCCGACGCCTCGCCGACCTCGCCGCCGTGGGAGGACTGCGGCGTCCTCCAGCACTTCGACGTCACGTCGCCCGGCGGCGAGCGGTACGACGAGGAGATGTCGGACGCGGCGGATTCGCCGGCGGCCCCTCCGGCCCAGCATTCTCCGCCTTTGCGGAAACGCCTAGGTCCGTCCGTTCCGTCGGAGGTCCCGGAGGCGGTGGTGCACGCGGTGGACGCGGTGATTATGGGCGGCGGGGCCGAGCGCCTCCGCGAGATGGTCTCCGAGGAGGAGGACGGCGAGGCCTCGCACTTCATCGTGGACGTGCTGATGATCACCATGGGCGGCGTCGACGGCCTCGACGAGGGCACCAGCACCACGGCGCCCAGTATCATGGCCAGCTCGCGCGCGGCCGCCGTCGCGGCCGAACTGGTACCCTATCTCCCGTGCGGCGTCGAGCCATCGCCACGCACCCGTATGGCGCGTGGCCTCCTCGCCACCCTCACCGCCTGCACCCGCAACCGCACCATGTGCTCCGCTTCGGGCCTCCTCGCCGTCCTCCTCGACGCTGCAGAGAAGCTGTTCGTAGGAATGGGCCAGAGCAGGGACTGGGACGGGACGCCTCTAGTGCAGTGCATCCAGGTCCTCGCCGGGCACTCAGTTAGTGTCAAGGACTTGCATTCCTGGCTCCTTTTGGTCAAGAAGGCGCTTGGGACACGCTGGGCAACGCCGCTCACACTTGCATTGGAGAAGGCTGTTGGCTGCAATGAGGCCAAGGGCCCTGGGACGACGTTTGAGTTCGACGGTGAGAGCTCTGGCCTGCATGCCCCTGGGGACAGCCGGTGGCCGTTCTCGAATGGTTTTGGGTTTGCCACATGGATATATGTAGAGGCATTTTCGAACCCACGCAACATGTCTATGGCCACAGTGGCCAGTGCAGCAGCTGCAGCAGCATCAACGTCTGGGAAATCTTCGGCATGGGCGGCGGCTGCCGCTGCTTGCACACTTGCTGGAGAAGGGATGAAGCACATGCCCTGGCTTTTCAGTTTCCTCACTGCTGATAACGATGGCGTGGAGGCTTATTTTCATGGCCAGTTTCTAGTAGTGGAGAGTGGGACTGGAAAGGGGAATAAGGCTTCCCTGCGTTTCACCTTTGAATTCAAACCACAGTGCTGGTACTTCGTGGGTTTGGAGTGCACAAGCAAGCAGGGTTTGCTCGGCAAGGTCGAGAGTGAAATGCGGTTGTATGTGGATGGAAACCTTCATGAGAGCTGTCCGTTTGAGTTCCCACGTATCTTGAAACCGCTGGCTTTCTGCTGCATTGGGACGAACCCACCACCAACTATTGATGGCTTGCAGCCACGCCAGCGGCAATGCCCATTGTTTGCCGAAATGGGGCCTATCTATATTTTCATGGAGCCAATTGGGCCAGAGAGAATGACCCGGCTAGCTTCCAGGGGAGGAGATGCACTTCCCAGCTTCAGCAATGGCGCTGGTTTGCCTTGGAAAGCTAGCTGTGACCACATTAGGGAAATGTCAGAAGATAGTTATACGCTTGACATGGAGATTGGAGGAAGCTTACATCTTCTTTACCATCCTAGCCTACTTAACGGCCGATTTTGCCCCGATGCTTCACCTTCTGGTTCAACAGGTTCGTTCTATAGTTGAGCTGTCAATCCTACCTGCCTTTCTTTATTTCAATTTACGAAGCAGCCAACCTGTTAATTCATAGAAGAACCCAACGGAGAATGCAAAAGGACAACAAAGAAAAGCACTAAAACATGTTAACAGAATGGCCTGCCTAATTCTACTCGTATCTTTGGTGTTACTTGGGGAGTTGAACCATGGTTTAGATACAATCCTGGTAAAGGGCACACAAATCTCCTGTATTTCATATATGGCCTGCCGTTTATTGCATATTGCAGTCTTTATAAATTTTGTTTCTCAGTTCTGCATGAAATCACAAATTGACATACCATTAATCACTACCACGGTCGAGGGTGTTTTTAGCGGTTGCCACATACCAAAACTTAGATCATGCAATATTGTTAGTACATATAACCAAAAAAGGTGGCTTGAGTTTGTCTCCCAGTTTCCCATCAATCGTTCCTGTATTGATTGAAATCAATTGTCATCCTCACATGCTATTAACCATTACCAGGGAACAGGGTTCTAATTACTGCAGAAACTCATGTTATACAATAACTGATATATTCATAAAAAGTGGCTTAGGCTGGTTCAGAAGGATAAATATTGATACTATTGTATTCAATCTTAGGTACTCACCGAAGGCACGCAGAAGTTGTTGGGATGGTTCACATATCTTATCGCGTGCGACCTGCAGAATCTTTATGGGCATTAGCTCGTGGAGGTCCAATGGCTTTACTACCATTGACTGTGAGCAATGTCGAGATGGATAACCTGGAACCTATACTTGGTGATTTGTCACTGTCTCTTGCCACTTCTTCTCTTTCTGTTCCTATTTTCAGGATAATATCCCTGGCAATTCAGCATCCTGGAAATAAGGAAGAGCTCTGCCGTACCCATGGACCAGAGCTCATATCACAAGTTTTACATCATTTATTGGAAACACTGTCGAGACTGGAAAGTGGGACGAATGAGATACTGAGTGATGAGGAGCTTGTTACTGCAATTGTATCTTTGTGTCAGTCTCAGAGAAATGATCCTCGTCTAAAACTACAGCTCTTTAGCACTTTGCTGTTAGACCTGAAGATGTGGAGCTCATGCAACTATGTTCTGCAGAAAAAGCTTCTCTCTTCACTCGCAGACATGGTTTTTGCAGAATCCTCTTGCATGTATGATGCAAATGCGTTGCAAATTCTTCTTGATGGATGCAGAAGGTGTTATTGGATAACTCGTGAAGGAGATTCAATAGATACCTTTGCATTTACTGGAATTGACAGACCTATAGGGAAAGTGAATGCTCTTGTTGATGAGCTTTTGGTTGTTATTGAACTGTTGATAGGAGCAGCTTCTTCTACAATGGCTTCTGATGATATTCGTCGTTTGGTAGGATTTGTTGTTGACTGCCCACAAGCTAACCAGGTAATTGGACTCACACTGGCAGTCGAGCACAACATTACATGCCTCTTGCCAAGAAACAAAGACTCTCATCCAAGTTTCGCTAGCATTTCTCTTATTGATCAGGACAATGTTTATACATAGAAATATCTTTTCCATTTGTTCAGAGTTTGGAATCTGCATAGTTTGATATAATATGGTGTGGTCACAAATTTGGAGTACTGCATATTCGAAAGTCTTTGTTTCATAACGTAGAAATTCTGAAGAGAAACTACCTTTTTTAGTTAAATTGTTGTCATATTTTGAGTTATATGTTCTTTGCTTAATCGGCGCTAATGCTTAATCGTGGTAGTCTATACCATGAGATATGCACCAAACTCACTCTTACTACTATTTTATAGCTTCTCTAAGTGGTAACTGGTTAAGAGAATTGTTATGGTGATTTTAATAATGTGCTTTGTTGGCAGGTTGCTAGGGTCTTGCTCCTCATCTACAGATTGATTGTGCACCCGAATAGCACTAGAGCGCAGATGTTTGCTCAGTCATTTATTTCTTGTGGAGGTGTAGAGGCATTACTTGTTCTTTTGCAGAGGGAGGCTAAATATGGAAGTTCTCATGCAAAATTTAGTAACAGTGATTCAGTCTTGAAACCAATTGCAAGTGAAGCAAGCTGCAATCACGAGATCCAGTCAGTTGGTGATGAACCACCTTCTCATGAAACTAACACTGAACTTGAATCCACTAGCAAATGGTGCTTACTAAAGAATCAGTTCATAAATAATTTGGGTGGCACTGACTTCCAAAATATCTCTGACAATGTTCAGAATAATGTATACAATATCGATAGTGGTGATGGAGTACTTGTTGGGATAGTTCATGTTTTGGGCGCTTTAGTTGCCTCAGGTCACTTGAAGCTTGCCTCACCTATTGCAAAACCAAAGTTGCCAAGTGGTTTTCTGACAACTGCAAATGGTGAAGGAAATTCCATGTTTGAAGACAGAGTATCTTTACTGCTCTTCGCATTGCAGAAAGCTTTCCAAGCAGCTCCAAGAAGGCATATGACCAGAAATGTCTATAGGTCTTTAATGTCTGCAGCGGTATGGTGTTCTTTAACTAACTTAGAGAATGGATATGTGATATGTTTTCATCACTACGCTAATTGGTTCATGTAATTAACTTTTTGCCTTCTACTAGATTGTGTTATCACCTTTTAAGTACTTGAATAAGATAAATATTTGGCATCTTATCAAAGCAAGATTTCCAAATAAAAGTTCTTCAAAGTTTATCTGGCCGCCGTTCACATGAGTTCAAATTTTGCTCGTTTAAGCATCTCATAGATCTGACTTATTTTACTCTGGAAATCCTGAATTATCTCTTGTTTTTTGACTGCAGATCAATATTTCTGCAGCAAATGATAATGTAAACTTTCATGATTCTGGATATCGCTTTCACCATATTCCGCTCTTGTTAGTTCTACTCCGTTCTCTACCACATGCATCACGAGCATTCCAAGCTCGTGCTATTCAGGTACATTTACTGGATTGTTAACATTAAATATTTCCTGATTTTTATATTAATAATGATATTATTACTGATGATATGCTCACTGAAATCTGTTCTGTTCTTTGTATTCTCTTGATTTACATTGCTTACACCAATTTCATTATTCTTGTTTTTTGAAGCCATGATCTTGCTGGGAACGTTAAAGTTGCATCCAATAAGTTTGTGTTTTTATCATTGTCAATCTGATTTTGTTAGCTTCTGTTTTTCCATGAAATTTTTCTTCTTTGTATTTGTCCAACTGTGCCGGTTGTGTGGTTTAAATACTGATGAATGATATATGCGGTTACCTTTGCAAAAATAAAACAAGATGTCTGCACCCTAGATACCATGCTCCACGATTCAGCTACAGACTTGGTTTTGTTTCATCTACCATATCCCAAAGCTGCACTAGCCGAGTTATTTGCATGATCCTCATCGAAAGTATTGCCTTCAACTCTTCATTAGCTGCATTAGTTAATTATTGTTGTAAACCCAATCAGTCAAATATGTGAATGCCGAACATTGATTTTGCCAAAGCTAAGAAACATAATTACTTTTTTACTTTGATTTTTTAATGGAATCTCTTATTTCCCTAAATTTTGATCACTTATTGGTGCCTTCTATATTGTTTCAGGATCTTCTATTTTTAGTTTGCAGTCACCCCGAGAATAGAAGTACTATGACTTCCATTGCGGAATGGCCTGAATGGATTTTGGAGGTTATGATTTCTAATCACGAGGTAATGTTTATTTCATGACAAATCCAACATGTTGCAGTTCAAATTACAGTAAGACGTCAGTTGTATTCTATATTTTTTTGCTTTTTGTACGTTCACTGCTGATTCTAATATGTAAAGTTGATATGTAGATGGGTGATAACAAAGATTCAGATGGTGTAAGCATATATGAACTTGAAGATGTCATACATAAGTTTCTAATTATTATGCTGGAGCATTCAATGCAGCAAAAAGATGGGTGGAAGGCAAGTGACTATGATCTATTGTGTTTCTATTTAGACATTAACCTACTTTATACCGCTGTTCAGAAATATAAGGCGTGCTTTTCGAGATTTATCTTTGACCAAACGTTTGTTCAATAGTATGTGTATTATGTAATACATAATTGATATTATCGGGTTCGTATTTAAAATCACCATTCAGTGATATGTATTTTTATAAGATAATCCACATATATTTTGGCTAATCATTGGTCAATGTTAAATCTTGGAAAATGGTGTGTCTTATATTTCTGGCCTCGGGTAGTAGGATCGTAAGTTTCTTTTTTTTCAAGAAAGAACCATGAGTTTCTTTTACGGTAACGTTGTGCTTGGACTTGATGCCTTTTCTTTTACAGGGTTACTTGACTGTATCTTGATGTGTTTTTATTGATCTAATACTACAGGATGTTGAAGCAACAATACACTGTGCAGAATGGCTTTCAATGGTTTGGGGATCTAGCACGTGGGACCAAAGAATTAGGTAAATAAAAGGTCAATAAGCAGCAATGCTCCTGTGCCATAATTTGCAGTTAGTTATGTATATTGTGTCCAATCCATGATTTCTGTATCTATCACTAAAAAACACAGACGTGCTTTTTGTTTGATCTACTAGGCACTAGAAGAAGTGTTTAGGTGATACAAACACCAGAATTTATAAAATTGTTGAAGGATGGCATTATGCAGGACTGCGTATGATCTAAAACTTGAAATTCCATCTAAATATTATCCATGTACCTTCTAAAATTAACTGTAGCCTGTAGATTTGTTTGTTTACCACCTCATCACATCAGTTTTCAAGAACATGCGGGTCTTTATCATGGTCTGCCTGGTTATTTTGTTGATATATACATATTCTGATACTTGTATAGAAGAACATATCATTATCTTAACTTTGCAAATGAGTGTTATTTTCATTTTTTTAAAGGCGTGAAGAATCATTACCAATTTTCAAAAGGAGATTACTGGGTAGTCTGCTTGATTTTTCTGCCCAGGAGCTTCGAGTTCAGGTAGATACGCCCTTCTTTCACAAATATTATTCTTCGAGACTTGGACTTCTATTGTTTTTTGACAATACATACCGGTGGCTCTGATACCATGTAGAGGATGAGAGTGGATAACCTGAGAGCAGCCGCCAGCTACTTGTCTTCTGTGTCTTAGGGTTTCTCACACAGGCAGCTTCACTTATATACCCCTCTGGGTCACTTGAGTTAATGGGCCACATGGGCCAGAATAGGTAAACAGGCTGCACTAGAGAACACAGCCCATATACAGTCCAACACTCCCCCTCAAGATGGGTGATATATATCGATCATTCCCATCTTGTCACAAGCTCGATCACACTCTTTGGCAGCCAGACCTTTGTCGGACAATCAGCAATTTGCTGCCCTGTGCTCACATAATCAATCTTGATAATTCCAGCATCAAGCTTCTCTTTAATGAAGAATCTGTCAATCTCAATGTGCTTTGTCCTATCATGCTGGACTGGATTATTTGCAATACAGATTGCAGACTTGTTGTCACACCATACATTGAGCTGTCCTTCTTTTAGGACCTTCAACTCACTTAGGAGATTTCTTACCCATAACATCTCACTTAATCCTAGAGACAAGGCTCTATATTCAGCTTCTGCAGTTGATCTTGATACTACTGCTTGTTTCTTACTCCTCCATGCGATCAGGTTTCCTCCAACAAAAACACAGTAACCAGAGGTTGATCTTCTATCATCCAAACAACTCGCCCAATCAGCATCACTGTAACCATCAACTGTTAGGTGCCCATTTGCTTGAAACCATAATCCCTTCCCTGGAGTTCCTTTTAAATATCTTAGGATTCGATGGACAGCATCCATATGTCCACTTCTTGGTTCATGCATATATCTGCTCACTACACCGACTGCATATGCAATATCTGGTCTTGTGTGACACAAGTACAACAACCTTCCCACAAGTCTTTGATATCCTTCCTTGTCTACGAGTTCCCCAGATTGAGTTGTTACTTTCTGGTTTTGATCCATGGGTGTTGGAGCTGCACAACATTCCATCATTCCCATATCACTAAGAAGATCCAAGACATATTTGCGCTGCGATAGGACTATTCCCTTTTTGACCTTGCCACCTCTATTCCAAGGAAATATCTAAGTTGTCCAAGATCTTTGACTTCAAAGGCTTTGCTTAAACAATTCTTCACCCTTGTTATCTCCACTGCATCATCTCCTGTGATTATAATATCATCCACATACACAGCTAGAATTGTGATCTTCTGGTTTGAATGTCTATAGAATACAGTGTGGTCCCCATTACACTGTCCATATCCCATCTCGCACACAGCTCTTCTAAATCGATCAAACCAAGCTCTAGGGGATTGTTTTAATCCATAGAGCGCCTTCTTTAGTCTGCACACTTTACCTTCAGTTTCAGCTGAAGCTAGGCCTGGGGGAATTTCCATGTAAACTTCTTCTTGTAGATCTCCGTGAAGGAAAGCATTTTTGACATCTAGCTGGTGTAATGGCCATCCAAAGTTTGCTGCACATGAGATCAGGACCCTTACTGTGTTCATCTTTGCCACAGGAGCAAAGGTTTCATCATAGTCAATCCCATATGTTTGACTATATCCTCTAGCCACCAATCTTGCTTTATACCTTTCTATCTTCCCTTCAGGACTTTGCTTTACGGTATAGACCCATTTACAACTGACTGCATTCTTTCCTATAGGAAGACTAGTCAGTTCCCAGGTCTTGTTCTTCCTTAGTGCATCCAATTCTTCCTTCATAGCAGCAAACCACTTCTGATCCTGCTTGGCTGCCCTCCAATCTCTTGGAATTGCAGTTGATTGGAGAGATGCCACAAATGCCTTGTATGAGGGGGATAGAGCTTCATATGATACATAATTATCGATGTTGTGTACGAAGCCTGCTCTATCGGTTTGTGTCAACGTAACTGCTCGCTTCCCTTTCCTTAAAGCAATAGGCAAATCCAGTGACGCCACCGTGCTGCCACTGATTCTTCATCTGTGCTCTCAGGCTCAACACTTTCCTCTAGCAAATCAGCTTCAACAACCTGTAACTCCCCTTGTGGTTGTTGCTCCCCCTGTGGTTCAATCCTCGGCCTCCGTGAGTACACACGTGTTGCATGTTCTTCATTTGGCTTTGGCCAACAGTTTTCTTGTGGCACGTCTGGAACAACAATTGGTATGGACCCAACAAGAAGAGGTTGATGTTGTTGTCCAGTAGAGCTGCTGGCACCATCACTGCTGCTGCTGCTTGCATTCTCCCCCTTGACCAGTAGGATTAGACGGCTGGTCAAGTCCTTCGAATATCATACTCAAATCTGTTTTTTCACCATAAAAAGGATCAGATTCCCAGAAAGTAACATCAAGACTTACAAATGTGCGCCGTTCAGAAGGACTCCAACATTTGTATCCACGTTGTCCAGCCGGATAGCCGATGAAGATGCACTTAACAGCCCGAGGATCAAGCTTTGTCACCGAGGGCCTGTGATCACGAACAAAGCAAGTGCAGCCAAACACCTTGGGTGGAACCACAAACTTGTTCTCACCTAGTAACAATTCACAAGGAGATTTCATATTTAGTATTCTTGAGGGCATGCGGTTAATAAGAAATGTGGCCGTCATCACTGCCTCACTCCAGAGAAATTTTGGGACATTCATGGTGTACATCAATGATCGAGCCACTTCTAGAATGTGGCGATTCTTCCTCTCTGCCACTCCATTTTGAGGTGGAGTGTCTGGACATGATGTCTGGTGTAGAATACCCTGGTCAGATAGGAACCCCCCAAATCTTTTGTTGATGTATTCTGTTCCATTATCTGATCTGAGCATCTGGACCTGCACCTTGAACTGAGTTTTAACATATGCACAAAAATTCTGAAAGCAAGATAGCACTTCATCCTTATGCTTCATAAGGTACACCCATGTCATTCGAGAGTAACAATCAATGAATGTCACAAAGTACTTCATTCCACTAATAGATGCAATGGGACATGTCCACACATCAGAATGCACAAGCATAAACGGGGATATACTTCTCAGCCCCTTGCTCACATAGGTGGTTCTTGTGTGTTTAGCATACTCACATGCATCACACTTAAGGTTGTTCTTATCAACTTCACTCATTACATCCGGAAAGACTTTACTCATTTTATCAAAAGCTACATGTCCCATTCTACAATGATGAATCATAGCAAGCTTCTCCTTCCCCACTAGTGCTGCAACAAGAGCTGAACCTCCTAGCTTGCATGATTCATCACGGTCCATGTACCAAAGGCCTCTACGCCTGGTTCCTGTTCCAATCTTCCTTCCACTCAGCCTCTCCTGTATAAAGAATACATATCTGTCAACGATTACCCGACAGTCTATCTGATCAACCAGCGCACTCAGAGAGAGTAAGTTCACAGGAAATGCAGGTACATGCAGGACTGATGATAGCTTAATATTTTGTGTACACTGAACAATTCCTGTTCCTTTGATTTTCTGGGCTGTACCATCGGCAGTTTGAATTGTTTGTTGATGCATGGAAGGAAATTGTGTATATGACTCGAACTCCCCAATGCAACCAGCAACATGTTTGGATGCCCCAGAGTCTAGTATCCATTCTGAATTTAATTTATGCGTAGCTAGAGAGGCACTTTCAATTTTACCTTCATTGGTGTAGACAAAGTGTGCAAAGTGTCCAAAGCTAGCATCTGTCGGCTGATCCCCTTTACTTCATTCTGGCTTGAACTAGGCTGTGATGATCCTTCATCCATGACTGACATGTTTGCTCTAGCACTCACTTGATAATTTGAATGCCCCACATTCCTGCCTCTAACTCCCCTGTAATTTCCTCGGCTATACCCCCTTCCTGGCCACGTCTTGGAGCAGTGCAGTTGTAACTTATATGCCCTCGAACTCCGCAGTTGTGACAATCACGGTACTCTGGCCTATTAGACACATAGTAAGCTGGTTTAGGTACTGACTCCACCTTTTCAGTCTGTTTCAGCCTAGTTTCTTCCTGTCCCATAGCTGCAATGGCCTCTTCCAAAGTAGGCAGCTGAGGAAGATGCATTAGTGCAGCCCTCCTTCCCTCAAACGCAAGATTCAGTCCCTTCAAGAATTTCAGCACCCTTCTGTCTTCAATCCACTTCTTCGCTGCAGCTACACATTCAGAATGAGGCAGCACCAAGGGGGCAAGGTGATCCAGGTCCGCCCATGCATGTTTCAGCTCTCCCACATATGTCATCAATGTTTTTTCATCTTGTTTCAGATCATGTATTGTATCTTCAATCTGGGAAACCAGCATGACGTTTCCCTTGCCTGAGTACATCTTGGACAGAGCATCCCATACCTCCAATGATGTAGGAAGAGCTTCCACAGATGCAGCAACAGCCGGTGTCAGGGAATTTAACAACCAAGTGAGAACTAGTGAATCTGTAGCATTCCACTTCTTCCACTCCTGCCCAACCTTGTCTTCAGGCTCGTTGACCTCTCCTAACACGTACCCTTCCACTGACTTCGTCCTCAGAATCAACATCCCTCTCCTGGACCAACTGAGATAATTTCCTACCCCTTCCAGCTTGATCTCATTTGGCATGAGCTCAAGTTTATACTGCACCTCCCCACTTGGGTTTGGCTGCCTACCTTCCCAGAAGAAACCCCATCTTCCTTCTTGAGCAGGCTAACAAGCTGCTCAAGCACCTTTGTCACAGCGACTTCGTCCCCCATCTCCACTCACAGCAGCACAGCTCCACCACGAGAACCACTGCCTTCAGCCTGCAGCAGACCACACACCACCCCACGCTAGCTCCTCAGATAAATCACAACAGGAGCACTCTCATCTCCGCCCTGGTTGTCGCCGGCGCCGCCACCATCGTCGCCGGTGGCTCTGATACCATGTAGAGGATGAGAGTGGATAACCTGAGAGCAGCCGCCAGCTACTTGTCTTCTGTGTCTTAGGGTTTCTCACACAGGCAGCTTCACTTATATACCCCTCTGGGTCACTTGAGTTAATGGGCCACATGGTCCAGAATAGGTAGACAGGCTGCACTAGAGAACACAGCCCATATACAGTCCAACAATCCTCAACTGAGCTCAACTTCCTTTTTCCTCTCTTAGGACGTGCTCAAGACTGAGAGGGTACTTTCTGAGATGAAGGGGAATAAATCTCAAATCTGAAAGCCATAACCCGCAGGGGTCGGGTCCCTTAAATAGTCCTAATCCCTTGTGTTCAAGTCAGTTTGGAATAGCATATTTGTCATGAATGATTCCCAAGAAACAGAAAAAATATGTATCATTTTTTCTTTTGTTCCCCAAACTTCACTTTTGTTATGAAATATGACACTCTTAATACATTCACGTGATTCTATATAACATTGTGCAGCTGAGCTCAATCTTGTGAACGTAAAACAGTGTCTGTTAATTTACAAGTTATGCAGTTATGGTTTTATCATTTAACATTTGATGTTATTTTCTTGTTTGTCCCTACAGCAGTCTGAAGGAATTACTGCTGCAGCATCTGGTAGTGTTGCAGTGGAGGTACCTAAAGAAGCAAAAATGCAAGCAGAAAAAGCTGCCCATGTCTCAGCAGTCTTGGCTGAGAATTCTATTGTTCTGATGATGCTTGTAGAAGATCATCTGAGGTCACGCAGTCAACAATTTTTTACATCGTGCTTAATTGACAGTACTGCATCTCCTGCATCGATGGCTTCCAGTAGGTCGTTGAGCAGAACTGGTAGCGAGCCTTTAGAAGCTGGGGGCTCAAGGCAGTCTTTATCTAGTGACGCTGGTGGACTGCCGGTTGATGTATGTATATCTAGAACAGGCATATCAGAATCTTGTTTGCGTAATTTCAGTTTATGTTCACAGTTTTATTATGAAGCTC
Source organism: Poa pratensis (assembly GCA_947311845.1). Classification (NCBI taxonomy): domain Eukaryota; kingdom Viridiplantae; phylum Streptophyta; class Magnoliopsida; order Poales; family Poaceae; genus Poa; species Poa pratensis. The sequence goes on along the minus strand of CAMZMU010000081.1, from coordinate 27,020,673 downwards.
CAAGTTTTCATGTTCTTTCAGTGTTTTTACATGTTGGTCAACTTTTTTCTTCTGAGAGGATTATTAAAAGTTGCGAGATGCTATGTTATGTCGTTGCTGAAGATGTTAAATTCATTAGTGGTATTGTATTGGTTAGGGAATATACGTATGACTGGAAGTCCAGTTTCTAGAGAAACTGGTGATGAAGAGTTTTTTTTTTAATTCAAGAGTCAATAAGGGCACCATCCATTATAGAAATTACACTATTTCTTGGAACTCGACAAGCATATGCACAGTATTTCTTTTCAAAGAGGATACTACCCATTATAGGAGTCACACCATCTCTTAGAACTCGACAAGCATGTCTATATATTTCTTGGTAATAAGTATGTGTACAATCCAGAAGGATACTGTGTGTAGCATAGCTTATTTCAGAATTCTCCCTTCATAGTCCATAGTCTTATACTTTTATGTCAGTTTCATATACTTCATATATCTTACTTTTATCATTGGTGTGCAAAAATGATCCAGGTTCTAGCTTCCATGTCTGATACAAATGGGCAAATTTCTGCTGAGGTGATGGAACGCGTAACGGCAGCAGCAGCAGCTGAACCTTATGGATCTGTCAGGCATGCTTTTGTATCCTATGGGAGCTGTATTTCAGATCTTTCTGAAGGTTGGAAGTATAGAAGCCGGTTGTGGTATGGTGTATGTATTCCACCCAAATCTAATATCTTTGGAGGAGGAGGAAGTGGTTGGGAAGCTTGGAAATCTGTTGTAGAGAAGGACTCCAGTGGGAACTGGATTGAACTACCATTAGTGCAGAAATCAGTTGCAATGCTGCGGACACTTCTACTAGATTCTGGATTTGGGGCTGGCCTGGGCTCTGGAGGGGATCTGGCGCTGGCACGGGTGTTATGAGTGCACTTAATCAGTTGTTAGATAGTGATCAGCCATTTTTTTGCATGCTCCGGTTGACTCTTATTTCGATGAGGGAGGATGATACTGGGGAAGACGACCTTTTAAGGAGGAACATTAGCATGAATAATGTTGGATCGGAAGGATTGAGCTGTCAATCTGGAGGTGTGATTGTACTTGATGGTAACTGTTGTTCGCCTACCAGAAAACCTGAATCTGCACTTCTATGGAGGTACACCATGTCAGCTATTAAGTATCATCTATGAAATAATAGTGCAAGAAAAAGATTTGATCCAGAATTATCACATGATGATCCAATGATCCAGAATAATAGTGGCCTTCATTCTGTACTCCGTACTATTCATTTTATCCATTAGTTCTTCATAGGTTTTTTTTTAAAGCATTCACTGATATTTGGAACTCTTGTTTTTGCACAGAGTGCTTGGCCCCATTCTCAATATGCCAGTTTCTGAATCTAAGAGACAGAGGGTTCTGGTTGCATCATCGGTCCTTTATTCCGAGGTACACACTATTTTTCACTGATGGAAGAATATGATATGCATCTAGAAACATACCAGTGTTCCATGTTACCTTTTCAGATTGAAGAATTCATCAAAACACCACACCTCAGTCATGATTTTGAACTACGAAATATTGAGGAAGCTCAGAACACACCTGTATTTCCTGATAAATTTTCGGTATTTAAGTAAAAATTGAACGTAACAAAATGTTACTTAGTTCTCATTTACCAAACAGGCTTCGCTTTTTTTTTTATTGAAAGGCTTCGCCTTTTTATAATGTGGATCCGAATAAGTTTTGTTTCCCACAGTCCATGGCCACATTACCTTCTATGTCTTGGACTTACATGTCCATTGCTCTTTTTCAAGGGAAAAAAGAGCCCCAGTATTTATAGGACCTAACGTAGGAAAATCGTATAACTCTATGCCGCTGCTGTCTGTCTGTTTATGTTGTTTGGCTTTAGTAGATAAATCCAGCAAAGTTTGTGTATTATGTGTTATTTATGAATTCATGAAGTTTATAATATCTACAGGTTTGGCAAGCTGTAAGTAGTGACAGAAAACCATTAAGGAAGAAGTATCTTGAATTGATCATGCCACCATTTGCAGCTGTGCTGAAAAGATATCGCTCTATTTTGGCTGGTATTCACGAGATTACATCTTCGGATGGACAAAATCCTCTAGTTGTTGATGATTGTCCTTCGGCTGCAGATGCTTTACCTGTTGAGGTAACAATTGATTCTAAATAGGTCATACGAGATAGCTAACAACTGAAGTTGCTTGTTCTTGTGCTGAGCTGTATACTTCTGATCTAGCAATGCTTGTTAGAATCTTATAGCTTCCTAGAAGAAATGCCACTTTGGCAAATAGAATCTTAATTTGGATCATTAGCTTAAGACCAGGTGCTTTTTTAATAATTGCTTACTTTATGCTTCCATTCATATGTTCGAGATTTTTTTTAAATGGTGCTTTGACTAATTAGCATAGCTATTTATATCTAGACATTACGTTTGGGGAAGGCTTTGATGTTTCATATGAAAAAATTTGTTGCTCCTCTTGGACAAAGATCTCATCATTGTTTTTGTGCATAATTTTAGATGTTCACAGTAGGATTTTTGTTTTGCATTGTATTCAGGCTGCTGTTTCAATGGTATCTCCTGGCTGGGCTGCTGCTTTTGCTTCTCCTCCTGTTGCAATGGCATTGGCCATGATTGCTGCTGGTGCCTCTGGGGCAGAACAATCGCACCGCCAACAAATAAGTTGCGCAGGCGTGACACCTCATTGCTCGAGCGTAGATCAGCTAAATTACACACATTCTCAAGTTTCCAGAAGCCTCTTGATACAACACCCATCCTTCCTGCATCTGCTCCAAAGGACAAAGCATCTGCTAAAGCTGCAGCCCTGGCTGCTGCTCGTGACCTTGAACGTAGTTCTAAGATTGGCTCGAGAAGGGGTCTTAGTGCTATAGCAATGGCAACTTCAGGACAAAGGAGGGCTGCAGGTGATATTGAGCGAGCCCAGAGGTGGAATACATCTGAAGCTATGGGTGCTGCTTGGATGGAGTGTTTGCAATCTGCTGATTCAAAGTCGGTCTCAGGAAGAGATTTTTCTGCCCTTTCATACAAATATGTTGCACTCCTTGTTTCAAGTTTTGCGTTAGCACGGAACTTGCAACGAGTAGAGGTATGTTAACATTGAATAGCACACTTATCAACATCGAACAGAACGCTTCTGCTTCTGATATTTAGTATTTTCAGATGGAGAGGCGAACACAGGTTGATATTTTGAACCGTCGTTGTGCATCTGTTCGAGTTTGGGCATGGCGACGTCTTCTTCATTGCTTAATAGAGACAAATAGACTCTATGGACCTTTTGGAGAACTTCTGTGTACTCCTGATAGCGTACATACCCAATCATGTTTTTCTTTTACACTTTCTTGCATTGCTATTAAAAGAACCTTCATGATATATTTTATTACTGTAGAGATCTTATTGTACCTTTCTACATTTTATCATACAGATTTTTTGGAAGTTAGATTTTACTGAGTGTTCATCAAGGATGAGAAGATTTATGAAAAGAAACTACAATGGGTCAGATCATTTGGGCGCAGTTGTTAATGTTGAGGAACAGAATCTTCTTTGTGATGGTGTTGAATCCAATCCATGCCACAAAGAGGAAGAGAACACTCGATTTAGAAATGCTCTCCCAACCAGTTCGTTGATTATAGTGTCTGAAGCAATGTCAGTGGATGGAGGACATGAAGATGTTGAGCAGATAGAAACTGATACTCTTTGCAGCAGTGTAGATGATCAACTAAGAAATTCCTTGCCACCTGACCCTTTTAAAGGATCAACGGATTCAAGAAGTTCAGACTTTTCTGGTGTTCGCAACTTGGTGCGATCCACAGTAGTTACACCTGGTTACAGGTCTGGCGAAGAAGATAAAAGAATTATAATTGAACTGCCATCGTTGATGGTGCGACCACTGAAGACTGTACGGGGAACCTTCCAAGTAAGTGTGTGCTGATGTACGTACTTCCACCTGTATAGTTGTACCTACTGTAAAAGCTTTTTCTTAGGCAATCCAAAGAGCTTCTATTAGAAGCGCCAGCCTTCTCATTCATGATTATGGCATATATTACTTGAAAGCTGAACTGAAATGAATCATGATTATAAGTTCAGGCTTCCCTTCTTTATCAATATGGTCGAAACTTTGATGTAATCCTGAAGTTCTTGAGTTCTTCTATAGAATTGATAGGTTGAGCCTATCATGTAGTATCTTCGCCTTGGCCGGACTCTAATCAACCTCAGTTCTCCCATGAGCTTAACTAGTGAATTTCATCATATGAGTCTAATAAGAGTTTGAGTCATAGTGTAATCCCTAACGACCCCGTAGTAAAGTCTGGTAGTAGTCTAGCACTGTAAATAAAGGTGTGGGTATCCTGGTTTAGACAATTATCCCCACTAATTTCATCTGCAGTGTTTTTGGTATTACAAGTTTTTCTTTGGAGAACATGAAGGGAGAGGGAAAGTGAAATATGTTAGTAAGAAAAAGTAATTTACGTAAAACTTACAATGTTCAACAGGAACCACTACGGCATAATCAAGTTGAAAACTGAAAAATAAACCCGAGCCTGAAACCCACAAACAAAATTAAAAAGCTAAAATTGAATTTGTTGCAGATTAAATGGACCCCTATTCTTCTCAATCAATTAACCCAGCTTTTCGCATCAGCCAATTGTTGGGGTAACTCTAGCCTTCAAGCATTCTGAAACAACAGTATTTCTATCTTTTTTTAGGGGTGCACCTGTTCTTTTGTGTCCAAATATTCCAACATCCCAAAATTATCAACACGCTGAAGATTTTTTTATCACCATCTTGTGATTTAACTAGGTTAAGAATATCAAATACTTATATAATTGTGTCCAAACCTATCTTATTCTCATCACACGACAATATTCTACTTCATCTCCTAATCCGTTATGCTAATATTTATTCTTAACCCCAAGTATATCTTTTTCTCAGGTCACATCAAAGAGGATTAATTTCATAGTTGATGAGCATATAAGTGACAGTGACAGTGACCGTTACATGGATGATGTTGCATCTACTAGTGGCCAATATGATCAGCAAGACAAAGATCGGAGCTGGTTCATATCTTCAGTGCATCAGATTTATAATAGAAGGTACACGTTATTTGTTATTATCTGGTTTTCATTAAAGTTGTTACCTAATATTAAGTTAATTGAGACGTTCTCAGTTTTTTGGCCATCTATGCCTCATATATCTGTGGACTTCAGAGTTAACACTGACTGTTTAGTGCTTATGTATGTATGTGTCATACTGATTCAAATTAACTGTTGCAGATATTTGTTACGTCAAAGTGCTTTGGAATTATTTATGGTAGATAGATCAAATTTCTTCTTTGACTTTGAGGTACATCATTTATGGGACTCACTTTACACTGTTTGAATCTTATGTATGAATAACCATTTTAAAGCTGTATCTGAACTGTATTTAGGATAAAGAAGCATGTAGACATGCTTATCGGGCCATCATTCACACCAAGCCTCCTTACTTGAGTGATATTTTTCTAGCTACCCAGGTTGGTATTCAACACAGTTACGTAACTTGAATGTTTTGATCTACACCTACCGGTGGCACTAATATATTATGTTTTGTTTTAGAAACCTGAGAAAATCCTTATGCAGACACAGTTAATGGAGCGGTGGGCTAAATGGGAGGTATATGAGTACAACTCATTTCTATTGTCATGTATGTTAAGTAGACTCAAGATCTGAGTATAACTTTCTTGTGCAGATTAGCAATTTTGACTACTTAATGGAACTGAACACTCTTGCTGGGCGCAGTTACAATGACATCACACAGGTATTATTGCTTTAGAATTATCATTTATGAACTGATGGGTTCTTGCTTCTGTTTTTTTTAATGACTCCTACATATTTGTCCAGTATCCTGTCTTCCCGTGGGTAGTATCAGATTATCAGTCCAAAATACTGAACCTGGAAGATCCTTCCTCGTACCGAGATCTTTCAAAGGTAAATTTTTGTACTTCTGTTCTTGCTGATAATAGTAGTCTACTAATCTGGAGCAATCTTACGTTTGCCCTGCTTTTCCATTTATTTACACGGGTGATGGTATTTGATTCTTTTCAATGAAGCCAATTGGTGCTCTTAATTCGGAACGGCTGAAGGAATTCCAAGAGCATTACTCTAGCTTCAGTGATCCGATCGTCCCAAAATTCCACTATGGTTCACATTATTCTAGTCCTGGCACGGTATGTATTTTTAGATCTTGCATGCTTTTGTTCATTTTTTGCTTGTGTTGCGCCTTTTGTTTGGGCTAAGGTGTACTTATGAAGTTATTCTTTAATATCAACTGATTCCGCGCTACATTTCAAGGACAGTCCCTCTGGTTGATTATATATTTTTGTAAGTTTACCTTGATGCAATGATGGTGTATTGATATTGACCTCTACTGCAGGTATTGTATTATCTTGCCAGGATAGAACCTTTCACTACCCTCCGTATTCAGCTGCAAGGTGGCAAGTTCGGTGATGATGATCACATGTTCTCTGATATCCCCCGGACCTGGAATAATGTCCTTGAGGACATGACTGATGTAAAAGAGCTAGTAAGTTTTGTTAAAAAATGTGCTCCAGACACATTTCCACATAAATATTGCACAGCACAGTACTTATTGCAGAAGTCTAATTAGAATTTATATTGGACTCTAATCATGTGATCTTTTTTTCTCTAGGTTCCAGAGATGTTTTACCTTCCTGAGGTATTTACTGATGTGAATTCCGTTGACTTCGGGACAAATCAACTTATTAAAAAGCTAGGTAAGTTCACTTCAGTCTTAAACACATAAGAGAACCGAGTGTAAATCAGTAGGGAAAGACGTGGCTCTAGCATTTAAGTCAGCTCAGTGTTGGTGCTCACCTACTTCTTACTCTCCCCGTCCACAAATACGTTGGTGTGTTATGAGTTAAGTCAGTCAAAGCTTTCTAAGTTTGACCAAGTATATATGCAAAAATATGAATCTACAATACAAAATCAATTTCAGTAAGTCCACCATAAGATATATTTTCACATTGTATCTATTCAATATTTCATTTGTTGATATTCTCTTATATATATTTGGTCAACTTAGTAAGATTTACTTTTCACTAAATTCATACGCCACGTATTTGTAGATGGAAGGAATAACTGAATACCATTTATCCTTTCCATTCTATTGTTTAAATAGTCTTTATGCAGACAGTGAAGCTGATCCCCATAAATTTGAGTTTTCACTGCAGGCTCTGTAGCATTACCTCCTTGGGCTGAGAATCCTGTTGATTTTATACATAAACATCGGAAGGCTCTTGAGAGTGATCATGTCTCTGCTCATTTGCATGAATGGGTTGATCTAATATTTGGGTACGTTAGTTTTGTGCTGTTCCGTTTCTTTTGCCACCTCATAACATAACTGCTTTCTTCACTCAATCATATCCACTGATCCCTTGCACATTGGCCAATGCCATGCATACCATATCCATTCTTTCATCGACTTGTTCAATCCTCTTGTACCTGTTTATATTTTTACCGAACATGACCTCAGTCAGAACTTCTCTATGTTCGGAATACTAAGGCTATTAGCTATCCCATTGACACTAAAGTAAGCATGATGTGAAGGAATGCACCTATCAAGTATCATTCGAGCTGATATCGGCTTCAACTTTCTTGGGATAGCTTTCCAGTTACCAAAAATCATTTGTTAGTAAGGAATCAATGCTATAGAATTCATTAATGGATACTAGAATGAAAGGAAATTGATACCACCCCTGCTACTCCCCTCAATGGATCCTTATCAAAGGATCAATGCTGTTCTTTTGTTCCAACGGAAGCTGTGGGGTAGGCCCCGGCAATAAAACATTGTATAGGGCTACAGTTGGACTTGGTATAACTGTGTATAGGGCTACAGTTAGACTTGGTATATGTGGAGGGTTAGGTGTTTTTGAGTCAGACACGTGTAACCGATGGCTAATATAGAAAGGGCGCCACAAGGCATTTAAAATAGACAAGACGGATCTGGTAGGCTAAACAGAAGATCATGAGGGGTGACTGGACCAGCCTTGGCGCAACGGTCTGAGATGCTGTGCGATGGCCTCGGCGGGCTTTGGCGTTGGTTGCTATGTCGATTTAATACATGGGGAGGAGCGCCTGTAGTCGCTGCCCTGGGGATGTAGGCATTGATCGCTGAACCTTGTTGACGAATATCATATTTCCGTCTACTTACCCGCAATGATTTAATCGCGATAATTCTAACAAATCTTACATTAAGGAATGTATAAAATCATACAAATAACTTATATAAAGTTGGAAATACAGTTGGAATCATGCAGTAAATGAATTATTGATTCATTTGTTTTAGGGAAAGACAAATATTTTAAACCAAGGGCATGTTGCTCCATCATGTTTGTCTGGTTATTTTTACCTTAAGGCAATCGTTGGACTATTACTGCTATATTTAGTACATAGTAATCGTGCACGTGCCACACACGTGTAATCTTATGAATTTATTTCCGCCCTTTGTCACCTCGGTCTTCTGTAATTTTTTAATGCAAAAACCACAGAAGCATATTCCATACATAAGAAATTTTATAATTTACACATACAATCTTATTATCCAATCATCAAAAAAATCTAATTTCATTTATCAAAGTGAAACAAAAATATATAGAGGTTTGTATAAATAGAACAACATGTTTAATCCCAGAACAAAGGTTTGCATAGCAGTCCATAATCAAACTGACATTAAAAATATCACAAAGTTCCACAAGCGAAGACTTAAATACAATGAGGCGAAATCTTAAAGTTTCAAAGCACTTGGCTTCTTATTTATTAGGACCTACGGCCTAGTCTAGTTCGTCCATCTTGTTGGCAGTGGCGTCTTTATGCTCGCAATAAACGAACGTAGGAGGTGCATGATAACAATCGGCAGCCCATAAATATTTAAAACTGTGATCCAGAGACGACGAAGATTATGTCCTGATTTTCTTGGGCACAGGTAGATCAGAAGAGTTGTCTTCGTCAGTTGATTTGCACTCATCCTTCCTAATTAGGACAGCATTTTTGACAACGTCACGGAAAGACAAATCATTTAGAACTTGATTATGCACACCTATAACAAAAGATAAGCATACAGTTAGTCTAACTGTGGAGATAAGACATGATAGAAGTAAAATTTCTTCTGTTAAAAGAAGTATGGAGTACAATTTCTGATTTTGGTGTTCACCACAGAGAAGCAATACACCCATTGACTTTTTTTCTACCAGACACAACAGTAGAGAAAAAAAATATATTTTTATAGAAAACGCAAAGGACCTTTGCGTTTTATTTCATTGAAAAGATAGAGTGTTTGATTACAATCCTCCTAGGAGGCAAGTTCTCAGATTACATGGCTTAGTGCACATCCCAAGTTCTCAGATTACATGGCAAGTTCTCACAGTAGAGAAAATATTCATTGATTATCATTTTACATCTTTAGTTTGTTGATCCTTAGCGGCATGTATTATGTCATTTAATTAACCGTCTCTGTTTTATAACCTTTACTTTTTCCTTATTCAGATATAGACAAAGAGGTAAAGAAGCAATGATGGCTAACAATGTTTTTCCCTATGCTACATACGGGGGGATGGTAGATATTGATAAAATCGCTGATCCAGTAAGTTCTTCGCATCCAACCTTTTTTATTATCTCAGTAACCATTTAGCTGTTCACGTTTTTCTGAAAATACTGAAGGTGCAACGGCGAATTGCACAAGATCAAATAGTGAATTTTGGACAAACACCATCTCAGTTGCTGACAGTTCCACACATGCGTCGAAGACCTTTGGCAGATATCTTACAGCTGCAGGTGATTCTTACAATCATCTTTAATGTTTTGTTCTTAAAACAAATGGTGATTTAGTGACATGCTGATTTGTAATTGTAACTATCCCAAGTAAATACAAAAGACCATACATAGTTACTAGTTAGTAACCACCATTATCAAGTACGAGTTTCAGGAACAAAATCACACACTTTCTGATTAATGTTGTGAAAAGTTATTCAAGGGACATAATAACATACCATTCAAGAGTTTATAGACATAATAGGGATACATCCATATTCATGTTTGCCTCTAAAAGTAACATTATCAAAGCATTTTACAAGTTCTACTCATGTTCGAGAAAAAGCTATATAGTACTCCAATTTAAGCATGAAAAAATCAGTTTAGTGGTGCATGCTCATTGCCCTCGGAACATGCAACTGCGATCTCAATGATGTATGAATTACGATGTGGGCATATCATTTTATTTAGCAACCAAAATTGACCTTTTCCTTTCAAGTACATGATTGCTCTAAGGCCACCTCTTGCGGCTGCAGCGATTTGTTTTGAAAATTTGTTGATTCCTGTCCTTCAAAACCTCCCACGAAGCGCATATGTATCATGGCTCCAGGCTGAGGCTCTCATTGATCGCAATTCGCACTAGTCATTTAGCTCGAGAATGTGCCACTTTCTCCTATCTCATGACTAAATACCAACTAATTACCTTTTTGTTTTCTGTGCAGACAATATTCCGAAACCCAAATGAAGTCAGATCTTATTTACTTCCTAATCCAGACCAGTGCAATGTTCCTGCTAGTGCAATGCTTGTATCAAATGACTCTATTGTAGTTGTAGATGCAAATGTGCCTGCAGCACATGTGGCACTTCACCATTGGCAGCCAACCACTCCAGATGACCTAGGGACACCTTTCCTCTTTCATCCCGGAAGAAATGCCATAAATTCAAGTGGCGGCGCAATAAGGCGCATCTTCAAAGGACCTGCTTCTGCAGAAGACTATCATTTCCCGAGGGCTATAGCTTTCGCTGCTTCTGCAATCCAAACTTCATCTTCTGTTGTTGTCACATGTGACAAAGAGGTTATAACTGGTAATTATTGTATTCTCACCTAATTTTTTTTCTCTTTTTTTCAAAGCTTTCTTTCTTCCCCACTCATTGGTACTTGTTGGAAAACTACTGTTCTTCATTTCTCATTTTTTTTGTTCTTCGTTTTCATGCCTACTTTGTACTGCGCCCTCCTAGTTCTTTTTCTAGATGAAACCCGATGTCCAGAGTGAAACACTACAACCTGGTGTCAAACAACTAGTTTCCTTTAGTTCCTGAATAAAATGATGTACTAAATTTAAGTATGTTTTTACTGCATTAGTTGCCTTTATGCTCTCATTTTATGTCAAAAAAGTTGTCGTTATGCTATGAAATATTGTCAGACTGGTCCTTTACTGCGTTGTTTCTGTTGTCCCTTTTTCTTTCACTGTAGGTGGACATGCAGATAATTCTGTGAAGTTGATCTCCTCAGATGGAGCAAGGACCATTGAAACTGCATCTGGGCATATTGCTCCTGTGACCTGTCTCGCACTATCTCCAGATAACAATTATTTTGTCACAGGATCTCGTGACACAACAGTAATACTATGGAGGATACATCAGATGAGCTCTTCACATTGGAAAAATACTCCAGAACCTCCACCTTCTACACCGACAACACCAAGTAGTCCTGTAGCCAATAGTAGTGGTGGTGGTAGCAGTACAAGCAGAACTTTGGAAACGTCCAGGAAGCGGCGAATTGAAGGTCCTATGCATGTTCTAAGAGGACATCTCGGAGAAGTAACTTGCTGTTCTGTTAGTTCTGACTTGGGACTAGTTGTTTCGTTTTCACATATGTCTGGTGTCCTTCTACATTCCCTGAGAACAGGTCGGCTCATAAGGAAGCTGGATGTGAGAGAAGCGCATTTGATATGCTTATCTTCTCAAGGAATTATATTGATTTGGAATGAATCGGATAAGAGACTATCCACCTTCACTGTTAATGGAATCCCTATGGCTACCTCGGTTTTGTCACCTTTCTCAGGGCGTGTTAGTTGCATTGAGGTTTCTACAGATGGCCAGTTTGCTTTAGTCGGAACATCTTTATCTGGTAATTGTGCTTGTGATGGCTGCACTGCTATTGATGAAGATTATGTAATTGAGGAGCCTGGTGATGATTATGACGTACCAGAGTCAAAGGAGACAAGGTTATCTATTCATGTGCCCTCGATCTGCTTCATTGATCTGCAAAAACTTAAGGTGAATGCTCAAAAATATTTTTTTAACATGTGTTGATCCGCCTTATTTCCTATGAGCACTCACCAATAAGAGATATCCTATCAGGTAATTCATATTCTAAAGCTGGTAGAAGGACAGGATATCACAGCTGTTGCTCTAAACGAAGATAACACTACCCTTGTTGCTTCAACAGCTGATAAACAACTAATAGTTTTCACAAATCCTGCTGTAAGTATTCCATGTGTACTATATTTATGATCACTAGCTGTCTTCAAGGCCTGACTGACAAATGTTTTATAGATTACCCCACATAGCTACTTTCATGGCTTAATTGCCGAACCGAATGTCTTATCTCTCCAACTAATTTTCACATTAGCTAACCTCAATCTTGCAGTTGTATTCGAAAATAGCTGATCAGATGTTGCACGAAGGCGACGGGCTGTAGTTGTGAGAAAATCACCGCTGACTGAAACTATTTTACACATCGAAGCTCCAGAGAACTTTGCAACGGAAGATACATAGGATGCTTTGGGGAGAATGGCACGGAATCTGCACCGAAAACAGAGGAGTTGCAACACAGCCCGCGTTTGCACCGTGGTGGACTTGTACAGATGACTACGCTTCGGTTTTATGGACCTTTGCTATTTTCCCACATGGTGAAACATGCCATACTACAGAGAAGATACCGGGCCGCCTTTGTGTTGCTGACAAGGGATTCAGAAGCACATACCTGAATGCTGCTACTACTCTGCTTTGAGTACTTGTGTCAGTTGTGTGATAGTGTGCCTATATGGACGTCGGGCCAACTGCCATCTCTGTACAAAATCTCGTCCAAGTAGTTGATCATCTTTCATGCGCTTGTTCACAGTGTGTGTTCACAGTGTGTACACGCCATCCTCTGTTCACAAGTGTTGCAATGTGGTCATTCACCTGCTCATTGTCGTGCTATTATATGTTTTAGGAACTATCAAAACCTATATAGCGGTGCCAACCGTTTGCGCTTACGATGATTTCAGTTAGTTCAAATGATGTCTTCAGACTGGATAAAGACCAGATAATGGAATCAAGGTGGACACAATGGTACTATCTTAGCCGCGTCATGTAGTTATTTCTTTTCTTTTGAGAGGAGGATAATTGTGAAGTTGATCGAGAGAAATGAGAAAAAAGTCATTTCTCTTGCCAAATTCCACCAGAATCCCCAGCCCCGTATCCAATCTTCGGTTCTGGCATCTTGCGTTTCTCCCTACGTGATCCCCCGTGGATTTAGACAAAGACGGTTTTTGTGAAAAGGCAGCAGTTGTAAAAACTGACGGTTTTCTTTTTTATATTGTACTCCCTCCGTTTTTTAATATAAGATATTTTAGGTGGTACACATATTATCTATATGCACACTAAAATGAGTGAACATATAAACTAAAATGTGTCTATATACATTTGTGTGCATGTGAATGTGGACAAAACATAAAACATCTTATATTAAAAAAAGAGGGAGTATCTCGCAACAACGGAGGTTGTAAAAACTGACGGTTTTGTAGCCTATATATTCTTTTTTGCTTTTGTAGTTGTAAGAACTGACAGTTTCCTTGTATAAAATTGACGACGAGGAGAGCTCGTTTGGTAAAAAAGAAAACAATTTGAATCTCGCTCTTCAAGCGTGGATCCTGCCACGCCTCTCACAAACATGCTCTTGGCTACTCTGCTCCCATAAATAGAGATAATCACCGCCAGGGGCGGATCCAAGGATTTGAGTATTGGGGGGGGAGTACACATTGACCACAAAAGCGATACAATATAAAAATATGTTAGGTTTTATAAGTATACCATGGATATCAAATTGTAGCAATATATGTTGCATTTGTTGTTTTTTGTGACCAAATTCATATGAAGGGCTATGCAAAGAAAAGGCTAACTTCTGTCGGAGAGAAGCGGAGGCCACTGGAGGCTTGGGCCGTAGTCATCTAAACGTAGTGGTCAAGAAAATACTGATCGGCCAGCTAAACGTAGTTGGACACTGTTTTTGACCGTAGGGCTCCTTGTCAGGATGACGTGGCGCTGCCGTAATGTTATGGAGGGAAAGAGGTTACACTCTTGTAATTTGTAATGTTTTTTTTGTAAATATCTCGAGGACAACATCGTCCTCGCCACGCTTCAGTGCGCCACGAGCTAAGGTGGGGAGGGTACTTGACCGACGGTAACCAGCGTTGTTCAATTCATGGGTTTGGGAGAGAGTGTGAGGAACTGACCTGTGCTCCCAAGGAATAAAAACAACTGAATTTAGAACCATCAAATTAATGGCACTCACCTTCGACCATTGTCTCTTGGCACATCAGCTTGACGACGGATCCCATGGCTTATAATCATCGTTATTGTGGCTTAGCAGACCAGTCGTCGATGCCTCTTGCAACTTTGGTACGCACTGCGAGTGGCTTTTTGTTAAAAAAACATATGCAGGTATACCTACTAGCTTGAATTGTGGTGGCAATATAATCGGCTAAAAAAGAAAGAGAAATGTGGAGTCGACACATGTCAGTTAAATACAGTTAACCTACGTACGGCCGGCCGGCACCGAGTTAAGTAACGCAATCGGTCCAGTGAAAGCGGAAAGAACGATGTACAGTACTATACTAGTAGGAGTACCAAATAACAGTCTTCATACTGACGGAAGCAAGAATATATTCCCCGTATGATCATGCATGCATGTACACTCGTAGATGCACTTTACACCATGAATGGCTAGCAAGCAGTACATTCTCCGAAATCTCGGCTTTGTTGGCACATACATAAATGATCTCTTGGTGTAGACAAACAGATCCCATTTTGCGTGGTCGACAGTTATACGGGCACAGGCAAGTTGGCCAGTATCCATTATATACAGCCAGGTTAAGCTAGAGTCCATGTCAATCTCTCTCACGTGCATGTCTTCTTCCTCACCGTGCCATGCCAAGTAATGAGCCAGTGGTGAAGAAGCGATAGTTCTCCATTTTCACAGGTGATCGAGATGACGCAGCAACAACAACACTCATCAGCCGGCCTTATCCCGATCGAGCCCTATATACCGCACATCGAAAAAGCTAGCAGGAGACGATCGATCATCTCGGATAGGCATGGATCGATGGTGCACCACGACCCGCCGCGAGATCGAAAACGATGCGTGGATCAGTCGCTGGTCGATCGACCGAGCATTAATTCTCGCCGCAGGAGAAGAGATACAACAGAAATTAGTCTCCTCTTCCGCCCCCGGGCCAGCTCCACGTGGGGGACGGCGCCAAGAAGATCGGCCGGATCCAAGCTGAGGTCGATAGGCGTTGGCATTGACCCGAGCAAGCGGAGGCAGCAAAACCATGACGGGAACGGGCAAGAACAGGGACAAGCACTCGCGAGCAGGGACGGATCTAGGTTCTCAAACTTGGGTGTTCAAAACTTTTTTGGGGCTACTCTATAAAGGTTTCAAATAGCTAAATCAAAACTTTTTTCCCATAGCTAGATGAATCATCGATTCTTTTCCACAAATTAGAGAAGAATTAGTACACAATCATAATACCTTAAGCTTAGTTTGATGTTACGTAGTTATTTTGCTCAAAACTACAACACCATTGATACATACATTTATTTTACAATAAACATATGATTTTGTTTTCCAAAAATTTGCTGCACACCCATGGCCCTATATGGATCCGTCCATGCTCGCGAGCAGGTCTCTGGTTTTGCTGCCGCCGTCGCTGTTCGGCGTGCCACAATCCCGCCGGAGGGCGCGTGGGCCGTGAAAACTACTAGTTTTGTTGCGACGCTGCGTCCTTTGGCCTGTTTAGCTAACTTGTAAAAAAAAAAAGACCGGAAGGGGGACTCCACCCCGGTTTTGTCATTAAGGTAGAAGTGAGTACTCGAACCCGAGACCTGACCATTATGCGCATAGGCACGGTTACCACTAGTCCACGGAAGAGTTCTTTGTGAACGGAAAACGGAAAGAAGAATCTCGTTTTATTTTTTGTGAACGGAAATACTACTACATGTTTTTATCTGTATGAACAATCGGCGATTTTTACTACTCGACTTTTAGAGCGTTGTTTCCGCGCGGTTCTGTTTGGCTACAAGTGGCCAACCTACTAGTCCAAAGGCCGGGGCACTGAAAGATCGGGCAGCCAGCCAGCGAGAGGTGGACCACGAAAGAAGGAGTGACAGGAGACGAGATTGCGGAGGTGTCTTCTTGCGCAACTGCACAAACATAAATAAATAAAGCACTAGTAAAAAATCTACACTACACACATAACATAATCGTCGCCCTCAACGCATAGCTTTTTCCAAGAGCATGAAGAATTGATGATGATGACGAGTATCGCGTTCTTTCGTTCCGCACGTAAAAGATCGATCTCTTGCGCGAAAAGGAGACGAAGCGTTTGCCCTACGCGCGCGCAAGAAAGATTGGCCGATTACACGTGACCGCCCATAGTTGGTCATCTTTTCTACATATCCTTCTCCGCGCGAAAGCGCCACCTTTTACGTTGCCACTTCTCTCCCGCGCGCTACCTCCCTTTCTCGCCGATTGTGATTGATCCAGACGTATGGATGCTCGTGGTTGTGGTTAGACATGAGCAATGCCAACTTTAACCCTCGCCTCACGAAGGCAAAGTATCCATGTCTTTTGTGTGGGACCCGTCACATCAATCTCGGGGTTTCAACTTGAAGCCAAAACGCCCTCTGTGAACCAAGAGAGAAAGGACGGTAGTAGTATATCATGAGTTCATGACCATACATTGATATACTACTACTCCCTCTGTCCACAATTACCCTGCGTTTTGGGATTGGTCAAAGTCAAACTTTGTAAACTTTGACTAAACATTTAGAAAACAATATTAACATTTATAATATAAAATGTATACTATATGAAAGTATATTCTGTGAAGATTTCAATAATGTTTTTTTGGTATTTTAGGTATTGATATTTTTTCATACATACTTAGTCAAAGTTTATAAAGTTTGACTTTGACTAATCCCAAAACGCAGGGTAATTGGGGACAGAGGGAGTACATAATATCCTCTCTCCGTCCTAGCTTTTCACCATCTTAAAAGGGTTCGCATTATTACAGCACTTTGCAAGCAAGCTGCGGAGGCATATCCAAGATGGCCATACCATACCCATCGATTGCTAACGATAGTAGTGTGCAATACAGAGTGTTACCCGATGATCTTTTCCAATCATGCAGTCGCTTGTCACGACCGCTTAATTAGCCCCCGCACACGCTTCAGTCACTTTTCCCTCCCAAGATTACGATGAGACGCGAGCAAAAGGTTGCAGCCTTCCTTGGTTGATACTACTAGGGACAAGGGAGCTCTTTTTCTCATCAGTGCACTGCGTTTATAGTACTCTATTCGTCTTCTCCTTCCTCCCATGATTCGGACCTCGGAGCTTTCCATCTCGTCACAGCTCGACTCTGCATGCGTATCTGAGCAAGATCTCATCGCGTGTTCCTCGATCTCCCATTGTTTGGATTCGATCCGTGGGATTACTACTACAAGCAGCTTACCTTATCTTGCTTGCAAACTGTAATGACTCTTTCTCAGACGGTGATTATTAAGTGCTTTAGTTTGGCGTGACTGGCGGCCGGAGCAGCTTTAGTATTGGCGTGTTTAAGTGTACGGAGACATGTGGTACTGTAATGTAATGGCAGCCCAAGATAGATCGATCGCCAGGGTGTGCCGGCCGCCCCATGTGAACTTTTGTTAAGCTTAAGAGACAGGGTTATGGTCATTGCAGGTTACGCTGCATTTACTTTGCACTCCACCAGTTTGGACCAGACAGCAGCGCAGCACCACGCATGCACTCGTTGCTTTCCAGCAGGTAGACAAAGACATGGGTTTTCAGGCCTCATGATTGCCCATCTCTGGTAATCGCCCTTTCTTTAATTCTTTTAGTCTGGTAAGGTTAGTCACAGTGGTAAGTATAATTCAAAAGTATCATGCATATAATACTAGTGTATAATACAAACCCCGATAATGTGTAGTATGATAGATAGTATAATCTTAGCCTAATTATTTATTTATATAATCTCAGGAAAATGTGTACAAGTTCTAAATGACATTAAATTCTTGAGTTCTATGTGCTATTATACCACCGTAACATTACAGGATACTACTATATCTCTCTTTTCATTATTTGTTGTGTTAATCAGCTTTTTGCCAACACAGTCTGCATTATACCTGTGTTTCACTATGAGAGGTCTAAGCTTTTGAATATTCTACCTACCAACTCGCAAGCGTCCTGGTTTTTCGATAAAAGGAGCACTGCTCCCGATTTCATTTTTTTTTTGAAAGGGAAGAACTGCGTATATTCATAGAATACAGAGTACAAACGCACGTACACACAGAACCGAGCACCCACACTCAACAAAGGCACAACAGCGGCGAGAAGCACCGCTGAACCACCACTGCAACTGCCGCTCCACGCCGCTGACGAACGCCGGAGAAGAAGAACGCAGGCCGGCCACCAACCAGAAGAGAGAGGACCCCCGACGTTGTCGAAGACCGCAGAAACCACTCGCCGCACAGCGACGAGATCTAGCTCGATGAACGGGAACGGCCAGGCCGCCCCCCCTCCACCAGCGCCGCCCGTCCCGGGACAGCCCAGCCGCACCGGATCCACCACTTCAAGCCACTAACCCTGCACCAGAACCGAGCGCGAGCTCCCCAGCACGCTCCTGTACAAGCTCCGTGGCTCCACGTCGACGCCGGAGCAAGCATCGCCGCGACGACGGAGCCAGAGCACAAAAGCCACCTCCAGACCGGCACCGCCGCCGCACCTGTCTCGATTGGCACCACAACTCCCAAGATCCGCCGCGCGCCGGCCAGATCTGGGAACCCCACTCCCAAAGGCTCGACGACGACGCCACAAAGGCCACCGCCGGGAAGAGGATCAAGCCTGGAAAGAAAAGAAAAACCCGCCGCCAGCTCCTCCACCAGGCCGACGACGGCACTCACACCTAACTCCACCCTATGTACACGCCAGACACGGAGATCCGAGGTTCCCCTCCCTCCCGCCGCCGGAGCGGCCGGTGGAGGGAAGGGGAACCCACGTTCCGCCGCGGACGCGGGGAAAACCTAGTCGCCTCCCTTTCGCCGCTTGAGCTCTGTAGCAGGGGAACGAAAGAGAGCGAGCGGATATTCCCGATTTCATTTCTAGAAATGATAAACAGTTATAAGGTACAAACCGAATGCTCGCTGGAGTTTTTTACGCCCTCACGGAAACTAACCCACATAACAAACAACGCGAGCATCTACTATCTACCAGCTCCAGCTGGACAAAATGAAGGAGATCTAGATATACGACTAGAGATGCAGTGAATAGCTGTTTATGAAATTTTCTCTAATAAAAATGGAAACTATTACGACTTAGAGGAGTTTCAACATGAAATAACAAAACTAGAGGCTTGAAACAGAGCAAGGTTGAAACGACAGATACAAGCAGACTTCTTATAGGATTACCGATGTTCCAAAAAGTATAAGAAAGAGTGTAGCAACTTAAGCACTAAATCTTTAGACATGTATAACGAGATACACAAGCAATTTCTCAGCATGTGAGATTGAGGATGATACAAAAAGAAAAAGTTCGTTGCGAGAAAGTCTAATGTCAACGAAAGAGGTGAAGAACAACAAATAGATTATGAAGATAATCAAGAATATAAACACGAAGAAGTGAGCCCAACTCACTTGCTTTGGGAAGTTGATGTACAAACCAGCCACTCAGGTTCAAATACTCACAGACGTAGATTTGGGTTCTTATTATTTAAAAAAACATTGTAGGGGCTTCCCCTACCGTATTCCTTAAAAAAAAGAATATAAACATGATGCAAGGAGAAGGAACGAAGACACCTATTTGTACCGAGATTTCAAACTATTGATACAAGCTATATGTCTTTGTTTGGAGATGATATACACGCATGCACGCAGTCCCGTGGATTTAGCCGTTTCCTCCGCTAGCCAAGCTCCGCCAGCTTGACTCGATCACAATTTTCAAATGCAATCAAAAACCTTCACACCATTTGTCACGCAAAACTACACGCTGGATACTCGACCAGTCGACATTTAATCGTTTAAGAGATGTGAAATCTTTAAGAGTAACAAGCAATTCTTGTTGGTTTCAACTTGCTCATGTTTGGTGCTCAAACAAATTCGCTCATCTCTCATGAACTTATATAATGGATGGAGTGAAAAAATTCGTACATGAATGGACCAGAGATCCAAAGATTAGCTCACGTCACAGGAGTTGTCAACCCTACCCACCGGAGATCAGGTCCATTATATAGGCGCAACTCATATGAAACAACAACATACCAGAATATTTGATCAACTCTCAATCCCACAACTTTGGCACAAAACAATATGACAAGACTCATATGTAACCTTTTCATCTCCCCTCAATCAATAATTCAAAAAATTCATAGGATCCCAACCCTGCCTCATAAGAAACACTTCAGTGGCCACCAAAATCAGCAAGTTTGCTCCTCTGACTTGCAGATTTTGTAGCCCTTCTTTCTACCATTCGGACCAACAGGAAATATAATGGTTTGTAAGAAAATATATACTGGTAGCATCCCAGCAGGGCCGTCTCATAGCCCGGGCAAATGGGGCAACCTCGTTGGGCCCCCGACAAGAGGAGGCCCCCAATATAAAATTGTACTAAATATGTTATATTTATATTTTATGTATGTGTAAAGACTATTACATATATATTAAAAGGCTAAATTCCAGGAGGAGGTCCACATGGCCAACTAATAGTGTGTACCACACATATGTAGGAACAAACCAATCTAATTAACGAGTTTAACTAGGTTCATAGTCACCCTTTGATGGAAGTCCTACATTTTGTAAAAACTAAAATATGTGTCAATTGTGTGCACGAATTTTATCTTAGAAACCTACACCAGAACTTCTACAGATCAAATGATACTGAGTGTATTGTGGATGTGTATATCAAATAATCAAATCATATATATATATATATATATATATATGCGAAAGTACTATAATATGTTTACTTTATTTATTTATTAATCATTATTAGGGACAATAATACTAAGTACACATCATGTACACATTTTGAACTGATTAATGTACCCACTATATTCTTGCAAGACATATTTGATCATACACTAAAAGTTTCTATAAATACACATCTAATCATACACTAAAACCATCTATAAGATATTTTTTAGACCATGTGCTTTATATCTATATATCTACCATAAATATGTATACACTACATACTATATACATTTACCAGAAATTAACCGATGAAGAAAAACTATGATAAAAAATAGAATTAAAATGTAGCATGACGCAAATGTAGCTTCAGTGGTATGCATTACAACTGTATGAAATGAACGCTATAACTAACATTTAACATTTTTATGTGGTTAGCAATGCTAACTAAAAAAAATAAAGAGTATACTAATTAATACTATAGCATCTTAAAATAAGTACAAAAGTTCAATATAAGTATTCGCCCCGAGCCTAAATTTTGTTTGAACCGACCCTAATCCCGAGGATAGATCCTTGATAACAAGCCCTATTTCTAATTTTCCAAAGGGGCCATATCGGTGAGGCCACATCAACGAAGATCAATAATCTAACTTTACTTGGAAATTCTGATCCAAATCAAAATCTCATCAAATCTCTCCTGACTGGTTGGCACACATTGCTTAATGTGAAGTGAAGTTTCCCCACATTGCTCGAAATTGCATAGTCTCGGTTCGCGCCGAAGACCCGGATACACCGGAGCAAATGGCGGTGAGGTTTAAAAGGCGGCACCGAGCTCATCTCCTTCGCGCCGCGGATGGATGTAGGCGGAAGAACGCGTCGATACTGAGTCCTGGGATCTTATTTTCAAATTCTGTAGGTGTATCTTGTCGTAAAAATTTCTACTAGTATTGATATTTGGCCTTTAGCCTTTTCGGAAAGAAACAATGTGAGCAGCAGGTCGGATGTCCCAAATATTCATGCTATTGTTGTACTAGTGCTGGGAAAAAATGCATTCAAATCCCGACATGTCACGTGCACAGCCCACAAACCAGTGGCCAACATCATGTACGAATAGATGGAGCTGTTTACACAACACACCACAGCATTGGCAAGACCCGGATACAGTTGGTACAGAGTTTTGGCGCCGGACCCATCATTTTGGCAATTGGCGCCCTACACTAGAGCTGTGATTGAACACCATCGTGATAGATCACTAGCTACCACTGCAAATGCCCCGGAGTTGCGGAAGGAAGATCTTGCCGGCCGGGAAGTTTCTGTTCGTGGTAAACACGAGCACTGGAGTCGCCATTTATGTGGTGGTGGGCGGTGTCCATTCGATGCGATTTGGCATGCGCATTAATGAGCTACGCTACACGGCGTCCCGACAGTAGCCCCTGTCGTTGCAGCAAAGTACGTACTCCCTCCGTTCTAAATAGATGACTTCCATTTGTCTAGATACATCCGTATCTAGACTTGTTACACATCTACATACATTCGTATGTGGACAAATAAAAATCATCTAATTTGAACGGATGGAGTATATGGCAGGTCCACGATCTGGGAACCCCAGCTGCAAAATAATTTTTCCTCGGATGGAAAATCTAGGACGCGTCAACATGAGGGCACGCACGCGGTTAGTAGTACCTTCCCCATGAACACAAGGCAACAATCTCGCTCTCGCGCTTTTCCATCACATTGCTCTTCTTTGGAGGCTTCTACTCTAGTGTCTGCATCGCCCACAAAAGCCAGGAAAAGCAAAATATCCTTTCCAAATAGCCGCACTCCACGTTTTGGCTGTTTAGAGATGAAATTGATACTATGAGCCTGCCCAGGAAAAGAAAAAAAGAAGAGGAAGTGGGGCTCATCGAATCGGATCACTAGCTAGGGCTGCTGAGTTGATGCAACTTTTCGCCCACAAGATTTGGTCTTTGGCATGATCTTTTGGAACGTCCATCGATCCAAAGGCGAGGAGAAAGCAGAGCCGGCCTCTTTTGCCAAAAGCCAGCCATCCCCGGTCCCCTGAAACGGACCAAGACGGAGGAGAGCAATGCCCGCGCGCGCTGCTACGGAAAAAGAAAAGAAATTGCATCACTCGATCTAGTACATTTTGCCAAACCGGTGCGTGCCCATCATCACTCACCATAGCCGGACGCTGTTGC
Organism: Poa pratensis; assembly: GCA_947311845.1. NCBI lineage: Eukaryota > Viridiplantae > Streptophyta > Magnoliopsida > Poales > Poaceae > Poa > Poa pratensis. Next base: position 26,997,430 of record CAMZMU010000081.1, on the reverse strand, counting down.
TGTTACTGCTGCGTTGCGAAGTGTGAGACTCTGGTGTCGATCGATCTCGTCTCGTCTCGTCGTCCACCATCTGTGGAGCAATGCCCGCGCGCCGCCCTTGGATCGGACGAACTGCCGTGGAGGCCTACGAGGACCCCCTCTCTCAACTTGCAGGTGGCCCTGCTCTCTCTAACGACGCACAGCACACAAGGATGGCCACCTCGCTCATCGGTTCGGTTGTGGCTCATCACGAGGCCGTGTCGTCGAGCGTGCCACATGGTGACATGGAGCGAGCACAGTTCAGTGCATCCGCGCAGAGTGCCTACTCTCTGGGCAAAACTTGGAGACAAACTTGGAATACTAACTCGTTAGGGCATGTACAATGATTTATAAGATTGTCTTATTTTAATCAAGCGCAATTTCTTTATCTTGGTTGACCACGATCTGGACTACCGCGTGCTCACCTGTCGTGGCCGCGCGATGCAGATCGAACGACGCGCGCGTCTCAAGCCGTGCGGACGTTACGCCTGGGACACGTTTACCGTGTGCGGACAGCATTTCGATCCATTCCCCCTCTCGCGGAGCTCCCCGCACCCCGACAGCGACATCGCCGTTCCTTGAGCGGCCACCGCCGTTCCTCGAGCGATCGCCGTTCCTTGAGCGGCCACCGCCGCGCGGACCACCGTCGGAGGCAGGCGGCGGATTGGTTGGAGGTGGAGGGAGGAGAGGGAGGCGCAATCGTGGTCGTGGGTTTCTTCACCGGCGCCGGCAGATCTATGACGTAACGTCGATTCTCCAAGGAAGGTTACATCGCAATCCCCATATCTACCTTTTTCCGGCTGTTTCCCTCGATTTCCATCTAGTTTATAGACGAGTAACATCCGCCCTTCTCAGGATTTTTTGTTTGTGCAGACCGGCGAGGATTGATTTTCTCCAGCCGAAGGTGGTGGAATCCTGGTTTTTTCGCTGCTGATTGAAGAGACAAGGCCACCTTTTTCAGCACCCACCAAAACTTGCAGGTCAGTGTATTTTGGATGTAATCTGTCATGGTACACTGGATTTGGTACTCGCAATAGATGTAATTGGTGTGTTGTTGTTGATCGATAAGTATGAACCAAATCTGCAACAGAATACATTCTAGATGTAAATTTTTTGTGTGTATCCGATCTGCAATTACACATGTAAATTTTCTGCAAATTCATAAGCATGAACCTCTTCAACGCTGCACCAGAGTCACTGTGGGAGATGGTCGGCATGCATCATCTGGTCTTTATCTTGGCTAAATGGCACCATGCCAAAATCGGTGGCCCCCCTCATTTTCATAACCTCCAAGCGCAAGAACAAGGGATGAAAACGGAGCAGATATGGATGGAACTGAGTGGTGCCGCAACTGTTTTCATATTATTTTTACGGAAGCGGAAACGAATACAGAAACCCTGAAACAATACGGAAACAAATATTAGGACCTTCTTCCGTTCAAAAGAAAAACATTAGGAGCTTCTACGCTGACCCAATTATTGTTTTGGTGAGGTCGGTAGAGTGGTTGCATTTGTGCAGAAGTCTCAATTGATTAGGACCTTCTTCCGTTCAAAAGAAAAACATTAGGAGCTTCTTGAAAATCAGATCGGCAGGCTCCCTAGATGATTTGCTTAAGGCCTACAAGGCTAGGACCCCACATAAACCCACAAAACGAGCTGCCCTAGCTAATTATTCGAGGTTTCACTCAAAAAATAACATCTCATTCAAGGTATCCATTTCCTCACCTACAATACACTGTTTGAGAGGAGCTGGACAGCTTTCCTATCTACAGAAACGAAGGAGGCAAATGCATGTTGGATGAAAGCAGCAAGTCGTCGTAACCAACACACACTGACAGTACATACGTAGCTTTGAAAGAAACCAACGGATGTGCACTGTTTAACGTTTTGGATCAAGAAAAAAGCAGCGAACAGCTTACTAGTCCCTCTGCCTCTTCCAGGTCCAGGGTGGCATGCATGGTGGGTATGCAAATGCAAGTACTCACGAGCGGTTTTGCAAGTCGCAACATCTGGAGTGGAATGGTATGCAGGGGGCAAAGGGTGCACGGTGACATAAACTAATGTGTAGCTTATCGCCGCTACTAATCCAAAGAAATGGAGCTGTCAGCTTCATGATCAAGAGCATGTTCTCATGTAATGTCCTCTCGTGGTGCTCTGCATTGCATACCAAATGTAAATTTTTTTTACAACGAAGCACCCTCGTTATACTTACCTATGAGATGTAAGGTATTTTAAACTCCAAAGCTATCACAAATATAAAGAGATAAGATAGAAATAATGAAAACACGCCGACACAAAAGATGTATCCATGATGATCATTATTTGGGGAGAAGTTACGTCGCCATCTAAGAAGTGCGGATTACCATGAAGAACCCCGAACATTACGAAAGATTACCTTTTTTTCTTGAATCTACTTCACAAGTAGAAACTTAATGCCTACTGCTAGGCATTGAGATGACCTCCAAACCCTCACATATTTTCTTGTATCAATTACACATCGCGGAAGATTTTAGGCGACCCTACACGGATAGGATTTCCAAACCAAAAATAAACAGTAACAAGCAACTTGAAAAGCTCAAGGGGAAATCATGTTTCTCCTTGGTGGAAAATGTAAATCTAGATCTCCTCTCTTGATTTCTCAAAGGGATCTGAATTTGAGTGGAGAAATTGAAATATCTCAATTTTTGAAGTGCCCAATAATGTTGGAGAGACAAATTCAGTGTAGTCTGTTTAGCTCAATTCGTGGAAACCCCTTCGAGAAATAAGGGGTGGATTTGAAAGAGATATGCCCTAGAGGCAATTAATAAAGTGATTTTATTTGTCATATCTCAGTTGTTCATAATACGTTTTAATACCATGCTATAATTGTATTACGCGGAAACATTAATACACGTGTGGTATGAAAACAACCAGGTCCCTAGTAGCCTCTATTTAACTAGTTCGTTGGGTAACAGATGATCAAGATTTTCTGATAATGGACAATGGCGTCGGTTAACAACGGAGTCATCTCATTAGGTGAATGATTTGATGGACATACCCAAAATATAGAAACGTAGTGTTCATACGTTCGACCGTGAGATCATATCAAATCTCTGCTTCTGAAAGATACGGTTGATCGCATCAAACGACATGACTTATATGGCATGACAATAAAGGTGACACTTTTGGGTATCGGAAAGAAGCAGTAGAAGCGAGTGATCAGGAGCGGGAATTGCCAGTCCACATAGCAGGATAGATACTCTGGGCCCACTCGGTGAGATTACATCAATGAGCTTACAAGCATGTGACTAGGTCAAGGGGACGTAATGTCACAGACGAGTAAAGATAGATTTGTCAATGGCGAGGTCATGCTCGGTAATCGTGATACGGAGAACGACGCTCGGACAATCTAAGTATCGCTAGGCAAGAGGATGAGACTGGATGTCTAAAGGTTTAAATGATAGAAGACATTCGTGGACACACAGGGGCTGTCATGGATATCCAGATCCCGCTATTAGTCATTGATCGGAGAGGATGTCTCGATCATGTCTGGAGTGATCCCGAACCGTGGGGTAACACACTTAAGGGTGGGTGACGATTAGATTGGATTTAGAGAGAAAATAAACTGGAGACTCCGGAAGTGTTCCGGACATGTCCGATGGAGATCGAAGGGCAACGAAATATGTTTCGGTCCGAATGAATTAAATAATATGTATTTAATATTAATAAGTGTTATTAGTAATTAAATATATTTTTTATTTAATTAAATTCGAATTTTAAAAGGCATTAAACCTATATGGGCCTTAGAGGCCCATTAGGGGAAAATCCCACAAAGGAGAAAGGAAAAAAGGAGTGAGGAGGGCCGGCAGGCCTGGCTGGGCCGAATGGGGCCCACCAGGGCCGGCGGGTGGCCATGTGGGGTTTAGTCCCACATGGCCTAGCCAAGGGAGATGTCTCCCTCCTCCTCCTTTAAATAGGGACCCCCCATGCCTTTGGAATTACACCAATTTCTCTCTTTTTATCTCCTACCTTGAGCGTAGTTCTGTTTCTGGAGCTGCATACTGGGAGGGAAATCTCTCTACTATACGCACACCGCCGTGCTGCTAGATCCACTCTTCCACTTCCGCTGTTCTGCTGGATCTGGAGCCCGGAGGTCGTCATCCACACCGTACGTGTGTGGAACCGCGAGGCGCCATTCTTTGGCGCTGGGAGCCGTCTTCTTCCACTACACGACCCTGAGGTCGGCGCCGTCGTCTCCACCGACAACGTTTGTGCGGGAACGTAATCCCGCTTCCGGTCTACAAGGGTATGTATTCTGATCTCCTCCGTATTAGTATATCTGCATAGTATAGATCCAGACTAGTTTATGGTTATCGTCGTAGGAATTTTTTTGTTTTCTGTCTACGATCCCCTACAGTGGTATCAGAGCCGATTGATACGTGCATTTTATATCATCATCCATACCACTTGTATCACCATATTAGGATGTTGTTTGCATTATTATGTCATTGTTTTTACATGTTTTAGATGATTTATGGGACTTTCATACAAAGTCCCTATTTTTGGTATTTAATTTCTGGGAGGCAGAAAACCTCCTTTTTCTTGTTTTTAATGTTTCAGGAGCTACAGGGACCCAAATAGAAAAAGGAAAATTGCACAGCTGGTTTTTCATCGGGAGAACAGCAGTGGGAAGAAGATCGAAGGGAGGAGAGCCACGAGGCCCAAAAGAGGGGGCCCACGCGGCCAGATTCTTTGGCCGCGTGGGGCCTACCATCCTGAGCCTCGGGCACTTCCTCGCCTGGGGCTTTTTAACGAGGTCTCCGTCTCGCCCGAAAAGTAACGCCCTAATTTTTACGAGACTATCCGAGGTCGCGGCGGCGACGAAACTCCCGATTCCCTCCGAGGGGGGTCAGATCCTGCTGCTCCGGAGCTCCAGAGAAGGGGGACATCATCGTCATCGTCATCACCTCTCCTCCTTGGCGTGGGAGGAGGCCTCTACATCATCACCATCACCAAGACCAGCACCATCTCCATCATCATCTCCGTGATCCACTCCGTCCCCTCGTAGTTTGAGAGTTGCTGATGTCTACGTGTACTTCTATTCTTGTAGACAGTGTTGGGCCTCCAAGAGCAGAGGTTTGTAGAACAGCAGCAAGTTTCCCTTAAGTGAATCACCCAAGGTTTATCGAACTCAGGGAGGTAGAGGTCAAAGATATCCCTCTCAAGCAACCCTGCAATTAAGATACAAGAAGTCTCTTGTGTCCCCAACACACCCAATACACTTGTCAGATGTATAGGTGCACTAGTTCGGCGAAGAGATAGTGAAATACAAGTGATATGGATGATTATAAGTAGTAACTGCAATCTGAAATAAAGATGGCAGCAAGCAAACATGTAGCAGAACTTGTTGTAAACGGTGTTTCAATGCTTAGAAACAAGGCCTAGGGATCATACTTTCACTAGTGGACACTCTCAACAATGATCTCATAACTGAATAAGTAAAAGCTACTCTTAAACACTCTCTTGTTGGATAACAAACACCATTCATTGTGTAGGGCTACAAAAGCACACCTCAAGCCGGAGTAAACAAGCGCCACAACGTCATAAAGGAATCACACACGGTGCACACACTGTCACCTTTACACCGTGGAGAGTACCGGAGTTCATATTAAAGTAACCTATAGAGTGCATAATAGATAAAGAGTAACATCTACATATTCAACTAGATTAGCACAACTGAACACAAGTAAATACTACTCGGGATTATTCTCCTTCTTGATGAAGCAAGAGTACTATGCGTAGGGCTGCAAAGCACACCTCAAAGTCTGAGTAAACAAACACCACAATTCCCAAGAATAAGCCATGATAATATCTAAATTATTCATAGAGTCACACAAGTACCCACACTGTCACCTTGATACCGTGTTGTCACAATGACTCCAGAAACTAGACAAAATCACTTGAGTAGCATAAACATTATTAATGTATTCAGCGATACTAGCAATACACATGATCACATAAAGATCACACCATGGAGAGAGAGATGAACCACATAGCTACCGGTAGAGCCCTCAGCCTCGGGGGAGAACTACTCCCTCCTCATCATGGGAGTCAGCAGCGGCGATGAAGATGGCGGTGGTCGATGGAGATGACTCCGGGGGCAATTCCCCGTCCCGGCGGCGTGCCGGAACAGAGATTCTGTCCCCCGAAACTTGTCGTCGATGGCGGCGGCGCTGCGGAACTCTTCTGGAAAATGCTTGGTTTTTAGGGTTTTCGCGTCTGAGGCAATATATAGGCGAAGGGGCGGTCGGTGGAGCCCGAGGGGCCCAAACCATAGGCTGGCGCGGCAGGGGGCCGCGCCGCCAGGTGGTTTGGCCACCTCCTGGCTCCTCTTCGTCTCTCCTTCGGACTCCGTGTACGTGTTGGAAAAATAGGGACGTGGCCTTTTGTTTCGTGCAATTCCGAGAATATTCGCAGAAGTACTTTTCTGAACCAAAAACAGCAGAAAACAGGGAACTGGCACTGTGGCATCTTGTTAATAGGTTAGTCCCAGAAAATGCATAAAAGTGATATGAAGTGTATATAAAACATGTAGCAAATGGTATAATATAAGCATGGAACATCAGAAATTATGGATACGTTGGAGACGTATCAAGCATCCCCAAGCTTAGTTCTACTCGTCCTCGAGTAGGTAAAACGATAACAACAAATAATTTCTGAGGAGACATGCTTTCACACAATCTTGATCAATATATTGCAAGGCTCATGTCATGAATGAAGTGACTCAAAGCAATGATCTATAGTTTGCTAACAAATAGATAAAGAGTAAACAATGAATCATATAAGCAAAAACTTTTCATGAATAGTACTTTCAAGACAAGCATCAAAAAGTTTTGCATAAGAGGTAACTCATAAAGCAATAGATTCAAAGTAAAAGGCATTGAAGCAACACAAAGGATGATTAAGTTTCAGCAATTGCTTTCAACTTGTAACATGTATATCTCATGGATAGTTGTCAACATAAAGCAATATAACAAGTGCAATAAGTAAACATGTAAGAATCAATGCACACAAAGTTGACACAAGTGTTTGCTTCTAAGATAGAAAGGAGTAGGTAAACTGACTCAACATAAAGTAAAAGATAGGCCCTTCGCAGAGGGAAGCAGGGATTAAATCATGTGCTAGAGCTTTTTAAGTTTTCGAAAGCATATAGAGAGCACAAAATAAGTATTTGAGAGGTGTTTGTTGTTGTCAACGAATGGTAGTGGGCACTCTAACCCCCTTGTCAACCAGACTTTCAAGAGCGGCTCCCATGAAGGACGTTATCTCTACCAGCAAGGTAGATCATCCCTCTTCTCTTTTGTTTACACATGTATTTTAGTTTCTTTATAGATGACACTCCTCCCAACCTTTTGCTTACACAAGCCATGGCTAACCGAATCCTCGGGTGCCTTCCAACATTCACATACCATGGAGGAGTGTCTATTTGCAAATTAAGTTGCTTACTGATAAATCAGGGCAAAACATGTGAAGAGAATTATTAATGAAAGTTGTAATTAATTGGGGCTGGGCACCCCGTTGCCAGCTCTTTTTGCAAATTATTGGATAAGCGGATGTATATGCCACTAGTCCATTGGTGAAAGTCTGTCAGAAGTAAATGACAAGATTGAAAGATAAAACACCACATACTTCCTCATGAGCTATAAAACATTGACACAAATAAGGAGTAATAAAGTTTTGAATAGTTTAAAGGTAGCACATGAAATATTTACTTGGAATGGCAGGAAATACCACATAGTAGGTAGGTATGGTGGACACAAATGGCATGGGTTTTGGCTCAAGTTTTGGATGCACGAGAAGCATTCCCTCTCAGTACAGAGTTTAGGCTAGCAAGGTTGTTTGAAGCAAACACAAGTATAAACCGGTACAGCAAGAATCACATAAAAACATATTGCAAGTATTATAAGACTCTACACTGTCTTCCTTGTTGCTCAAACATTTTACCAGAAAATATCTAGACCTTAGAGAGAACAAATATGCATCCCAAGTCTCAACAAGCTCTACGGTAGTTCTCCACTACTAGGCTTTAACTACATGATGCAAGAGCTTAAACATGATCTACTTGAGAGCTCAAAACAATTGCAAAGTATCAAATCGAAACAAGACAATGATCTACAAGAATGCATATGTCTTTTCCAATACCAACTACTACATGTAGCATTTTCTTTCTTCCAAACAAACACCAATAAATTTAAACATAAACTCTCCAAATGATAATATAATGCAGCAAGAGAGTATTTATAAACAAGTGCTAACAGCTCGAAGAGATGCATGAAAAACAGGAGCTAAAAGCACTGCAGTAGCTAGTTAAGAATACTCAACAAATATAAGTGAAGAACATGAGTATTCACATGAAAAAGCGGAGCGTGTCTCTCTCCCACACAAGGATTGCTAGGATCCGAATTTATTCAAACAAAAACAAAAAAAAAGCACACAGACGCTCCAAGTAAAGCGCATAAGATGTGAAAGAATTAAAATATAGTTTCACTAGAGATGACCTGATAAGTTGTTGATGAAGAAGGGGATGCCTTGGGCATCCCCAAGCTTAGACGCTTGAGTCTCTCTGAATATGGTTGGGATGAACCACGGGGGCATCCCCAAGCTTAGGCTTTTCACTCTTCTTGATCACATAATATCACCCTTCTCGCTTGATCCTTGAAAACTTCCTTCACACCAAACTCAAGACAGTTCTCATTAGAGGGTTAGTGCATAATCAAAAATTCTCATATTCTGTAATGATACAATCATCCCAAAGCTTCTGGACATTAGCTACAGCCACCAATGCTTTGTGGAGCAAAGAAATCCACACAAACATCGTAAAAGAGCGAATGCAAAACAAAAGGCAGAATCTGTCAAAAACAGAACAGTCTGGAAGACGAATTTTTTCGAGGCACTTAAGTTGCTCAGATGGATCTGGCCAAAATAATGAAAGTTGCGTACATATCTCAGGAAGATGCGTGATTTTTCAGAATTTTTGAATTTTCTACAGGGAGAAAAGCTCAAATCGTGACAGCTAAAAATCTGTTACTGCGCAGAAATCCAAATCTTGCATCAACTTTCAATATAAACTTTACTTGGCACAACAATGCGATAAAATAAAGATACAAAGGAGTTGCTACAGAAGTAACAAACACCTTGACTCAAAGAAAAAAAAACAAAAATAACAGAAAATAAAAACAATGGGTTGTCTCCCATAAGCGCTTTTCTTTAAAGCCTTTTAGCTAGGCATAGTGATTTTTATGATGCCCACATAAAGATGAGAGTTGAAACATAAAAGAGAGCATCAAGAAGCATATATAAAACATGTTTAAATCTAACACTCTTTCTATGCATAGGAGTCTTGTAAGAAAACAAGTCAATGAAGAACAAAGTGACTAGCATAGAAATGCAAAACAAGTGTAACTTCAAAAATTTCAACATAAAGAGAGAAGACTTAATATTATTGTGATATATGAAATCGTGTCTCCCTCTCTCATAAGGACCAGTAGGTCTTAAAGTACCCAGCAAATAAAAGCAAATCAAGAGAAAGCTCAAAACTTCATCATAAAGAGAGGTGTTTAGTAACATGAAATTTCTATAACCATACTTTCCTCTCTCAAAATAATTTTCAGTGCATCATGAATAAACTCAACAATATAGCTATCACATAAAGCATTCTTATCATGATCCACATGCATAAAAGTATCATTACTCTCCACATAAGCATAATCAATTTTATTAGTAATAGTGAGAGTAAAACTATCACAACCATCATTGTATTCATCATAAATTGCAGGCATAGTATAATCATAATAAACTTTATCCTCCATAGTAGGTGGCACCAAAATACCACTATCATTATAATCATCATAAATTGGAGGCAAAGTATCATCAAAGAAAATTTTCTCCTCAAAACTTGGGGGACTAAAAATATCATATTCATCAAAACCAGCTTCCCCAAGCTTAGACTTTGCATAGCATTAGCAATAATGGTGTTCAAAGCATTTATAGTAATAACATTGCTACCATCATGCAAATAATTTTCCATAGGTTTTTTAATTTTCTCTTCAAAAGCATCATGTCCTAATTCAATATAAAGTTCATAAAGATCTCTAATTTTTTTGTTGTTTTCCATTAAGCCTAACTAGTGAAAATAAAAACAAGAAACAAAAAGATATAATTGCAGAATCTAAAGGAAATAACTTCGAGCACTCACACACTAGCAACAGTACTAGAAAATAGCTTAGTAGCCAGAGGATGTGAATACCTTTTACCTTACCTCCCCGGCAACGGCGCCAGAAAATAGCTTGATGTCTACGTGTGCTTCTATTCTTGTAGACAGTGTTGGGCCTCCAAGAGCAGAGGTTTGTAGAACAGCAGCAAGTTTCCCTTAAGTGAATCACCCAAGGTTTATCGAACTCAGGGAGGTAGAGGTCAAAGATATCCCTCTCAAGCAACCCTGCAATTAAGATACAAGAAGTCTCTTGTGTCCCCAACACACCCAATACACTTGTCAGATGTATAGGTGCACTAGTTCGGCGAAGAGATAGTGAAATACAAGTGATATGGATGATTATAAGTAGTAACTGCAATCTGAAATAAAGATGGCAGCAAGCAAACATGTAGCAGAACTTGTTGTAAACGGTGTTTCAATGCTTAGAAACAAGGCCTAGGGATCATACTTTCACTAGTGGACACTCTCAACAATGATCTCATAACTGAATAAGTAAAAGCTACTCTTAAACACTCTCTTGTTGGATAACAAACACCATTCATTGTGTAGGGCTACAAAAGCACACCTCAAGCCGGAGTAAACAAGCGCCACAACGTCATAAAGGAATCACACACGGTGCACACACTGTCACCTTTACACCGTGGAGAGTACCGGAGTTCATATTAAAGTAACCTATAGAGTGCATAATAGATAAAGAGTAACATCTACATATTCAACTAGATTAGCACAACTGAACACAAGTAAATACTACTCGGGATTATTCTCCTTCTTGATGAAGCAAGAGTACTATGCGTAGGGCTGCAAGAGCACTCCTCAAAGTCTGAGTAAACAAACACCACAGTTCCCAAGAATAAGCCATGATAATATCTAAATTATTCATAGAGTCACACAAGTACCCACACTGTCACCTTGATACCGTGTTGTCACAATGACTCCAGAAACTAGACAAAATCACTTGAGTAGCATAAACATTATTAATGTATTCAGCGATACTAGCAATACACACGATCACATAAAGATCACACCATGGAGAGAGAGATGAACCACATAGCTACCGGTAGAGCCCTCAGCCTCGGGGGAGAACTACTCCCTCCTCATCATGGGAGTCAGCAGCGGCGATGAAGATGGCGGTGGAGTCGATGGAGATGACTCCGGGGGCAATTCCCCGTCCAGCGGCGTGCCGGAACAGAGACTTCTGTCCCCCGAAACTTGTCGTCGATGGCGGCGGCGCTGCGGAACTCTTCTGGATGAAAGGCTGGTATTTTAGGGTTTTCGCATCTGAGGCAATATATAGGCGAAGGGGCGGCGTCGGTGGAGTCCCGAGGGGCCAAACCATAGGCTGGCGCGGTAGGAGGTGGGGCCGCGCCGCCAGGTGGTTTGGCCGCCTCCTGGCTCCTCTTCGTCTCTCCTTCGGACTTCGTGTACGTGTTGGAAAAATAGGGACGTGGCCTTTTGTTTCGTGCAATTCCGAGAATATTCGCAGAAGTACTTTTCTGGAACCAAAAACAGCAGAAAACAGGGAACTGGCACTGTGGCATCTTGTTAATAGGTTAGTCCCAGAAAATGCATAAAAGTGATACGAGTGTATATAAAACATGTAGCAAATGGTATAATATAAGCATGGAACAACAGAAATTATGGATACGTTCGAGACGTATCAGTTGCTATACCCTAGATACTTGTCTCGTGCTCCTATTCATGTTTGTGATTGAGTACTTGTCATTATTTGTTGGTGGAGTTATACTTTCAGATTGTATTGTACCATTTATGCCACTGATCATCACCATGTTTGCACGTTGTGAGTAGTTCCCGTATGTTCCTGAGGGCATAGGATGAATTGACAATGATTTATATATGACATGTGTTGGTATTTTGTTTAGTGTTTATCTTTTTGTGTGATTCTATGATGGTGTTGTGCGAACGTCGACTGCACAACACTTCACCTACATGGGCTCATTGGAGAACACCGTAGTATAAGATGATGGTATCCATGCCGCCCTCGTGTCGGGGGTTACCCCCGGGTAGGGTAAAGATGAGGTAAAAACATGTAAGGTTAAGGCAGTAAGCTGTCCGAGGTAACGATTGAGCAAGGACGCATGAGGCATCATCCGACGTAAGGCGTACGTCTGAGGTATATTCTCCGAGGTATATCCTCCGAGATATCAACCTCGGGGTAATCAGCTAGCTACCACAGGAATAAGGTATTCTCTACCGAGGTATAGGATCTGGAGTTATATCCGAGGTTGGCAGCAAGGATCGAGGCATGTCAGAGAGGTCACGGGCGCCGCAGAGCTCGTAGCCCGAGGCTTCAGAGGACGGCGAGGTCCGTCCACGGGTTTCCCGGAAGCTCGGGGGCCTAGGAGCTGACTCGGCTATTTTGGGAAAGGTCTACAGGCTAGACCTCGGCAGGCTACTGAAGTATGACCGGAAGAGGAAAGCTAGGCCTGGCTGGCCTGATAGTCCGGCCGTTGAGCTGGCAGGAGGCAGAGGCTTGTCTTCTACCTTTTGGCCATGCCATTGTCAGTTGTAGGCAGGGGTAAAAATGTACTTCGGCCTGTGTATATATGCGGCATCTCTACCTCCAGGGAGGAGGACGGCGAAAACCCTAGCTCATTTCCCCTTCATAGTTTCATCTTCTATCTAGAGCTCTCACTTGAGCAGCATCATACAGCTCGAGGAGCACCTTGTACCTGAGAACTACACTGATATATTGAGAGAGGAAAGGCAGGAGTAGGGGTTTTACTTCCTCACGAAGGCCCCGAACCTGGGTACATCGTGGTGTCTTTTGTGTTCTTGGCTTTCTTGGCTTCCTGTTCATGTTCTTGTGATTTCTTGCATGTTCTTGCTTGTGCACATCTTGAGTGCATAAACCCTCCCCGGATTCCCCCAACGACCATTCGGCCCCAACTAAGCCATACCCATGGCATTTGCCGTGATCCCACCACGACAGTTGGCGCCCACCGTGGGCTGATAGTGGCGTTTGCTGGATCAATTCGGATGGGACCTTCGTCATCAACGCGGGGACTCGACTTCGGCCTCGTCCCCGTTAGTTGACTCATTTTCGAGTTGGCTGCAGTGCGAATCCGAGCTGTTCTAGAATCTGAGCTGTTCTGTAATCCGAGGCGTTCTGTCCGAGGTGTTTTGTCTGAGGTGTTCTGTCCGAGGTGTTTTGTCCGGGCTGTTATGTAATCTGAGGTGTTCTGTCCGAGGTGTTCTGCCCGAGCTGTTCTGTAATCCGAGGTGTTCTGTCCGAGCTGTTCTGGAATACGGGGTGTTCTGGAATCCAAAGTGTTTTGGAATCCGAGGTGTTCTGAAGTCTGAGGTGTTCTGAAGTCCGAGGTATCCTGGGAGAATCCGAGTTAAGACTTGGAAATCCGAATTAAGACTTCTCCAACAACCTGGCCTTGTAAGTATCATTTATGTGTCTTCGCATGCTTCTAGATAGTCTCAAATAGTACTCGGGGACTGCCCCCTCGTTCCTACCTTGCTATGATTAGTTGTTTTCCCCGGGGTAGAGTGTCTTAACCCGGGGACTGGGTAGCCAGTTTGTTTTACACCTTCTCCTAGATAAGAAAAGTAACTCGGGGACTCGGTCGAAACCGAGTCTAGATCTTTGTGCTTAGTAACTGCTGTTAGATTCGTTTTTCTATCAAGTGCTATAGCTAGTTTGCCTCGGTTAGTATAATTGTTGTTCCCGTCAAATATTCTTCATGATATCTATGTTGGACTAACGTTGAAAGGTGACGTCAGTTTTGTTGAGAATGTTCGTCACTGGGGTATTCCAGAAATCCGAGGTGTATTGTAATTCGAGGTATATTGGAAATCCGGATCATAATAGAAATCCGGATCATAATGGAAATCCGGGTCATATTGGAAATCTGGGTTACAGTGGAAATCTAAGGTATCATGGTTATATTGGTTATCTCAAATTATCCAAGGTACCCTAGCATTATCAGTATTCTCTAAATCACCGTTTACTTCGGTTTACCACAGTATCACGGTATCATTCCCCATCCCGGATCGCCGTTTATTTCGGTTTGTCACAATATCATGACATCTTTCTATATCTCACATCGCTGTTTATTCCGTTTGCCAACGTATCGTGGCATCATTTGCATACCAGATCTTTGTTTATGTTTGTTAGTCGGAGGCAACCTTTGAGATATATTTTCTCAGGTTATATGTCAGTCCAGCAGTAGCTGGAGACACTTATGTCGGTATACGCCCGGAGTGGCTAAAACCGACATGTGTGATATGCCAATGAGGCCGAGTACCGAGACATGTGTGATATGCCCAGAGTGGCCGAGGTACCGAGACATGTGTGATATGCCCAGAGTGGCCGAGGTACCGAGACATGTGTGATATGCCAATGAGGCCGAGGTACCGAGACATGTGTGATATGCCAATGAGGCCGAGGTACCGAGACATGTGTGATATGCCCAGAATCGCCGAGGTACCGAGACATGTGTGATATGCCAATGAGGCCGAGGTACCGAGACATGTGTGAAATACCAATAAGGCCGAGATAACGAGACATATGAGATACATACTTGCAGGTTTATGTCGGTCCAGTTCACGCTGGCGGCATCCAAGTTCGGTACAAGCCAGGAGGGCTAACCGACGCTGGCGGCATCCAAGTTCGGTACAAGCCAGGAGGGCTAACTGACGATGGTGGCATCCAAGTTCGGTAAAAGCCAGGAGGGCTAACCGACACTGGTGGCATCCAAATTCGGTAAAAGCCAGGAGGGCTAACCGACGCTGGTGGCATCCAAGTTCGGTAAAAGCCAGGAGGGCTAACCGATGCTGGCGGCATCCAACTTCGGTAAAAGCCAGGAGGGCTAACCGACGCTGGCGGCATCCAAGTTCGGTAAAAGCCAGGAGGGCTAACCGACGCTGGCGGCATCCAACTTCGGTAAAAGCCAGGAGGGCTAACCGACGCTGGCGGCATCCAAGTTCGGTAAAAGCCAGGAGGGCTAACCGACGCTGGCGGCATCCAGGTTCGGCAAAAGCCAGGAGGGCTAACCAATGCTGGCAGCATCCGAGCTCGGTAAAGGCCAGGAGGGCTAAGAGCCGGCATATAGTGGTGACCATTCAGGCAACACATTTCCAGCACAAACTGTCCATCTCGTTGTTGATTCGGGTGAGCTCGGTTAGCCGGATGTCGCAGTTGGCCTGGAGGGCATGGCTAAGACAACCGAATCACTATGGCGCCCATACGCGCAGGAGGTCGTGTGCATGGAGGTTTCGATGGCGGCATTTATTTTTGTAAGTCTGCGCGCGACTCTGCGAGTCCCCCACAGCCTCGGGGACTACTGTCGGGGGGTTACCCCCGGTAGGGTAAAGATGAGGTAAAGACATGTAAGGATAAGGCAGTAAGCTGTCCGAGGTAACGATTGAGCAAGGACGCAGGAGGCGTCATCCGACGTAAGGCGTACGTCTGAGGTATATTCTCCGAGGTATATCCTCCAAGATATCAACCTCGGGGTAATCAGCTAGCTACCACAGGAATAAGGTATTCTCTACCGAGGTATAGGATCCGGAGTGTTATCCGAGGTTAGCAGCAAGGATCGAGGCATGTCAAAGAGGTCACGGGCGCCGCAGAGCTCGTAGCCCGAGGCTTCAGAGGACGGCGAGGTCCGTCCACGGGTTTCCCGGAAGCTCGGGGGCCTAGGAGCTGACTCGGCTATTTCGGGAAGGTCTACAGGCTAGACCTCGGCAGGCTACTGAAGTATGACCGGAAGAGGAAAGCTAGGCCTGGCTGGCCTGACAGTCCGGCCGTTGAGCTGGCAGGAGGCAGAGGCTTGTCTTCTACCTTTTGGCCATGCCATTGTCAGTTGTAGGCAAGGGTAAAAATGTACTTCGGCCTGTGTATATATTCGGCATCTCTACCTCCAGGGAGGAGGACGGCGAAAACCCTAGCTCATTTCCCCCTTCATAGTTTCATCTTCTATCTAGAGCTCTCACTTGAGCAGCATCATACAGCTCGAGGAGCACCTTGTACCTGAGAACTACACTGATATATTGAGAGAGGAAAGGCAGGAGTAGGGGTTTTACTTCCTCACGAAGGCCCCGAACCTGGGTACATCGTGGTGTCTTTTGTGTTCTTGGCTTTCTTGGCTTCCTGTTCATGTTCTTGTGGTTTCTTGCATGTTCTTGCTTGTGCACATCTTGAGTGCATAAACCCTCCCTGGATTCCCCCAACGACCATTCGGCCCCAACTAAGCCATACCCATGGCATCTGCCGTGATCCCACCACGACACCTCGGGAACGTTTTTCCACATATAAGTTACACATCACTTGAGCTTGTCCTCTTACACATAGAGGATTGGGCTTTCTCTCTCTTTGAGAGCTTTTACTTGTTACCATTTACCTGCTGCATTGTTACTGTCTTGCAATTATACAATCGAAAATACCAAAAACACTTGCATCTTTCATTGTCTATTTATCATTTCTAATAACCAATACCTTCAGCTCCTCGTGGGTTCGACAACCTTTTCTATTCGAAAGTTACTACAATTGATCTCCTGCACTTGGGAGTCATCACCGATCTATGCGTAGATATACCTATAAGGTTAGAACACATGTTGAATGTGGGCATCGATTCTACATTTGTTACCCTCTCGCGTGTACTTGTTTATATCGCGGCATTGTCGGATGAAGCGGCCCGTACCAACTTTACTACGCGAGACTGGTTCCACACTTGACATACGGCGTGTACCATATATGTGGCTGGCGGGTGTCTATATCTCCTACAATAGTTGATATATCATTTGCAATGGAGGACCCTGAAAGGGGTGTAATAGAGACAATTGTCTTATCGCTGTTGTGGTTGTGTTCGTAGGTAAGAAACGGTTCTTGTGCGAAAGCCCTAGCAGCCACGTAAAAAAATGCAAAAGATAAAGTAGAAAGGGTCTAACTTTATTTTGCAGGGCAATGTGATATGGTCAAGGTAGGTTTATTAAGTTGTTTATAAACTGTCAGCGCGACGGAGACCATCGGCGCAGAGGAGACCATATCATGTCGCATCATATTTCATTTTAGATGTTATGTAGATTGTGTGCATCTTATATTGTGTATATATATATGTCTATATATTAGTTACACGGCGGTAGTAATATAAGATGATCCCTCCCAAAATTCCGATAATAGTGTTCTCCCTCTGTCGTGCACCACCAATAAAGTTCTACGTTACGGGGTACGCCGCATTGTGGTTACACTCGTCTCTTCATTCGCATACAGTGGTGTAAGCCACGTTGCACACACAAATATGTCAGAGGGTGTTATGGCGAGCCTAGCATGTACAACATGGCCTCGGAACACAAGTACCGAAAGGTTAAGCACGAGTCACATGCGGTGATGTGATCGATATACGATGTCTACCTTTGAAGTTATGCTATCTGCCTGATCGATGGGGGTAGTGTAATGGATGGGGGTTGTGTAATCACTAAGACGATGCGAGGGATACTCGTCTTGAGTGGGAGTTCTAGTAGTTTTATTTTGAAAACTTAGTTTTACTTTGAAAACTAGTTTTATTTTGAAAACTTGAACCCATATTTTATTATGAACAAAAGTCTTTATGCTTTGCAAAACCTTTGTAGATGATAACCACTTCTATAGACCTTTTAAACTTAGGTGCATTCCTGCGATTGAGAAACTTAAAAGGTGGGTCCAAACTTCATAGTTTTATACCATAGCTTGAGGATACTCCTTGTTTCAAACCTTTTAGCTCTACATGATACAAAACCGATAGGAGATAGACCCGGAGATTCCGCTAAACAAAAGGATAATTTGATTATCAAGTTTTGTGCGGATAATTCCATCATAGTCCAGTGTATGCTATGATCTCTGCCATAGAGAATGAACTGTGGGTGCGTGTTGACAGATCGCGAACATTTGGAATGGTCGCTGAGACTGATGATCTGTATCCACCGTAAATCAGGTTTTCTTCTCAACCAAGATGGAAGAGAACACTCGCATTAAAGGACGCGTGGTAGCATACTTGATGACATTGGTCATACTTGATGACATTGAGACGCCTCGCTCAGCTCGATCACTGGATGACAGACAACGTTGCCAGATGCAAATGTTTTGTCATAGACTATGTCATGCAAGGGGAATCATTCACCTTCATGAATTCTTGATTACGTTGAAGAATCAAGAAGATGAAACGAATCACCGGGAAGTCATCAATGATGATGGTATATATATGATATACAAGTTATGAATGTTTTACCTAAACAAGTACTTGCAGTAGTGACTAAGATTTGATACTAGTCATGTTTTATGAAAACAAGATTTTCTGCTTGAGTAGCTTGGAAGGATGAAGAGACAATGAGTGTGTTGATAATGGCAGGCAATATGTTGTGAATATGTTGTGATGGCCATAGACACTCTCTCTGCATCTACCATTTAGATTAAATTTGATTTGAACAAATTCCATGAGATCGCTTGTTAGCATGATCATTATAAGTGTGTCTTGCCTCTAGCGAGACAATTATTCATATTTGTTAGTGACAAATCGTTGTCCTACATTTATGAGTGATATCTTTAATGATCATACACCGATTATGAATGGAATGTTGTTATTTGAATCTAGATGGTAGTAGCTCTCACATTTATAACATTAATGCCAAAGATACAAACTTAATAATGACACCATATTATTATGGCACTAACGTTTTGAGTTATATGCATTGAGAAGCTCCATTCACATGGATCTCCAAGTCCTTAGATTTGATCTTTTGACACTTGCAAGATAACTAAGACACCGTTTCGGAAAACGGGCATTTAACTTGTTGAGAATCATACATATCGATGTGTGTGAATCAATGAAGTACTTCAACGTGTAGTGGAAATCATTATTTTGTAAACTTCACCAATGATTTGAGTAGATATGGGCATATCCACTTAATGAAATGCTGGTCTGAAAAGTTTGATAAGATCAACAAGTTCGGAGTGAAGTAAAGAGATAAACTTAAACAAGAAAATCAAATTCCTGCGATACAGATCGAGGAAACAAGGATTTGAGTTATGAGTTTGGCATATCATTGGAAGACTTGTGAAAAGAGTTCCACAAATTACGCCGTATGGAACACCACAATGTTATGGTGTGTTAGAACGTCGTAATCACACGCTATTGGATTGTGTGATCAATAAAATCTCTTATCGAATTTTTGTGATCATTAGAGTCGTATGGTAGGAACAAAACATTCACTTTAGATAATAGGGAAACCATCTAAATCCATGGAGACAATACCATATGAGTTATGGCATGGCTTTTAGCCTAGATTGTCGTTTTGATATTTTAGTGTTTTGATATGATCAAACCTAAAACGGATAAATTCATCTTTGTAGTGTATCTAAGAAATCAGTTGGATACATGTCTCACGACAGAGGCAAAATCGTTGCCGAAATATACCTTGCTGAAGAAATAGTTTCTTGTCCAAGGGTATAAGTGGGAAAGAAAGTAGAGCAAGACGGAGTTAATGAACTTCTCTCCAGGCATCAGAGTGGCGCAACGGAAACCGTTCCGGTACCGTCCTCCACAACTGGAAGGAAGCTGATGATAACGATCATGATGCTCTGAGCTCATACTAAGATCGTAGGTGCATGAGAATGTGTTCCGCACTGTGTGGTACGACAATCTTGTTATGAACGTCATGTTGATGGAACATGACAAACCTACGAACTACGAAGAAGTGATGGTGAACCTAAGTCCGAGAAATGGCTATGAGCCATATATAATCCGAGATAAAATCCATACATGATTACCAAGTAAAGACTTGGGTAAATCTTCTTGATGGGCTCCAAGCCGTTGAGAGTAAATGGAATTTTATGACAAAATAGACACTGACGGAAAGGCAACCGTTATTAGGATCGATTTGTCGTAAAACAGTTTCAACAAATTCAAAAGTTGACCACAACGAGAATTTGTCTCAAGTGGCGATGCCTAATTAAGTCTATTTAGGATTGTTTTAGCAATTACTATAATTTCGAATTGAGAAATTGATAGATGGATAAAGAAGCCATGTTTCTTAATGGTAGCATTAAGAAAAGAGTTGTAACTAGTACAATGAGATGGTTTGTTGATCCTAAGGATGCTAGACACGTATGCGAACTTCAGTTGTCCATTCATGGGCTGAAGTAAGCATATCGGAGCTGGAATCTTCACTTTGATAATGTGATCAAAGGATTTTGGAGTCGTCCAAAATAGTTGAAGAAACCTGCATTTATAAAGAAGTGAGTGGGAGCTAAGTAGCTTTTCTTGATCTTATATGTGAATGGCATATTTGAGTGGGAGCTAAAAGGAAATTCCCTTGTCTTATATGCGGAAGGCATATTTGAGTGGGAGCTAGGTGTCATTCCAAATTTTATATGTAACGACATATTGAGAATGATACAGATCCTCTAGTAAAGTATAAATGATTATTTAAGTGATTAAATTTTCTATGAGTGAAGTTAAGAGTATTAGGCTTTAAATCTATAATTCGTATAGATCATAAGGGGCTTAATAACATTAGGTCGGAATATTTTTCAGGTTAAAATTCTGAAATGTTTCAGAATAGAACAAGCGAAGAAAGGTTCTTACTTGTATGACTAGGTAAAATATTAAGATTATCTTGGCATTTCAGTTAGTTAGAAAAGATGTCCGACATCCTCTATGCCTCAGACATAGATTCTATCATACTGAAAGCTCGACTTGGTGTGACCCAAGTTCTTGGTTGAAGAACGGGTTCTAGAGTGATCCCTGGATGGATCAATGAACAAACGTTAAGTATATCCTTCAGTGTCTAAAGAGAACTGAGGATATGTTTTCTGGTATGGGTGAGAGTGAAGAGACAACTTGCCGTAAAAGGGTTACGATGATGCAAGTTATGACACTGACCCATACGGCTAGAAATCTCATACAGGAGAAGTCCTTTGTTTTGAAGAAAGGGTTAGATTGCGAAGTTGCATATGAATGCACTATCGTAGAAGGGTTAGCTTGCGAAATTGCATATGAATGCACTGTCGCATGATCTACATAGGTATAGAAATATATGGCTATTTCGGAAGTAGCAAGTATGATTGGACTGAGCAGTTTTTCCGAGCATGCCTGGTTTCCCTTAATAAATCTCTTAGACTTTTAAGGCTCATGCTGTGTGAAATTTTGAGTCTCACTCCATCGACAATCATATATTTCACCGTTATCATATGATACGGGATGATGTCAAACTAGGTGACATAGAAGTGTTGCAAAGCACATACAGATCTAGATCTGTTGACTTGCTTCCTCTTCCACGAGACGAGCATGCACCAATATTGCTATAGTGTTAAGCTTTTACCAAGTTGTAAACTAGATTGAATTGTACTCTAGTGCAAGTGGGAGACTGAAGGAGATATGCCCTAGAGGCAATTAATAAAGTGATTTTATTTGTCATATCTCAATTGTTCATAATACGTTTTAATACCATGCTATAACTGTATTACGCGGAAACATTAATACACGTGTGGTATGAAAACAACCAGGTCCCTAGTAGCCTCTATTTAACTAGTTCGTTGGGTAACAGATGATCAAGGTTTCCTGATCATGGACAATGGCGTCGGTTAACAACGGAGTCATATCATTAGGTGAATGATTTGATGGACATACCCAAAATATAGAAACGTAGTGTTCATACCTTCGACCGTGAGATCATATCAAATCTCTGCTTCTGAAAGATACGGCTGATCGCATCAAACGGCATGACTTATATAGCGTGACAATAAAGGTGACACTTTCGGGTATCGGAAGGAAGCAGTAGAAGCGAGTGATCAAGAGCGGGAATTGCCAGTCCACATAGCAGGATAGATACTCTGGGCCCACTCGGTGAGATTACATCAATGAGCTTGCAAGCATGTGACTAGGTCACGGGGATGTAATGTCACAGACGAGTAAAGATAGATTTGTCAATGGCGAGGTCATGCTCGGTAATCGTGATACCGGAGAACGACGCTCGGACAATCTAAGTATCGCTAGGCAAGAGGATGAGACTGGACGTCTAAAGGTTCAAATGATAGAAGACATTCGTGGACACACAGGGGCTATCATGGATATCCAGATCCCGCTGTTAGTCATTGATCGGAGAGGATGTCTCGATCATGTCTGGAGTGATCCCGAACCGTGGGGTAACACACTTAAGGGTGGGTGACGATTAGATTGGATTTAGAGAGAAAAGAAACCGGAGACTCCGGAAGTGTTCCGGACATGTCCGATGGAGATCGGAGGGCAACGAAATATGTTTCGGGTCCGAATGAATTAAATAATATGTATTTAATATTAATAAGTGTTATTAGTATTAAATATATTTTTATTTAATTAAATTCGAATTTTAAAAGGCATTAAACCTATATGGGCCTTAGAGGCCCATTAGGGGAAAATCCCAAAAAGGAGAAAGGAAAAAAAAGGAGGGAGGAGGGCCGGCCGCCGGCCTGGCTGGGCCGAATGGGGCCCACCAGGGCCGGCGGCTCCTCCTTGGCCGGCGGGTGGCCATGTGGGGTTTAGTCCCACATGGCCTAGCCAAGGAGATGGTCTCCCTCCTCCTCCTTTAAATAGGGACCCCCATGCCTTTGGAATTACCCAATTTTCCCTTCTTCTCTCCTACCTTGAGCGTGGTTCCGTTTCTGGAGCTGCGTACGGGGAGGGAAGTCTATCTACTATACGCACACCGCCGTGCTGCTAGATCCACTCTTCCACTTCCGCTGCTCTGCTGGATCTGGAGCCCGGAGGTCGTCATCCACACCGTACGTGTGTGGAACCGCGAGGGGCCATTGTTTGGCGCTAGGAGCCATCTTCTTCCACTACACGACCCTGAGGTCGGCGCCGTCGTCTCCACCGACAACGTTTGTGCGGGAACGTAATCCCACTTCCGGTCTACAAGGGTATGTATTCTGATCTCCTCCGTATTAGTATATCTGCATAGTATAGATCCTGGCTAGTTTATGGTTATCGTCGGTAGGAATTTTTTTGTTTTCTGTCTACGATCCCCTACAGGATTAAAATAGGTCATCTTGAAAACTAGTGATTCAGAGCAATTTCTACACGTCCGTAATGAGTTTAGAATTCCGAACGGTTCAGAATATTGTAGATAGGATCTGAACTAATTCCAGGCAATGTGGAAAACCTTTTGTTTCCATTCGGAATCATGTAGGATCCTTACAAATATTCTAGACCGTCCGGAATCGGTATAAAACCTGTCAAAACACATGCAATTTTACGTGGAGATGTATGGTTTCCCTTTTGTGGATGGGATAAAGGATATGTAGAGAGTATTTATGCATCATTATCCCTTCTTGTTCAACAATAAAATATCTCTTAACAGTGCGGCATATCTAAGATTCGAACAACTGAACAAGTACAAAAACAAGTAAAACTCGATGACACTTATTCTTTTTTTTAATGGGGGCAAGGGTGGTGTCTCCATCCATCATTCATCATCAAATTAAAGAACTAAAACCTGAGTAGAAATTTCATAGCTAAAATTAGTCCTTCTCTAGCTCTAGTGTCATCTTAACCAAACCATCATTACGGGAGAAATGCCCTTACATACGTATCAACTCCGCATTCCACAAGTCTTAAATTGCCTCACCTCATCTTGCATCGTCCTGCCCTCCTGACCGCAATCCTTGCCTTCCAGTGTAGTCATGTCACCCCGTCCAGTTGCCGACGTCACCGAATTCAAGGGGAAAGTAACCCATGCAATGGGGCTTGTGGTGGACCTCATTGGTGCAACTTTTGTTCAGGGTTAACCTAGAGTCGGGGACACTACAAGCCACTGTGCACTAAAGCCACTCTTGTGGTTTCAGGATAGAATGGGAATTTATGTTCCACATGTGATGATATCCAGAAAGGATAAATAATCATTGTACATGAAAAACTCTAGGTGTGTTAAAGTGTAGGTTGTCCCGCGGGTTTTACCATGGTAACTCTCGGCAAGGAAACCTAATTACAAAATTTACTACTTAAGCATTTTCAATCTTGTTCATAAATAAATTGGAGAGAAAATGCCAACATTTGCAACATTTCTTCAGAATGGTGGCCAGATTTACGGTGAAGTATAATTCACAACTAAATACTTGGTTTTAGTAATGAGCAAAGGACGAGCTTGTCCGTATAGAAAATGAACTATGTCGTGCACAAATTAAGTAACCACTAATATCTCGGTAGCTTCATAGTTTTGATTAAAAGTGCATTACAAAGCTATGCATGGTTCAGAATTTTCACAAGCTTAAAGGTAACTTTTGACGCTACTCGTGATTAACATAAGTGATTCCATTTCAATAGAAGTAACTAGTGCACGTGCATTTTCAACTATTTACTGAACCCACACAAGTAATACACATATGACTAAGAAAACCAATAACACTACATGTTAACAATCAGATCACAAGTTCCTCGTAAGAACTTTATACACTCTAGAATTTTCTGTTTACTTGTACATAATCTATGCTAGAACGATATCAGAATGTTGGTTAAACATTGCACTTTAGAAGCCTCCGCCAAAAAATAGAGATATTTGAACACACACAAAAAAATGATCACAAAAGTGACATTAAGTAATTTTTGGAGGCATTTGATTTGTTATTAAAGTTGATATTTAATCTAAAGATGGGGCAGTGTCCCGAAAAAAATACTAATGTAGCTTTTGTTACCAAATATAATATGGATTCAACAATTGATGTGTTCTTATGATAGATGTTAGATTTGTATAACAAAGAACACCAAAACTAGTACTTAGCAAAATAATGTGGTTAATAAAATCCCACCACCAATAAAAATGAATTATACAGAAGTATAAAAGTTTAGTATAAATACTATTTATTTTAGTTTTCTTTGTGACAATTGCAGTATATAAAAATTCGTGTTTAAGTCGCTGAACTAAAACATGAAAATGTCAAGGTCCCTTCGCCTTGTTTTTGTTTACTGCTCTCTTACTTTTTTTGGTGGTGGAATGCAATGTGGTACATAGTCGACCTCGGTTATCTTGTCGGCCGATCAAATCATCTTACACATTGAACGAGCGGAAAAGTTCGCAAACGACGCCCTAGAGGACACATGTCCCCTATTTCAACTGGATAGCTTCTACGTGCCCAATGCAATGAGATGATGCATCAGTCTGGACCCTGGTCCGTGGATGCCTCCGACGACCATGGGTTCACTCCGAGGATTGGAAGTTCACGGGCACTCGCAAAGTTATACAGGGATTGGTGATATTCAAATTTAAAGTCATGACATGGTAAAAAAAAGTAAGAATTTATAGCGTAACATGCTAAAGCCTACAAAGAATTGAAAAATGTGTGATATGGAAAATTTTCTATTGCATCCTAGAATTTTTTTTAATCTTAGTGACAAAACAATTTTCATGAGTTGTGCTAAATTAAAAATTCTTTAAAGTTGGGTGCAGTGAATCGAAAGAAAAATCCCTAAATCAAACAAGTTCTACGGAAAATAAAAAGGAAATAAATTCTTTAAAAACACTACTTAGAACCAAATTAAGAGACTCTTAGAAGACCGGAGGTATCATCTAGCAGCATAACATAAGAAAGTCAAGTGCTACCATAATATTGTTTAACGACCTAACATGTAAAATAGTAGTGTTTTTGTCTTTGAGTATTTTTCATATATTAGTTTGGTCCCTAAAATAAAACGCCAAATAAGTTTGACACATTAAATTTTAAGATTCCCGAAAAAATGTTAGACATACCGTTCTTTTACCTAGTCAAAATAGCATGACCGATGATGTATCACTGGTCTCTGGCACGTGATTTCCCGCTCAAACATATAATGTTTCTTTTAAAAAAATCCGAAAAACCAAAATATTAAAATAAAATATATCTTGTAAGTTAGGATTTTCTTTTGAAGTGGGGAAAAATAGGAAGGTTTCAAGATTTTCAAACTCAAGAATCTTATACATAAGAAAAATTCTAGACAATATCAAAATAAATGACAAAATTCTGTGAGTTTTTTGAATCGTACCTGCAACAATTTCACATTGGTCCAATTTCTATAAAAATAAAAATAAGTACTACCTCCTAGAATTTGCATGCACCACCATTTTAACAATTCAAAAAGAACCAAGTGTAGACGACAACTGCAAGATCACACTTGGTTTTTTTAAAGAAACATTATATGTTTGAGCGGGAAATCACATGCCAGAGACCAAAATTAACATTAAAACTTCTTCCTCTACGCTTCCTCCTCTATTATTAAAACCATGCATGCAGAACTATTTTGAAGAACAAATAAACATGGAGAACCAGGTTCTGCATGGTTGATTAGTGCACGTGGATGTATACCTAACCCAGAAGCGTAGCTTTGACATAATTGTGTCTCATGAAGTCATGCGCCACCCTCTAGCGAGACATAATGGTTATTTCGTCAATTTTCAAGTTTCCAGATTATAGTTTTCAAGTGAGCGTTTTGTGTATTTGTATGGTGATCTTGCTTTCAATCGTCGCATGGAGGTGAGTTTGTGTGTGGCGAGTCAAACGGGAACCAGATCCTCTAACATTGAGCACAAAAGTCAGGTAAGGTACAGTTCTCTGTCAAACGTATGTGTGTTCTCTCCGCGCATGCTGTACTCGATGTTTCTCCAAAAGTATCTCTCTGATGCAGAACATCTTCGGTTCCTCGCTAGGAGGAAAGGTAAACTGACCACTCCGCTGTCACACCGATAACATGTGCATTTTTCAGGCTTTCAAATCTCAGATTTGTTGGCGGCTTCCCGCCCTCTGGTAAAAAATACACCAGCTTCTCAACAAACTAGTACTACCAGCAGTACAGAGGACGAGGATTTTTAAGTGGCTGGAAGCCAACACGCGGGCAGAGGCGATCATGGTGGAACAGGAGGCACGAGGGGACACGGCCATGTGGGAGATGAGCGTAGATGAAATAAGCCCTAGAAAATTATAGGGACAGTGCCCTTGTCCGGGTCTCTCAGACTTCTGTGTTTTATAACTAAAAAATCGAAGATAAAATAAGCCCTGGCACTTTTAAAATCCAAGGTAGTAGAGGACACACCCATATGATGGCACTGGGTAGAGTGGTAGGGTTATGTATGTGCATGCACGCATTATGCAAAGCGGTAGATGGTGATTAAAAAACTTGGTAGCAGAGTTGTCTCTATTGCGAGTGACAAGCAAAGTCGCAAGGTAGTACAAGTTACTGTACGCAGTGGTAATGCAGGTGCGGTTAAAGGTAAACGGAAACAAATCAGGGGGCGAGACATGACACATGAATTCGATCCAGGTTTTGTAATATAAAACAGAAGTTCTGCAGGATCCAGTGTTCCAGACCCCTAACCTTTTCTAGAATTAGTGGGAACGTGTGTTCTGGTCTTAGAGCAATCTTTTAAAGATGTTTACAATCAGATGGCTTGTGTATCCAGCAATCTACGTCACGCATGAATGGCCAATAAGTAAAAAAAATAAACACCAACAAAGCACCACGACGATGAGAAACTATGCTCTATCTTCATCTAGAAAAAAACGGTGTCTATCTTGAAACAGATACCAGCAAGGCGCTAGCACGTGGCCAAACATTGTTACCTTTACTAGCTCTGCCTGTGACCCATACATAACATACCTCATCACAGCACATACCCAGAAAATTACGATAGGCATGTGTTGTTTTGTGCTTGTCATGTTCTACTGGCATGAAGTCTATTGTGGAAATATAACAGAATGCCCAGTGACGCGCCAATTGCTCATCATGTTGTTTGCCCTCCATGTTTGGCACGCTAGCAAATCAATTATCACCATCTATTCCTAGAGATATGCTTCACATTCTTTTTTTTTCCAATACGTGGCTATCTTGGAAACATAGGTTATGATGGGAATGAGTCAAAAGTTCAGACTAAGGTAGTAATGTAGCCACAAACAAACTATGACGAGAGATGTTCAATTAGAAGACATAATCAGTAGTTGTAATGCATTATATTGACATAAATAAAATCCATGTCTATACCAAGTACAACTCACCTTCATATAGAAAAAGTACTAATGTGACATCAATGGGATCCCCAATTCACTTCGTGAATTTCAGTTCAGCTCTGTGTTTTTTTTTTGTAAGAGTTATATTCTGTTTCTTTCTAATGCACTATGGCGAGGCTGAACTCTAAGCTCTTAAAACAGCTGGGGGCAAGCTAAAAATTATTTTCATCTATTATAGCTTTATGTAGTCAACCCCCAACAAACAAAATAAAACCATCAAGACTATTGTCAGCAATCCAATAAGAAGCAAATAACCACAACCATCCAGGCAGATCAATTTAACAACAACAAAAACGCACAACTAAGGTAGACCAGGAATAACTAAAGCAAGATGAGAAAATATCAATACTGTACCATACATAGAACCGTTCCACTGGTTAAATTATACTCTCTACTCACAAGCAATCCTTGAAATGACATGATAAATGCTAAACGAGCAGAGAGTGCGAACATCGTGGTAAGAACCTAGAGCAACATCATTACAGTATAGAGATACTGACACAAATGTCGCTTAATCCGCTAGACCTAGCTAATAAGCTGCGACGAAAAACAATACGGGGTGTCCAACAAGCAAGATAGTAGTTTCTCCTCGCAACATTTAACTGCAAGACAAAATGAACATTACTGGAGTTGAAGAAGATGCCTGCAGACCGTGGTGATCAGCACCGCCATGCTGATACTGAGACGAGCTCGCCCCGCTGCCAGTAGAGTGTGAGCCCAACCCCACGCTTCTCCACATGGAACCCTCGGACCTGCACCCGCTTCAGGAGACAGTCAGCCTGTGCCTCGGCGAGGTTGCTGAGCGGCACAGGTGTGAATCCAGCAGCTGCAAACGCATTCCGCCATGCCATTGCTTTGTCTGCCTTGCGCCGCCCAAGCACCGCGTCTTCAACTCTTGGTTGGATCAGAAACCTCTCAATCTTACAGGCAGAATCCGCGTCAATTCCAGCAGCATCAAGCGAGTCGAGTAGGAACATGCAAGACTGAAAGCAATGCAGGAAGTGCTGTGAGAACGGGAGGTCAGCACGATCAGCTCCATAGTCCATAGCGACCACGATCTTAGGACCAAGCTGCTTCACCAACCGAAGGATTACAGGCAGCGGTGGTGCACGAGCAGAGCAAGCGACAGGGAGGCTAACAGCTACAATTTCATCCCCGGTAGGAGAAATGAGCTCCGCCGGACTGAATGCATCAAGACTGACGGCATTGAACTCGAAAGGAATCCCGAGATCAGCAGCAAACTGTGAGAGGTTATCCTGAGTAAGATGAAGCTCCAGTGGGTGGTGAGAAGCAGGTGAAACGAAGGCCGTGAGCTTCAGCAACGGCAAATCCACGCCCCGGCGCCACGGCGATGAGCAAGCTCCTGCAAGAAGGAAGCCCACTGGCCGCCTACGCCAAGGTCGAAGTCAATGACATGGATGCAGGAAGCGGTGCTGCAGGCAATTTCGTCGAGCAGCGCCTGCGTGGCCGTGAAGTTAGCGAACTGCAGCACGGGCGAGAGGTCGGAGAAGGACTTGTAGGCCGCCAGCTTGAGGGCGACGTCGAGTGGCGAGGTGAGGCGGGAGGCGCCGTAGTGGCCGCCGTCGGCGAGCGCGAGGTGGAGGGCCTCCTTGAGGTAGGAGGCGGAGCGGAGGAAGGGCTTCCCGAGCGGGGGAAGCTGGTGATTGAGCCGCGCCAATATCTCTCGCGCGCCAGTGGAATTGCCGGCCTCAGCTGCCTTTGCCGCCGCAGCAAGCTCGTCGAGCAGGTGCTGCTGCGCCGCCTCTGCAGCCGTCGTCTTCAACGCCCCGCGAGGCGGTGGCGGCGAAGGCTGGAGCTGGAACGGAGCTGAGCCATGTAGCAGGGGAAAGGCGAGAGCTTGCCCCGGAGCCGAGGGGCCAAGGTGGTTGCGGGAGAGGTAGAGGTCGTCCGGAACGGAGTGATGGCGTTTGGGTGGTGGCTGGTGAAGTGGTGACCGCTGGTTGTGGTCGGGGAAGGACGAGCGGGGCATGAAGAAGGCTGCGGCGGGATGCGGCGGTTGGTGCTGGTGCTGGAACTGGTGGAGGCCAGGCGGGTGCGGTCCGAGGAGAAGAGGGGGCTTTGTGTCGATACCTTCGTGGAACAGCATCGGAGGCGGCGGCGGCTGGAGGGAGGCAGCCTCTGGCGAGAAGAGGCCGAAGGCTGAGGAGGCTTTGTTGCTGCCGCCGCCCCCGCCGGCGGTCGAGTGGGACATCGCGCCGGAGGACGAGAGGTCGGAGGAGGCGCCGCCAAGGTGGTGTTGGTCGAGCGAGAATCCCAGCGGGTCCACGGTCGAGAACCCGAACCCTGCATTGTCGACGAGCGGCTGCTGATGCATTGGAAGTGGCGGGACGGGCAGCTCCAGGTCGCCGGCGGCCCCCATGATCCAGTTCAGAAAGGTCTGGTCTTGGCCGGCCGCCGCGGCCCATCCCTCGGCGCCGACGAGGCCGCCCATGTCGAGGGCCCCAGGTATGGGCGGCAGCTCACCGCCCCAGTCGTCCTTCCTCCCTCCTCCGCCGCCGTGGTCCCCCCATTTGGTGGCATCGGCGTCGCCGGCGCTGCCCTCGGAAACCGCCGCCACGCCGCCGGTGGAGTCAGCCGCGCCGCCGCCGAGGGACGACGACAGCGTGGACGTGGAGTTGGGCGGGCTGAGCCTCCGCGAGCAGTCGAGCACCGACCTGGGCTCCGGCGCCCCCGCCGGCCAGTTAAAGTAGAGATCTTTCCCAACGCTGCCGGCGAGGCCAACTCCCCCGCTCCGGTCGGCACCGAACAGCGCCGCCCTCATCTACCTAATCCCACATGCTACTCTAGCTCAGCGAGATCTGGGAGCGCGCGCGGGACGGGATGGCGAGGAATTTCTTGGTGCGTTTGGATGTGGCTCTTGCTTGGCGTGCGAGAGTATAGAACAGCACAGGGAGGAGGAGGTGGGGGCTAGCAGGACGGAGCAGTGTGTGCCCTTGCCTGCCTTGTGCCTCTCTGCTCTCCGAGCTCTCTCTCCTCGCTGTGTGGTGCTGCTGTGCTGTGGGCTATGGCCTCCTCTTCTCTCTACTGCTATCGTCCCTGGATGCGTGCAACATTAAAAAGTTTTAAAAAGTGTACTCTCCATCGTTTTCAGTCTCCCCCTCTGCTTTTCTTTCACCCTAGGTTTAGGTTTTATCTGCTCCTCCTGGTATTCATTTTCATTCCACGAAAACCTTGGGTTTTATTTGTGTGGACTGTAGACAGCAAAATTCTTGCTGGGTTAAGCTGAGCCGGGTCAGTCAATGGGGAGGTAGCTGTATTCATCGCGAGAAATCGTTGGGGGCTTTTTGACGGCTGTTTTGTTATGTTGTACTGTACTAGAATGGTGGTAAGGCGGTAAGATGTCTTAGTCGTCGCTTTAGGCGCCTATGCGCCTAAGACGGTCGTTTTTCTAAGGCGGAGGGGGGCGCCTTGACGCCTAGGCGTCGCCTAAGCGTCGCCTTACGGACGCCTTAAAAACCATGGTGGCAGCATGTACGGTATGTGAGTCACGCTGGTGTCGTAATGCTACGGTACTGTAGTAGACCGAAAACGTGAGAATCCGCAGGCGAAATGGTGAAAAATGTATTGACAGCCTGCTAACTGTTTCGATCTCTTTTATATGCCGTTTTCGGGTTTCAGCTGAGCTGAAATTTTGACAATTTTGTTAGAAGCATCGTGCATGCATACGATGGTGCCAATGATGAGACGATTTTTTTTAAAAAAATGGTGTTTCTTTGTAAGTGAAAACGTCAATAATCCTAGTGGAAGAAAGGAAAAAATTTCGTCTTTTCTAATGACCAACGATCGGTGCTAGGCATTTTCTCAGCCCTTAAATAACCATGGATGGAGAAGAGAGAAAAAATCTGATCAAAAAAAAGGAAAAGAGGAAAAAAATCTTCATTTCACACATGTTAGTGATATTTTTTTCTTATTGGACCAGTTACCTTGGATTGGACATTGCATTTGAAGCGCAGGACCCTGTCACGTAGGGTGTGAGCTGCAGGGCAGAGAATCCTGTGCCTTTTTTTTACCGTCGCCAGTCACCTTGCTCACTTTTTACAGTCTTTTGAACAGTGATGACTGTGACCAGAGGCTGGCTCGAGACCTGGGCCGGCAGGCAGGTCCAAAACGAAATAATAATAACGGAAGGCCCCGAAAGAAAGAAAGGGATAGCGGGAAAAGAATGGATTTTTTAAAGCCCATTGGTCCCAAACAAATCTATGCCATCATTGCGACTGCTATTGACGAAAACACCCCTGTACGAAAATTGTTTCGAAACAACCAAGCCTTCGCTTGGATGCTTGGGTCTTTGGCCTATGCAGAGAGGCTGGCAGGCTAGAAAGTAGTAGAGTGGTTTCCACATTGTTTAGCAGCATGGTCTCGTGATTAGTACGACTGGCTTAGAGCATCTCCAGTCGGACCCCTAAATCCGCCTCCCAAACTGTTCGTGGATCCGTCCGGACGCGTCCGCGGACAGTAACCAGGCACCCTCTCAAAGTTGTGTTCTACAATCATGAACCTTATATTTATCTCCTCAAATCCATGCATTACATGTAGCTACATTTGCTACGTAAAATTTATCTAGTGCATAAAGATATACCATACATAGCAAATATAATTATAACTAAAATAGCTAAAGCTCCTAATGCATAATGGAGATACATGTCCTTCTCCATGGCATGTTTCTTGAACTTCTTCATCTTTGTATGAATTGTATTCATCTTGATTTGGTAATCATCGATGATTTTCGCGTGATTCAACTCCATAATCATCTTCTCTTCTTGTATTTTGTTCTTCTCTACTTCTAACTTTTCATCGTCTTCTTCCATCTTGTTCTTCTCCGCTTCCAACCTCTTTATTTTCTCCTCCAACTTCCGGTTTGCACCATGAACTTCTTCAAACTTTTGTTCAATCTTTGTCTTTTCCTCAATTGTGAAGTTCAAATCCTCCAATATACGCATCTTGCCTCGGAGGGAGGCGTTCAACTCGGATATCACTCCACGGACATTGCAGCTGCATGTTTTTTAATCCTACAATTCAAAATATTCCGACTCAAATCCACCACAATGCACAAGATTGGAGAAAATACAAAATGTGAGCTTCAACCTAGGACGTACTGAGTCAGAGGAGCTTCCCTCCTCGTATAGAGGGTAGGAGCCTACGGAGTCCTTGTCCGTCTCCAATGAAACCATGTTCTCCTACACCGGATTGGGGGAGAGAGATTGGGTTCCGACGAACTTACATATCCGGCAGCCAAGCGGGATGACAAGCCGTGGGATCAAGTGGTAGAGGTGCGCCCGTCATCGGAGTGACGGGGCCGGCGGCGGAAATCTCTTGCAGGCTGCAGGCGAGCGAAGAGGATAGGCGGCGGCGCCGGAGCTTCGCAAAAGGGCGGAGCTAGGAGAAGGAGTGTGAGAAATATCTACTGCCGGGCAAGGGTTCCGTTGGATCTATGGTAGAAAATGGTAGGTCTGCCCTGTCAGCGACTACGGGGCGGACACGTCCGGGCGCGTCCGACACACCCCAAACCCGCCCCAGATATGGGCTGGGTTTGGGTGTGTCGGACCGCCCGATCGTTTCGGGTGGCTATGGGGGCCTCCGTTGGGTGGCAGTTTTGGGCTGAAAACGCGTCCGGGCTGTCCGCCCGGGCATTTGGGATAGGTATGAGGGTCTCGGTTGGAGATGCTCTTAGTTCTAAGGACACTCTTGCTTTGTATCAGTGCACATCTTTTGCTTTGAGAAAACTGCTCGAATTGTCATACTATCTAAGTACGTAGTTTTTTTTTTTTGCGGAAACCAGAGAAATTACAGGAAGATCATTACAAGAAGGCACCCAGCAAAGATGAAAAATACAATCCAGTCCTTCTGCAACACGAAGACGCCGGCGAAGAACAGGACGTGCCGGTGGCGCGCCGCCGCCGCATCTTCCTTCAAACCATGGATCGGAAGACGTCCCCAGGCGGACGGGAAGTCGCCAGACCTCGAACTCCTCAGAGCCTCCACCCAGCTCCCGCTGCATATTCGTCTTCCTCCACCCTCTCTGGCTTCAAGAGCGTCAACCCCGATCCGTAGTTGTCAGTGGTGGTATTTATACATTAATTCGAAATGTAGCAATGTTTTATTTTCCATGTTCTGTTGTGATTCTTATAAACAACAGTGCCTAGGTTCTGTCACCGCGGAGGTCGTTTTCCCGATTCTTGTATTTTCGGATGAGGTTTCTTTTTTAAACAGTCATATACTAGAACTCTAGAAGCACGAGGCACGCCAAAGCGCACCCGCTGGCATATGACCGTACCTTAAATTTGCACGTTGTTGTGATATGGATACAATCAATACATAGATGACAAATCTTAGGTAAAAGGATACTTGATTTAAGTTAGAGGAAAGAACAAATCTCTTGGTTTGGTAACAAAAGCATATGGGGCAATACAAAGTAACACAAAAAATAAAAATAAATGGAATTCAAAGTAATACAAACAAAAATAACAAAATTGGCCATCACGTCACCTAAAAAGGATATCAGCGGCAACGCCACTCAAGCGAAAAAGAAGAATAAAACCCAGCCAAGAATAAATAGAAGAAAACTTATCTTGCTAAGCTTTGTATTTACCAGCAAGAACAAACAGGTAGCAACCATGTCCTTGTATCTTCGTGTCATGACCAGTATGTGATCAGCGCAACACCAACCATACTGGCCTCAGCCTGGTTATTTGTCGATGCCGCTAGCACTGCAACCATAGTTTTAGAATCCTGACCGGAAAGTCTATGCTTATAGGATTGAATATGTGACATTTACACTTTTTGTTGTGTGTTCTTGTCAAAGCATTCCCTGCTACACCAATTTAAGGAAACTGAAAAGTATATTAAGCTTGATGATCTGTTCTCAATAACAATTATTTTTGTAACTCTCAACCTCAAATAACAACTTTGTAAGTACAGTAGTCAGAAGAAACATACACAAACTTGCACTTGATTAGCCAATTAAAAGACCCGAAGTGGAGGTTGAAATTACAAACACCATATTCGCTTCAAAACTACTTAGGAAATTCTAATTTAGAACCATTGCGTCTCGCTGCAAGGACACATAGGTTGACATGATGAGTCTACATCTTGTCAATCAATCTATTCTGAAAGCAAGGAAACTATTTATATG
This sequence comes from Poa pratensis, assembly GCA_947311845.1. NCBI lineage: Eukaryota > Viridiplantae > Streptophyta > Magnoliopsida > Poales > Poaceae > Poa > Poa pratensis. Next base: position 26,961,998 of record CAMZMU010000081.1, on the reverse strand, counting down.
TTGGAGGGGTCACATATATATCACAACAAACTGCACCATGCAAAATTGACAGGAAGCCGAGGCGGAGGTTAGTGCAGTTTAGGGGGGCCACCGCCCCTCAGGTTTGGAGCAAATTTTGAAGTTTTTCTTGGAGGGCTTAAATAAGAAGAAAAGGTATTTGGCCCCGAAACACTGATACTTTACCTCCCCCCCCCCCCCAGATCGATGTCGTAGGAGGCACCGACGACGACCGCTGAACCGCCAACCGGTGACTCAAGCTGTGGCAAGGCTCGGGCGCGGTAGCGCGTGCGGAGGTGCGAGGTCAAGGCGGCGGCGAGGACTCACTTTGCTTGAGGAGAGCATTGCAAGGCCGGCCGGCCGCCTAAGCGCAACACATATCAACCCAAGGAACCGACCTAATGTGGTCTCACCCCCATGCGTAGTCACGCTTGGGCCACCACGCATTGCAAATGTCCGTGCGCTGACTGATAGAATAGGCCCACCAGCGCAACGAGTGCTACGACGAAGCAGAGCTCTCTATTTTCAGGGTGCTTAGGGGTTGGAAGGGATATGCCTCTCCCTAAACCTAGTTTCATAAACATAAACATACTGTTATAGCAACTACGATATCATGTGACTATAGTTTCTATAGAAAACTCAGTTGCTCTGTTCTTAATCTTTACTTCTATGTGACTATGATATCATGTGACTACAGTGCCGGCCTATTTTTTGCTTCAAGGTTATACTTAGTTAGGATTACTTCTTTCCGAAAGTACCATGCAAATAAATTTATTTTTAATGGCACCTTCATTTTCCAGATCTTTCTTATTATTATCGACTGGCCTATACAAATGGACAAGTGCCCTATACATAGAGTCCACGGAGAAAAAACACCATATTTGCACGGTGCTTGGTGTTGTGCTTGTTCTCTAACATGTATTCTTATTTGATTTCAGTATATTGTTTTGCAGGAATGTGGTGTACAATCATCAAGAAAAAAATTACATAGGCAAGGTTTTCTAGAAAAAGGGCGTAAGCAACAACATCTATATACCACAAAAATAAGATGGAACCGCCATTGACACATGTTTTTTTTTCAGCACCATATCAGCGCTATATAAAACTTAACGTTACGGTATGGAATGGTTTTAATGAGTAGAGAGTTCTTACTCCCGGTCTCCGGTGCTACCTTCATTAAAAAAAATTAAAATCATGGTTACAAGTTTTAAAAATCTGAAAAAATTATGCATGTTATTAATGAGGTCTCCCACAAACGTTTAACATCTTAGTTTAAAATACTTTATATTCTGAGCTATAGAAAAATGAAAAATGTGTGAATCTGATTATACACGTTCAAATCTCTAAAATATATAAGACTTTGGCATTTTTATGTAGTCCATAATATTAAAAAATCGCATTGAGATTTTACGTGCTAGTAGGATACATCTTGGACTACATCCGGGATTTTTTTCAGATTCTTTAAAACTTATAAATATACTTTTTAACCTTTTTAATATATAAGGAGCACTGGATTTCTGGAGCCAAAGTGGCATTCTGCATGTTTCATGGAGTATAAGCATTGCCCACGACCCTCCACGGCGTGATCATACCATACGCAGATACGTTCATCGGCTAGGTCATGAACCACATAACGTGGTTGTCTCTGTCGGTCCAAGTCATCACTCGAGGATACACGTCAATGGGCACCAGAGGAGGGCGGAGGAGTGTGAAAAGGGACGAGGCATGCCTCTTCTACGACGAACAACGACATCGCCTGCTAGGGTTTTGACCCCCTTTCCGTTATTCTGTTATGAAAGAAGTATACATCTAATTAATCAAGAATCACGTTTTTTTAAGGAATACGGTGCGGAAAATCCCGACAACGGATTTTGTTTTGTAATAATAAGAATCCAAATATGTGTCCATGAGAATTTAAACCTGGATGGCTAGATTATACATGCACTTCCCTAACCAAATGAGTTATGCTCACTTCTTATCAAGAGGCACCATAATCAATATATTGAAAGTAGGTAGTCGGTAGCTCTTTTTGGCGAAAACCGGCACTAGTAGCAACTCATCTGCAACGGTACTTGGCCTTGTGCTTGTTCTCTAACATGTACTCCCTCCGTTCTATTTTAATTGACTCACATATATCTACATATGGATGCATCTAGACACGTTTTAGTGTTAGGTACATCCATAACTAGATATATGTGAGTCAATTAAAATGAAACGGAGGGAGTACTTTTATTCGATTCCAGTGTATATATTTTTGCAGGGATATAAAGTACAATCATCAAGAATAAAAATAAATTTTAGGACACGAGCAACGTTTCTTCAAAAAGAATGACACGAGCAACAGCTTGTACCTTACACAAACAGAATAAGGAACCGCCTTTGACACACACAAAAATCTGCATCTTATTAGCGGTATATAACACTTAACATTATGGCATGGACGTGTTATACTAAGTATAAACATCGCCCCACGATCAATTACAAGGCTCGGGGTGCTCTGTGCAAGTTTTGGGGTCCTTTTGTAATTTTCTTTTCTTTTCAGACCTGTATGTAATTTGTACCGTGCTTCCTGTTATATGAATCAGATCCTTCCTCAAAAAAAAATTTACAAGTGGCAAAGCAAATAAGCTCTCTGTTACCAGTATATGCCCAGGCGACAATAGCACGCCCAAAGTCACATCAACATGGATTATGACGATGTGTTGCCTCCTCCTTCACTCCCGGGGGGATCCCAGCTCCAAAACAAACCGCAATTGTTTTCGTGGAGAACAAATCACAAACTTGGATCATTCCTTTCCCATTTATAGATCAAGAACAGTGTGTGTGAGTGTGACCCGGGAGCCTTTTGGCAATTAATGATGGAAAGCTGGAATGAGCTCTCCAAGGTTTGCGCCCTTTTCCTTTTGTCTCGAGTGCCCCCATCCCGTGGGTCATGCATGCCATGGCAGCCTTCTTCTTCCCCTCCGCTCCAATCGATTGCCCATCGCCTCTTCGAAGGCTTTGCCCTGTCAGTTCAGTCATCTTGGCTTGTCCGTATATGCTGGAGTGCCGTCCAGTTTGTTTATGGTTCTCTCGCTTCACCGGAGAATCGGCGAGCTGCGCCGTGGCGTTTATCTTTTGGGGTTACCGTGGCTCTGTGCTGCCGGACGGCGAGTTGATCGACAGGAGAGAAAGATGCACAGAGAAGGAAATTTGGGAGGCTATAAAGGATCTGCCGCCGGACAAATCACCAGGGCCTGACGGTTTCTCATTACGTTTCTACCAATCTTGCTGGTCAGTAATAAAAGAAGACTTCATGCGGGCGATAGTGCACTTAACCAAGCAAGATGGTCGCAGTTTTCAGTCCTTGAACAGTGCTCTCATTACTCTTCTACCCAAAAAAGAAGGTGCGGAAATCCAATTTGGCTCCCAAGCACACATGCCCCCGTTATCTCCATCGTTCAAGAGCTTTGAGATCGGATTCTCCTGACATGTCTGCCCTGTCCTGACCCACTCAATTTAATGCAACTTAACAGCGAGCTAACGACATGCAAACGGCCTTGAACAGCTTCTTCCACCGCGGCACCGCGCTCATGCCACGGCACGGCACGGCGTTTCTCCGCCCTCCGACGAGGTGCCGCCACAGCTCACACGTGTGCGGAGAAGCGTCCACCGACACCGCCACTCACGCTTCCCCCGGCACTAGCGTCGCCGGGACGGTGGACGGATCATGCTCCGCTTTCCTCGGAGCCTCCCGCCATGAATTTCATCAGCGCCACCATGTATGCGTTCTCGCCGGGCACGACGCCGGCGCGTCGGAGCGCATGAGCACCACGTGGGCGGATTTTGGTGTCTCGGCAAAGTCGACGACGACGCCCACAATCTACGACAGCGCGAGCACGAACTCGTCGGGCTAGTTCCGGTGGCGTTGCCGGCCGGTTGCGTGGCCATGTTCAGAAGCTTTGATGGAGAGGTAGTGTCCTGTGGAAACCGCCGTCGAGGGATCCCGGCGAGCAGTGCTTGCTTACGCCATTCGTGTCGTCGTTGCGGAGGTACAGACGCCACGCGCGCCGGTTGTCTTGGCCGCCCGAGTTTGCACGCGCACGATCTGGTCAAGTGCACATATCGCTGCCCTCTGGCGGTTGCCAGCCTCGTCTGCATGGTGTTCAACGGCACGCGGCGTGCTGGTGGTCTTCCCGTCTCGGCGTCTCCTGGAGGCAGCGGCGGACGCAGGAAAAAATTGGAGGATGGGCACACTCCACAAAAAGTTGGCAAATGACAAAATAAACAACAAATTGAATTCCTCTTCATGATGAATTCTACAATTAGAAGCAAATTGAATAAATAACACATACAATCAATAGTTTGCTAGTGCCTAGTTGGAGACAACAAATTGTTAATTTACACAATATATAGCAAATTGTGGTTATCAATTTACACAATATACAACATATTGTCAATTTACACAATCTTGGGTATGACGCCTGGGCAGTATACTGTGGTCAGCTAGTACAGAGGAACTACAGACTAAGCAGATTGATTCGTTCATTAACCACCAAACGCTTCCATTGAATTCTAATGATGCGCAACAAATTCTAATGGTCCGTTCGAACAAATGGACAACAAAATTTCTAGGCATAGCGAAAATTAAGCATACACACTCCAAACATTGGCATAGCATGGCTACAAAATGGGGATTCATATGGTAAAAAAATGGCATTTTTCTTCTCCCAAAACAAAATTGCTGCTCTGCTCACCGCATAAGAACACCACAACTAGCTACTGTTTACGCACAAATCGGGTTGTGTTCTCACCTTGAGACGGGAAGAGCCGCTGCGGGGAGGAGGGGCGAGCTCGGAGGAAGGAAGGCTCGCCGGGAAGAGTCGGCGCGGTCCCGGGCCGATCTCCTGCGCGCGCCTGGGTACGGAGCTCGGTTCGAGGTTGACGAGCTCGGAGCAGAAAGCGACCGGGGAGCTCGGAGGGAGGGGACGTCGGAGAGCTCGGATGCGGGCGGAGGAATACTGCGCGCAGGGTTGTGCCGGCGTGGTCGCTGTAGACGGCGGCGCGGGGTGGCGGCCGGCGGCGGGGACGCGGGGGAGGACAGCAGCGGGAATCGGGGATGGGGTGGCGGACTGGCGGTGGCCGGTGGCCGGCGGCGGCGGAAAAGGCCAGCAGCTGAGCTGAGCTAGGTCGTCCTCCCGTGAATCATCCTTCCTCGGCAGCAGTCGCTGGATACCTGGGGGGTCCGATTTTTTTCCAAAATTCTGGGTAGGCCATGGCCCACCCGGCCCACCCGGTGCATCCGCCAGTGCCTGGAGGTGTCAGCCATTCATCTCTGCCCAGCTGCCAGTCCGATTGAGGCAACGGACGACAGCCCAGCTCGTTCGTCGAGCTCCATTCGGCGGTGTTTTGCTCATGCTTTCGTGAGCGCAGGACACTCCAGGCGCGCGAGGTTATCCGTTGTCGACACGGCCCTCCGGCCGGCGTCCCACCTTTGCAGTTTGCACGTCCAGTGCGGCAGTGCGTGCATGGCGGTGTACCCGGCAGGTTGCGCGGAGCTCGGTGAGACGAGCCGCCGTCTCCAGGTGAGATGATATGCTGGCCAAGCCGAGCTCTGCCGACCGGTGGCGTAGCCTGCTTTAGAGTTGTGGATGGTGGCGCAGTGCCATGTATCTATTTGGCGCACCTCGACGCAGGGAAGAAGCATCGTGTGCTGCTCTTGGCTGGTCCTGGGAGCCCGCCTGCTCTATGCACGTCTAAAGATTTTCTCGATGCCCAAAGTTCCTGTTCGTGGCTGGTGCTAACATCCTGTACCACGGTCCAGCATCTCTTTCAAAACTATGTGCTAACAGAACACCATATTAATTAGTAACGGAAAAGGTAGGCAGCGCGTCTGTCTCGATTTCTCCCGCAGGTGTGCACATCCCGAGAGACGAAATTGACGGGCTCGAATGCCAACTAGTATACGTCAACAACTGCGTCGAACTCTCTCGTTCCCCTCTCTAGTGAACAATAGAGAGCGGCGAATCGAGGTTTCTCCACCGAGCTCGTCGGCGATTCGCGGTTCCTTTGCCCTCCGTCGCCGTGACGGCGGCGGATGGTGGGGAACCCCGATCTGTATATAGGTTAGGTAGGGTCCCAGCCGGCGGTGTCTTGGAGGCGGAGTGCCGTCGGAGTGGAGGTGTGTGGCGCTGGTCTTTCTCCTCTGCGTCGCCGTGCTTGGGTGCGGCGGTGTAGGACCGGCGTCTTTTGGTGCTCGGGGCTCCTCGGATCCGTTGAGCCTTCGTCCCCTGCGACCGGCCGGCGAGGGGAGAAGAGGGTGGCGAGCTGGTGCTTGGGTGCGGTAGCTGCTGCTGGGTGGAGGGTTGTCTTGGAGAGAGATCTGGCCACCTCGACGGGGGTGGTGCGCCGCTGGGCCCAGGTCTGGTGCAGAGAAAGCTCGGGTTTCGTCCCGGCCGATGTGCTCTATCAGCTTGAAGATCCAGTTCCATGGAGCTGGTGGCGATTGCGGCTCGTCAATGCCTCTGGGCTAGGAGCTCTGTCTGCTCCGTGGTGCGACTGTGTGGTTGCTGCTTGCTTCTTCGATGGCGGCTTCATCGAAGGCTGGTGGGATCTCCGGTCGTGAGGTTGAAGATGAACTCCAAGGACCTTTTCGTGATTTCTATTTCTTTGAGGGTTCGTCATGTAAGAGTGGCGCAGCAGCGCTGTGTATCCGTATCCTTTGTGTTTCTGTATGCTTGTATCTATACCTGTATGTTCCTTAACGTATGAATACAAGTATATTATGCTAAAAAAAATTGACGGGCTCGATAAAGAGCTCACGTGTGCTCGGAGCCAAATTGCCTCCGCCGTGCAATACGGAGTTCAGACCGATAAGCCTTCTGCATAGCGTGGCAAAAATCTTCTCGAAGGCTCTCGCTATTCGCTTGGCTCCCAAATTACAAGAGCTGGTAGCTGCGAATCAGAGTGCATATATCCGAGGGCGAACCATACAAGATTACTTTATGCTGGTCAGACAATCACTGAAAACTTTCCATCACCGGAATACGCCTGCATTATTTGTGAAACTTGATATTGTGAGGGCTTTTGATTCCCTGTCTTGGCCATTCTTGATGGAAGTACTACGGAGAAGAGGTTTTGGCCCTAAATTTTGTTCTTGGGTTGCCATCATGCTGGCTACAGCTAATACGAGAGTGCTTGTGAATGGCTTCCCCGGTGAGCAAATTTTTCATGCCCGGGGCTAAGACAGGGAGATCCGGCGTCACCGCAGTTCTTCATTTTGATCATGGATGTACTAACTGCGGTGTTCAGTAAAGCAGAGGAGGCTGGTGTGTTTGAGTCACTTGGCAGATGGGGTATTAGACATCGCCTATCGATTTATGCGGATGATGTGGCTATGTTCATCAACCGTGTGAAGAGGAGTTAGCAGCGGCCAATGCTTTACTGCGTTGTTTTGGGGATGCATCGGGCTGATTACCAACCTGGCTAAAAGTGCCATCATGCCTGTCAAATGCACTGAAGAAAGTATCACGGAAATCTTGCCTGCTTTCCCATGTCAGCTAGCCCAGTTTCCATGCAAATATTTGGGGCTCCCTTTGTCACCCAAAAGTCTGAGGAAAATTGATTGGCAACCACTGTTGGATGAATTGGCCCGACATCTTTCAGCCTGGCACACGACGCTGCTCACAGAGGGAGGACGCCTGGTCCTAGTGTCATCGTTCTGATGATGATCTCCGTATATCATATGCTATCACTTGATTTGCCTCCATGGGTATTCCAAACAATCAATAAAATCTGCCGGTGTTTTTTCTGGAAAGGTTCAGAGGATGCAAAAGGAGGAAATTGCAGGGTTGCGTGGAAACAGGTTTGCAAACCTAAAAGCTTGGGAGGACTAGGACTTCACAATTTGCAAATGCTTAATGATGCATTGCGGATCAGATGGTACTGGATGGAAAAAGTCGGTCCTTTGGGTGCTTGGAATGGACTGCAGTTTAAGCTATCCGACAAGGCAGAGGCTATGTTTGTGGCGGCAACTGAGTGCACAGTTGGTGATGGTCGGTTAACAATGTTTTGGAGAGATCGTTGGTTAAATGGACAAAGTGCTAAGGAAATTGCACTAGATTTAATTCCCTTTGTTTCCCCGCAGACTGCTTGGCGAATGACAGCAAACCAGGCTTTGGAGAATGGAAATTGGATCAAGAACATCAAGGGTACTCTCTCGGTGCCAGCCATTGTGTAGGTTGTTAGGCTTTGGCAGACTATACAAGCGGCGCCGACGCTCTCTGATATACCAGATCAGTTCCGATGATTGCTAACAGCTAATGGTGTGTATTCAACAAGGTCGGCATATCGGGGTTTTTGGCTTGGTACAATTGCTGCTGATTATGCAGAGTTGATCTAGGGCAGTGGGGCTCCTTTAAAGGACAAACTGTTCATGTGGCTAGCAGTCAGGAATCGCTGCTGGACAGGCGCCAGGTTGAGTGCGAAAGGTCTCCAAGGACCGCTGCGCTGCTTGTATTGTGATCAACTCCCGGAGACGATAGATCACCTAATGGTGCAATGCCTTCATATCAGAGCTATGTGGTTCAGGGTTTTGTCAGAGTTGGGCTTGGGACAGTTCACACCGACCCAAGACAGTCTGTTGTATTCTTGGTGGTGTGATCTAAGCAGCTGTCAACCAAAGCAGAGAAGGAAAACTTTGACCACCACTGTTATTGCTGCTTGTAGAGTCTTCCGGTTAGAGAGAAATAGCCGGCACTTCGAAGGAAAATTTGATTCAGAAGATAGAATTTGTAATAGAATTAGAGAGCAATTGCAGCTGCGGCAGTTAGCCGCACAACCTGCAGAGAGAGGTGAGGAGTAGCCTCGGTGTGTGTTTTTTAATCGGATTTTGCGGTGGTTTTGGGTCCTTGTAACAACTCTTTCCAATCTTAATGTCATGACATGCATATCTTATGCATGTTCTTGAAAAAAAGAGAAAGATGCACAACGGAATTTGTGAATGCAAGTGGGCCACAAGAGGGTACGATCGGAAAGCGGTCCAGTAGGCCCGCGTCATTTATCGGAGGAGTTCTCATCTCCTTTGGGCCGACCTCCGTAAGATCGATTTCATCCTGCCAGTTTAGTGCAATTATCGGCCCAAGTAACCGCTACTAATAAGGCTCATAAAGCTCTGTTTTTTTTTCGAACATGATTTGACGAACTGGCGTGAGTTTGTTACGCCGTCACGGTCACATGTTTAACGAACCAGATTCTGAGCGGGCGGCCACGCCTAATGCTAATGTGCATTTCCCATTTAAATGTGCACAGTCGGATAGCGGCGTTGGCATATGAGTTGTCGACTTACTCGAGTGCCCGGGCTGGTGCTGGTGGAGGTGAAGCACTGAAGCCGTACAAAGAAGAGTGAGCCGGGGAACGGCTGCAGATCGTAACGTGTACCGGTCGAGGGGTGGGCCAGGCGGGGGCCGTTTCTGCGGGGGACAAAGAAGAGTGAGCCGGGGAACGGCTGCAGATCGTAACGTGTACCGGTCGAGGGGTGGGCCAGGCGGGGGCCGTTTCTGCGGGGGGAAAAGGTTGTAATCATCCGCGGGATCGCTCCTCTCGCATCCTCCTGCTTCTAAACGCGACACGCGTCCTCAACGGGGCTACACACCGCTCGACTGTTGCCTTATCCTTTCGTCCTCCTCGCTCGTTTCTTCAATCGATCCCCTCCTCTAAGCGCTTGCCCTGTCCGCCGTCGGCGCCGCTGCTGGCGCAGCCCTCGCCGGCCCCTTCTCCCAGCACCCGCGCCGCACCTCCCATTCACCATCCCCCCACCGCTCGTGGCGCAGCCCTAGCCACCTGATTCCGCCTTAAACGCCGCTCCCGCACGCCTAAAAATCCTCCCGGAACCGAGCGACGCGGCTCTGGTGCAAGCCAATGGCGACCGGCGACCCCATTCTCGCGCTCGCAGCAGAGGTGCTGCTACGGACGCTCGGCGGCGGCTCTGCCAGAGTTCGCCGCGTCGTCGAGCTGTTGCTGCAGGGCCTAGCCCGGGGATGCAGAGGCTTGCCGTCGGCGCCATGGCTAAGATCTCAAGGTCCTACCGCCATGGTCGGGGACTCTAGTCTCCGTCCTTGTCGTCGAGCTCGTCCTCTGAGCCCGTCCTACCGCCATGCGGGAAGCATCCCCTCAGTGCCCCGTACCGTCGGCGAGGGAAGGAGAGCAACTCGTGGTCGTTGTATAGCAGGGGAGGCGTCGGCACGGCGGTGGTGCTGTGAAGCCAGTTCGCCGGTGCTGCGACACCAGGCCAGCATTGGTACGAGAGGCGGTTGTTGGTGCTACTGTCCGTCACCGTCGCTGCTACCGAGAGTGCTACTAGCGGCGGGGCGCCATTGCTGCAATGGGCTGCCGGCCATGCTACCGACGGCAGCTGGTGTTGCTACCGACGGCAGCCGAGAGAGCTACTAGCGGCGGGCACCGTTGCTGCAAGGGGCTGCCGGCGTTGCTCCCGACGGCAGACGGCGTTGCTACCGACGGCGGCCGGCGTTGCTACGGACGACACTAAGCAGCGGGCGGCGTTGCTCCCGACGGCCGGCAGATGGCGTTGCTACCGACGGCAGCCGGCGTTGCTACGGACGGCACTAAGCAGCGGGCGGCGTTGCTGCTACAAGGTGATGCCGGCGATGCTGCCGACGGTAGCCGATGTTGCTACCGACAACATACGGCGGTGCTCTCAGTGGCGAGCGCCGTTGCTGCAATGGTACAACAGCGATGCTACTGAAGGTTTCGGTGGTGCTAGGATCGGCCACCGCCGATGCTACAAGCGGACGGCGACGGGCGGTGCTCACGGAGGAGCGGCGGGGTCGTCTTCTCCGGCGACGAGCGGTGCCCCATGGAGGATCGGCGGGGTGCGGGGTCATCTTCTCCGGCGACGGGCGGTGCTCACAAAGGAGCGGCGGGGGTGCGCCGGTGCGGTGTCGTCTTCTCTGGCGACGGCGGTGCTCACGAAGGAGCAGCGGGGGTGCGGGTCGTCTTCTCCGGCGACTGACGGTGCTCATGTAGGAGCTACAGGTGGGGGTGCGGCAACGAGAGGAGCGAAGACTCGGGATAACGCTTTGACTTTTTTATGGAGGAGTTATTTCGTGTGCGTGTTGTACACGTGTCGGCCTCTCCACCCGGGGGACGCCTAGTCCTGTCCTTTTTGCGGGCGCGTCTGCCTTGACTGGGTCGTGTGAATGTGGACCAAGTTATAATTCGACTCTGTGTAATCAAGAAAGCTAGGTTTTTCAGTCCGGAGCGCACGCAAAGATTCCACCCCGCGCGACGTGTTTTTTCAATACTAGCAATCGTGCACGTGCAATGCACGCATAATCTTATTACGCTTCATCAAAATTTGGATGAGTAAGAGCATCTCCAACCGAGGCTCCCAAAGGCCGCCCAAACGCCCGGGCGGTTCGCTCGGACAGCGTTTGGGCCGAAAACCGTCACCCAGCGGAGGCTGCGATAGCCATCCCAAACGACCGGGCGGTCCGGCTCACCCCAAACCCAGCCTATATCTGGGGCGGGTTTGGGGCCGCCCGGGCGTGCTCGGACGCCTCCGCCCCCTGGTCGCTGACAGGGCGGACCTACCCTTTTCCACCATAACCCTCGACCGGCAGTAGATATTTCTCACACTCCTTCTCCACTCCTTCTCCTAGCTCCGTCCTTTTTCCAAGCTCCGGCGCCAGCGCCCATCCTCTTCGCTCGCCAGCACCCCCGCCGTCATCCGCACTTGCTCGCGATTCTTCCCCAACTAGTTTTGCAGAGCTCTTGCGGCCGCATTGCGATGGATTTGGGCTGATTTGCGTCGGATCCGACCCCATTTGCAGCGAGGGATTTCCGCCGCAGCCCCCGTCACTCCAAAGACTGGCGCACCTCTACCACTCAATTTCCCACGGCTCCTCATCCCGCCCGGCTTCCCCATCTGTAAGTTCGTCGGAACCCAATCTCACCCCCACAGCCGCCCTCTACTTCGTGGTCCAATCCGGTCTAGGACAACATGGTTTCAGGGGACAAGGACGAGGGATCCGTAGGCTCCTACCCTCTATACGAGGAGGAGAGCTCCTCCGACTTGGTATGCCCTAGGTTCAGCTCACATTTTGTGTCTTCCCCAATCTTGTGCAATGTGGTGGATTTGAGTTGGAATTTTTTGAATTGTAGGATTCAAAAACATGTAGCTGCAATGTCCGTGGAGTGATATCCGAGTTTAACGCCTCCCTCCGAGGCAAGATGCGTATATTGGAGGATTTGAACTTCACAATTGAGGAAAAGACAAAGATTGAAGAAAAGTTTGAAGAAGTTCATGGTGCTAACCGGAAGTTGGAGGAGAAAATAAAGAGGATGGACGAGGAGAAGAAGAAGATGGAAGAAGAAAAGAAAAAGATAGAAGAAGAGAAGATGAATATGGAGTTGCATCTCGCGGATATCGTCGATGATTACAAAAGCAAGATGGATGCAAGTCGTACAAAGATGAAGAAGTTCAAAAAACTTGCCATCGAGAAGGAGATGCATCTCCATTATGCATTGGGAGCTATAGCTATTTTAGTTATAATTATATTTGCTATGTATGGTATATCTTTGTGCACTAGATAGATTTCCGTATGCAAAGAACGTAGCTGCATGTAATGCATGGATTTGGGGAGAGAAATATAAAGTTCATGATTGTAGAGCACAAATTATAAGGGTTGTCTGGTCACTGTCCGCGGACGCGTCCGGATGCGTCCGCGGACAGTTTGGGGGCCGGATATGGGGGTTGTGACTGGAGATGATCTAAAAAGTCAAACTCTTTTATAGCCTATTTGTTTTATTTTACCATGGCAAAACTTTTTAACTCATGATGATTGACTGACTCTTTCGCTTCATGTATTTGTTTGTTGCGACCTTGGTATTTCTAATTCACATTTTTTTCTGTGAAGAAAATAATCAAAAGAAGCAAAATAATAATACCTAATCAAAGTCATTATTCATCCACGTCCCCTCTCATCCTGTTTCCGCTGTAGATTTTCAAACCGTGTGGCACGACCACATGTTTTTATTATCCTATTCTTTTTCTCGATAAAATTAGCAGCTAACACTACATGAGCATCCACAAGGAATGGATGGTTAAATAATAAAATAAATATTACGAAATAAAATGAGGAGCTAAGCCTCCTTGCGGCACTCCTGGCTTGTTTCAGATGCCAATAGAAATAATAATCATGCAAACCAAAAAAATATTATCCACTTCACTCGTACAACTTGAATTCATAGTTGTATTTTTAGGCCATAGTAATCAAGCACGCACATGCACGACTGCACATTAATAAAATATGTGAAAAAGTAATTATATAAATTACGCCGAACCTAGATAAATTACATAGAAAAACAATTACCTTACTCACTACAAAATTTGGTGTTCATGTTTTTGTGGAAAACCTAATTACATCAATGGAACTTTCGCACTGTAGGATATGTCGTGTCTTGGATCACGGACACCGGGAGTAAAGGATACCCCCTTTTTAGGTTCGGCACGGGGTGCGAAGGAGGCTGGAAGATGCCTTCACCTAGGAGGAGGTCGCCAAGTTCTTCGTCGGGACGGGCAAGCAAACAATACAAGGACACTGAGAGTTTTACCCAGGTTCAGGCCGCCCGAAGGCTAAAAGCCCTACTCCTGCATGTCTGGATTGGGATGATCATCATGATGTGGTTTACAAGGGTGTTCTCAGGGGTGAACCCGACAGAGTTCTGGCCGGAGGTAGACGAAGAGCAGATCCTGCCCTAGGGAGATCACTTCTCTCTCTACCCTTTTCCTCGGTGCCTTGATCCTCCTTTTATAGGCTAAGGGGATACCACAGGGCACGCGAGGTGCGTGAGGGGTTTTAGGCAGGAGAACCCCTCGGTGGTCTTAGGAGGAGACGTGGCCTTTTCTCCTCTAAGTATCTTCTGTGGGGTGGCGCGGTCGTCCGTCCTTGGGGAAAAGCGGGGCGGACAAAGCCTGTCCGCCCCACCGACCACGCCTGTAACATCCCAAGTTTTCAAAAAAGTTGAAAAATCAGAAAAATTTAAAACTTTCGAAAACTATTATGTATTTTGCTTTGAAAAGAAAATTCATGCATACATTCATCATCATATAGCATTGTTTGCATTTGGATATTTCAAAAGGTGGGAATAATAATTCCACTTGAAAACATATTTAAGAAAAATATATTAGTAGAGCATTTATGCTCCACATTTCTTTTGACTTTTATGTATTGTTCTGATTATTATTGCTTGTGATTGGTTTGTATATGTTGAAATATATATATTTTGCAAATGTTTATCTTGTGGTATTTAAGTTCTAATTAAGCCACATTTGATTGTTTGAAAACCTATTTTAATTTTGACATCAAGTGTCATATTGTGTATTAAAAACTTAGTTAGAAAATCAAAACGATTTCTATTTGAAAAGTGTGTTTGGTTGTGACTTGTTTGTTTGTATGGAGAATTATTCTATTACTTACCTATTCTATATTTTCAAATTTATAGTTTTGCTTTTGAAAGAAAATATTTATTTGGATCTTAAAATGAGCTTTGAATTCATTTTGAATTATCAAACCCTTTTCAAACAAATTGAGTTTTATGCAAAATTATTTTTGAGTGATATATAATCATATTACTCATATTTTGCTTTGGTTTAAAATATAAGTTCAAAAGGAATTTATAAAACCCTATAGATTTCAAATGACATTAAGTGTCCAACATTCATTTAAACACATTTCAGAAAATTTAGATAATAAAATGTTTTGGAAAATGATATTTAAAGGCTGCAAATAAAAGAGTTTGTTTTTACAAAATTATTGAAAGTGGTTTGAATTGTTTTGGATTTAAAATTCAAAAGTTATTTGATTTTGAATAAAACAGAAAAGAAAAACGTTTTCTGAAAGAAAAAAATGCGAAGCCTAGCTAAATGGGCCAAGCCCAACTACTAACTACCGCGCACGCACAGCGCCTAGCAGCCCACAGCCCAGCCGCGTGCTCTCCCTCACTGCCATGCGGGCCCCACACGTGACACAAGCAGTGACGTCATCACCATCAACCTCTCTCGCACGAAATCCTCTTCGAACCCTAACCAAAATCGGATCAAAATTCGTTGCGATACGATCGCAATCTCCCAGGACTCCTGCCCCATATAAACTCCCACGGCCTCCTCTCTCAAAGCCCCCACAAACCCTAGCCAAATCGCCGCAAGGCTGTCCACAAAATCGCCGCCGCCGGCGAAGCTTCGTCGATTCCGGCGTACTGCGTCGACCCCGAGCCCTCCCTCTTGTATCTTTCTTCCTATTTTTCTCGTGCGCATCTAATGGACAAGGTCCCATATTTTTTTGGTGTCCCAGATCGACGGGAGCTTCATCGACCTCCGCCGTCCACCGCGGGAGCAACTCCAGCGAGCGCTCGTCGACCACCCGAAGCACCCGAGCCATCCTCGTCTGCACCACCGGCTTCGCCGCGATCTCCTACACCCCGTGGTATGCACCTAGCTTCCCCTTCCTCTTCTGTTCATCGTGCACGTACACGCCGGCCATGGCGCCGCCGCGGGATATGGACACCGGCGCAACTCCGGCCGGCGCACCGCTCGTCTTTGGTCAGCGGGATCTGAACCGTTGGATCGGGTTTTAACGGCTTAGATTAGAAGCATCTGCGAAGGGGTACGGGCGAATCAGATCGCGACACGTCGACGCTTCGTCAGCGCCAAGTCACGCCTCGTCAACGCCACGTCAAGCCCAGTCAGCATCCAGTCAGTGCTGCTCCGCACCAACCAGAGGACGCCACGTGGCCCAGGGACCTCAGCGCCAAGATTCTTTTGTTTTCTTTACGTTTTAGCCCTGCGCATCACAGATTAGTCCCTGTGTTTTCAATCTCTTATTATTTTCTACTCGTTTATCCAAATTTTATGAAAAATATATTTTTGGAAACCTTAGGACGTGTAGAAACTTTAGGTATACTTATTTTGAGGTTTTGTCGAAATTAATGTGGATAAATTTTAAAAGTTGTTTAAATAATATTTTGGCTATATTTTGAATTTAAAAATAGATTTTTGAGCAAACTCTTTTGCCATAGTTTTGTATGCCTAAGTATTGGCCGTAGGAATACTCTATTATTTTTGTAAAATTATTTTTAATGAATTTTTGAGTAAATAGTGATTAAAGGCTTTTTAGGTGTTATTTAATTAATAAAATGTATTAAGAATTATTTTCTTCTTATATTTCGACTGAAACATGACTTAGTCATATTTTGATGACTTTAGTTGATAAAAAGTACTTAGAAATATTTTGTCTCTCAAAACAAAACTATTTCTTCCTTAGAAAATATTAGACAAGTTTTTGACAACACTTTTTCCTTAGAAAATTTTAGCATCTCTTATGCGTTAACTTTCCTTAGAATAATTTTAGTGACTTGTTGTTGACCCTTGGTCCTTAGCTATATTTTGACCATCCTTCTTGCTTGCAATTCCTTAGAGCATTTTCATAAGCATGGCATGCATATCAAGTCCTTAGTATTATTTTGCACTTCATTACATGACATTCCTCCTTAGCAAAATTGAGGATGCATGTTATTTCTTATGACTCTCCTAGTCAAAAACCACTAAGTTAGATTTAGTGGAAATCAAGGAAGGACTTGGCCAAGAAAGCAAGACTATAGAAGCATCTCCAAGAAGAAAATTACTTAGAAGAAATCAAGAGGAAGTTCATGAAGACCAACCATCCTACTTTTTCTAAGTCTTCTTCTCTTTCTCCTTTTCTTCCTCCTTCTCCTAGACTTCATAGTGACTAAGTTATATTCAAGACCAACCTTGATCCTACCAACAATCAAGTCTTCAGAACCATCAAGTCTACAAATTGCAATGAAGTTATCACATCAAGGAAAGCTACAAGGAAGCAAGGAGAAGATTCTTGGAAGACCAACTACTTTATTTCTATCTTTGCTTTCTTTCTAAGTTTTGTCTCACTTTGGACATAGACCAAATCCTAGGTGTTTAAGACTAAGTCCCTAACAGTGCTAATTGAAGACCATTGAAGAACGATGAAGCTACAAAGGGGTTGAAGATTAATTGAAGACCAAACTTGTGAAGACTTAGAATAGCCTTACAACTTTTGTCAAACTGTTTGATCAAGTTTACTTTGAGCTTGACCTTGCCTTAGCCATTTGGATTAAGTTAGTTTATGTCTCCTTCCTTAATTATTTGCTTGTCTTGCATACCATAACTCTTTGTATCATCCTGCATCGCATGCACATCATAATTTTTCTAAGTGTTGCATTTATGATTGTATGTTTATTTGTGGTTTGTTTGACTTGTTAGAAATTCCGGAGAGAGACGAAAGTGGTTGCAACTGCTACTACTATACTTCTGTTTGCCAAGGCAAGTGGCACACCCCCATAAATTTCCTAAGTATTTTCTATGCATGACTTAGTGTATTTCTTTATATGCATGTGTTGGATAGTATTGCTATGCTAAAACCACTATCTCCTCTACACTAGTTGTGTCTAGAATCCTATTGATAACTTAGTAGAATTATTGATGCTATGCAAAAGTGTTTTATTGAAAAGTTAAATTCTACTAAGTTAATTTATCACCTGGGTGGACTTGGTTTTGAAAAGATGATGGAAATGTTGAGTGTCATCTCTTAGGGGTGACCTCTAAGGGATGGTCACTTGTGGTTGCCACCCAGGGTATTAAGGGGCCAATGTTTTCTCTAAGTGAAGATTGCTTACCGTGCAACCATTAGTCATATGGGCTCTGACTTGATGGATTAAGTTGCGTGGACTCGTCCCGTCTTGACAGGTGGTGGTAGTTGGTTAGAATGGGAACGGGTCAAGGCGGCATGGGATGTGGAAATGCTTCTGAAAAGTCTCGTCTCAACTCTCTCCTTTTCCTTAGCACAAATTGTGTGCTTGAGGATAGTTTGGGTTTGTTGGGTCTAATGGTGAAAGTGCACAACCTCTGCAGAGTTAAAACTAAGTACTTAGCCGTGTCCCCGGTTACGGACAATTTGAGCAGCTGATCAAGGATTCAACGGAGGCTTCATCATTCCAATTTCGAAAGTAAAACTTGATGGTGAACAAGGGTAGATGAGACTATGGTTTTATACCATATCGTCTCCAACTTTTAAAGAAAATGTTTTACAAAGTGTTAGGCAAAATTGGCTTTTATGCCAAATATGCATATAGGCTATTAGAGTTATTCCATAAGTGTCCACATAGTGTCACTTGCCAGAATCATTCTTTAATGGTTCTGACCCACTCTGTTGCAAAAATTTATTTGTTGCAGAAATTTCTGACGATGAGTAAGGTTACGTTTGGGTTTCGAATCTGCAACCAACATGTTTTCGCCTGTGGCACATGCAAAGGATGAGGACTCCATGAAGAATAAATTTTCCGCTGCTTTACTCTTTCAAGCTAGCTATATGCTATGCAAGTTGTAATGAATATTTTTCCAAGTCTGGATCATTCGTGTAATAATTGATACAATGTTGTGATATTCATCTTAAACCGTGTGTGCAAATGAAACGATCCAGGGGTTTGCACTATACACAGGTACCTTGCCAATTTTTAAGTGCAGGTACGCTACAACGCCCGTGGCGACGTCACTGGGGGTGCGTCCTTCATCTTGGCGCCCAAGTCTTCTATAAGCTTCCAGCACGAGCTGGCGTGATTATCCTCTCGGCTGTACGGATGGAGGACCCGGGGGCATGCCTAGCCTCCTGCCGGGCACCTGGACCCGCGGGTACTTCGCCTTGTTCACCGGGTGGCGGGTGACCCTGGAAGGCCACCTGGTCCTTAGCCGTAGCTTGTCGATGTCGAACTTGATGTGTTTTCTTGGGGAAGATGGGTTGGCCCATCTGCCAGTCTTGATTCCTTGCCTTGTCCATCTTCTTGGTGGGCCCAGGTTGTGGACCCACTTTGGCAGCATCAGGGGAACCTCATGTTCCACTGCTGCGACAGTAGCCCCGGGCATGGTCCCGGCGGCTCTTGCTTCAGCTGCTGCCAGGGCTATGGCCAAAAAGTTGGCCAAAGTGGGTCCCCGGCGTCTTGTCTTGACTAATCTGTCCCACCCATCAGAGGGTGGGTCTTGGAGTTATTCCGCTCGGGGGAATAACTACACCTATCTTGATGGGGGATAATAACCCGGTAGGCCCATGAAGAGGGAAGCGTGACCCGCCAGGCAGAAGGCTCGGCCAGGACAACTAACCGTGGCCATGGGCCGGATTACGTCGATGGGCCAGCAAGCTTGTCGGTAACCCGGCTTGGACGGAGAAGATTCTCGAAGACCTGGAGGCGGTACGCGCTATGGGATCCAAGACTTGGAGTACACGAAGATTAGAGGATGTAGAGTAGGACTCCGAGTACGGGTGGAACCCGGCTTTGCTTTGTATCAAACCAGGAGACCCGGCCATCTATATAAGCGGGCTCCTAGGTCATAGTTAGGGAGAGGCCTTTACGAGACACGTTTGTACTATCGAGAGAGCCAGAGAGATCATCGCTACCAAGCGCACCTTGTAACCTAGATCGAGATCCAGCTCCGTTGTCGTAGCCGGGTTATCGAGATCGAGATCAATAATAGCGTAGCAGGAAGTAGGTCTTTATCTCCGATGGAGAGGCCGAACCTGGGTAAATCCTTTGTCCTCGCAGAGCTAAACCAACTCCCAGACACTAGTTTCACCTGGCCCAACAACTCAAGTTACCCTATGGTAACATCTGCCGTGACAACCACACGACATGTCTCCTTGATTCCCGCTGCGGAGAAGCCGAGGAGACCGCAGGAGAGAGAAGGCGCCGAGTGCTATAAAAGCGTAAGGGGCGCCTCACGAATCTCCATCCTTCTTCCCCATTGCTTCATTGCTCCCATCCCAGGTATGGCGAGAGGGAAGAGAGGCGTTGGGCGTCCTCGTACTTCGGCTCCGGCGGAGAAGAGCCACAACAACTGCGAAAAAGCTGCCCCAAGAGGGCGAGCGAAGCGCGGCCGTGGCGGTCGAGGGACAACGAGGCGTGGAAGATCTCCTTCCCCACCTCCGCGGAGTGCGGTCCACAGGAGCTTCGCGCCGTTCGAGTTCATCCTAGATCTATGTCGCAAGATCCGCAGCCGGATCGACCTTCCGGATTCCTTCGCGATGGCGATGGGGGACGACAAGCCTCCGGGCCTGTGGATACAGGTGGAGGGCTGCCCCAATGGCCCCGCCTAGGCCTCTGTGGAGTACACCGTCGATGACTCCATGCTCCTGGGTCAGGGGTGGAAGTCTTTCGCCCGCTCCCGCCGCCTGTCCCGGGGGCAGTACCTTGCCTGCAAGTATGACAGAGACACCACACTCGCCGTGAAGATCTTTCGTGCTGCAGGAGGGCGCGTGGAATGCTGCGCGGAGAGTGAGAGCAGCAGCGGTTCCAGCTTCGACGACGAGGATGAAGATGAGGAAAACTCATCTAGCGTCAAGGTCGAGGAGGACTCGTCTTCCTGATGGCGAGAAGCTTCAAGACGACGGCCCCGAAGATCTCCTGGACCTCCTTCTTGGCCGCCTCGTCGACATACTTCTGGAAGTAGCGTCTTCCATTGTACGGTGGTGCTCCTTGTTCGCCGGGAGCCAACCTTTTTGTTGCAAAAAATTAGCCCCCGCTGTAGCTCTTGGAATGAAGAAGAAACTTGTTCTCCTTCTTGGTCTTCGCATTGTACTTGGTGTGAATGGATCAGTTTTTTTGCAAAACGCGCTCCCATTATTGCGGTAGCCGTACCGTCAAGGGGTAGGTGCAGCGTGAAGGGTCTATAAAAGGCCCCTCAAACCCCTACTTCCCCAACGCATCTTCTTGCCTTGCTTCTTTCTCCTCCCCCTTCATAGATTGCAGAGCAATGTCTGGCGAGGAGGAGATGTCTGATACATCCAAAACGTATCTATAATTTTTGATGTTCCATGCCTATTATATATTAATTACCACATTTTATCTTACACTTTATATCATTTTATGCATTTTCTGGGACTAACCTATTAACAAGATGCCACAGTGCCAGTTCCTGTTTTCTGCTGTCTTTTTGTTTCAGAAAATCTATTCTGAAATATTCTCGGAATCGGACGCCAATTTAACTGATTTATTTCTGGACCGAGACGGAGCAGCAGGCAGTAGGACGGAGCCAGGGGCCACACCAGGCAGGCCGGCGGGCCCAGGGTGGGGCCGCGCACCTAGGCCGCCGCCCCACCTCAGCTGGCCACCGACGCCGCCCTTTCGCCTATAAATTGCATCTAATCAGGAAACCCTAGAGACCCGAGCAAAAATCCACGAAAAGTTTCGAGGCCGCCGTCGTTTCAACCCTAGTTCGGGAGGGTTTATGCAGTTCTTCCCGGCACCTTGCCGGAGGGGAAATCATCACCGGAGGGCTCTACATCACCATGCCTACCTCCGGAGTGATGCGTGAGTAGTTCTCCACGGGACTACGGGTCCATAGCAGTAGCTAGTTGGTAGTCTCTCCACCTTGTGCTATCATGTTTAGATCTTGTGAGCTGCCTAACATGATCAAGATCATCTTTATGTAATGCTACATGTTGTGTTTGCTGGGATCCGATGAATTGTGAAGTTATGATCAAGTTTGTTCATCTATCTATATTATGTTTTATCTATGTTCCTGCATGCTCTCCGTTGTTAGTAGATGCTTTGGCCAAGTAGATGCTAATGACTTCAAGATAGGGTATTTATGCTAGATAGTGGTTCATGCCTCTAGAAGCTGGGCTTGATAGACAGAAACAACTAAGGCTGTAGATGTACTGTTGCCACTAGGGATAAAATAACCGATGCTTAGCTTAAGGGTACTGCTGTTAAGTCTAATGCGTTTGTTTACATTACACACTTTGCTTAATGCTATAATCTGTTGCTTGCAACTTAATACTCATGGGAGACCCGGAAGCTATCTTGTGAGTGGATTATGAGTCATAGATGCAGCTAGTAAGCGGTCTATGTATATTGTTGTAATGCCAATAGATATAACAATGAACATGTGCTTGTCATATATTGCATTGTCATGCGTTTGCAATTTGTCAATTGCCCAGCTGTAATTCGTTCACCCAACATGTATGTTTATTTGTCTTATGGAGAGACACCACTAGTGAACTGTGGACCCCGGTCCTTTATTCCACACTGATACAAACACCGTTTTCACCACGCTCTACGTTACTTCCTGCTGCTACTTTTGTGTTCATCATCATATTCTACACCATACGTTTAATCCTTTGTATTCAGCAAGCCGGGGAGATTGACAACCTTCCTGTTTCGTTGGGGCAAAGTACTTTGATTTGTGTGTGCAGGTCCACGTCAGTGATCGGGTAACGGCGTCGCTGACACCTTTCTGAAGCTCTTCCAATTCCTACTGGATCTGACAACCTTGGTTTTGTAATCAAGGGAAAACTTTGCTGCTGACTACATCATACCTTCCTCTTGGGAGCGAACGTGCGTTCCACGTCATCAAGCAACTTTTTCTGGCGCCGTTGCCGGGGAATTGGAGGCTACAGCAAGGGGAGTTACACGTCACCATTCTCTTTACTTTGTTTTTGTCTTGCTTATTTTATTTTTATTTTATCTTGTTTGCTTTTAAAATCGAAAAAACAAAAATTTCAGCTTTCTTTTTATTTCGGTTTACCTAGTTTTTATTTTCTGGTTGCTCATCATGTTTCCCCCTAAGTATGTTAAGAAAGATATTGAAGTCGGAAGTGGTTCCATTATTGGAAGAAATAATATTGAAGAATTCCTTAATCATGTGAGTAGACTTAAAGATTTTGAGGATAAACCCTTGGCAGAACTCGCTCATAATTATGAAATTGCTACAACCTCTTTAGTACACATGTTGGAAGCTAGGTTTGTCAACCTTAATCCCATAATGCAGCAAATGTTTCTTAAACTCTATGATATGGAAGATGGGGAAAAGAAAGACTTCGTTTTAGAAACCCTGCTCAAAGAATTTGGTGATGTTGCTAGGGAAGCTAGAAAAGTTTTTGTTCGCTATAAGATGCTTGGCTACTATATTGATGTTATAAGTACCCTTGAAAAATTGGAAATTGATAGACTTGAATATACTAAGGGAACCGATTATAAAGGGGAAGTGAAGGTACCAATCCCTTTTAAACTTATGGGGATGCATGAGGCTCTAGAAAAGAATTTTGATTGGATAGTTCCTGAAAACCCTTTTGATGAGAGTAGTGAACCTAGAAGAAGTGAGAAAGGAGAATCTGAGACATATATAGATAAGATACAATGCCTCTTTGAAAAGTTTGCTGACCTTTCTTTGAGTAAAGATTTTGATAATACTTGATCTTTTTGCTACTGCGCCTAGCTGAAAGGCGTTAAAGAAAACGCTTGTTGGGAGACAACCCAATTTTATTTCCTGTTATTTTTGTTTTCTTGAGTCAAGGAGGTTGTTTACTTCTGTAACAACTCCTTTGTATCTTTTATTTTCGTTTTTGTTGTGCCAAGAAAAGCCTCTAATGCAAGAGGGTGGTAAAGTTTTATTTGCTGTCCAGAAACAGATTTCTGTACCTCACGGTAAAAATTCGTGAAAAATCACGGATTACTATTTTAATCTGTAAATTTTAGCAGAAGCCTGAACTTATTACCTATCTTTCGTTAGTTAACCGTTTTCTGATTTGAGCATCGGAAGTGCCTCGAAAAAATTCGTCTTTACGGACTGTTCTGGTTTTGACAGATTTGTCTTTGTTTTGCATTGTCTCTTTTGCAAGTATAGATTCACGTTCTTCGGGGGGAGATCACGATCTTGCTTAGTAACAGTAGCTAATGTTTGAACTAAAGTATGCAATGTGTTTTTACAGAACCAAGTGAGTTTATGTTTTGATGCACTAACCCCTCTAATGAAGTTTGCGAGTTATCTTTGTGTGAAGGAAGTTTTCAAGTATTAGGAGAGGAGGATGATATAAGAAGATCAAGAAGAGAGAAAAGCTTAAGCTTGGGGAGGCTCCCTTGGATCTCCCAGCATATATCAAGAAGACTCAAGCGTCTAAGCTTGGGGATGCCCAAGGCATCCCCTTCTTCATCAACAAATTATCAGGTCACCTCTAGTGAGACTATATTTTTATTGCTTCACATATTGTGTGTTCTTGGAGCGTCTGTGTGTTTTATTTTCTGTTTTTTTTGTTTTCTGATCATAACTTAGTTGGATCCTAGCACTCTTGTTTGGGAGAGAGACACGCTCCGCTTTTGCTTAGAATACTCATGTTCTTCACTTATACTTGTTGAGTATTCTTGTTTAGCACTGCTATGCTATTAGCTCTTGTTTTTCATGTATCTCTTGTTCAGAGCTATTAGTTCTTTTATAGAAAGTACTCTCTTGCTTCACTTATATTTGTTTGGAGAGTTGTATAATTGGCGTCTGGTTGGAACAGAAAATGCTAAAGTGTGTGGTAGTTGTATAATGGAAAAACTTGCATAGTCTTGTAGATCATTGAACTTTGATAACTTGATTCCTTGCAAATGTTTTGAGATATTAAGAAATTAGATGTTAAATGCTTGCTGGTTAATTAAAGCTAAAATCTGATTAGTGGTTGTGTTATTAAAGCTTGTACCGTACTACAAACTCTTAAAATTGCTGAAGGTGTAGTTGGACTTGATAGCTTCTCATGTCTGAAGGTTTTTGGAAACAACATAGTTGCGTGCTAAGGTCGAGGGATCTAGCGGGGTACTTGTGCCTCCGTGAACGGCCCTCCTTGGGGTAAATTTAATCATGCTCTTAATGTTGAACCTGCTAGTTGTTTGCAATAAACTTGTGAGTTCTTTTGACTAATGTTGAGCTACGGTTTTTGGCACTTCCACCATCCATATTTTGCTAGCCTCTTCGGTGTTGTGCATTGCCTTCTGCTCACATTGAGAGTTGTGCATACTTCGCCAGTACATCCAACCCCGTGGGAGAACTTCATCTTGTTCTCCTACACATAAGCCAAACATCTTCCTCAAAACAGCCACCATAACTACCTATCACAGCATTTCCATAGCTGTTCCGAGATATATTGCCATGCAACTTCCACCTTACATTACATGACTTGTTGTCATTCATCATTGTTATATATTGCTTTGCATGATTCTATACAGCTGATGTGTGGTTTTACCCATGTTACGCTAGATCATTGCACATCCTGCTACACTGGCAGAGGCATACAGTTTTATACATCATGTTTTGTTCATTATGAGTTATTTGTACCAAAAAGTGTGTTGTCATATTAGAGTGTTGCCCCTACAGTGAGGGAGAGAAAAGTGAAAAAGCCACGGAGGCCATTGAAAAGAGAAACAGAAAAAGAAAAAAAGAAAAGAAATAAAGAGAGGGGGCAACATTACTATCCTTTATCCACACTTGTGCTCATGTTTAGCACCAGTTTTATAGTCATCATTTGTGCTAGTAGCACCTATGCTTCATATGAGAGAGTTCTCATGTTTCATTAGTATAACTATGTGGGGAATTTACGTTATAGAACTTGGGTTGTATATTCCAATGATGAGCCTCCTCAAAAGTGCTCTAGGTCTTCATGAGCAACCAAGTTGGATGCACCCCCACTAGTTCCATTGGAGAGCTTTCATACACTTATAGCTCTATGTGCATCCGTTGCATGGCAATCACTACTCCTTGCATAGCTTCGATTATAAGACTTCCTCTTGTCTAATGATCATTTATAGCTTTGTGAGCCTTTCTTCCATTGGCCTTCCAAACCCCCATTATTATTCTCTTTGCCATAACATCCTGGTGCCAATACCAAATGCTTACGCTCACCGGTTGAGTAAAACTTCTAACCAGTGAATTCATTACGTTTGTGATACTTTTGCTTGACTGGATCCTTTCTATGTTTGTGAAAGATTGCTGGATGCTTGAGTAGAAGGATAACTTCTATACTGAATGCTTAAAACATCTATAATGAACTTTGTACGGTTTCATGTCTTTATAGCATCTTCCATGAAAGGTTTTTACTTGTTTAATTGTCTTGCTTTATTCATCTATGTGTTTAATATCAAACATAGACTTTTGCTTTGAATGATTTGATCTCAGCTCACATGCTTTACATTACTATATGATCAAGATTATGTTGGTAGCATGTCACCTCAAAAATTATCTTTGTGTTATCGTTTACCTACTCGAGGACGAGTAGGAACTAAGCTTGGGGATGCTTGATACGTCCAAAACGTATCTATAATTTTTGATGTTCCATGCCTATTATATATTAATTACCACATGTTTATCTTACACTTTATATCATTTTTATGCATTTTCTGGGACTAACCTATTAACAAGATGCCACAGTGCCAGTTCCTGTTTTCTGCTGTCTTTTTGTTTCAGAAAATCTATTCTGGAAATATTCTCGGAATCGGACGCCAATTTAACTGATTTATTTCTGACCGAGACGGAGCAGCAGCCAGGAGGACAGAGCCGGGGGCCACACCAGGTAGGCCGGCGAGCCCACGGCACGGCCCAGGGTGGGGCCGCACACCTAGGCCGCCGACCCACCTCGGCTGGCCACCGACGCCGCCCTTTCGCCTATAAATCTTATATTTACTAATTGGAGGCACTGTAGAAGCCTCCACGTTAACTCTCACGGTAAAAGAACAACAGCCATTAGATAATTACAACGCATGATAATAACCGTTAGATCACGCTGAAACTTCATGCGACTCTGTCCGTATTATCTGTTCACGAAGTAAACCGATGCAGGTTCGAACCGTAGCAGCCGCAAAATAAATCTATCGCCTTTTTTCTAATTGGAGGCGCACCACTAGAGCTCTCACGTTAATCTACACTACTTATAAAAGAGCCAACTTTAGTTTCGCTACAGCCACCCAGACAAAATGTACACAGATCGATCTGAACCATCAGATCCAACCCACTTAAACAGATCAAACGATACAGATCAGATCTACACAAATCAACGCCCCGGATTACTCCTGTCGACGACGAGCAGAGAAATTTCCTGCCAGCCCACGTCCGCGTCCCCGCTCTCTTTCCTCCGCATCGCTTTCTCCGCCCCGAGTCCCCGACCCGAGCGTCGCCTCGGCCCTGCGCGCCTGCCCTGAGCCTCCCCGATTCCGTCGCCTCCTCCGTCCTCCCCATACCCCCAACCTTCGCCGGATCTGGCGACTGACCGGCGGTTCACGTGAGAAGGACAGCGCCCTCTTCCCACAGGTCCAGTCGGCGTAACTGAATCCGGATCTCGCGATAGCAAGATGTGGTCGAACCTCCACCTGTTCATGGCTGCACCGTCGCACGCAGCTTCGGCGTTCGGCTCCCCCACCGCTCGCTGCGCCGCCACTTCTCTTACCCCCCACATCTCCTCCCCAATCCACCAGCGCCCCATCCCATTCCATGGCACCTGTCGTGTCCGATAGACGCTACGCGCTCAGCCGCCGGAGGTCGGGCTGCGGCGCCGGGCCACAGCAGCCGCAGGCGCAGCAGCGTATGCTCACTTTCGCGCAGGGCCGTGGTTTCCTGATGTACACTTGATTCAGAGACCAATCCAATTGATTTAGCCAGGTTAGCAAAGGTTCTAACCACATTGCGCCATGTTGTATCTCAACCCCGCTGAATGTCTTTGGGTTGCATGCTCTTGCGTGATGTCGTTTCGAAATAGAACAGCAGACGTTTGCCTTTAGTTCTGTTGACAGGTATATGTTACAAACTGTTGAGCTGGTTATTTACAGATATTATTTACAAACTGTTGAGCTAAAATTTGGGACATTTTTCTTTGCCACATAGTTCTTGTGCCGAATAGTTCAAAAGTTGCTGCTAAACTTTGTAAGGCGGCCCCCAAATTCTTTTGAATGGTTCCCACACCTTGTTTTAATTGACGATGGTGCGCTTGGTGTTCTGTAAAGAGTTGATTCAGAAACTGGTACCGCCGTCTACTTTTTCCGCATGAAAGTGTATATAATTTCTGCATTATTTTGCTTGGTGTTGTATAAAGAGTTTGCTTATTTTTTGGGTATAATAAATTAGTTTCAGCATCAGAAACCTAAATGTATTACCCTGTAATTGTGTGTGGATGTTAATATACTGAATACTACATAAGAAGACACTATTGGTTAGAAAATACATGCACCTCACACTAAAATAAGGTGCTGAGATTTTGTGCTGCAATTTCTGCTGAAGGACGACCATTTTTGTTGGCGCAGAGATTTGTTGTCAGTTTACATGCACCTCACATGAAGATTCTTCCTTAGATTCTGTTAGCATCCATCAGGTCCCATTTGACAATAAACAAATTCATGAATTCGTGAAACCTCTGCTCTGCTGTCTTGGTTTATAGCTTATGGTCAGTATTTCTGTAAAGCTGAATATGTAGTGGTATCTTCCCATGGTTTGTTAAAACTGACCTCATTGCCCACTATAATAGTTCAATTCCACACATGATTCAAGCTCTCCTGACTTCCAATCATCCGGAAATAAATTTTGCCTTGCTGTACAAACATATTTTGCAGGACATCAAGGTCACCATCTCAGGTGTACGCTGCTGCCATGGCGATCATGAATGGAGCTTGTCTGGAATTTGCGACTCCTCTGCTGGATAACACTCCAGCTACCTCAGTTTACTGAGAAGTCTACACCTATGGAAATTCATATGCCGAGGCAGGATCATCTCACCCTTCCAGTTGCACCACTTCCAGGGAAAACAGTTACAGATCCTTTTGAGTCTTTGAGGTACTATCGCCTACACTAATGCAGCTCGGACTCCTGGATCAGAGAGTCAACCGGCTGCTGCAAGTATAGGTATATTTATACAATTTGCAACTGATCGACAATGCTCGCAGCTTTTCAATTCATCAGCTATACAGGTTGAAGCACTCTGCATAATGCTTGATATCGTGGAACTGCTCTATATTCAACATATCACTTTTCTTACGGACAACACAACACTGGCGGTACTGCAGAAAAACGGGGTTTCAATGCAAACGGGAGAGAAAGAATTTGGATGTAGCACACTCAGTCTATTCATCATGGATCGTAATATAGTTACATGTGGACATTGAGGAGCTAGCCAACCTTCCGGTAAACTAGCTACATCCTGAATCTAAGGAAGAGCAAATACCAAATAGTTTGTGTGATGCACGTCATGAGAAGATGACACTCTATAGTCTGAAAGCATCGGGGACCTGTATACTTAACTTTTCTCTAGCTATCCTCTGTTTATTTATGTTGTAATTTGCCAGGGAGAAAGAGGAATAGTGGGCATGTAAAGTTGATCACCAATCTGAGTATCTGTAGAAGATACTAGCAGCACGACAAGGTTGGAAGAAGCACTACACGGTCAGTAATCCAAATTATAAAAACCCTGCTTACTATCATTGCAATTTCAGCGGGCAACTGTAGTGGAAAGATGGTTATTGCCTTATTGTTTTTCTTACTAATCCAATATTCCTCCCAGTAAATATAACTATCATTGCAATTTCAGCGGGCAACTGTAGTGGAAAGATGGTTATTGCCTTATTGTTTTTCTTACTAATCCAATATTCCTCCCAGTAAATATAAGGTTTTTTAAAATAGTACTATATCGACATTTATGTCTACTTTTTAATTAGGTTAACATCAAGTTGGTAGGTTTTGGTGTTTAATAAGTGTATACCCACTTTATCTTTCTTTCCATGGTACAGGAATTATTGCATTTGTTGGTATAAAGAAGTATCACGTTTCTTTTTACTGGTCGTTGTTGTTGTGTTGCTAAATGACATTTGACTGACTGTTGTTTTGCTATTTTTGCAGGCTCTTCACCCAACAAATGAGTCGTTGCTTGACACGGTAAGCAGCGGATTCTTCATCAAAGTAAACAACTCGGCAAACCCAAAAGGCCTTAATCCCGCCTTCATGTTAATAGTACTCCCGCAAATGTCCACTTCATATAATCTGGTTGACATTAGCTATTAGATTCAGAGTGTTGTCCTTCTTAAGCTGTGAGGTGTGTTGCGATATAAACATGTAAAAAGTCTGAAGGCTGATATATTGTATTTACCTGGGTAGCTGCTAGCTAGGAAATCTTAAATTTATATTGTTACATTACTGAAACGATTTATTGGATTTGGTGTGCATATAACATCGTATTAGTGAATAATTTCAGATTCTTGGGTATCATATGCGGTCACGTATTTTGTTCCAAGTGTTTCATGTGACTTTTTCCTTGTTGGTCTGATAACTAAGGTAACAAGCAGTAGGCAGAAGACATATGAACCATTTTTTGTGCATGGTTGTTTGCTAATAATCATAAGACATTGATCTTTCAATCTGAATCATTCGGAAAGTTGCTGCTCTTAAATTTTAACACTATATTAGAGACACGACATCATATAAAATTTAGGACTAACTATGCATGGAATTTCAGTGTGTTCAGCTGTTAGTTGCCTTATCTGATAGCAGCCTTTTGAAAAATCGTTATTTATTTACTACTTGTACATATTGGAAATTTGCCTTTTTATTTTCGTGGACATTTTCGTTATTTTTTTATTTCAATTCCATTACAATTCGTATCCTCCTACCTATTATTTTTAACATTGTTTGTGTTCCTCCTACAATTCGTCCTAGATGAGAAATATTACAAATGCATCCGGCACCCACCCGGCACTGTACCTTGTTGTAAGAATTAACAAATGCATGATATTACAGTTATTTTGAAGGAATAGGTAGTTGCATAAAAAATGTTTATCACTGAATAAAATCAGGTATAGACAACAAAAAGGACTGAAACCTAAGTTGCAAAGAGGGAAAGAGTGATACAGAAATGATCGTTTCCCTTGAAATTATTAGATTTTTTCCACGAATTTTTTTATTAGATTTTGAAACGAAGCAGCCTCCAAACTATAGGCATGCTGCTATCAATTGATTGACATTCTAATGCATTGCTTCCTAGCTGAATATTCTTATTTATTCTTCGTTTTTCTTAGGAATCTGTTCTCTCCTGGAAACAAATGATTCATAATTTTTACTTGTCTGCGCAACAATATTGAGGCCTAAACATGACAAGGTTACGGAGATGTTATGGCTAGCCTGCCTAGCCATCAGTTTGTGGCTGCAATGTGACATTTCATTTGATGTTCATGACAGGGGTGCACGTGGTCGTAGATTAACTTAACTAAGAGTAAGTGACACACTAATGCACTAACGTCTATACCACATATATTCTCTATTGTGAACGTAAAAACTTAAAAAATGACACTCAACTTAATCATAAAGCGACGTTCGTGCACGTGCAAAGCTACTAGTCCTAGGTAAAGCTAAACAAAGGCCATCCGACTAAGCTTTAAGAGGAAACACAAGCCGTTTGATTCACGCGTGCTTGCGTAGATCAATCCAGAATTACCCGAACCGTTATCTCAGCATAGCCTTGGTCTTCCTCGATCCCAGTATTCATGCCGCCGCCGTCAACGCGTTTGGCCTCCATCTATACGTGGTACAGCAGATCCATGTCGCAAACTCCTCCTGGATCAGTCGTGAGCGCTTTCCGGTCAATTTTCCTCAGATCTAGCTCCTAATTATCCAATCTGCTTACCTTCTAGGAGTATATCATATTTGTTGCACTATGCTTTGCGCAGTTTTTGATGTTCTCTGGCTACCCTGCAGGAGTGTACGTACGGTGAGCCATGAAAGGTGTGATTTATAAGGGATGCAATGGAGAGAGAGCGTTATTGCTGCATGAGGGTCGAATTCCCTGCAATTTACGAAGCTAGGTGAAACTTCAGGAGGACGACGCACTGGCGCATGAGAATACATGCAGTGAATTCCTTGCGTTCTGCCCGACGGCCGTAGAAGGGAGCGATTTTGAGATTCCTTAATCGGGACAGAGGAAGGAGATGAGCCATATGCCAACACGTCCGGCTGATTAGTTGTGTCTGTTTATCCTCCATACAGCCCCAACAACTGCATTGCAATAGGTGTACTTCCAAAACCAATCTGAACTTTCCTTGGAGCGGTTGTGTCTGTTTTCTCGGACTGAATTTCCTTTAGTGCAAGCAGCTAACATGCTTTTGATCTCTTTATCTTGCAGGAGAAACATCTGTGGTTTTCTGATACCATTGCGAATTTTGCATATATAACTAAGCAGAGAAAAGACAGGAGTCAGGGGCAATAGGATTGGTTACCCTTCTCTAATCTGCAATGATATATGCTACTTTTCCCAGGTTTCCAATTTCATTAAAATTTCTTTATGTAGGAGATTTTTCTTTGAATAATATTTGAGTGCTCAAAATAAATTTATTAGCAAGTTAATCTTACTATTTTTCTGCAAAACGGATTAGCAATTTCTTCGATCTCATTTTGGATAAATGAGTTCTTAATTAGAACACAATACATCATAATGAGATATCATCTTAGTTCAGGAAAATCTCATGTGATTGATGTAATTAGGGGCAAGAAAGCTGCAGCTATTTTTCAGTACAATGTCCGGCAAATATTTGTGGAAATGGCTATGGGAGAATGGGTGCTTTTCTCCGAAGGATTAACATCCTATGTAAGACACCTCCGTTCTAAATTAGTTGTGGATGATTCAGTACAAGTTT
Organism: Poa pratensis; assembly: GCA_947311845.1. NCBI lineage: Eukaryota > Viridiplantae > Streptophyta > Magnoliopsida > Poales > Poaceae > Poa > Poa pratensis. The sequence goes on along the minus strand of CAMZMU010000081.1, from coordinate 26,929,490 downwards.
GTAGTAAATCAGTGACAACTAATTAGAACAGAGGGAATAGTTGGTATTTGGAGATCTTACAATAATCATATGGCCAAGCAAAACTGACTATATGTACTTCTCTTTTCTGAGTGTTGTAGGAGGATCTTCAAATTTATATATAGCCACGTTATTGGGAGCGTGGATACAACTAATGTGAGATGTAAGTTCATTAATTAAGATCATACATGGATCATGAGTTTTAATTGTTACTGGTATTTCTGTAGGATAATTTCAGCTGACCATGTGTGAAGCTGTGTTTGCAGTCACCCCGCAACAGCCCAACTATTCACTAATAATTGCATGGTAGGTGAAAAAATAGCAACTAAATCCATTCCAGAATCATACTATGTGTGGTGTGCAGTGAAACAACTACTTACATCTTGGACTTTGTTTTTCCACGTATTTTCCATTGTTGTCTTCCGTTTGGTTAATTATTAAATGTATATATTTTTATCTTTTTAGATTAACTAAATATTTGTCGCAATCTTTTCTCCAATATGGCATATTCTCAAGACTCCCAGAGTCTATTGTTTGATAATGTGAAAATCTAGAAACGACAATGCCATATTATATTATACCATTGTTGATGTTGCTCAAGAAGTCCGCTGTTTTTACTCAATGAATCAAAAAAATTCATTTTTATATTGTATTTTATATTGTCGTGATAGGTACCCTTGGAGAAACAAGGTTGTGGAAGGTATATTAATTTGTGGACCTGTTTGGCACAGAAATAATACTTCAACTCACAATTCTTATATGAACTTCTTTCAGTATTATTGCATTTGTATACCATAGCCATCATCTAGCAGGATATTGAGATCTTATATATATAAGAATATGCGATCACTTATAATACTTCAACTCACAATTCTCCCTCCAAATTGTTACGAGTTAAGACATGGGAATATGTTTGGCGACAAAATATAGTATATCACCAAAGGTTTGAAATTACCACTTCAAGGTACGTAGATGTTCAGTGCGATATTTTTTCTCGATAAAGATCAGTGCGATAATACAAGACTTGAACTCCAATAATCATTATATTTGAATGCATTTGTATGCCATTTAGAAGGAACCGTTGAAGTAGTTGTGTACCAATTGCACCAACATAAAGTCGGGAGTAAGTGAAATGAAGTCTGTGTCTGAATTATATATTGAGAGGGCTTGGCTTCGTACAAGTTAGTTATGTGGAATTTAGAGGGAACCACCGATTACATGTGTACCAACTGTCCCAAAATAAAAATATAACCTTATTGAAATGGCAATTACATCAATATAACCAACACGTGACTCAACTGGAAAACACACAGATTGTTGTAATACGGTTTGAGTAAGGTAAATACAGATGCAATCGTCTATCTGATAGTATTTGGAGAACATTTATTTATACGAGATGGATAAATGACCAGTTCAACACTTTCCTATTGGTATAAAGTGTGGGTTGAGTACTAAGGTTCAGCTTGGATAAATAATTAATTCAATGATATGCATGCACTGTGAAAAAACCTTAAATTTGAACAATAAAAAAATTCGGAGATTGTACTACATTTGTTTATGTCCAGATTTAAAATGTTCTTCTTAGAACATTTCTATATCTCTGAATTAATCTCCAAAATTAGCTAGCCTGTGCAAATGCACGGGTTAACGACTAGTTGCATCTAATCGGGAAACCCTAGAGACCCTAGCAAAAATCCACGAAAAGTTCCGAGGCCGCTGTCGTCTTCAACCCTCGTTCGGGAGGGTTTCTGTAGTTCTTCCCGGCACCTTGCCGGAGGGGAAATCATCACCGGAGGGCTCTACATCACCATGCTTGCCTCCAGAGTGATGCGTGAGTAGTTCTCCACGGGACTACGGGTCCATAGCAGTAGCTAGTTGGTAGTCTCTCCACCTTGTGCTATCATGTTTAGATATTGTGAGCTGCCTAACATGATCAAGATCATCTTTATGTAATGCTACATGTTGTGTTTGCTGGGATCCGATGAATTGTGAAGTTATGATAAAGTTTGTTCATCTATCTATATTATGTTTTATCTATGTTCCCGCGTGATCTCCGTTGTTAGTAGATGCTAATGACTTCAAGAGAGGGTATTTATGCTAGATAGTGGGTTCATACCTCTAGAAGCCTGGGCTTGATAGACAGAAACAACTAAGGCTGTAGATGTGATGTTGCCACTAGGGATAAAATAACCGATGCTTAGCTTAAGGGTACCGCTGTTAAGTCTAATGCGTTTGTTTACATTACACACTTTGCTTAATGCTATAATCTGTTGCTTGCAACTTAATACTCATGGAAGACCCGGAAGCTATCTTGTGAGTGGATTATGAGTCATAGATGCAGCTAGTAAGCGGTCTATCCATATTGTTGTAATGCCCAATAGATATAACAATGAACATGTGCTTGTCATATATTGCATTGTCATGCGTTTGCAATTTGTCAATTGCCCAGCTGTAATTCGTTCACCCAACATGTATGTTTATTTGTCTTATGGAGAGACACCACTAGTGAACAGTGGACCCCGGTCCTTTATTCCACACTGATACAAACACCGTTTTCACCACGCTCTACGTTACTTCCTGCTGCTACTTTTGTGTTCATCATCATATTCTACACCATACGTTTAATCCTTTGTATTCAGCAAGCCGGGGAGATTGACAACCTTCCTGTTTCGTTGGGGCAAGGTTCTATGATTGTGTGTTTGCAGGTGCACGTCAGTGATCGGGTAACGGCGCCGCTGACACCTTTCGGAAGCTCTTCCAATTCCTATTGGATCTTACAACCTTGGTTTTGTAATCAAGGGAAAACTTTGCTGCTGACTACGTCATACCTTCCTCTTGGGGTTTCCCAGCGAACGTGCGTTCCACGTCATCAATGTCCTTGTACGGAATGTCGACGGCAGCGTCTGTCTTCTAGGGCAAGGCGGAGGCTCCCAGGGAAGCTGGGGCCCGAGCCGCTGAAGAAGATGAGGTCGCATCTCGACCTGCCGTCGTACGAAACCTTTCTCGCCAGGCAGTCCTCACGGCCCCGCTGCCAAGGTTGAAGCCCGTGTGAGAGCCATTCAGAGAGTGAACCTGTTGGCGAGTTTGAAGGAGAGGACCTTCGATGTCCCGGGGTTGGCCCAACTCTGGGCCGAACTAGAGACCATAGAGCGGGCAAGTGCTTCATCTTTCCCGGGTTTTCTCCTTTCCGCGGGATGAACTTGGCCTTGATTTGTCACACTTTCTTGTTGCAGGTTGAGAGCGAGGTGGCCGATGGAATCTTCCTCCTCTTTGGCCACGGAGTGCCTGGGCTCGCGTAGAGGCCTCCCGCTTAATGAAGTGCCTGAAAGTCCTGCTCGTGCATCCTTCCCTCCCCAGGCGTCCCCGGAAGGGCGAAGTTTACCCGGCAAGCTAGAAGCAACAAGTCTGCACAGCTAGGAGCCCTGAGCTTGACTTAGTAGCATAGGTTGAATATGTACTCAGGAAGTTGCATAACTGAATGTAATTCAGAATTGTAATTCAGAATTTAAATTCAAATGAATGCAACCTAGCCTCAACTCCCGGGGTCATTTCCAAATCTTCCTTTGCACTAACGCGCTGTCAAGTTTTCAGAGGAGATCTCTTAAGTGCCAAGTACTCTGACTTACGTGCACCCCAAATTCGTTGCTAAGATGCTGACGCAGTAGAAGTACCCTAAGAGCACTATACCTTCCGGAGCTTACTCCACTGTCCTCGGGTACTAGGCCAGAGGGAAACGGACCGTTCGCCAGGGTGGATGCATTACCCTCGCAAAGGCTCTCATCAACTATCAAGCATGCGCAGGTCGATGGTATATTGACTCCGAGCGAGATGTTATGCCTAAGTGCAGGATGCAGATGCAAGGACTTAGCTGGTTTTTGCAGTGTCCTCGATCCGTCCTGTCCCTCCCGGGTATCCAGCTCCTTAGCCACTTTCCATCGTCAGTTCCTGTCCCGGGAAAGGCGCTGCACATAGCAAACTTTCAGTAGGAAAATAATGGACCCTCTTTCCATGTCGTGATAGTGTTTCATCCAAAGCAACCCGCAAGCAAAGTTGAATGTGCATTTCTGTGTTTAAGTTCGTTAAAACACAACACTGCCCATTCACTCCTTTTCGCGGCAGCACGGCACGATCGGGTGGCAGTGCCTACCGATAGGCCACTCGCGCTCGGCCCGTCAGCCACCGGCATCATATCAGCCCCCTGCTTGGGGTTGTTACGGATAACACACATCTCGACATGAATTGAGGCTCACGGAATTGAAACACTTATCTTTTACTTCCTTGGGGATGATTCTGACACCCTATTAAAGAACACTAGCCCCTTGGGCGTGCTTAGCAGATTCGACGTTTGGCCTCGATATTCCAGGCGTTGCCCTCCGACCTGCCTTTCTCGTCCTCCAGATAGACCGCTCCGGGTCTCAGGGTATGAGTAACCCGGAAGGGTCCTTCCCACTTGCTTGACATCTTGTTCAAGCCATCGAGCTTTTGTATCTTGCGGAGTACCAGGTCCCCGGGCTGTAGTTCCCGGGACCGGACATGACGGTTGTGGTATCGGCGCAGCCCTTGCTGATACGAGCAGGCCGTAACGATGCCCGACAACGAATTTTCTCCAGGAAGTTTATGTCATCAATCCTCTGCTCAACTTGGGTGTCTTCATCATAAGCTAGTACCAGGGGAGATCCGTGCCTTAGCTCTGTTGGTAGGACAGCTTCAACTCCATAGACAAGGAAGAAATGTGTTTCTCCAGTTGCTCGGCTCGATGTAGTTCTGAGGGACCATAGTGCACTGGGCAGATGATCAATCCAATTCTTCCCCTTGTTCTCTAGCTTGTCATATGATTTGGTCTTCAGACCTTTCAGGACCTCCGCATTGGTCGCTCCACTTGTCCGTTGCATCTTGGATAGGACACTGATGCAAAGCACACCTTGATGCCCAGTTCTTCGCAGAAGTTGAGGAAGGCTCGACTTGTGAACTGAGTGTCGTTGTCTGTGATGATTCTGTTAGGTACTCTGAAGCGATAGACAATCCCCTCAATGAACTTGATGGCGGCCTGGGCCGTCTGGCGTGGTACTGGCATCACTTCCACCCATTTTGTGAACTTGTCAATAGCCACGATGAGGTATTCATGTCCGCCAACTGACTTTGGCACCTTGCCCACAATGTCAAGCCCCCAGACTGCAAACAGCCAGGATATTGGGATTGGTTGGAGGGCTTGAGCTAGCTGATTGATGTTCTTCACGTAGTATTGGCAAGCTTCGCAGGTCTTGACAATTTGCTCGGCGTCACGCAGGACTGTTGGCCAGTAGAAACATTGACGGAAACCTGATATTGGGATTGCAACATGACTTGAGCATGTGCCCTCGTGGATGTCTCGTAGTAGTACTTGGCCTTGCTCTTGTGGTATGCAGCGGAGCTTGACTCCGTTGTCGCGTCGCCGGTAGAGCTCGCCGTCGATCAGGACGTAGAGCTTGGCTTGGCGAGCCACCCGCTCGGCGTCATGATCATCCTCCAGAAGAGCATGCTCCGTCATGTACTTGATGATGTCCAGGGCCCAGGGTGGGTGGGTTCTTTCCACCGGTAGCACCATTTGACCAAGAAGAAGCATGGCTTCCCTTGGTCCAGGCGCTGCCGGGTCTTGCGCGTCTTCTGGGCTGGTTTCCCGGGTTGTCGAAGTAGACGGGTCACCAGCCCCAGTGTCGATGTAGACCTTGCCTTGAGCCTCTCGGAGACACGAGGGTTGCCGGAGCACCTCAATGTAGATCCCGGGAGGCACTGGTTCTCGCTTGGAAGCCATTTGTGACAGCTCGTCCGTGGACGTGTTTTCATCCCGCGGGACGTACACGGCCCGGAAGCTGTCGAAGCGTCGCTGAAGCTTCCATACCTCCTCGACGTACGGTGCCATCTGAGGGCAGGCGTACTCTTTGTTCACTTGTTTGATGACTAGCTGAGAGTCACCCTTGACGATGAGCTTGTTGATGCCGAGGCCAACGGCAGCACGCAGACCCGCAAGCAGGCCCTCGTACTCCGTCGTATTGTTCGAGATGTTCTCCTTGTAGTGCATCTGGACGACGTACTTCAGACGGTCCCCGTAGGTGAGATCAAGACAACTCCAGCGCCTCCCTGGCCCTTGGTGTAGGAGTCGTCAAGTTCATGGTCCAGGCATCGGGGTCTTCTTTCCCGGGAAGGCTGGATTCCTCCACCGGGTCGTCAAACGTTGTCTCGGTCCACTCCGCCGTGAAGTCGGCCAGCGCCTGACTCTTGATGTTGTTCGTGTGCTCGAACTTGAGGCCGAACCCTTGAAGCTCCATGGCCCACCAGGAGACGCGTCCGGTAGCAAGTGGGTTCTCCAATGGGCTTCTCAGGGGATACTTGGAGACCACGGTGATAGGGTGGCTTTCGAAGTAGGGCCTCATCTTGCGAGAGGCGATGAGGATCGCCAGTAACAGCTTCTGCATCATGGGGTACCGCTCCCGGGCGTCACGCAGCACCGAACTAATGAAGTAGACCGGATGCTGTATCTTGCGGGTTACCGAGTCCTTGACGGGCTCGGCTTCCTCCGGGCATTCTGCTTCAAGCGAGAGCGAGTCAGCCCCCAGCGATGCTTCTTCTGTGACGCCGATGGTTGCGTCGGTGGGCACGTCGGGCTCAGGATCCTCGACCCTTTGTCACCGGCTGCCTCTTCTTGCTTGGTTGCCCCGGGAGGATGTTCCCGGGACGCTTGCCCTTGATCTTGCTTGACTTGGTTGAGGAGCGTCACGCTCTACCACAAGAACTGCGCTGATCACCTGGTTGGTGGCAGCGATGTACAGCAGTAGGGGCTCCTTCTCTGCTGGTGCCACGAGGATGGGTGGCGAGGCGAGGTAGCGCTTGAGACTGAAGAGCTTCTTCAGCCTCTGGGGTCCACTCCACGGGACCCGACTTCTTGAGTAACTTGAAGAAGGGCAGAGCTCGTTCTCCAAGCCTTGAGATGAAGCGCCCGAGTGCGGTGATGCACCCGTTGAGGCGCTGTACGTCCTTGACCGCCTTGGCGCCTCCATGCGCTCGATGGCCTTGATCTTGTCGGGATTGGCCTCAATCCCCCGATGGGAGATTAAGAACCCAAGCAGCTTGCCGGACGGGACCCCAAACACGCACTTGTCGGGGTTGAGCTTGAAGTTGACCCGGCGAAGGTTGTCGAAGGTCTCGTGCAGATCTTGGATGAGGGAGTCCTTGTACCGGGTCTTGACCACGATGTCGTCGATGTACGCCTCAACGTTGCGGCCCAGCTGGGGCCCAAGGCATGCTTGCATGGCGCGCTGAAAGGTTGCGCCGGCGTTCCGGAGGCCGAACGGCATCCGGGTGTAGCAGTAGCAGCCCTTGGGTGTGATGAAGGCCGTCTTCTCCTGATCCTCCACCGCCATCATGATCTGATGGTACCCGGAGAAGGCATCCAGGAAACACAGAAGCTCGCACCCGGCAGTAGAATCCACGATGAGGTCGATCCGGGCAGCGGAAAAGGATCCTTGGGGCAGGCCTTGTTTAAGTCGGTGAAGTCGATGCAGAGCCGCCACTTGAAGGTCATGGGCTTCGGCACCACCACAGGATTGGCCACCCAAGTTGGGTGTGGAACCACCCTGATGACGCCGGCTTCTTCCAACTTGTCGACCTCGGACACGATGAACTCCAGTTTTTCTTTGCTCTGCCTACGCAGAACTTGCTTCACGGGCGAGCATCCTCGCTGACCGCCAGTTTGTGCTCGATCACCTCCCTTGGTACGCCGGGTAGACCTGACGCTTCCCATGCGAAGACGTCAGAGTTTTCCCGAAGGAAGGCGACGAGCGCGCTTTCCTATTTGTCAGTGAGGCGGGCGCCGATGGTGATGGAGCGACTCCTCACTGGTCAACGCCACCTTCTTGGTCATTTGCGGATCTTCATGGAAAAGCGCCTTCTTGGGGGAGTTGATGCCGAGCCCCGGGGTACCCTCCGCCCCCGAGAATGCACCGACATCAACCTCCTGTACATCTTGCGGAACGTCCGAGGTCGCCGCCACCGTCTGGTTCAACTTCTGAACGCAGAAGATGGCGTCGTCACGTCAGCCTTGACCTTGATCACTCCCCAGGCCGCGGGGATCTTCATCATGTTGTAGGCGAAGTGCGAGACGGCCATGAACTTGGCCAGAGCAGGTCGGCCAAGTATGCCGTTGTACGGAGTGGCGTCTCTGCGATGTCGAAGACGATGTCCTCGGTGCGGAAGTTCTCCGGGTCACCAAAGGTGACGGGGAGCGTGATCTTTCCCAGCGGCCGAGTGATGCTCCCATTCATGCCTTGGAACACGCCGGTGTCTTGCAGGCGAGAAAGGGGATTTGCAGAGTAGCCAGGACCTTCGCCGTCAACAGGTTGAGGCTGGAACCTCCGTCGACCAGCATCTTGGTGACCTTGTAGTTGTGGATGATGGGCGACACGATCAGGGGCAAGTTCCCACCCCGGCCACGTTGGTGGGGTGGTCTTCCGGGTCGAAGGTGATGACTTATCCAGACCATTCCAGGGGCTTTGGCGGAGCAGAGGCAACCGCGTTTAGCTCCCGACAAGCCTCTTGCACGCGCCGTTGGAGGGAGGAAGAGAAGCTCCCCCGTGAATGCACCCGACAACTCCAGTGACTTCCTGGAACTTTCCGTTGTTGCCGCCCTGGGGAGCTGGAGCTTCCTTGTTGTTGTTGGTGGCGGCTTCTTGATTGTTCTGCTCGCGACCGTCTTGGCCACCGCGTCCTCCTCTCGGCCCCTGCGGCCACCGCCGCGACTCCACCCACGGCCGCCTCTACCTTGGCACCCGTGGGACAGTCACGAGCGATGTGCCTGACGGTGCCGCAGTTGTAGCAGCCATCCAGGCTAACCCCGTCAGCCCGACGCTGCTCTCGTATAGCGAGGTTCTTGAGCTGGCGGCAGTCCTTGAGCAGGTGGTTGCCATCAGGGTGAATGTGGCACCATGGATCATCCTCCCCCTTGGAGGTCCAGAGTCCCGTTTCTTGTTCTTGGTGGGGGCGGTCTTGTCCTCGGGTTCATCCTCCCCGGGGAACTTGACCCCCTCCTCTGCTCGGGCGCACCGATCCGCGAGCTCCTAGAGCTCGCGGGTGGACTCGATGTGGCGGTTGCTCAGCTTTTCATGCATCCGAGTGTTGCGGACGTTGATCTTGAATTTCTTGGGCCAGGTGACCTGGCGAAACTCGGGGGCGAGGGCGAGACACCCTTCGGCGATGTCGTCGTCCCGGTCCTCCCGACGATGACGTTCACGGCGACGTTTGATGCAGGTGCGCATATCCTCGGTCAGACGGTTGTTGAGGTCGTTGCGAAGATCTTGGTTGCGCGTGGTAGACAACCCGACAGAGATGGCCTTGCCGTGGTTGCGGTTCAGCCGATCCGCCATCGGTGGAGTGGGGCGCGGAGGCATCATCTCGCCTTGGCGTTAGCCACGGGGCTGGCCCCGTGGTGCGCGCGTTTTGTCTCCTCCAGCTTCGGGGCCATCGACGGTGGGAGCTCGAGTAGCATCGGGCCCAGGGCCGCCATCGGCGAAGTCGAGGAGCACCTCCACACGGGCCCTCAACTCATGGTAGACCTTGGGATCGCCAGTGCTCGGAGGGAACTGCATCAGGGCCTTGGCAGCAACAATGGCGTCATGGCGAGCTTGTGCGTCCGAGGGCAAGTGCGTAGAGGACTTGCTCTTGGTGCTTCGTGGGTCTCCGCTGGCGCGGACGTGGTCCCGCTTCTCCCCAACGCCAGGACCCTTGCCCGTGCCGTAGCCGACGCTTTTCTCTCCAGAGCATGGAGGAGGCATGACGGAGACTCTTGGAGCCGCCGGATCGTTGGGCTCGATGTTCTTGTTGATGTTGGCTCCCTCTGATACCACCCTCTCCGCCGGCGGTGTAGGCGGAGGAGCAGTCTGGCGTGTCTCCGCGGCGCGATGCTCAGCAGAAGCCTGAGTGCGCGACGGAGATGTGGCCTTGGAGGCCGTGGTGTTGATTTTCTTCTTCGGCGGCATGCTCGGTGAAGAACTTGACGCATAACTTGACGACGATCTTGAGGTTGAAGAAGATGAATCCAGCGCTTGCGCCCCCTACCTGGCGCGCCAGATGTCGTGTCTTGGATCACGGACACCGGGAGTAAAGGATACCCCCATTTTAGGTTCGGCACGGGGCGCGAAGGAGGCTGGAAGACGCCTTCACCTAGGAGGAGGTCGCCAAGTTCTTCATCGGGACAGGTAAGCAAACAACACAAGGACACAGAGAGTTTTACCCAGGTTCAGGCCGCCCAGAGGCTAAAAGCCTACTCCTGCATGTCTGGATTGGGATGATCATCATGATGTGGTTTACAAGGGTGTTCTCAGGGGTGAACCCGGCAGAGTTTCGGCCGGAGGTAGACGAAGAGCAGATCCTGCCCTAGGGAGATCACCTCTCTCTCTACCCTCCGAACCCTAGTCTAGTCTTCAGCTTTTGTCCCCTTTTCCTCGGTGCCTTGGTCCTCCTTTTATAGGCTAAGGGGATACTGAAAGGACACGAATGTCGCCTAGAGGGGGGGGGGTGAATAGGCGATTTAAAATTCTTTACGGTTTAGGCTTGAATAAATGCGAAATAAGACTAGCTGTTAATTTATCAAGCGCAATACCTAAACAAGCTAGGTTTACCTATGTGCACCAACAACTTATGCTAAACAAGATATACAACTAAGTGATAGCAAGATATATTACTTCAATCTCGATGGCTATCATAAAGTAAATTGCATAAGTAAGAAGCTCGGGTATAGAAATATCGAGGCACTTGGAGACAATGATTTATCCAGAAGTTCACTTCCCAATGGAAGCTACGTCTCCATTGGAGAGGTGCGGAGTCACAAAGTGATCCCTGAATAGCCGTCAAATGGCACACCGTAATCTCCTTCGTGCCTCTACCAATGTAGAGAACCACGAACCACTATGGGACACTTGAGGGTGGTCACCGAACTCGTATAAGGATGAGGCACACTCCACAACTTAATTGGAAGCTCTCACTGAATTCCCGTGGCTCCCAAAGCCACAAGAATCACAAGGTTGGGGCGCGTCTCCACAACTTAATTGGAGGCTCCCAACTATCCCGCGAGCCACCAAAACTCCAAGATCAACAAGGACCGTCTAGGGCACTCCAAGTACCCAAGAGGACAAGCTCTAGGGCACCCCAAGTACCAAAGAGTAACAAGCTTCTCAACTTCGATTTCCACGTATCACCGTGGAGAACTCAAACCGATGCAACCGATGCAATGAAGGCAAGACCACTAGAGGTGGTCAAATCCTTCACTCCCAAATCCCACCAAAAGCAACTAATGCTTGTGGGGGGAGATGAGAGAAAGAACAAGGAAGAACTCAACAAATGGAACTCCAAGATCTAGATCCAAAGGCTTTGATTGCGTGGATCACACGTTCGTTGGGAGACCCCAAGAGGAAGGTATGATGCAACGTAGCAGCAGTTTTCTCTCATTATGAAACCAAGGTTTAATCGAACAAGTAGGAGCAAGAAATCACTTCTGAAGGTTGTCAGTGGTGCGCTGACGTGGAACCTGCACACAACACAATCAAACTTTTTTGCCCCAACAAAACAGTGAGGTTATCAATCTCACCGGCTTGCTGAAAACAAAGGATTAAACGTATGGTGTGGAAAACAGTAGTAAATTGCAGAGAATGAAAAGGAACAGTGTTTGCAGTTGGTTGTATTATCAGTGTAAAAGAATGGACCGGGGTCCACAGTTCACTAGTGGTGTCTCTCCATAAAAGATAACTAACATGCTGGGTGAACAAATTATAGCTGGGCAATTGACAAAATATTGAGCGCATGACAATGCATATATATGACATGATGATTACTATGATATTCATGTAGGCATTACGACAAAATACATAGACCGTTATCCAACAGCGTCTATGACTAATAATCCACCGCCAGGTTGTCATACCGAGTTCCCCGTTGGTATTAAGTTGCAAGGAACGGATATTTGCATTAAGTAATGTGCGTAATGTAAAGAAATGCATTAGACCTAACGGCGCACCCTTAAGCTAAGCATCGGTTATTTTATCTCTAGTGGCAACAGCACATCCACAATCTTAGAAGTTATTGTCACTCTCCCAGATTACCGGAGGCATGAACCCACTATCTAGCATAAATACTCACTCTTGGAGTTACAAGCATCTACTTGGCCAAAGCATCTACTAGTAACGGAAATCATGCAAGATCATAAATAACATATAAGATAGATTGATAATCAAGTTGACATAGTATTCAATATTCATCGGATCCCAGCAAACACAACATGTAGCATTACAATAGGATGATCTTGATCATGATAGGCAGCTCACAAGATCTAAACATGATAGCATAAAGTGGAGACACAACCATTTAGCTACTACCATGGACCCGTAGTTCAAGGATGAACTACTCACGCATCACTCCGGAGGCAGGCATGGTGATGTAGAGCCCTCCGGTGATGATTCCCCTCTCCGGCAGGGTGCCGGGAAGAGCTTCTGAACCCTCCCGAGCTAGGGTTGACGGCGGCGACGTCTCTGGAACTTTTCGTGGATAACGGCTCGGGTATTTAGGGTTTTCGCGTCGGGAAGAATAAATAGGCGAAAGGGCGGCGGCTGCAGAGCCACGAGGGCCCCACACCACCCCACGACGCGGTAGGGGGCCGCGTGGCCCCATGGTGTGGGTGCCACGTGGCCCTCCTCCGTCTCTCCTCTTGACTCCATCTTCGTGTTGGAAAAATAGGAGGTTCTGTCCGAGTTTCGTCCAATTCCGAGAATATTTCCAGACTAGCTTTTCTGGAATACAAAAACAGCAGAAAACAGGAACTGCTGTGGCATCTTGTTAATAGGTTAGTCCCAGAAAATGCATAAAAATGCTATGAAGTGTATATAAAACATGTAACAATTGGTATAATATCAACATGGAACATCAGAAATTATAGATACGTTTGAGACATATCCGGCTTCCCCTCACTTAGAGGAGAGATGGATTGGTGGAACAATAGATCTAGATCTCCTCTCTCTTTTCCCACTAAATGGAGGCAAGAATCATGGAGGGATTGAGAGATAGCTAAGCTCAAGGAGGTCAACAATAGAGGTTAATTTCGTGCTCAGCAAAAGCTGGCTGGCTGGAGGTAGGTGGAGGCGTATTTATACCCCTCCCAGAAAAAGAGCCGTTGCAGACAGGGGAGTCGGATATTCCGATATAAGTCAGGATCGAATAATCCGACAGAGTCAGATAATCCGATGCGACATATATCGGATACTCCGAAAATCTCTAGTGCGCCACAAAACTGGTTGCTTTAAAGTCCTTAGCCGAATTCGAGCAACCTTGAGAATCGGATAATCCGAGTGAGCTAGGACCGGATAATCCGATTCCCCTGCTAGAGCAAATGTTGACAGAAACAGCAAAACCTGAAGTGCAATAATTTTCTCGTTCGAACTCCAAAACAGGTGAAACCAATTTTGTACGAAAGGTAACGACAAGAGCTTTCCTACAAAAAGAAGGGTCACAAATATAGAGGGGATACCACACATGGGAAGGTGTGGACCCTATTTCGAAGGTGGACCGGTAATATCACCAATGCCGAGAACGTAACAAGTTTTCCAAACAAAATCCATTTTCGAAGAACTTGGGCTTGTCATGAGGATCACAACAAGCACCGAAACCCAACAAGGAGAAGAACCAAATAAGAATCAAGAAAGATGAAATGCCAAGTATGCAAAGGTTTGAGCTCTCTCCAACTGATACGCTAAAGCTCAATCGAGAGCCCCTCTTGATAGTACGGTGTCTATCCAATAACCCGGTCTCCCGACTAACAACATGAGACCGGTAAAATAGAAACCCTATCAAGATCATACCTTTGCCTTGCGCATTCCACTTGACTAGATGATGGCGATCTTGATCTTCTCAAGTGGACCACCTTTCTTGATTGCGCTTCGCTTGGTGAAGATCCACATATTTCTCCCCCATACACCACTATGGGAGAGCCTCTTATCGGCATATGTTCACATGACCATTATCTCCAAATGGGTGGCAAGCTTCAAGCATATGATATCTTCGAGATACTTCTCTTGAACTTGCACATCTCAAGCTTGATGACGATCACCACTTGACGTCATCCTTCATGGGATATATGAAATCTTCATTTGATGGAAGCCCATAGAAAGATACTTGGTACATCCTGTAGCTTTGTGTGTTGAACAATATCTTGATCAACCTTGTATCTTTTCTTCTCTTTTCAATAGATGATGTCTTGAAGATAACCATGAATGATCACATAATCTTTTTCTTCAAGACATACTTGCGATATGCTCAACCCACATATGACCAATCATCGGATAATTCCTCGAATACCAACTTGGTCATCACATACTCTTCTTCTTGATCATATCAAGTATATATCCATACACCTCGATGATCTTGATGCCAAATACTTCATTATACCAATATATTCATGGCATCAACCTTGAATCCAACATATGGAGTTCAAGCATGGTCTATGGATAAACACTACAAGCACAACTCAATGCAACCATTAGTCCATAGGGATTGTCATTAATTACCAAAACCACACATGGGGCGCCATGCCCTTTCAGATACCACAGGGCACGCGAGGTGCGTGATGGGTTTTAGGCGGGAGAACCTCTCGGTGGTCTTAGGAGGAGACGCGGCCTCTTCTCCTCCAAGTATCTTCTATGGGGTGGCGCGGTCGTCCGTCCTTGCAGAAAAGTGGGGCAGGCAAAGCATGTCCGCCCCACCGACCACGCCCGCGGTGACGTCATTGGGGGGCGCGTCCTTCATCTTGGCGCCCAAGTCTTCTACAAGCTTCTAGCACGAGCTGGCGTGCTTATTGAAAGGACAATGATGTCACCTAGAGGGGGGTGAATAGGCGATTAAAACTTTTCCGGTTTAGGCTTGATAATTGCGGAATAAAAATATGTGTTTAAATTAACAAGCCAACAACCTAAATAAACTAGGCTCACCTATGTGCACCAACAACTTATGCTAAGCAAGATAAGCAACAAGGTGATAGCGAGATAGAATACTTCAAGCACGAAGGCTATCACAATGTAAAGTGCATAAGTAAATAGCTCGGGTATAGAAATAACCGAGGCACGCGGAGACGAGGATGTATTCCCGAGTTCCTCCTTTTTAGGGGAGTACGTCTCGGAGAGGTGTGAGGCACCACAAAGGTCGATCTCAACGCCACAAAGGCTCACCCTATTCTCCGATGAACCGCACCACAAAGGATTGGTTCACCTTCCACTATCGAAATCCTTCGAGGCGGAAATCCGGAGCCTTTCAACAACAACCCGGGGCACAACCCACAATTGGATTGGGGGCTCCTGAATGGCTACAAGTGACCACACGAGGTCTCAACCAGCACAAAGGCGTCTAGGGTCCAAAGACCCAAGAGTAACAAGTTCACAAGCTTTCAACTTCCACGAATCCTCGTGGAGAGCACAAACCGATGCACAAAGCAATGACAAGAGTACAAGTGCTCAAATCCTTCACTCTCAAATCCCACCACAAGCAACTAATGCTTATGGGGGGAGAAGAGAGGAAGAATAAAGAAGAACTCAATAAATGGAACTTCAAGAACTAGATCGAAAGGGTTCCCCTCACTTAGAGGAGAGATGGATTGGTGGAAATGTAGATCTAGATCTCCTCTCTCTTTTCCCTCAAAGATATGCAAGAATCATGGGGCGAAATGAGAGAGAGGCAAGCTTTGCAAGGACAACAATGGTGGGGGAGAGAGAGAAAAACATGTTGGGCAAAGCTAGCTGGCTGAAGGTAGGTGGAGGGGTATTTATACCCATCCCAGAAAAAGAGCCGTTGCAGTCCACTTAGAACGGAGACTCCGGACCAGGAGGGCCGGAGACTCCGGACCCTGAGAGTGCGGAGACTCCGGCCACGTGCGGAGACTCCGGGGTTACTCCAGGGATACTCCGGACCCCTATACCGCACGCGCCGTCGAGGGGCAGAGAAACTTCGAAAGCAAGGACCGGAGACTCCGGACAGGAAACCACGGAGGACTCCGGTCAGGAAAACCAGCAAACCAGCAAAGCCTGAAATGCAATAACTTTCTCGTTCGAACTCCAAAACAGGTGAAACCAATTTTGTTGGAAAGGTAACGACAAGAGCTTTCTGGTGTGTGTAGGCGGAGGAGCAGTCTGGCGTGTCTCCGCGGCGCGACGCTCAGTAGAAGCCTGAGTGCGCGACGGAGATGTGGCCTTGGAGGCCGTGGCGTTGGTTTTCTTCTTCGACAGCATGCTCGGCGAAGAACTTGACGCATAACTTGACGACGATCTTGAGGTTGAAGAAGATGAATCCAGCGCTTGTGCCCCCTACCTGGCACGCTAGATGTCATGTCTTGGATCACGGACACCGGGAGTAAAGGATACCCCCTTTTTAGGTTCGACACGGGGCGCGAAGGAGGCTGGAAGACGCCTTCACCCTGGAGGAGGTCGCCAATTTTTTCGTCGGGACGGGTAAGCAAACAACACAAGGACACAGAGAGTTTTACCCAGGTTCAGGCCGCCCAGAGGCTGAAAGCCCTACTCCTGCATGTCTGGATTGGGATGATCATCATGATGTGGTTTACAAGGGTGTTCTCAGGGGTGAACCCGGCAGAGTTCCGGTCGGAGGTAGACGAAGAGCAGATCCTGCCCTAGGGAGATCACCTCTCTCTCTACCCTCCGAACCCTAGTCTAGTCTTCAGCTTCTCTCCCCTTTTCCTCGGTGCCTTGGTCCTCCTTTTATAGGCTAAGAGGATACTGAAAGGACACGGATGTCGCCTAGAGGGAGGGGGGTGAATAGGCGATTTAAAATTCTTTACGGTTTAGGCTTGAATAAATGCGGAATAAGACTAGCTGTTAATTTATCAAGCGCAAAACCTAAACAAGCTAGGTTTACCTATGTGCACCAACAACTTATGCTAAACAAGATATACAAATAAGTGATAGCAAGATATATTACTTCAAGCTCGATGGCTATCACAAAGTAAATTGCATAATTAAGAAGCTCGGGTATAGAAATACCGAGGCACTTGGAGATGATGATTTATCCCGAAGTTCACTTCCCAATGGAAGCTACGTCTCCGTTGGAGAGGTGCGGGGTCACAAAGTGATCCCCGAATAGCCGTCAAATGGCACACCGTAATCTCCTTCGTGCCTCTACCAATGTAGAGAACCACGAACCACTATGGGACACTTGAGGGTGGTCACCGAACCCGTACAAGGATAAGGCACACTCCACAACTTAATTGGAAGCTCTCACCGAATTCCCATGGCTCAAAAAGCCACAAGAATCACAAGGTTGGGGCGCGTCCCACAACTTAGTTGGAGGCTCCCAACTATCCTGCGAGCCACCAAAACTCCGAGATCAACAAGGACCGTCTAGGGCACTCCAAGTACCCAAGAGGACAAGCTCTAGGGCACCCCAAGTACACAAGAGTAACAAGCTTCTCAACTTCGATTTCCACGTATCACCGTGGAGAACTCAAACCGATGCAACAGATGCAATGAAGGCAAGACCACTAGAGGTGGTCAAATCCTTCACTCCCAAATCCCACCAAAAGAAACTAATGCTTGTTGGGGGAGAAGAGAGAAAGAACAAGGAAGAACTCAACCAAAGGAACTCCAAGATCTAGATCCAAAGGCTTCCCCTCACTTAGAGGAGAGATGGATTGGTGGAACAATAGATCTAGATCTCCTCTCTCTTTTCCCACTAAATGAAGGCAAGAATCATGGAGGGACTGAGAGATAGCTAAGCTCAAGGAGGTCAACAATGGAGGTCAATTTCGTGCTCAGCAAAAGCTGGCTGGCTGGAGGTAGGTGGAGGGGTATTTATACCCCTCCCAGAAAAAGAGCCGTTGCAGACAGGGGAGTCGGATATTCCGATATAAGTCAGGATCGGATAATCCGATGCGACATATATCGGATACTCCGAAAATCTCCAGTGTGCCACAAAACTGGTTGCTTTAAAGTCCTTAGCCGAATTCGAGCAACCTTGAGAATCGGATAATCCGAGTGAGCTAGGACCGGATAATCCGATTCCCCTGCTAGAGCAAATGTTGACAGAAACAGCAAAACCTGAAGTGCAATAATTTTCTCGTTCGAACTCCAAAACAGGTGAAACCAATTTTGTTCGAAAGGTAACGACAATAGCTTTCCTACAAAAAGAAGGGTCACAAATATAGAGGGGATACCACACATGGGAAGGTGTGGACCCTATTTCGAAGGTGGACCGGTAATATCACCAATGCCGAGAACGTAACAAGTTTTCCAAACAAAATCCATTTTCGAAGAACTTGGGCTTGTCATGAGGATCACAACAAGCACCGAAACCCAACAAGGAGAAGAACCAAATAAGAATCAAGAAAGATGAAATGCCAAGTATGCAAAGGTTTGAGCTCTCTCCAACTGATACGCTAAAGCTCAATCGAGAGCCCCTCTTGATAGTACGGTGTCTATCCAATAACCCGGTCTCCCGACTAACAACATGAGACCGGTAAAATAGAAACCCTATCAAGATCATACCTTTGCCTTGCGCATTCCACTTGACTAGATGATGGCGATCTTGATCTTCTCAAGTGGACCACCTTTCTTGATTGCGCTTCGCTTGGTGAAGATCCACATATTTCTCCCCCATACACCACTATGGGAGAGCCTCTTATCGGCATATGTTCACATGACCATTATCTCCAAATGGGTGGCAAGCTTCAAGCATATGATATCTTCGAGATACTTCTCTTGAACTTGCACATCTCAAGCTTGATGACGATCACCACTTGACGTCATCCTTCATGGGATATATGAAATCTCCATTTGATGGAAGCCCATAGAAAGATACTTGGTACATCCTGTAGCTTTGTGTGTTGAACAATATCTTGATCAACCTTGTATCTTTTCTTCTCTTTTCAATAGATGATGTCTTGAAGATAACCATGAATGATCACATAATCTTTTTCTTCAAGACATACTTGCGATATGCTCAACCCACATATGACCAATCATCGGATAACTCCTCGAATACCAACTTGGTCATCACATACTCTTCTTCTTGATCATATCAAGTATATATCCATACACCTCGATGATCTTGATGCCAAATACTTCATTATATCAATATATTCATGACATCAACCTTGAATCCAACATATGGAGTTCAAGCATGGTCTATGGACAAACACTACAAGCACAACTCAATGTAACCATTAGTCCATAGGGATTGTCATTAATTACCAAAACCACACATGGGGGCGCCATGCCCTTTCAGATACCACTGGGCGCGCGAGGTGCGTGAGGGCTTTTAGGCGGGAGAACCTCTCGGTGGTCTTAGGAGGAGAAGCGGCCTCTTCTTCTCCAAGTATCTTCTATGGGGTGGTGCGGTCGTCCGTCCTTGGGGAAAAGTGGGGCAGACAAAGCCTGTCCGCCCCACCGACCACGCCCGTGGCGACGTCACTGGGGGGCGCGTCCTTCATCTTGGCGCTCAAGTCTTCTACAAGCTTCCAGCACGAGCTGGCGTGCCTATTGAAAGGACAATGATGTCGCCTAGAGGGGGGTGAATAGGTGATTAAAACTTTTCTGGTTTAGGCTTGATAATTGCGGAATAAAACTATGTGTTTAAATTAACAAGCCAACAACCTAAATAAACTAGGCTCACCTATGTGCACCAACAACTTATGCTAAGCAAGACAAGCAACAAGGTGATAGCAAGATAGAATACTTCAAGCACGAAGGCTATCACAATGTAAAGTGCATAAGTAAATAGCTCGGGTATAGAAATAACCGAGGCACGCGGAGACGAGGATGTATTCCCGAGTTCCTCCTTTTTAGGGGAGTACATCTCGTTGGAGAGGTGCGAGGCACCACAAAGGTCGATCTCAACGCCACAAAGGCTCACCCTATTCTCCGATGAACCGCACCACAAAGGATTGGTTCACCTTCCACTATCGAAATCCTTCGAGGCGGAAATCCGGAGCCTTTCAACAACAACCCGGGGCACAACCCACAATTGGATTGGGGGCTCCTGAATGGCTACAAGTGACCACACGAGGTCTCAACCAGCACAAAGGCGTCTAGGGTCCAAAGACCCAAGAGTAACAAGTTCACAAGCTTTCAACTTCCACGAATCCTCGTGGAGAGCACAAACCGATGCACAAAGCAATGACAAGAGTACAAGTGCTCAAATCCTTCACTCTCAAATCCCACCACAAGCAACTAATGCTTATGGGGGGAGAAGAGAGGAAGAATAAAGAAGAACTCAATAAATGGAACTTCAAGAACTAGATCGAAAGGGTTCCCCTCACTTAGAGGAGAGATGGATTGGTGGAAATGTAGATCTAGATCTCCTTTCTCTTTTCCCTCAAAGATATGCAAGAACTTTCTCGTTCGAACTACAAAACAGGTGAAACCAATTTTGTTGGAAAGGTATCGACAAGAGCTTTCCTACAAAAAGTGGAAATATTAAGAACCATAAATAGAGTAAAGTTGACACACATGGAGGTGTGGAACTTTCCTCAAGGATAAACCGATAATATTTCCAACCCGAAAACTCAACAAGTTTTCCATACGAAATCCGTTTTCGGAGAACTTGGGCTTGTCATGAAGATCACAACAAGCACCAAAACCCAACAAGGAGAAAAGCCAAGTAAGAACCAAGAAAAATGATATGCCAAGTATGCAAAGGTTTGAGCTCTCCACAAAGATGCGATCAAGTTACTCACTTGAGAGCCCCTTTTGATAGTACGCCATCTATCCTATAACCCGGTCTTCCACTAACATCATGAGACCGGTAAAATAGAGACCCTATCAAGATCATATCTTTGCCTTGCGCATTCCACTTGAGCTAGATGATGACGATCTTGACCTCTTCAAGTGGACCACCTTTTTTGATTGCGCTTTGCTTGGTGAAGACTCATATATCGCTCCCCCATACACCAAGATGGGAGTGCCTCTCTTAGGAACATCTTCACTTGACCATTATCTCCAAATGGGTTGCAAGCTTCAAGCATATGATATCTTCTATATGCCCATCTTGAACTTGAACATCTCAACCTTGATGACGATCACCGCTTGACGTCATCCTCCGTGAGCTATAAGAAATCTTCCTTTTGATGCAAGCCCATGGAGAGATACCTAACCCCAACAAAGGAATGCCACACACACATAATGGGTTAGTTCACAAAGCTATATGGACAACTTCTTACCATACCATTGGATCACATGATCCCACATGGTATATCATTTAGCTTTGAGTGTTGATCAACTTGAAACCACTCTTTCCACTTAGTCTTGATCAACTTTGTATCTTTTCATCTTCTTGATCATATCAAATATGTCCATCATAATCAATGATCTTGATGGCATACAACCGTGAATCCAACACATGGAGTTCAAGCGATGCCAATGGACAAACCTACAAGAATAACCCAATACAAACATTAGTCCATAAGGATTGTCATTAATTACCAAAACCACGCATGGGGCAACATATGCACTTTCACTTATCCCCTTAGCTGTACGGATGGTGGACCTGGGGCATGTCTGGCCTCCTGCTAGGCACCTGGACCCGCGGGTACTCCGCCTTGTTCACTGGGTGGCGGGTGACCCCGGAAGGTCACCTGGTCCTTAGCCGTAGCTTGTCGATGTCGAACTTGATGTGTTTCTTTGGGGCAGATGGGCTGGCCCATCTGCCAGTTTTGACTCTTGCCTTGTCCATCTTCTTGGTGGGCCCAGGTTGTGGACCCACTTTGGCAGCATCAGGGGAACCCCATGTTCCACTGCTGCGACAGGATACTTGTGTCAGCTTAAAGTGCAACCCTTATGGACATGACAAAATATGTGGCACTGATAAGTGAAGTACAGATATATAACAAAGTCAAAGTACAGTAGCATAGAAGAAAAGGACCAGCAGAATGTGTGAACGGAGCATCCATAGGCTAGGATATTTTTAACAAGATAAATGATGTTCTCTTCCAAGAAGCAAACAATACCAGCATCGCAGTGAATCATTTTTTACTTTCGTAGCCTCACTGTTAGGCACAATCGACAAATACGGAAAATACTTGTTTTTGTTACTATAAGAGTTCAAATCACTGCTACGACTTCTTGTATGATCTATTTTCCTAGGTAGAAATTGGATGTAAGTTGTAAGAGAAGCAGCCTACACGATGATCACATGCACATAGATATCTGCAAAGTCTTGAGAAAGATTAGGGAAATGTAAAATAGTTGAATATGGGAAAGGAATGCAATTCCCTTGGCTACATAGTTTTGCATTGTTAATGGGCAATGATATCGAGAAGCAAGTCTTCGATAAATTTCAGAAACAAGTGAAGGAGCAAAACCTCTATTAATGTGCAACATCCAGTGTTGGCCCATAGTTTCACTGAAGCTAGCCCTAACAAGATGGTCCATATATTTACTGCTGCCAGTCTCCTTCACACAGTTGCCTCACTTTTTCTGCAATGTCACCATGATCCCCACAAGAAATCCAGTAATCCCTTCAGATGGAACAAAAACTAAGACTATTGTTAAAATCATCAAATTCCTTTTCAGAATACAAACCTAAAACAAATACCTTCGGTACATTGTGGCAATGTGAACAATCAGAAATTAGATTGCACGCAAAATCAAGCACATACCTATCATCTCCTTCAGTTGAACACCCTCCTTGCATATACTGGTTTTAGTTAGCTCATATCACATAGCTTATTCACAAAAAAATCGGTAATGTAATATTATCCAAATAAGGCAGCACAGTTAACATCTAACAAAAGGACATTATGAATTACTCATGTTGCATTGCTCTCTTGTGAAGCCTCGAATTATAAAATCGGTTATGTATTTCAGTCAGACACAGCCGATGAGATTTGGGCATTTGCCTCCACATTTGGTTTGGTGTTCCATGTTGAATAGTAGGTCCACGGTGCTCACCTTGACTGTTTTATACAGCTAAAGCTATCACATTGCAGGCAACAAGTACCAAAACTGCAGTATTATGCATTTAATATTTTTCACTTGATACAAAGTGCAACAAATGTGTAAAATAGGAGAAACTTACTGTACGGAATTCTACATATATAGCTGAAAAGTGAAAACCAGGTAAACCAATATGAGTCAAAATAAAATGATCTCACATCTGACCACAAAGCTGCAGCTGTGCCACTGCCCAGACATAGAAGGCACATATTTTGCACCAATAGAAGGCCATTCGATCATGCCAACAATCATGGAATTTTTAAAGACATTAGCTACTAATGTGAAAGGGATGTACTTGTTCACAACCAATTCCAATAGCAAAAAGCCTAGACCCGTTTGAGAATAACAAGCGGGATACACAATATATAGCTGCTGTTAGCGTGAATCTGGTCCTCTCCATCTGAAATCCAAGAACAGTCACTTAATTGTCGTCATGAACTCACCATGTGGCTGAGCTGATATGAACTCAAAACATGGTTAACCATGAACCCATGAAAATTGTCCCATCTATAAATACACAATCTAAGAATAGGCATTTCAGCAGACTAATCATGAAAAAACACCGATTAGAAAATTAGCTCACCTTGCTCTGTCCATGATGTTAAGATTGGGAAGATAAGGGGACGGGTGTGGACATCACCACAGAAAGATCACACATGATTTAATCTAAAAAAGATGACACAGGACACCGGGAAGGAGCGGCGGTGACCCCTCTAGACGCATATCACCAGCAGCGTCGACGGCGCTCGGAGGATCTGCCGATCTGCACCACCGTTACTGAATGGAGGGTCAGGCGCGTCGGATGCGGCACTTCGATGAGGGAGGGGCACGTCCAGAGGGACGGCGACATGAGGGGCGCTTGGTAGCACGGCAAGTCAGCGACAACATGAAGAACTGGACGCGTGGATGGAAGGTTTCGCGGTGGATGGAGCAGTTTGCGCTCGTAAGGAAATGACAGCGGGATATTTGCGTGATTAACGGGAGGGCTCGATTAGTGGAGATGTTGAGGCGGGTGGTTAGAGCACTCAACGCGTTTGATGTACAACATTGGGGAAATCTGGATCATTGGATCGACATGGTTTAACGGACGTGATGCTCTGAATCTCCGTCCTCTAGGTCTTTTTATATTAGTCTATATGGGTAAGTGAATGCATGCACCGCATGAACGCTAGTTTTCTGGACGCATGCACCGCGTGGATGTTTTTAATATTCATACTAAATAAAAGACGTAAGATACGTGCAAACATATTCCAAAAGTTTGAAACGCATAACTTTTAAACCGAGCGTCCAAATAGAAACCGGTTTTCACCGTATTGTTCTTTGTGACGAGATATTCGAAACTAGATCCCATATGAATAAGTTCTGACTATTATTTTTGAAAAGCAACTTTGCACTATATACTTGCTTTTATATCAAAAAAGCAAGTCTTTCGTAAATACTTGCTTTTTAGAAAAAAGCTAGGACAATTTTTTTTAAAAGTATAACTTTCAAGCCAAGTGTACAAATTAAAATCGGTTTTTTATCGTAGTGTTACTTGCGGCGAGATCTTCAAAACAAGATCCCACGTGAACATGTTCTGATAATTAATTTTGAAAATCTAATTTTCCGTCACAATAAAACAAGTTTATGGTAAAAAAAACATAATTTTCAGTTAGGAAGTTACTTTTCTAGAAAACGTGGAAATCAACTTTGTAGTATAAAACTTTCTTTTCTATACAAAATCAACTTTGGAATATAAACTTTCACGAAAAGCTACTTCGTACTATAGACTTACCTTTCTACCACAAACAAGAAAAATATGCGTGGATGAGAGGGGCTTGTTTTTAGTCTACTCAATGGCCAACTTTGTGGGTATTATGTGAGAAAATCATGTTTATCCTGCATAACAAAAGTTTTCTCGGCATACATAGTTGCTATTCTAATAAAGCAACTTCTAAGCAAGTTTTTATCTGAAACTTGATTTCCCGATAGAAAAGCAAATGTATAATACAAAGTTGTTTTTAAAAATAATAGTCAAAACATATTCATGTGGGATCTAGTTTTGAAGATATCGTCGCGAGAAACACTATGGTGAAAACCGGGTTTAATTTGGACGTTTAGTTTGAAAGTTATGAGTTTTTACAAATTTAGAATTGGTTTGCATGTGTGTGATGAGTTGGGCTGCCTACAGAAACGACAAGTATAAAAGCTTGTACATGAGCAGCAACCGGTTTTTTAAGGATGTGTCGCTGTCGCTCGTTCCAACAACCCGCGTGAGCTGCGCCAGAGGAAGCGCACGCGCACTTTCTGTCGACACCAACAATGTACAGTGCCTTCTGAAAATTATTTTTAAATCCAACCTCTGAGGTCGGCGGCAACTCCATTCTCTTTGGTGCCGACCTCCATTTCAAAATTCCTAAATACTTAGAATTTTTTTAGAAAAAATTATGGAACCGAAACAGTGTTCGGCGTTAAAAAAGAATGGCACAAGTTCAGCTTCAACCTCCTCGTCGCTGACCTAGATTTGGAAATAATTTTGAGGAGGTGTCTGCTAAACACGCTACAAACACTCACAAACATGTGCACATACTCACTCTTATGAACGCACGCATACATCCTACTCCTATGAACACTTTTGATAGACTAAACCGGCGAGTAGACTACCACAGACGTCTTACTATCAACGGAAACGTACTCGTTATCGACGTGCAGCGGCCGCCCGAGATACGGCCACGCCTACTCTTTGACTTCGCGCAATTGCCTCTACGTAGTAGCACTTCTATGAATCACCTACGAGTGATCGTCTGATCGGTTGATCTCCACACATCTTGCAACTACAACCATGCGCGCGTGTCCCGCTGCTCCGTACGTGATGGATCGGTTTCCACCGCGTGTCACGTACACAGATCAGGTGACATGCACCTTTTGCATGTCACCGTGTGACATGCGACCTAAATTCAAATTTAAACATTTTAAAAAAATCTGAAAAAAATCATGCATGTTCACAGCACATATTTAGATAGCCCCTAAAAAAGAAACTCAAAATTCGAAACATACATCGAGAAACAAAAAAGAGAAATCTGTCATGAATAGTTCCCAAATGGTTCTATGTAGATTATTCACATCTGAGTTTCTCTTTTTAGTTTCTCGATGTATGTTTCGAATTTTGAGTTTCTTTTTTTAGGGATTATCTAAATATGATCTGTGAACATGCATGATTTTTTCAGATTTTTTTGAAATGTTTAAATTTGAATTTAGGCCGCATGTCACACGGTGACATGCAAAAGGTGCATGTCACCTGATCTGTGTCTGCGTGTCACACTGCATGCATCGCACGGACGGCCACACGAGACGTGCCCAGCTAAGAGCATCTCCACCGGTACCCTTCAATTGACCCTCTAATAACCCATTGGGAGTCCGGACGCAAAAATCGCATACCAGTGGCACCCTCCAAAGGGTCGGGTTGAGTGAAATCGTGTCCGGCACCCCCGAAAGGCCGGACATGGGGCGGACATGCCCTCCGACAGGGGTGGCCCGCCTGTCATACACACAGCGCCGGTGCGTCCAATTCCCCATCCTCTACCTTGCCGCCCCGACACCAAAATTCTGGATCTTCCCTCAATTTTCAAAACCCTTGCGCCGCCGCCACGACCTCCTCGCCTTCCGCCACCATGCCACCAAAGCCCGTCGGCCTCTCGAAACCGAAGGGGGTTCGCAAGCCATCGGCGTCGTGAGCCGAAGAAGAAGGCGATGAAGTGGGAGCCGTAGGAGCTTTCGGTGCTGGTGGTCAAGGCGCCGCTGAGCCAGGCCGACCTGCGCACAGCCGCTTCCCACCTTCGGCAGCTCAGGCGACTGAAGGCGAAGGACAAGGCGGCGAATGAGCCCTCGCCCAAAGATACGACCAAGATGTTGGACGCCATGAGCCAAAGTAGCTCTAACCCATCCAGCGCCGCCATCTTTTGCGGGTCGCCGTCTGCCCCGGCGTACTTCGACGACGCCTACTACCAGTCGCAAATTTCACGTCAGTCCATCCCCCCGATGAGCCGTCCATCAATCTGAACGAGGCGTCGTTGTTCGCCGGCTCACCGGCGATGCAGCGGACGACATCCAAAAGCGGCGACACGACCGCTTCCTGCGGCCACCTCTTCTTCCATGATGAAGGCGCCAACGCGGCCGACCCACTCGGCGAGGTGCGTGCTATTTATCTTGCTGATCTGTTCATTTATTGTGTTGCCCGGCGGATTGTTGTTGTGCGCATTTATTGCCGGCGCCGGATGCAAATTGTTGGTGTGTGCACTTATTACCGGTGGCCAGATGCAAATTATTGGTGTGTACATACACTTATATTGCAATATCTGCTGCCGTTTTGTGGCGTAGGATGCTGGCGACGAAGCAATGGCTGAGCTGATCGCCGGTGGTGCCTACGGCGGCGCCGACGCCGATCAGTTCGGCCAGGGCAAAGAAGGGAATGGTGACCACGACCAGGGTGAAGAAGGGGAAGGCGAAGAGGAAGAGGATGGCGACAGGAAGGCAGGTTACAGAGGCCGGACTTGGAGCGACAAAGAGGACGTGTTGTTGTGCGAGCCGTGGATGTCCGTGAGCATGAACGGCACGATTAGGGCCAACCAAAAGAGGGATGTGTATTGGCTACGCATACATAAAGACTACACCGAACGAAGGGCCTATCCACCTCATGATGTGTTGCCCGGCCGATCGCAATGCCAAATCAGTTGAAAGCCGGTGGGGCGTCATCTCGACGCTCACTAGCAAGTTCCATGGTTGCCATGAGCAAATAATGCATAGAGAAGAAAGTGGCAAGAATGACCAAGACAAAGTAAGCCGGTCATCTTCACTTGCGTCTTAGTTGTAACCAGCCATGTTTACTAACATATTTGACTTGTGTTTGTTTGCGCAGTTGAACGATGCCGGCTACATGTACGTCGACTTGGTGATGGATCGTAAGAAGCCATACAAGTTGATGCATTGTTGGGAAGCGCTTCGCGATTGCCCAAAATGGAAGAGTCATTACAAGGATGTGTCCGAGGGTGATGAAAGAAAGTTGTCGGCCGCCAGCGCTGATCGTCCAGCGATGGGAGTCAAGGCGTGCAAGGCGTCCGCCAGGGCTGGCAAGAAGACGACGGCCTCCTCTTGCAGCATCCAAGAGTCGGTGCAACTCTACGTCAACGAGATGTCCGCGTCGACTGCCCAGAAGAAGAAGATACCGGCCGCCGCCAAAAAAATAGTGGGAGACCTTCTTCGAGATGCAACAGACCAAGCTCAAGGCCCATGCGAAGAAGGAGAAGCG
This sequence comes from Poa pratensis, assembly GCA_947311845.1. Taxonomy (NCBI): domain Eukaryota; kingdom Viridiplantae; phylum Streptophyta; class Magnoliopsida; order Poales; family Poaceae; genus Poa; species Poa pratensis. The sequence continues at coordinate 26,901,185 of CAMZMU010000081.1, read as the reverse complement.
TCTGTTCATGGCCACCAACACGAGCGACATGAGCCCCAAGCAGAAGGCCTACTTCGTGTCCGAACGGAGGTGCATTCAGGCTGAGAAGGCGGGGGCCGAAGTGGTTGCGGTCGAGGAATCCGAAGAGGAATGCGAGGAGGACGAGGATGAGGTAGCCGAGGACGCGTGATCGGCATGCACCATTGCGCCGGGGGCACCCTTTTGATGGCCGACATTGGAGACTAATTCTCCGGCGCGGTCGAACCTATTTTGATGGCCGGCATTGGAGATTTGTTCTCCGGCGCGGTCGAAACTATGTCATGGTCGGGATTTGATATTTGTTATCCGGCGCGGTTGAACAATTTGGTAGCCGCAACTATTGGAGACTTTTATTAATGCACGCATCAGATTATTACATACAATTACAACTAGAAACTAAGAACACTACTCGTCGTCATCGGAGTCAACATTGGGTGACGGTGTTCCAGACCCGTCGTCCGCCGGCGCCTCGTCTGGAGTTCCCGGCTGCCACTCCGGTGCTGCTGCCTGGGGGACGGCCGATGCTGCATGTGCACCAGTCACACGAGACGGCCACGGGGACCAAGGTTCCCATGGTGAGAAAGCAGGGCGTGCCGGGGATGGTGTTGCGGGCTCGCCGTCTTGCTCCTGATTGGCCTCGGCGTCCTGCTCCTGATCGACGGCCACCACGGCCTCCTGCTCCTGATCGGCGGCCACCATGGCCCGCGGCCTCCTTCTCGTGCTCCTGATCGGCCACCACGGCCTTCTTCTCAGGCAACGACATGACGTGTGAGTTGTGCGAGGTGGTTCGCGGGGAGAATGAGCGACGTGGGGCCGACGAGGATGGTTATATTGATGCGAAGCAGTGCGAATGCCACCCCAAAGCGACGCGGCGGCGGTTGCACGTCCACACGAACCGCCGTGTCCCGACGCGACGCGAAGGTGAACCGGCGGCGGTTCCTGTGCTCGCAAGGTGTTCGATCTAATACTCAAAATTAGTACCGTTAGAAGGTAGGCCTTTGGGTACGCCGCTGTGGGCTGCACTCTCAATTTGACCGGACACCGATTTGAAGGCCCCGTGGAGATGCTCTAAGAACCGACAGGCGCGACGAGTCGGCAGCGGGGAGCGCGCGGCCGACACGGCGAGACAAGCGCGATCTCCCTCGTGCGCATCGCGCGACACCCATGCCTTTCTCCGGCACTTTCTCCCACGCCACCGTGCCATTGCCTCGCCTCCCAAGCAAAACTCTTCGCAAGTTCGAATGCATAGATCGATCGCGTGCAGCGTGCCAGCGTACTAGCTCTCGTCCCACACTACACGGTCCCAGGTCCACACGCGGCTCACCGTGTGCCGCTTGTTCTCTTACGCCTGACCGCATTTGCTTGTTTCACCTCCGGAACACACACTTGTTCACTGTAGATCAACCCTTCCGCAAAAGCTGTACGTACGTCAACTTCGCGGCACTTATATGGTTTTCTTAAACGAAATAAAAAGAATTGTCATTTTCATCAATAATAAAGAAGAAGAAGTGAGAGTCGGCCGGTTTATTAGCGGGAAACCGACCGAAAACCATCACAGCACCCTCGCCGACCATCATGGAAACGGCAGCCGCGAGTGCACAAATCCACCCTGATTACCAACACAATCTGTACACACACCACCGAAGCTAGAGTCGTCGTCGAGGTTGCCCTCGCGTGTCATCGTCATCACTCTACAATGACTCCGACTTCACCCGAAGACCACCAAGGAGACCATCGCCGAAGTCACGTCGACAAGCCCACGCCGGACTATGTCAAACAGATGACTCTTCATGCAGAGACATACAACTCCGATTCCGCTGACGAGCTCCGGAGAGGAGATGCGCAAGACCTGTGCCGAAGATCTTCGTCACCGGACCACCCTTACAGGTCATGCGTACGCCGCTCAAAGGAAGAGACTTGAGTAACACTGATATTATATATCTTTCAGCAAATGCATTACTAAGTAGTGAGTAATAAGTTAATAACTACTGAGGAAGGGTAATCCATGACATGTTGAAAAATGGGTAGCTCTGCGTTCGACATTGATGGATCAACAATCCTTGGAGACTTATAATTTACAATAATGAAGGCTGGATCTCCGTGGTTCTGAAATAGTTCTACAATTCGGACATGTCAACGGTTCGACTAACAAAATCCAGGAACACGTTCTGCAACCAAACAAATTAATCGGCAAAAATCAACAGTAAAGTAGGGCTTAAGTATTTGCCAACTTGGTCACATCGAGGCTATACAAACCGTACTTGGATCAATTTGGTTTATAAGGACGTACGTGCAGCCCCACGCTAACCACTTGTAGTAGTGACAGTAGTAAAGTAGGAGATCGCACTGCATGTAATTATTGCAATGTATATGATCAAGAAGTATGACTGTCAGTAATACTATAAGCATGCATGGGTTGCCTACAAAATCTGTATAGAAGCCTCAAGAAAGGGGATGGATCGAGACATTCATGTGCGGTCAAGGGGATGACTCTGCCTCGGTTTTCATGTCGAGTGGCCCTCCTCATGCCGCGTCCTCCCTTTGTTTACGAGATTTGCGTACGACAGGTGCTGCTATGCGTGCAACCATTCTACCCCTCCCATATCCTCTTTGCATGCATGTTCCTTCTCTAATAAGTTCTCTTACCTATTAATGTTTCCTAAGGGGTCACCGATCACACCGGCCCTCCATGTTTAGCCTAAGCTCCACTCCCCTAGCTCTCAAGCGAAAGTTAAAGCTCAGCACCACCTACACCATTCTCGTGCTGTTCTTCTTCTTAACTCTCTACATTACCTCATGTGAAGCTCGCCGCCTCCGATTCGATGCCAAGTACTCAAGCAACGACAGGTCTTCCTTACCATCCAAGGTTTAGTCTTAACATCATTTCTGTTAATCTAGTAACCGGTCTATGTACCTTTCTAATTTTATCATCTCTGTATTGTGTTTTTGTAGGAGACGACAGAGGTTGGTGACACCAAGAAGCAAACGAGAAACTCGTTCAGGGTTCATGATACCGGGAAGAAGGCTCAGGTCGTCGGAAGCAGCATCGGCGATCAATCGACGGGCGTGAGAGCAGCATCGTCCCATCGATCAGGTGGAATACGAAACACCAGACATGTCGCTAGGGTTTTGCGACAGCTTCCTCACCGCAAGCACAGCGATGACCAGGGAATTCACCTGGATTATGCCCAGCCTACAACTCGTACTCCGTATCATAACTGAACATATATATCGATCACTGATCAGAGCCGTCATGAGATGATATATATGTCATTGTGATCCTTTATTTAGTGGTAATGCAATTTGCAGGTGACTCATCTCGTGGCTCTAACGGAAAGCAGCTAGGATCGAAAGAGACTACCGTGTACACAGCAGGAACCCTAGTAGCCATGGACTACCCAGTTGCATTCGCAGCACCAGCTGTTCACAACAAGTAGTGCAGGGCTTAGGTCTTGGTTTGATCTCCCCTGAATGAATTCAAGAATTATTCTGACAATGATTATGCACTTGGCTGCTGTACTCCCCATTTAGCTCATGTTGTGCTTCCGGTGTTGTATTAGAATTATTACAACATATTTATGTATATATACACGGGTAAATCACACTGTAGCATGCCCTTAGAGATCTTCAATTAGATATATTACATTGCAAGTACCTTTTTCATTTTATGATATGACATCATAGAAGTCAATTAGTTTTTGGCAGAGCGCCTACAAACAATACTAGTTTGCAGGAACAGCATTTCCAGGTTTATTTGGTACATATTTGACAAAGGTCCTCTCGCCGCCTTCTTCCCAATCATATGTATTTTCATGCAATATGCATCAACGACGAGCTAGGTTTTCTACCGAATCAGTTTCGTTGCACCACGTCCCCACCTACTTATCATGAGATCACTGTTGTCCCTGGCTATGAGTAGTATGTAACTATTGTATAGGACGATCATATCGGAATAAAATGCCCTAGGGACTTCTATAAACTTCCCTTACAGTCGTAGGAGAAAAGAACTCAAGGAGATAACGGTGTTACATTAGCTGTTTCGTTCAGCTGGATCTTTTGGCTCTAATGGTTTCTACATGGAACTTGACATGGTATCTGTAAGAGCCGCGAGGTCTTGGGTTCAATTCTTGACTTCCGCAATTTTTCCATCATTTCGTACTTTTGGTTCTAATGCTTGGTGCATGAAACTTGACCAAAGGAAATACCCATAGGCCATAGGTATACAATTCTACGATGAGGGGAGTATATTCATTGCAAGCCAGGGCACACACCTCCAAGAATAAGAAACTAGAGACTCACTCTGGAAGATCAACGCCCTGCATGGATGTAATTTTGTGTGATCTCCGGTATTTAGCTGAAACTTGAACTAATTACTCGGAAGCACAAAAAAAGACACCCAGTTCAAGAAGGGCTAAGCCTTTCTGCACAAGCAAGACAAGCAATAAGTAATACATAGAAGTTTTCAACATGCAGAAATCTCTCGACGAGTTGTAGATCTCATCTAAACTTAGTAATACCACTCCTTGTAATCTCTAGCGGGATCAATACATAGCACACAAGAGTAGGGTTATTATCCTAAAGGAGGCATGATCCAGTATAAATTCTTATCCTGACACAACAAAGTTTGGATTGGCCGCCCAACGCCACGGTTCACTAGAGTTGGATAGTGGCGGTAAACATGAGGAAGAAGATAATACCAAATATGTACTACTGCATGGTTGTCTTTTTTTTTTGCCTGAGCATAGCGAGTTTTGTACTGTGAATACTGTCCTTAGGTAAGTATAACCTAGCTTGAAGAAGCGGGCATCAGCAAATTTGTGCATACATATATGCTAAAGTTGAGCAAAACGTGACATGGTTTACAGAAAAACATTGAAAAGCCTTCCCCCTTCTGAAACTAAGTTGATCACCGCTTATGAGTTCCTGATTAGCTTTAAATTAGCCTAGACTGTTAAATTATGTCTAACTCTTGAATCAAATCTCATGTTCAGAAGCCACCAACTATGTTCACCATAGCTTCACAGTGCAAATATTTTTCTATCAGCGACGGTTTTAGACTTGTAAATCAGCCAATAAGTTTCACGGGAAAAATGTTGAGTACAACAAGGGAGAAACAAACTTCGGTTCTGTAGCCAGATTTTTTCTTCTTTCGAGGGGAGCGTAGCCAGATGTCTGGTAACACACTTTATATGGGTTACTCCTCTTGTTTTCAACTCTCAGGCCCAAACTACGAAGGCCTAGTAATAGTATAAAGCCTACTTGTACCAATTATATCAATCTTCCCAAGAATGCCCCCTCTGCTTCATCAATCTTACCAACAGTCAGCGGTAAATAATGTAACAAATGTGAGAAGAGCAACTAGAAGGGAATCACCTGCTCCAAAAAAGACAGACATGCCAACCCCAGATCCAAGCAAAAGTCTAGTGTACCTCAGTGGCAGTGCGTTGATCAAGGCTGGGTGAAAATACATGGAACCTAAGCTTCTGTTGCCTTTGTGATTATTAGTCATGAACTACAGTTCACTACAAATGGATTGAAGGCTTTTAGGAACTCCGAGGTCCGCATCCCAAGCTTAAGGTCAACTTCTCCACCACCTAGCCAGAAGAAATCCTCATCCAACTTGGTGATGGCTTCATCTATGATAACCTGAAGACAAACCGTTTGTGTTAAATGCCCCGCAAATTTCACCCCGCGATCTGTTTGCACAATATGTGATCTTAACATTACAGAGAAACAAAGAAAAAAAAAGCAACAACTGCTACAAAATAAAATGTAAAAAATTACTTTCAATCATTTAGAACATCTATATTTGAGCAAGTATTTTATCAAAATAACAACTTGATAAGATGTTCCAGTTCTAGTCAGAGATGAAAGTTGGAATCATATATCTATTGTGTAGCATTTTTTTAATCTTACAAAATGTGAAAATTACTACAAAGGTTCAAGAACACGTACATTAAGCACATAATCTCAGATATGAATATACAAAATACTACTCCCTCCGATCCAAAATAAGTGTCGCAATTTTGAACTGGGGTAGTTCAAAACTGCGACACTTATTATGGATCGGAAGTAGTACGTTATTTATCTCTTTGTGATCCTTCAGTATGAATATAACCCTTACGATAGTATCTTCACCAACATACATCCTTCAAGAGGGTACGTGTAAAAAGCAAATTTCATTACCGGTATGTCTGTTTTCATCCCAATGCATGTCACGGCATTGTGCACAAACCCAGTAAGCATGCATGACTCCTCTTCTGGTGCGAGCCTCACTACATCAAACAAAATAAACATTTGACTTTTCTGATACCGCAAAACCTGAAGATCTTGAAACTGAATCAGATCTATGCATTCTATATTTTGTATCTAAGCTACAGACAAGCTGATGATTCTGTAGAAACATATGACTAACAATTCATGGTCGTACACACATCTGCCTAGAAATAAACAATTAGAGATTGTAGAATTTTCAATAAACTGAAAATATCTTACTGTTAAATCTCTTTTTAGATATCTGATTCTCATTTAGGGCATACAGGAAGTTCTTGATGTTTTCAGCATTAAGCCGTGCCATATACTGCAAAGCATATTCATGTTATTAAGATAAAATATACTGCAGTGAGTATTAAAGTTTGAAGATAGTACACTGCATTGTGATATTACAAGCTTACCTGAACAATAACAACATAATATTTAGAATTCTTTGGGTTACTGCAGTCAACTACATCAGCAGCAGCTTTGGTATTCACCTATGAAAGGTGGATATATTTCAACGTCAGAAAAATATCCATGGATAACAAGCCTTAATTGATGTCATTGATACCAATGTTAAAAAAGCTATGTAAGCGGTGATGCAAAATTTAGGTTTTTTGATGACATCGACACATAATCAATCTATTATGTCATAAAAAGTCCCATCCAAATCCAACTTACACTTCGAGAAGCAGAAAAGAAAAATCTGTTGAAAAAGAAATCAGAAACAAAAAAAGTGAGAGGTTCTATTAATAGGCAAATTATCAAAGTTTTAGTCTTCAATCTCAAATTTGGGCATAAAAAATCTGACCTAGTCTAGAATCCACTGAATCATTAGAAAAACAGATTAGCAAACAACTTCTGCTAACAATGAATATTAGTATACAAAAATGTAGTATATGTTATTACAAGGTCAGTAATAAGACGCCAAAATAACATGAAAAGGAGTTGTATGCACCCATTAAACTATAAATACCATGGTTAGGTGTCAACCTGTCATAGCTCATAACAATAGCATGTATAACAGTATATCTCAGAGCCATCCATCTGCACTCAATCAATGTCGGCACACTTTTGAGATATAAATTACCGTTCCCTCCCTCGTTTTCTAGCAGTCTTCCTATCACCGCACACATATGTATCTATATTGGTCCACTGACTAGAAACATTTTCCTTTTCTTTTTGCAGGGAAGCTAAAGCCGTTGATCTTTATAATCCTAACACATGATTTAAATCCATAATAACTTTCTGAAATCCAATAAAAAAAATTAGATAAAAAATCCAATAATAGGTGTCACAATAACTCTATATCATCAGTAAATTAACCTTATCAGTTACAGCATTGTTTGAACAACCTCTGGTAACTGAAAGTTAGAGCATCTTTTTCTTCAAAAGAACAGCACTTCCTCCAACATCATGGTACAACCATATAGTGAAAAAAGCAACTGTTCTGTGAACAAATCATAGAGGATAGTAGCATTATTTTTGCTCACAATTCTAACGGATAATGGACATTAGCCTAATAGTATCAATAGCATTTTCCATCCAATAATCATACATGTGAAGAAATAAAAATATTAAATATAATTTAATCCAATTGCAATGAAATTGAGGGCCCAAAGGTCTATGATTTGGAATGGCAATCGACTAATTTTAAGGCTACCTCTATAGTTCATAATTATCAAACAACCCAGTACTCGGCTAAATCCACCGAACAAATACACATAAAAACTGTTCGAAAAAAAATGCCATAAGAAAGTCATTATAGTCAGCTGCCACGGCTGAGCGCAATTATGCAGGCCAGATGTTCGACAAAACGCCTCAACGGAATGAAGGGGAAGAGGCCGTACCATGACGATGCTCTTGCAGAGCTGGGAAATTGAGTCCGCGGCGAGGATGTGGCGACGCTCCTCGAGGGAGCGTTCGTAGTAGTCGGCGGGAACGCGCCGGAAGGCGAAGTCGCGCACGCCGCGCGCGGCCAGGAGGGCCGAGAGCCGCACCTCGGTGCCACGCTGCTCCACCTCGGCACCGGCGTCGGAGAGGGAGAGCGCCCCGAGGCGGCGCTGCTCGGCGGCGAGCTCGAGCTCATCGATGCGGCGGAGGATGCCGAGCTGACGCGCCTCGAGATCGGCCGCGGCGGCGTCCATGGTCGATGTTGGCCAACAAAGGTTTTGGACTTACGAGTGACAGAAAAAATAACTCCGCAAATCAGTGTTTTCGCATCCAGGCCCACCTGAAATCAAACCCTACGCCTCGGCCCGAATTCCAAATACAGGCCGTCTTTTACACACAGCACACGGTATATGCTTTCGCTTCCCGTATTACGATTCTCAAAAAAAAAATCCCGTATAACTTAGTAAATTCCCTATAAAAAACTTAGTGAAAAACTGAAAATATGCTTCCTTGCGAATGTGGTGAGTTGCTCGGTGTTAGTGAGACCATCGTGCCCATCGGGTCACTCTCGTGTGCGATTTGGGGCTTAAATAACCCAATTTGTACTAGTGAGATAGCAAAAGATTGGATTGTCCATTTCATCCTTATACAAATTTAGAAGTTGATAGGTATTATGCATTTTATGCTCTATGGTTAGTGTGTCGACTACGAGGGCAAATTAGTTTTCTTCTAAATTTGCCTTAATGGTGTGTAAGTAGGATAAATGGGAAAAGTTGGATAGTAGAAATATGGTAAATTTTACTTACACCGAGTAGAGATTTCTTACTCTGGGCTCCAGTGCTCCCTCTACTTAAAAAATTAAAAATCATTCAAAAAAACATCTGAAACAAATCTTGCGTATTGTCAATGATATATCCCATAAGTGTGCAAAATCTCGATTAGAAATACTTTCTATTTCGATCTACACAAAAATGACAAATGTGTGGATCTAAATGTACACACTTTTAAATCTCCAAAATATACAACATTTGTCATTGTTGTGTAGGCCAGAATATAAATATTTTAAATCGACATTTTACATGTTTGTGGGATACATCAAGTAGAGAGAATTGGAGTGCGGGAGCCAAAAGTGTTTTCGACTTACACCTCCCTAATTTGGCTTATAAAAAGTGCCGTTGGTTTCTATGATTTTTGATTGATTTCTTTGGTTCCTAATTTTTGTTGCCGCTCAATGCACTAGTGGAAAAAGGCCTCTTGTCCCGGTTGGGGAGGACCTCTAGTCCCGGTTTGCCAACCGGGACTAGCAAATCGGGACTAAAGGCCCCTCCCCTTTAGTCCCGGTTGGCCACGAACCAGGACAAAAACCCCTCCCACGTGGCCACGGCGGAGCTGCGGGGCTGGAAATCTTTAGTCCCGGTTCGTAACACGAACCGGGACTAAAGGTATGTGCATTTTTTCTTTTCGATTAATTTTCAGGGTTTAGGGTTTAGGAGGGGTTTCAGATGTTTTCCATCGTACGGGGATCACGTCGATGTGCCAAAAACGCGTTGATGCACATATATATATATATATATATATATATATATATATATATATATATATAACACATACAATTAAATGAAGATCACGTTGATGCACATATATATAACACATATAAAGTACTACATGAAGATCACGTTTTCGTATAAAGTACTTAATTACATGGAGATCACTAGTACATGGAGGCATATTATTTTTCGATATAGTGGTACTCTCCGGTTTCAGGTATGACCTCCGCAAGGAGAAATCCCAATTCCTCCGCAATTGTTTTTATGCGGTCCTCTGGTAGGAGCGCGTTCCGCTTCCTTGCCAACTTTAAAAGAAGGAGATCAAAATGAATACATGAGTTGTGTGTATATATATATCAAATCATCATAAAACAATTATGAATGAAACTCAACACAATTGATGGAAACAAAATAAAATTGTGAATAATGTTTACGTACATCTTTATTTCTTTGATTATTGAATCTCTCACTGGTTCTCATGTGCATGTACTCGCAAACTAGTATCCACATAAATTAGTCCCTTGTGGCTGTTGGAGGCACCACTGTACGAGAATAGAATTCAATCAAATAATAATCAAGCATGATAATGGTATTAAAACTAGAATTAAAGAGATGCGCGGACCTAGGTAGTACTACTTACTTGGTTCAGAGAAAAAGTCAGCTTCGGTTTAAATTCACCGGGTTCTTCCTCGATGAACTGTTTCCAAACGCTGCCCGACAAAGAAAATGAACAAAGGAGAGTTATTAATTACTTGATATCAGGAAATTAACGAAAGAGGCCGATATAGTGCAATAAGAATAGAAATTACTCTTGGAGCATATCAAAGCAGCTCTTGAATTCTTTAGGATGTTTCCTTAATGAGTCAAAGACTTTAACTTCTCCAGCGTCAATTTTAATGACCATAAGAATAAAGTGGAACCTGCGCACGTTTATATACGCAGTCATGCATAAATCATCAATTACACTTAACATCGGGTGAGCAAAATAGAATGTGTACAAGACAGTAACACTCACTTGAAGTTGTAAGGAGAAAGTATTTCTTTTGTGGTACGTTGTCGCTTCAAAAACCTTAGCAATGTCGCATTTGTGTCCTTGGCACACATTTCTATGGTGACTTCATGAACTTTATCCGGGTCAATGAACCCAATGTCCAAGATTCTTTCCTTTTATTTTCGAGAATCTTCATTCTGCATAATAGCGTACAAAAGATTATAGTGGGGATAAAATTACAAACAAATGAACGAGCTGAGCTAAAGACTTAAATTACAGAAATAAATCACTTACAGACAATAGCAACTAATGATAGCTTTGTCGAGGGCATCTTGATTGTATAACTGAAAAAGTTCGGTAAACTCAACATGCACACCGTATTCTTGGAAGTAGTGCTCATCCTTAACTGCCGCCATGATACCGATTTTCCCTTCCTTTGCGGCTTCCAAGTACCATTTATGCAACTGACGCATTTTTGTTGTTAGATACTTGACCTGCTCAGATCTGACCAAAGACTCTCCGGCAACATATTTCCATGCTACCTGATCAGATATGGGGTAACCAGTGTCGCCTATGCGTTGTTGAGCAACACTAAGACCAGTAGTGTCGTTCTGTATGGCCTTGTCAGGAAACACCTTGAGCGGGGGACCAATTGTACATCCTGTTCTCCGAGTTGGGAACTTTTTTCCCGCTTTTCGCTGCTCCATCTGTGTGTTATATGACTTGTCAATAATGCGCTCATAGTCTGATGGCGGCTTTGGTTCCAGGTTATATAAGTTCCTAAGGCAGCACTCAATGTCCTCCTGAGGTATTTTCTGACTTGGCTCGGGCTTTTTCGGTGCAAGTTATCTTTTGACATCGGCAGTCAACCTCTCATCTAGTTCCTCCCGAGTCAACTCGTAAGATAACTTTTCAGGAGCCTTGACAACCTTGGTTTTCTTATTTGCACCTTTCTTCTGAGTAGTACTAGTCGATGAGAAGTGCATCTTCCGCTTAGTAGTGGGCGCAGTAGGCGGACAGGATGGCGCGGGCGATGGACTCGGGCTGGGCTCCCAACCGGCGGGGAGGGATGGACTTTCAGGTGGTGGATTGCTACTCGGAGGAGTCGGTGGCCTTGGCGCCGAGTCTGGAAACACGATGTATTTCTTGTTCCATAGAACGATACCACGCTTGACTTCTCCTAGTGTCTTCTCGTCGTCACCTCCAGGAATGTCAAGATCCAGTGTCTCAAATCCGGCATAATTTGATCCACCCCGATACGAGCATAGCCAGCTGGAATCCCACCAAGATGGTAGGTTGCTCCAGGTTGATTTGGTAAAGCATAGCCGACGCCAACTTGAAGGATATGTTCTTCATTGACATATGTAGCTCATAACTTGTCTTCTTCGTGACATCATCCACGGCTAGTGAGCCGCCGGTGGTTCGAATGTAGAATTTTCTAGTTGCGTGGAACCCACGCTGCTTTTCCACTGATCAGATGGGACAGCTTCGACTTCAGGACCTTCTAGCTGCTGCTGAGATGCCCTTTGCTGACTAATTGAGTCCAGTTGCTCCTGCTGCCGCTGCACCTTGCGTTCCAATTCTAATAACCGATCTAACTCCTTCTTCTTCTTCTTCTTTCTCTGACGGCTTCTATAACTGTCAGCGCAATCCGCAAACCCTTGCTTCCACGAAACACCGGGTCCATAGCCTCGTACTCGTCCAACGTGTTTAGGATTCCCGAGGGCGAGTGTCAGCTCGTCGTTCTCTCTATCGGGCTGGTACTCTCCCTTTCAAACTTTTTCTATTGCGTCCTCCAGCTCTTTGGAGATTTTTTTCAATTTTTCCTTCCATTTTCCCTTTGCAACAATCCGCCCTGTCTGTGGGTCCAACCCTGCCCCATGCGCGAACAACTAGAACTTGGACCTCTCGGGCCAGTCTGCTGTCTGTGGAATGATCCCTTTATCAAGCAGTGCTGCTTCAAAGGCTTTCCACTTAGGCACGGCAGTCTTGTAGCAATCTGTCCCCAAAGTATGGTGATATTTCTTCTTCGCAGCATTTGCCTTATTTATTTTCGATCAGGCCATAGCGGCAGACGATTCTTTTATCTTCACAAATGCGGGCCAGTCATGTTTTATCTTCACTAGTGCTCCAGTGAAATCTGGATATTGTTTCTTCGCCTTCAAATAATTTCCCCATAATGTTTTCTTCTAGGTCTGGAATTGTGTGGCCATCTTCTTAAAAGTCCACTGCTTGACTTTCTCCTTCTTGTCATCTGTGAGACCTGGCGGTAGGTTGACATGTGTCAAGAGCGTCTCCCAAAGCAAATCTTTTCTTCTTTGGTCGACATAACTAGCTCCATTGTTGTCGTCCTTCGGCTTATGCCATTCTTCAAGGATGATCGGGACCATGTCCCTAACAAGAACTCCACATTGATTTATAAATTTACGGCGGCTCTCTATGGGTTCCAGCGGTTCGGCATCATCACCAACTTTGTCGATCGATATACTTGCACCATTGCCCAACTTTTTGTTCGGGCCTCGTTGCCTTTTTTGCCTTTTAGCAGCTGATTGGCTTGATCCGGAGGGCTAAAAGAAAAATGATTCGTTAATAAGTGCAATACAAATCAATTAATGCATCTAGTGATCAACAAAGGCTTAATATATATACCTCGCCGGAATTTGTTAAGGGCACTTCGTCGTCTCTGCAAATTTCTTCTTGCTCATGTCCATCACCGGAGTCGTTCAGAAACTATGAGCTGTAATCGTCTCCAACCCCATCTTCTCCACGCCATCTTCTCCACCGCCATCTTCTGATAAATTTCGTCTTCACCCAACTCATCTCTGCCGGGGGCGTCCATAGCTCAATGTCCCTGCAATCAATTTTGTAACAAGAATATGAATCTAAAATTTGCATCTAAAATACTTCTTACAAATGTGAATACAAATTTATACCTACTAGCAAATTTAAAATTTTAGCCTAATAGCTAATTTATACCAACTACTAGCAAATTTAAAATTCATAGCAACTACAATTTAAAATTCATAGCTAATTAAAAAAATGTAGAAACACACCCAAACTACTTATTTTTTCAAATGTCAACAATATTTTCCTAAATTTCCTACCAAGCAATATTTACAACAATAACCACACATGCATAACAAGTGCAATGCACAAACACATGATGGCATGCCATTTTAATGCACTGAAATTACCAGAAAAGTAACTAGCAATTTAAATGGGGTGCAAAAATAATTATTTCAACAAGAGAAATTATTTCAATAAATTCTACACAATGTTGAAGGATATATCTACATCAACTACACAAGTGTCATCTCTTTTTCTTTTCAAGACAAAATCAATTCTTCTCTGTTTGGCCTTTCCAGTGGCTTTAGTTTAACATCACTATAATTTTCCATTCAACTCCACTGAAATCACATGATTACAATTTTAATTTAACATCCAGTCACACTACACCCTGGAATGTACACTCAATTCACATCAATTAGGATCACAATTTGGCATTTGCGTAACCCATCTTGCTGTCGTTGCTTCTCTGATGTTTCCTACACAACTGAACTGAAAACACCTATCTTCTAACATGAGGTTATCTAGAGCAACTAGAAGCATCAACAAATTTATATTTTTAAAACAGTTGCTAACAGCTGGAGCAGACCAACTTTTAAGAAGAATAGTGCTGCAAATTTGAATGCTAAGCTGAAACGTCTTCGATATGACATAAAATTCTGGAGTAAAAGTATCTCTCGACTATCCATATGCATTGAAAACTGTAACAAGGCTATTCTTGAGCTAGATAATCTAGAGGATAGAAGAGGTCTTACTCTACCTGAAAGCAACTTCAGGAAAATCATTCAAGGGCATCTGCTCAAACTGTTAGATTTTCAAAGACAGTACTGGAAAAAGAGGTGCACCATTCGTTGGACTAAGTTTGGTGATGAAAACACTAAATTCTTCCACTCACTTGCCACTGAGCGGTACAGAAGGAATTCGATAGCTAACCTCACTCTCCCGGATGGTGTCCAAGTTTCTTCCCACGCTGACAAGGAAAAAGTTATCTATGATGCTTTCAAAGAGAGGCTTGGCACTTGTCACAATCCATCCATGGGGTTTGATCTTGCATCACTTATTGAGCCAGTAGAGGGATTGGAGTGTCTGTCTCTTCCTTTTACTAATGCAGAAATTGATGCAGTGGTGAGAGAAATGCCTGCAGATAAAGCACCTGGACCGGATGGTTTCAATGGTCATTTCCTGAAAACCTGCTGGCACATTATTAACGAAGACATATATCAGCTCTGCCATGAGTTTCATGAGGGCAAATTGAATCTGGAGAGCATTAATACAGGGTACATTACTCTGATTCCAAAGGTGGGATCACCTGAAACTGTGAATGATTATAGACCGATCACTCTGCTAAATTGTTGTCTCAAACTGATCACAAAGGTGCTGGCGAATAGATTACAAAAAGTTGTTCACAAAAATCAATATGGTTTTCTGAAGGGAAGAACAATTCAAGAGTGCATTGCGTGGGCTTTTGAATTCATTCATCAATGTGAAGCCTCCAAGAGAGAGATCATCCTGCTTAAGTTAGATTTTGCTAAAGCATTTGATACAATTAATCATCCGGCTATGTTACAGATCATGAAGCAGATGGGCTTTGACAGTAAATGGCTAAAATGGATAGAACAGATTTTTGGATCTGGTATGTCTTCTGTATTGCTGAATGGAGTTCCTGGGAGGCAGTTTCATTGTAAACGGGGTGTAAGGCAAGGAGACCCACTTTCTCCCCTAATTTTTGTGCTGGCTGCTGATCTCCTAGAATCTGCAATTAACAAGGCATTCAGAGATGGTCTTCTCCAGGTGCCTTTCTCACCAGATTTTGATATGGACTTCCATGTGGTTCAGTACGCTGATGACACCATCATCATCATGCCTGCATGTCATACTCAAGTTGTTCAGATGAAACAAATTCTTGATACTTATGCTCAGTCTACAGGCCTCTGTATTAATTATCACAAGTCCATCATGATCCCAATAAACACTCCGAGACATAGGGCTGTGCAAATTGCTGCTACACTAGGGTGTGACATTGGGACAATGCCTTTCACATACATTAGCCTCCCTCTTGGCACCACCAAAACAACGGTTCAAGATCTCATGCCTTTGGTGGACAGGATTGAAAGAGCTATGTCTGCAAATTTCATGATGATGTCTTATAGTGGCCGTGTCACTGTCATAAATTCTCTCCTTAGTTCCATCGCTACCTTCACCATGTGTGCCCTCAAATTACACCCCAAAATCCTTGAACATATTGATAAAATTAGAAGGCACTGCTTATGGAATAAGAAGTCTGAAGATGGGGAACACTGTAATCCCCTGATTGCCTGGGACAAGATTTGCAGACCGAAAGACAAGGGTGGGCTGGGAGTTCTCAATCTCAAGATACAGAATGAAGGGCTGCTCTTAAAATACTTGCACAAGTTTTATAACAAAGTCGACACACCCTGGGTAACATTGGTTTGGCAAGCTTACTTTGTAGACAAAGTCCCTCATGCGATGGAACTATGTGGCTCCTTCTGGTGGAGGGATGTGTCTCGGTTATCTCCTATATTCAGAGGGACTTCTAACTGCACTATTTCGTCAGGAGATACAATTTTGTTTTGGAAAGACCCTTGGGGAAGTAATGTTGCAGCTGAGTCTTATCCCGAGCATTCTCCTTTGCAATAAACGAAGATGTCTCAGCTAAACATTTCCTTGCAGAACCTCTCTGCGCAGCAATTTCCATTTGCCACTTTCACCACAGGCTCTTCAGGAGCTGAGGCAAGCTCAGATGGACACACAGCATAATATTCTTGACTCGGATACTCTTGATCAATGGTCCTATCTGTGGGGGTCCGATACTTTCACCCCCAGCCGATATTACAAATTCTGCTTTAGGGAGATTATTCCTCACAAATCTTTTTCTTGGCTCTGGAAAGCAAAGTGCACGCCCAAGATAAAATTCTTCTGCTGGCTTCTATTATCTGACAGACTTAACACGAGGAATATGTTGAGGAGACGACATTTTAATGTTGGAACTACTTTCAACTGCACTATGTGTAATGAGGGGGTTGAGAAAACGGTGGAACATCTTTTCTTCCATTGTGACTTTACCAAGGACTGCTGGGGGCTACTTCAATTTCACTTTCCAAATGACCTCACTGCGAACAGGTTATCTCTCCTAGCTTCAGCAAAATATAATTGGATGAAGGCTATGTTCATGGTTGTTTTCTCGATTGCGGCCTGGAGCCTCTAGAAGGAGAGAAACAACTTCTACTTTAATGGGATCCCTCCACGACTAATGCTTGGTTGGCTAGATTTAAGGAGGACTTCTCACTCCTGGTTCATAGGACCAAGGAAGCAAAGCATAAGTTTATTAGAAACTTTGTTGACACCCTTTAGCTTGTTTCCTGATGTTGTAATCTTCTAATTCCCCAAATAACCCCCATGTAAATATCCCTGGAACCGTTGACTGAAGTGCTAATATAGAGGCAGTAGGAGCCTTTCCTACTGTCATAAACGTTCTAAAAAAACAAATTCATATTTCACCTCCGGCTAAGACTTGAATTCGCAACCTTTTCAACAAGTACAAGATGCAAATGATAATCAAAATTTTACAATGGCTCTGGTTGAGCATGCTCCCGTCGATGGCCTTAGGGTGGCGGCGCCGCTCCTTTTGGGTCGCCAGAGACGGCCCAACGACGGTGGTTTGCAGCGGACGACGAAAATCATCTACGGGGCGAGCACGAACTAGAGCGGGAGGGGGAGGAGGAAAGGGTCCAAGAGGACCAGCAACTCACAACGCTCGGGGAGGCCGGAGGAGGTCAGGGCGGAGGGTGGATCGAGCGGCGACGACTCTCGGGCGGAGTCGGGGAAGACGACGCGATTCGGCGTGTCCCGGGCGTCCCAGCAACAACGGCGCATGAGAGGGTGCGGCGGTGACCGGCGATTCGTCGGGGAGAGCCTGCAACAACGGCGCAGGAGAGGGCGGTGGCGCTTCGGTGTGTTCGGCGTGCGAAAATGAAGAAGATGGGGATCGATGCGGCCGAGATTGATCTAAGTAACTGAAAAAAGGCTTTAGTACCGGTTGGTGTCACGAACCGGTACTAAAGGGTGGCCTTTAGTACCGGTTGGTGGTTCCAACCGGTACTAAAGGTATTTTGGGTCGCCGCTGAAAATTGCCTGCGCGAAGCCCACCTTTAGTACCGGTTGGTGGTTGGAACCGGGACTAAAGGGGCTTTTGAATAGTTTTTTTATATCTATATTTGTTTCTGTTTTCTGTTTTCTTT
Organism: Poa pratensis; assembly: GCA_947311845.1. NCBI lineage: Eukaryota > Viridiplantae > Streptophyta > Magnoliopsida > Poales > Poaceae > Poa > Poa pratensis. The sequence goes on along the minus strand of CAMZMU010000081.1, from coordinate 26,883,156 downwards.
TATATCTATATTTGTTTTGTTTCTTCTGTTTTCTGTTTTGGTTTATATCTATTTGGTTTCTGTTTTGTTTTTTGCTCTAGTTCCTTTTTCTTTTATATCTATTTAATTTAATTGTCTATATTTGTAAAAATCATATCTTTATATGTAAAATTCATGTGTATATTTGATTTAATTTTTGAAATCATCCAATATTTTGAGTGATTCTTATTGTTTTTTATCTAGTTCATTTTTCTTTTTATAGATGATTGATCTTTTTGCAAATAAGTTTACTGGAAACTTTGGGAAAATCGACATAAAGTCATTTAAATGGAGTCCTCTGTCTCATAGAACCAGAACCAAAAAGGTTACATAAAAGGTTTAATACATTATTACACATCACCAACAACATCCCTATCTAGTGTTGTGGTATAAACTTTTTCTTCGTGTGTGTCCCTTTCTTCTGATTGCGCCGTAACCATGGACAATCTTCATTACTTAACAGGATGCTTGGGTCTGTGTTCACTGTGAAGGGTGGAATTTCATCAAACTTATTGTAATCTTCTGACATGTCTGTCTTGTCCTCCACTCCCACGATGTTTCTTTTCCCTGAAAGAACTATGTGGCGCTTTGGCTCATCGTATGATGTATTCGCTTGCTTATCTTTTTTTTTTTGGTTTGGTAGACATGTCCTTCACATAGAAAACCTGAGCCACGTCATTGGCTAGGACGAATGGTTCGGTGTGGTACCCAAGATTCTTGAGATCCACTGTTGTCATTCCGTATTGCGGGTCTACCTTTACCCCGCCTGTCAGGTTGACCCATTTGCACCGAAACAAATGGACCTTAAAATCAGATCCATAGTCAAGTTCTCATATCTGCTATATGTAACCATAATATGTGTCCTTTTGCCCATTGTTGTTTGTTGCATCAAAGCGGACACCACTGTTTTGGTTGGTGTTCTTTTTATCTTGGGCGGCCGTGTAAAATGTATTCTCATTTATCTCGTACCCTTGGAAAGTCAATATAGTCGAAGATGGTGACTTGGCCAACAAGTATAGCTCTTCTCCAGCAGTGGTGTTATTAATGAGACGTGTTTTCAACCGACCGCCAAAAGTCTCCATGTGTTCTTCTTTAATCCAGGAGTCAGGCTGCTCCAGGTTCGGAGCGTACAATATTCATGTGTTCGTTGATATACGGAGCCACCAAGCTGGAATTTTGTAGAACTGTGTAGTGTGCTTGAGTGAAAGAATGCCCGTCCATACATATTATTGATTTCTTTCCTAGCATGCCTTTTCCACGCAGTCTCCTCTCATGGCGCGATTGAGGAACACCGATCGGCTTAAGGTCAGGAATAAAGTCAACACAAAACTCAATGACCTCCTATGTTCCATAGCCCTTGGAGAAGCTTCCTTCTGGCCTAGCACGGTTATGCACGTATTTCTTTAAGACTCCCATGAACCTCTCAAAGGGGAACATATTGTGTAGAAATACAGGACCGAGAATGGAAATCTCATTGACTAGGTGAACTATGAGGTGCGTCATAATATTGAAGAAGGATGGTGGGAATACCAACTCGAAGCTGACAAGACATTGGACCACATCCTTCTGTAAACTTTGTAGAGACATTGGATTGATTACCTTCTGAGAAATTGCATTGAGGAATGCACAAAGCTTCACAATGGGTACTCGAACATTTTTCGGTAGAAGCCCCCTCAATGCAACCGGAAGTAATTGTGTCATTATCACGTGGCAGTCATGAGACTTTAGGTTTTGGAACTTTTTCTCTGCCATGTTTATTATTCCCTTTATATTTGATGAGAAGCCAGACGGGACCTTGATACTGCTCAGGACTGATACGTCTCAAACGTATCTATAATTTTTGAAGTTCCATGTTGTTATTATATCAATTGCTACATGTTTTAGTTACACTTCATATCATTTTTATGCATTTTCTGGGACTAACCTATTAACAAGATGCCACAGTGCCAGTTCCCTGTTTTCTGCTGTTTTTGGTTTCAGAAAATCTATTAAGGAAATATTCTCGGAATTGGACAAAACAAAAGACATCGTCAATAATATCACGAGGAGATCACGGAGTCCAAAGGGGAGTCGGAGCAGACCTACCAGGGGCCACGCCACACTAGGGCGCGGCCCAGGGTGGGCCCGCGCCCCCCTATGGCGTGGTGGCCCCCCTCGGCCACCGACGCCGCCTCTTCGCCTATATATTCTCCGCGACGCGAAAACCCTATTACGGTCGATCATATTCCACGAAAAGTTCCGTCGCGGCCGTCATCGTCAATCTCAGATCGGAGGAGTTCTGAAGCTCTTCCCGGCACCCTGCCGGAGGGGAGATCATCACCGGAGGGCTCTACATCACCATGCCTGCCTCCGGAGTGATGTGTGAGTAGTCCACCCCTGGACTACGGGTCCATAGCAGTAGCTAGATGGTTGTCTCTCTACCTTGTGCCTCCATGTTTAGATCTTGTGAGCTGCCTAACATGATCAAGATCATCTTATTGTAATGCTAGATGTTGTGTTTGCTGGGATCCGATGAATATTGATACCATGTTTATTCAAGTTGTTTATCTATGTGCTCTTGATCTTGCATGCTCTCCGTTGCTAGTAGATGCTTTGGCCAAGTAGATGCTTGTGACTCCAAGAGGGGGTATTTATGCTCGATAGTGGGTTCAGTCTCTAGATATCTGGATCAGTGACAGAAAGGTCTAAGATGGTAGATGTGCTGTTGCTACTAGGGATAAAACATTGGTGCAGTGTCCAAGGGCACTTGTATTGATTACATTACACACTTTACTTCATGCAATAATCTGTTGTTAGCAACTTAATACTGAATAGGATGCGGATGCTGCCTTGAAGGTGGATTATTTAGGCATAGATGCGGTTGGAATAACGGTCTATGTACTTTGTTGTAATGCCCAACTAGATTTCATAGTAGACATCTTGGCATGTATTGCATTGTTATGCCCTCTCTATTTGTCAATTGCCCAGCTGTAATTTGTTTACCCAACATGCTAGTTATCTGTTCTGAGAGAGACACCACTAGTGAACTGTGGACCCTGGTCCAATTTCCTCATACTGTTTACACAACCTGCTGCAATCATCTGTTTCCTGTTACTTGCTGTGTTTCCTGCTGTTTTCCACACCATACGTTTAACTCTTTGTTTCTGCAAGACCGGAGAGATTGACAACCTCTCTGTTTCGTGTTGGGCAAAGTTCTGGTTTGTGTCTGTGCAGATTCCACGTTGGTGCAAGCTCCCTAGCGCCAGGGGGAGTCAACATCAACAACCTTCCGATAGATCGTCAAGTCCTACTGGATTGATAACCTTGGGTAGATTTCTCAAGGGAAAACTTCTGCTGTCTACATCATAACCTTCCTCTTGGGGTTCACCAACACGTAGCCATCAAGCTGTTTTCTGGCGCCGTTGCCGGGGAAGTACTCATCATCACCATCATCATCATCCTCAAATACTCTCCCGTCAACCAGGCACCAGCTGTTTTCTGGCGCCGTTGCCGGGGACTTGGAGGCTATTGGAAAGGGGAGTCTCTCAGTTCCAATCTCTTTACTTTGTTTTTTCTTGTTTTAGTTTTGTTTTGCTTGCTGTTAAAAATCAAAAACCCAAAAAAAAAATTCCTGCATCTAGTTTACTATTTCGGTTGTTACTTGCTTGTTACCATGTCTAGCTCCAGTCCTTTCATTACTGTTTCCCCTTTAGGAGAAATTATTGGGTTTGGACAGGAGAGTGGAGAAACTTTTAAAGGAGCTTGGGAAAGGATGTTAGAACTGCATAGGAAGATGCAACTTAAAATGGACTTAGACATTCTTATTAAACGTTTCTACTTTGGCTTGCTACCTTTATACCAAAATGCTCTAGATACTATGGTGGGGGAGACTTTCTATGAACATGATACAGAAAAAGCCTATAAAATTTTGAATGGACTTGCTCAATTTCCTCAAGAGGATAAGACAGGTGTGCTTACTAGGCTTGATAAAATAGAAGAGTCACTCAAGGACTTAACCTTAGACCACCACATTAAGGAACCACCTCATGTTGAGTTAAAAAATGATTGGGAACCCTTTATTGAAATAAGCATTGGTAGTGAGAAATTTCGTGCCTATTGTGATCTTGGTTCCACAATGTCCATCATGCCTAAGATAGTGTTTGACTTGTTAAAAATTGATGGTATGGTTGATTATCCTGTTTTTCATTTTCATGCTGATGGCACTATTATAAAAAGTGTAGGGATCATTAATGTTGAGATTACTATGCAAAATAAAAATATACCTACAACTTTTATGATCCTTACAAAATCTCCTAGTAATATAGTTTTGGGAAGATCTTTTTTGAAGAGTAATGGGGGATTTATCAATGCAAAATATGGGTTCATGAAGTTTGTTGCACCTATCAACCGAAAGTTTTTCTTCCCAATTAAGAAAGAGGATCCCACCGAAAGAGTGGAGGATTTCAACATTTTTGGCAATACTTGATGCATCTCTTCATGCCTAGCTCAAAGGCATTAAAGAAAAGCACTTCTGGGAGATAACCCATGTTTTTATTTGCTGTTTTATTTTTGTTTTCTTGAGTCAAGGATGCTTGTTTACCTCTGTAGCAACTCCTTTGTATCTTTTATTTGCTGTTTTGTTGTGCCAAGGAGAGTTACTAATGCAAAGTTGGTATTTATTTTCGGGACTGCATTGGACAGATTGCTGTTCGTCACCGTTTAATTCAGTAGAAAATCAGAAAAAATCGAAAAATGCTGAAACTTTTTGTGCATGTTCCTGATGATGTTACGCAACTTTCATTATTTCAAAAGTTCTTCATCTGAGCATCGTAAGTGCCTCGAAAAAATTCGTCATTACAGACTGTTCTGGTTTGACAGATTCTGTCTTTTATTTTGCATTCTCTCTTTTACAAGTTTTTAAGTGGTTTCTTTTCGTGTAAAAGTGCCCACTTGAGCCTAGTAACAGTGGCTAATGTTTAAAATAGTTGGCTTGTGAGTTTTGTCTTTGCTAGAACTTTGAAGTATTATCTTTTAGTGCACTAACCTGCTAATGAGAAAAGCTGTTAAGTTTTGGTGTGAAGGAAGTTTTCAAGTGTTGATAGAGGAGAATGATATTACATGATCAAGAAGAGTGAAGAGCTTAAGCTTGGGGAGGCTTACCTCCCCAGCATATTTCAAGAAGACTCAAGCATCTAAGCTTGGGGATGCCCAAGGCATCCCCTTCTTCATCTACAAATTATCAGGTCATCTCTAATGGTGCTATATTTTTATTGCTTCATGCTAGTGTACTCTTCCTTGGAGCGTCAGTGTGTTTTTGTTTTCAGTTTGTTTTGTTTTGTTTGCTGTGCTATACTTGTTGGATCCTAGTATTCATGTTTGGGAGAGAGACACGCTCCACTTTTTCATTAGAATACTCTTGTGCTTCACTTATACTTGTTGAGTATTCCTGTCTAGTTGCTGTTATTGCTGTTAGCTCTCAGTTTTTCATGTATCTCTTGTTAGAGCTTTCAGTTTCTTTTGAAGAAAGTACTCTCTTGCTTCACTTATATCTGTTTGGAGAGTTGTCAAATAAGTTGATTGGTGTTTGGTTGGACCAGAAAAATGCTATGCATGTGGTAGTGGTATAAAATGCTTACATGAATCTTTTTAGATCGTTGTCTTGAGTAATTTGATGCTTGCCAATTGTTTTGAGCTGTCAAGTAATTAATGTTTAAGCTTGTGCATCATGTAAGTAATGGCTATTAATGAAGAACTACTATAAGGATTTTCTGCTATAATAATCTGTTGCATAATTGGAAGTCCATAGTAGTCTAGATAATTTTTGGATGAAGGCTATGTGTTAACAAGGAAGACAGTGGGAGTCTATGGTTCGTCAAACCTTGTGTTTTATGTACACTCTTGCTATTCCAGTTGATAATGATGTTTGCTTATAATAACCTTGCTAGCCTAAACTCTGTACTAAGAGGGAATGCTTCTTGTACATCCAAAACCTTGAGCCAAATCCATGCCACCTGTGTCCACCATACCTACCTATTATGTGGTGTTTTCACCATTCCAAGTAAATTTCTTCATGTGCTATCTACTAACTACTCAAAACAATTATCCTTTTTGTGTCACTACTTGAAAAGCTCATAAGGACGTAGATAGGTGGTCTTTATTTCCTGGTTGATCAAATTTTACACACCTGGACTAGTGGCATATACATCCGCTTATCCAATAATTTTGCAAAAAGAGCTGGCAACGGGGTGCCCAGTCCCAATTAATTACAACTTTAACCAAACAATTCTCTTCACATCTTTTTGCCCCTGATTCGTCAGTCAAGCAATGTTCACAAGTGTGTAAACAAAAGAGAAGAGGGATGATCTGCCCGCTGGTAGAAATAACGTCCTTCATGGGAGCCGCTCTTGTAAAGTTTGATCAACTAGTGAAGTAGAGTATTGCCTATTTGCTGATTTGTTGACACCTGTATACACCATTACCTTACAAAACAATATTTTATGCTCTCTATATGCCTTCGGGAACTACAGCTCTAGCACATGATGTTAATCCCTGCTTCCCTCTGCGAAGGGCCATTCTTTTACTTTTATGTTGAGTCAGTTTTCCCACTTCTTTCTGTCTACTTAAGCAAACATCATTGTCAACTCCAGTATAACAGTTTTTACATAACTTTGTGTTTGGTTGATCATATTCTTTGCATTGACATTATCTATATGATATACATGTTGAAAGTTGAAGCAAAAGCTGAAGCTATTATCTTCCTTTGTGTTGATACAAACACTTTCATGTTGAGAATTATTGCTGCTGTGAACTAACTATTATGTTAGACTATTATATCTCTAAATGTTTTATAGTATTATTCATGAAAGTTTGCACTTGTGTGATCACTTATGTTTACTCTTTATTTACTTGCTTGCAAACTATAGACCATTGGCTTGGATCACTTCATTCAGATCATGTGCATTACATTGTTATTTGATCAAAGATTGTGTTGGTAGCATGTCACTTCAAAAATTATCTGTTTTTATCGTTTACCTACTCGAGGACGAGCAGGAACTAAGCTTGGGGATGCTTGATACGTCTCAAACGTATCTATAATTTTTGATGTTCCATGCTGTTATTATATCAATTGCTACATGTTTTGGTTACACTTTATATCATTTTTATGCATTTTCTGGGACTAACCTATTAACAAGATGCCACAGTGCCAGTTCCCTGTTTTCTGCTGTTTTTGGTTTCAGAAAATCTATTAAGGAAATATTCTCGGAATTGGACGAAACAAAAGACATCGTCAATAATATCACGAGGAGATCACGGAGTCCAAAGGGGAGTCGGAGCAGACCCACCAGGGGGCCACGCCACACTAGGGCGCGGCCCAGGGTGGGCCCGCGCCCCCCTATGGCGTGGTGGCCCCCCTCGGCCACCGACGCCGCCTCTTCGCCTATATATTCTCCGCGACGCGAAAACCCTATTACGGTCGATCATATTCCACGAAAAGTTCCGTCGCGGCCGTCATCGTCAATCTCAGATCGGAGGAGTTCTGAAGCTCTTCCCGGCACCCTGCCGGAGGGGAGATCATCACCGGAGGGCTCTACATCACCATGCCTGCCTCCGGAGTGATGCGTGAGTAGTCCACCCCTGGACTACGGGTCCATAGCAGTAGCTAGATGGTTGTCTCTCTACCTTGTGCCTCCATGTTTAGATCTTGTGAGCTGCCTAACATGATCAAGATCATCTTATTGTAATGCTAGATGTTGTGTTTGCTGGGATCCGATGAATATTGATACCATGTTTATTCAAGTTGTTTATCTATGTGCTCTTGATCTTGCATGCTCTCCGTTGCTAGTAGATGCTTTGGCCAAGTAGATGCTTGTGACTCCAAGAGGGGGTATTTATGCTCGATAGTGGGTTCAGTCTCTAGATATCTGGATCAGTGACAGAAAGGTCTAAGATGGTAGATGTGCTGTTGCTACTAGGGATAAAACATTGGTGCAGTGTCCAAGGGCACTTGTATTGATTACATTACACACTTTACTTCATGCAATAATCTGTTGTTAGCAACTTAATACTGAATAGGATGCGGATGCTGCCTTGAAGGTGGATTATTTAGGCATAGATGCGGTTGGAATAACGGTCTATGTACTTTGTTGTAATGCCCAACTAGATTTCATAGTAGACATCTTGGCATGTATTGCATTGTTATGCCCTCTCTATTTGTCAATTGCCCAGCTGTAATTTGTTTACCCAACATGCTAGTTATCTGTTCTGAGAGAGACACCACTAGTGAACTGTGGACCCTGGTCCAATTTCCTCATACTGTTTACACAACCTGCTGCAATCATCTGTTTCCTGTTACTTGCTGTTTTTCCTGCTGTTTTCCACACCATACGTTTAACTCTTTGTTTCTGCAAGACCGGAGAGATTGACAACCTCTCTGTTTCGTGTTGGGCAAAGTTCTGGTTTGTGTCTGTGCAGATTCCACGTTGGTGCAAGCTCCCTAGCGCCAGGGGGAGTCAACATCAACAACCTTCCGATAGATCGTCAAGTCCTACTGGATTGATAACCTTGGGTAGATTTCTCAAGGGAAAACTTCTGCTGTCTACATCATAACCTTCCTCTTGGGGTTCACCAACACGTAGCCATCAAGGACTTCAAAAAAGATCTCATTCTCTTCTTCGGTAAGAGCGTAGCTAGCAGAACCTTGATACTTATCTGGATTCAGGTCGTCTCGTTCGTGCATACGTTGCTGGTGCAGCCGTGCATCCAGTGTATCTTTCGTCTTCCCATACACGCCCAAGAAGTTTAGCAGGTTCACGCAAAGATTTTTTGTCACGTGGATCACGTTGATTGCAGAGCGAACCTCTAGGATTTTCCAATAGGGTAGATCCTAAAATATAGATTTCTTATTCCACATGGGTACGTGTCCGTCAGCGTCATTCGGAACAGATTGTCCGTCAGGACCCTTTTCAAAGATTACTTTTAAATCCTTGACCATGTCATATATATCATCACCATTAGGACAGGTAGGCTTCGTCTGGTGATCTGCCTCACCTTTGAAATGCTTGCCTTTCTTTCTTAAGGGATGCTTGTTTGGAAGAAATCGACGATGCCCTGGGTACACCTTCCTGTTACCTAAATATATACTTTCAGTCTCACCTAAACAGTGCGTGTGTCGAGGATTACTCCCGAAGGAAACTCAAGCGTAGTGTTGTTCGAATGCAGGGGACTGAAACACGCTCTCGACGAAGCTCTCGGTGACCTCGGCGAAGAAGACACACATGCACAGCAAGGTGGCAAAGCAGTTACCCAGGTTCAGGCCACCGTGGAGGTGTAAAACCCTACTTCCTGCTTGTGTTGGATTGCACTGCTCGGAACGATTACAATACAAGTGGTGGTGCTAGTCGCGAGGTAGAAGATGATCTGATCCCCCCCCCCAAGGCCGTAGCGAGGCCCTATTTATAGTGCTCCGGTCCACTTCTCAAATGTTTAGGCGGGAAGGGTTGCCACATAGCACCAAGAACCAGTACCGGCTCACTGCCCTAGCTCAGATAAAGTCACAGTCAATGGCGCAGTCGTAAGGCCTTGTCGGTGATGCTGCCGATGACGTCCCTGATGGCACGTAGCGCCGGTCCGGCCGTCTTGCACCAAAGAGGGAAGTCTCGGGCTCCGCTTTTCTCGCCGCAGTTGGTCGGCATCCTTTAATCACCAAAGTGGAAACCTTTGGCCGTCATGCCCTGCGGACGAGCGCGTCACTCTGGGGAAGACGCAACGCACATGGTCCCTGGCGCGGGTCACGGGCGCGCCACACTTTGTCTTGTACCTCGCGAGGCTCGTTGGCCTGGCTTCCCTCATGAGGGCCGCCTCGCGAGGTCCTTTCTTAGCTGTGCGCGGGGATCGGCTCCTAAAGCTGCTGGCTCAGTCGTGCGAGCCTCTGATAAGCTTGAAGGAGTGGGCCACCTGTGTTGACTGCTGACTTGTCTTGTTCTTCGCGCACGGACTCCTGGACCAAAGGCATACGGGCCGTGGTACCCTAGTTTCCACTGGTCCGACAGTAGCCCCCGGGCCCGTGGCGTGCACGCCTGGTGACCGTTGGATGTGAAACGGCACGGGCCCAAAAAATGTCGGGCCCAGGTGACGACGCGTGTCATGGCAGTTCGGCGCGCACGCGCCCACGATGGCCACGACGTCTCGGTAACTGCTGAGGTAGGTCATAAAGCCTAGGCCGCGCATGGCGCGGCGGTCCTTCCATTCTCCCCAGGCGAATTCATGTCTGCTTCATCTTCCCTTCCCCATTCTGAGCTCCCCATTACCCAGATCTCCTTGTTCGAGATGGCCGGGAAGCGCAAGTGCGCCGCGGGAGTGAAGGAGAAAGATTGGGGGGGTCGCCCTTCCCCCTTCACGTGCGACGAGCGAGGGTCTCGCACTGGCTCGGCGCCTGATGCCCGCGGCGACGACCAAGGGCCTCGGAGTACCCCTTCTTCCTTCACTCCGTCCTTGTGAGGCTCGTTCCCCCTTTCTCTGGATTCTTCTTGGCGGTTTTGGATCACTACCAGATCCAAGCTCTGCACCTGCACCCGAACTCTGTGCTCAAGCTGGCGATATTCGCTTTCCTCTGTGAGGGGTTCTTGGGCGTGGTGCCCTCCATGGCCTTCTTCCGGACGTTCTTCAGCTTACGTCTTACGGCCCCGGACCAACGCTCCGGGTGCGTCTCCTTCCGGGTAGCGGACGTCATGGCGGATTCTCTGATCCACATGGAGGGCCCCAAGAAGCAAGAGGATTTTCGCAAGAAATGGGTCTACCTCAGGGAGGTCACCGGGGATCTCCGTCCCCTGAAGAAGGCGATGGCGCATCTGTGGAAAGACGGTCTGACGGGGCAGCTGGTGGTGAAGGAGTTCCTCGAGCGCCGGATCGCCCCGCTCCAAGACCACCCCAAGCGGGTGTGGGAATATGACGTTGTGTTAGACGCGATGCGCTTGTCTCCTCAGGACCTTAAGGGCACGGAGCTTGGTGACCTGATGAGGCTGCTGTACATGACGGAGAAGCCTTGCAGGCTCATGGACCAAGCTCTCCCTCTGTACCAACTCGATGCCTTCGATGAGGTTGTAGCTAAGATGCCCAGTTTCGACCGGTGGGACCTGCATGTGCCCGACCAGGTTGGGGAGAGGTCGAACCCGCTCCGATTCCTCCACGCGCCTGCCGTTGGCGAGGGTGTCGGGCCTTCGGTCGCGGCGGCTGAAAGTTCTTCCACAACTGAGGAGACGCGGAGCAGGATGGTGCCGCCATCGCGCAGACGCAGCCAGCTTGTGGTTTCTTCTAGCGACGAGGAAACCATCGACGAGGCGGGGACGTCCCCGCCGCCTGTTGCTCCAGCTGCTGGGCCTCGTGAGGCCCGAACCTCAGCTTCGAAGGTGGCGGCCTCCGCTTCAGGGCTGAAGAGGCGCCCCTAGGTTGCTCGCGATGAGTAAGTTCCTCCCTCCTTTCGGCTTTTGCTTCTTGTTCCTCTTTCCTTCTCCGAGTCTTCTTACCCTGGCCTTGTTCAGGGACCTTCCGCCGGCGAAGAAGGGGAAGAAGAGTAAGTCTCGCGGATCGAAAGGCCTTTCGGCCCGCGGCACGGCGGAGGCTGCGTCAAGGGCAGCTGGGCCCGCACGTCTGCAGGCTTCCGACGTGGAGGACCCTCCCGCCGCCTCCTCAGGCGGCAAGGAGGCTGAGGATGGCGCAGTGGGCGACGTAGGGTCCTGTCGCTGTTTGCGCAGGAACCAGATTCACTTCCTGACACCATGGTGGGCGATTATCCCGCGGGGGCCTGCACGGAGTCCCTCGCGGGCTCTTCCCCTGGAGCTGCCGCGCCGCCCCTTGAGAGCGCCGTCCCAGCTGGTAGCGGCGTCATGACGCCTGAAGCGGTCCCGCGGTCTCCTGACGCAGGGGCCCGATCGGGGGAGCTTGGCGCTGGCGGTTCCGCGCCTGCGTCTTCCCGGCCCAGTGAGAGAAGCGGGAGAGCGGAGCTCCCCGTGGCGCCCCCTAAAGCGGCGCAGCTCGCGGCTGCGGAGGCCTTTGTATCTCCTAGGGCCCCGGCTGAGGCCAGTCACCAACCCTCGGCCTGCCGCGACCTGACCGTGGCTGATAGCCGGGAGACCTTCAGCGGCGCAGCCCGCCGTGCCCTGCTAGACGCGCTGGGTGCACTTGATGGCGAGGCTCGCGCGGCGGAGGCTCAACAGTCTCGGGAGCGTGCCCGGCTTGCGCAGGCGTGGTACCAGCTGTGCGCGGCCGAGGGGGACCTTCGCCGGAAGGACAAGGAGGCGACCGATTGCCATGAGCGGGCCTTGCTCGAGGCTGAGGAGTCCCGACGCAAGGCTTCCCATGAAGCTGAGGAGATCTTGCGCCGCGCCAGGGAGCGTTTGTCGGAGGTGGAGTCGCGTGAGGCTTCCCTGGAGGAGAAGACCCGCGAGGCTTCGCTGAAACTCCAGGAGAGGGAGGCGGCCGTCGCCCAACGTGAGCAGACTCATGAGGAGTTCTTCTCCCGGCTGAAGCGTGATCGGGCTTCGATCGCGGAGCGGGAGGCTTCCCTCACCGCGGCGAAGGAGGCTCATGCTGCCCACCTTGAGTCCGAGTCGGCGAGGGCCGAGGCGGAGGTTGAGACGAAGGTCCAGGCTTGTCGCGAGGCCTACGAGAAGGAGCGTGGCTTGGCCATGGAAGCTGAGCGAGCCAGTTTCTCTTCCAGGGAGGGCGAGCTTCTTGAGAAGCTTCTTGCGGACGTCGGCCGAGGCGAAGATGCTAGCGGAAGCGGCACTTGTTTAATTGCAGGGACATGTGGCATCCCCATCAGGGCCTGCTCTTGCGCTGCTTGGGCCTTCGGTCGGAGTGTCCGTGGCAAGCTGCGATGAGGACAGAGCACTTGGACTTTTGGCCTCGTGCGCCCGGGATGCCGTTGAATGCCTTGGGGACAAGGGGCTGGCGCCCTTATCCGGCACGGATGGTGCTGCCTTCCTTCGCTTTTTGATGGCCTTGTCCGAACATTGGAGACGACGGCCTCTGAGGTGAACAACATCATAGAGGCTGATACGTCTCAAACGTATCTATAATTTTTGATGTTCCATGCTTGTTTTATACCAATTGCTACATGTTTTGCATCTACTTTATATCACTTTTATACATTTTTTGGGACTAACCTATTAACAAGATGCCGAAGTGCCAGTTCCTGTTTTCTGCTGTTTTTGTATTCCAGAAAAGCTAGTCTGGAAATATTCTCGGAATTGGACGAAACTACACGGGGGTGCCTATTTTTCCAGAACACACCTGACGGAGCGAAGGAGCAGCAGAGGAGGGCCACCAGGGCCACACGCACAGGGCGCGGCCCCCTCTGCCGCGCCCTGGGTGGTGTGGGCCCCTCGGGGGTCCGCAGCCGCCGCCCTTTCGCCTACTTATTCCCCCCGACGCGAAAACCCTAAGTACCTGAGCAAATATCCACGAAAAGTTCCAGAGACGCCGCCGTCGTCAACCCTAGCTCGGGAGGGTTCAGAACCTCTTCCCGGCACCCTGCCGGAGAGGGGAATCGTCACCGGAGGCTTCTACATCGCCATGCCTGCCTCCGGAGTGATGCGTGAGTAGTTCATCCTTGGACTACGGGTCCATAGCAGTAGCTAGATGGTTGTCTCTCCACTTTGTGCCATCATGTTTAGATCTTGTGAGCTGCCCTACATGATCAAGATCATATTATTGTAATGCTACATGTTGTGTTTGCTGGGATCCGATGAATATTGAATATTATGTCAAGTTGATTATCAATCTATCTTATATGTTATTTAAGATCTTGCATGCTTTCCGTTACTCGTAGATGCTTTGGCCAAGTAGATGCTTGTAACTCCAAGAGAGAGTATTTATGCTAGATAGTGGGTTCATGTCTCCGTTTAACCTGGGACAGTGACAGAAAGTTCTAAGGTTGTGGATGTGCTGTTGCCACTAGGGATAACCTAACGATGCTATGTCCACGGCATATGTGTTTGTTTACATTACGCACTTTACTTAATGCAATTATCCGTTGCTTGCAACTTAATACCAACGGGGGACTCGGATGACAACCCGGCGGTGGATTATTAGTCATAGATGCTGTTGGATAACGATCTATGTATTATGTCGTAATGCCCAATTAAATATCATAGTAGTCAACATGTCATGTATATGCATTGTCATGCGCTCACTATTCGTCAATTGCCCAGCTGTAATTTGTTCACCCAACATGTTAGTTATCTTTTATGGAGAGACACCACTAGTGAACTGTGGACCCCGGTCCATTCTTTTACACTGATTAAACAACCACAAACTGCAAACTGTTCCTTTTTCATTCTCTGCAATTTAATACTCATTTTCCACACCATACGTTTAATCCTTTGTTTTCAGCAAGCCAGTGAGATTGACAACCTCACTGTTTCGTTGGGGCAAAGTAGTTTGATTGTGTTGTGTGCAGATTCCACGTCAACAGTCCAGACTCCCTGTGACAGCTATTTTTCTGGCGCCGTTGACAACCTTCTGAAGAGTTGCTGCTCCTACTGGTTCGATAACCTTGGTTTCTTTCTGAGGGAAAACTTGCTGCTGACTACATCATACCTTCCTCTTGGGGTCTCCCAACGAACGTGTGTTTCACGTCATCAAGCTATTTTTCTGGCGCCGTTGCCGGGGAGACAGCAGTCTTCTGCAAGGGGAGTTTCACGCTTCCAATCTCTTTACTTTGTTTTTGTCTTGCTTAGTTTATTTTATTTTATCTTGTTTGCTTTCAATTATCAAAAACACAAAAAAATTAGTTACTTGCATTTAGTTTATTTTCAGTTTTGTTTTCTGTTAGTTATCATGTCTGGTTCGGCTCATCATGTTTTGGTTCCTGAAGTTGAGGTTCGATCTTTTAAGCAACAAAGTGGAGAAAGTTTGAAAGATGCTTGGTATAGAATCAGCGATGCTCATCGTAGGTGTGCTAAAAAATATTCCACTATGATCCTGCTTAGAAATTTTTATGTTGGCATAACTAGCTGGTATAGATATGTCTTGGACACTTTGACGGGAGGTAACTTTCTTGGTACCCCTGCGTTGGAAGCTAGTTATATTATTGAGAGCCTAGTAGGAACACCACCTGTTAGTAACATTAAAAATGAGATCACCTTGGAAGATGTTATAAAGAAATTGGAGTCTATAGAGAAAAATTTGCCAAATCTCCTTGATAGTACTAGCAAAGTTGATGAATCACTGGGAACCATTAATGAAAGAATTGCTGTTTTAGAAACTAGTACTATTCAAGATAATCAAAATCTTAGGATTGGTGAATTAGAGGAGGCTATGGATGTAATAAGTTCTACTTTTACCTCTATTAAAACTAAAAGGCAAAAGGCTTTTGTGGGGAGAAAGCAAAAATTTATGTATGTTCCAAAAATTTCTAAACCAAAACCCACGGGTGCGTTTAAAACGGATAACGTGTTCAATGAGCTTGAGGGTAAGTCACATAATGGTCTATTTAAATTTTCTTCCCAAGAATTACGTAAACTGAAAAGTCCTAATGTGACAAACCCTGTTCTTGATGAAGCTTTTGATGAATTAGACCTTTCTTCACTTGGTAATACTTGATGCATGCTTTGTGCCTAGCTAAAAGGCGTTAAAGAAAAGCGCTTATGGGAGGCAACCCATTTTATTTTTCTGCAATTTTTCTTTTATTGAGTCAAGGAGTTTGTTTACTTCTGTAGCAACTCCTTTGTATCTTTATTTTCTCGCATTGTTGTGCCAAGAGTAGCCTCTAATGATAAGATGATGCTTAATTTTGATTGCTGCGCAGAAACAGATTTTTGCTGTTCACTGTACGAAATTCCTAAAATCACCAGATTGTTAAAAATCTGAAATTTTTGTGCGTAATCTTTATGAATGTCTGAAACTTTCATTAGTTCAGAGTTTCTCGATCTGAGCGTCGTAAGTGCCTCGAAAAAATTCGTCTTTGCGGACTGTTCTGTTTTAGACAGATTATGCCTTTTTATTTTTGCATTCTCTCTTTTACTAGTGTTGAGTGAAATTCTTTTTTGGGTGGAAGAGCTTCACATAACATCAGTGGCTGTAGCTAATGTTTAAAGTAACAAATCATATTGCGTCTTTATAGAACATGTGAATTTTTGATTATGCACTAACCCTCTAATGAGATCTACTTTGAGTTTGGTGTGACGGAAGTTTTCAAGGGTCAAGAGAGAAGGATGATATAATAGGATCAAGAAGAGTGAAGAGCTTAAGCTTGGGGAGGCTCCCATGGATCTCCCCAGCATATTTCAAGAAGACTCAAGCGTCTAAGCTTGGGGATGCCCAAGGCATCCCCTTCTTCATCGTCAAAATTATCAGGTCATCTCTAGTGAAACTATATTTTAATTCTTTCACATCATATGTGCTTTTCTTGGAGCGTCTGTGTGCTTTTTATTTTCAGTATTGCATTTTATTTTCAATAAAGCTTGACTGGACCCTAGCATTCTTGATTGGGAGAGAGACACGCTCCGCTTTTTCATGAGAATACTCCTATTCTTCACTTATATTTGTTGAGTATTCATATCTAGCGCTGTTCAGCTTTTAGCTCTTGTTTTCATGTATCTCTTGTCAGAGCTATTAGCTTTCTTTTGTAGAAAGTACTCTCTTGCTTCACTTATATTTGTTTGGAGAGTTGATGAAATAAATTGATTGGTGTTTGGTTGGTTCAGAAAATGTTGCATGTGGTAATTGGTATAAGGAAAAACTTGCTTAATCTTGTAGATCACTAAAATGGATAACTTGATGCTTGTCAATTGTTTTGAGTTAACAAGTAGATCATGATTAAATTGTGCATCACATGAGTTAAGCCTATTAGTGAAGAACTACCGTAAAGCTTGTTGAAAATTTGGTTTGCATCGGTGGTACCTCTAAGGTCTAGATATTTTCTAATAACAGGGTTTGGTTAACAAGGAAGACGGTATGAAGTCTTATAACGTTTGCAATATGTTTGTCATATAAAACTTGGTGTACGGGTTGATATTCTTGTTTGCTTACATAACCTTGCTAGCCTAAACTCTGTACTGAGAGGGAATGCTTCTCGTGCATCCAAATCCTTGAGCCAAAATCCATGCCATTTGTGTCCACCATAACTACCTATATGTGGTATTTCCTTGCCACTCCAAGTAAATTTTTCATGTGCTACCTTTAAATTATTCAAAATGTTATTATTCCCTTTTTGTGTCAATGTTTACTAGCTCATGAGGAATTAGTGTGGTTATTCTTTATTCTATTTGTCGAGTGGACTTTTACACCTGGACTAGTGGCATATACATCCGCTTATCCAATAACTTGCAAAAAGAGCTGGCAACGGGGTGCCCAGTCCCAATTAATTACAACTTTAACCAATTAATTCTCTTCACACTTTTGCCCTGATTCATCAGTAAGCAATGACAAACAGTGAAATACCTGAATGTGTGTAAACCAAAGAGAAAGAGGGATGATCTGCCTTGCTGGTAGAAATAACGTCCTTCATGGGAGCCGCTCTTAAAAGTCCGTTCGACAGGTAGAATACTGTTCTCACCCGCTACCATTCGTTGACAATTAACAAACACCTCTCAAAAATAGATACTCCTCCATGGTATGTGATTGATGGAAGGCACCCGAGGATTCGGTTAGCCATGGCTTGTGTTAGCAAGGTTGGGAGGAGTATCAAATATTTTATGCAATCTCTATATGCTTTCAAAAACCTAAAAGCTCTAGCACATGATTTAATCCCTGCTTCCCTCTGCGAAGGGCCTTTCTTTTACTTTTATGTTGAGTCAGTTTTCCTATTCTTTCTGTCTTCCACAAGCAAACACTAGTGTCAACTTTGTTACAACATGCGTTATATGCAATGTATTGGACTTGTTATACTACTTTGTGTTGACAATATCCATGAGATAAATATGTTGAAAGTTGAAGCAAATGCTGAAACTAAATTCTTCCTTTGTGTTGATTAAATACCTTTTGTTAGAAACTATTGCTTTATGAGTTAACACTTATGCAAAACTGTTTGATGCTTGTCTCGAAAGTACTATTCATGAAAACGTTTAGCTTGTGTGATTCATTGTTTACTCATTATCTATTTGGTAGCAAATTATAGACCATTGACTTGGATCACTTCATTCATTTACATGTGCCTTGCAATATTATATGATCAAGATTATGATAGTAGCATGTCACCTCAAAAATTATTTGTTTTTATCGTTTACCTACTCGAGGACGAGTAGGAACTAAGCTTGGGGATGCTGATACGTCTCAAACGTATCTATAATTTTTGATGTTCCATGCTTGTTTTATACCAATTGCTACATGTTTTGCATCTACTTTATATCACTTTTATACATTTTTTGGGACTAACCTATTAACAAGATGCCGAAGTGCCAGTTCCTGTTTTCTGCTGTTTTTGTATTCCAGAAAAGCTAGTCTGGAAATATTCTCGGAATTGGACGAAACTACACGGGGGTGCCTATTTTTCCAGAACACCTGACGGAGCGAAGGAGCAGCAGAGGAGGGCCACCAGGGCCACACGCCACAGGGCGCGGGCCCCCTCTGCCGCGCCCTGGGGTGGTGTGGGCCCCTCGGGGGTCCGCAGCCGCCGCCCTTTCGCCTACTTATTCCCCCCGACGCGAAAACCCTAAGTACCTGAGCAAATATCCACGAAAAGTTCCAGAGACGCCGCCGTCGTCAACCCTAGCTCGGGAGGGTTCAGAACCTCTTCCCGGCACCCTGCCGGAGAGGGGAATCGTCACCGGAGGCTTCTACATCGCCATGCCTGCCTCCGGAGTGATGCGTGAGTAGTTCATCCTTGGACTACGGGTCCATAGCAGTAGCTAGATGGTTGTCTCTCCACTTTGTGCCATCATGTTTAGATCTTGTGAGCTGCCCTACATGATCAAGATCATATTATTGTAATGCTACATGTTGTGTTTGCTGGGATCCGATGAATATTGAATATTATGTCAAGTTGATTATCAATCTATCTTATATGTTATTTAAGATCTTGCATGCTTTCCGTTACTCGTAGATGCTTTGGCCAAGTAGATGCTTGTAACTCCAAGAGAGAGTATTTATGCTAGATAGTGGGTTCATGTCTCCGTTTAACCTGGGACAGTGACAGAAAGTTCTAAGGTTGTGGATGTGCTGTTGCCACTAGGGATAACCTAACGATGCTATGTCCACGGCATATGTGTTTGTTTACATTACGCACTTTACTTAATGCAATTATCCGTTGCTTGCAACTTAATACCAACGGGGGACTCGGATGACAACCCGGCGGTGGATTATTAGTCATAGATGCTGTTGGATAACGATCTATGTATTATGTCGTAATGCCCAATTAAATATCATAGTAGTCAACATGTCATGTATATGCATTGTCATGCGCTCACTATTCGTCAATTGCCCAGCTGTAATTTGTTCACCCAACATGTTAGTTATCTTTTATGGAGAGACACCACTAGTGAACTGTGGACCCCGGTCCATTCTTTTACACTGATTAAACAACCACAAACTGCAAACTGTTCCTTTTTCATTCTCTGCAATTTAATACTCATTTTCCACACCATACGTTTAATCCTTTGTTTTCAGCAAGCCAGTGAGATTGACAACCTCACTGTTTCGTTGGGGCAAAGTAGTTTGATTGTGTTGTGTGCAGATTCCACGTCAACAGTCCAGACTCCCTGCGACAGCTATTTTTCTGGCGCCGTTGACAACCTTCTGAAGAGTTGCTGCTCCTACTGGTTCGATAACCTTGGTTTCTTTCTGAGGGAAAACTTGCTGCTGACTACATCATACCTTCCTCTTGGGGTCTCCCAACGAACGTGTGTTTCACGTCATCAGAGGCGGAGTGTCGAACTCTCCTGAGCTCGGCCGCTACTCGTGTTCTTTCAAACCTCTGGTACCTCTACCCGACTGTGGAACCTGCTCCTTTGCTGCGGCCCACGCCGGAGGGGCTCCCTTCCTCGCTAGTTGAGGAGGTGAAGGGCCTGGTGAAGATCCTTGCCGCGACGTTCGTCCGTGGCGCCATCCAGGAGAGTGACGAGGGCGACTCAGGCACGACGGGCTCCAAGGACGGGGCGGATGACGGCGATGCCAAAGATGCCATAGAAAGCTGCTCTCCCGCCGATTAGGGTTCCTCCCATGCATATGTGTGACTCCTCTTGACTCCCTGGGTTGTAATAAGTGAGACTTATGTTCCAGATACTGGTTCCTGCTTCCTTGCATCATGAGGCCTTCGTGCCACATTATTCAATTTGGTATGTTCTACGTTGTTTAGTTCCAGCCCCCGAGCGCACTGATGCGATCCCGCGAGGTGGTAAGGACTCTTGAGGTTTTACGCTCGGGAGTTTCCTTTAGACATTCAAACAGACTATAGGGTTCAAGTGACAAAGCCACGATGTCTTTAGAAGGGGAACTTAGCTTTGGTGGAGTGGAGACCCTGAGGAGTGATTTTGGGCCCGCTGAGGCATCTGGGTTTGGAGCGAACACCGGGTGAGCTCCTGTCTTCTTGGGATTCTGCCCCGCGTCCATGTCCTGTTCTGCGGCAGAAACAAAGACAACAAGAGTTGTGGCGGTGCACGCTTGCAGTTCGCGCCTAATGTTGCACGAGGAAGTTTAGCACCAAGGACCTGGGAGGTGGCGTGTACGAGGGCGTCACCCCAAATCCACTCATGGTTTACTTGGGTTTTTCGGAGCTGCTGGACTGACCCGAGCACAGACACCGTGCTCCAGCCCCCGCTCGTGTAACGCTCAGGGGAGAAATTAGCGTGCACCAAAAGTTTTGCTTACCGAGAGGTAAGGACATACAAGGGTATGTTCAGCGCGAAGCGCTTTGTTTTGGTTGAATGAATAGGTCATTAAAAAAAGTGCCGCTGTGGGCAGGATATCCTCGTGAAGGGGATTCTCATTGAGGCTGTAGTGGCCGCGTGGCACCCTCAAGAAATGCCGCCGTGCGATCACGGGGTCACATGCAGGGTGTGTTGGAGTCTTCTTCAGCCCAGGATGAACATTGGGAAAAGTGTCGATGGAGAATATCTTAGCTGGAAGACACAAAAAGCCGCGACGGCGAGCGTGTCGCCGCCCGGTGGAGAGTGCCGTGCCAGTCCTCCTACTGGGGAGGCTGGGCTTTGCCACTTGCGGGGTAGGCCCCGAGCCGCTGTGGGCCAGGCTTAGTCTTTTGGCGACAGTCGGCCCCTTGGAGGAGGAGGCCGTCTGCTTATGTACTGACGTGACCCGTGGCTCTAGAACCAGGGGGCCTTGGCGGGAGCCCCTGCGGTGGGCGGAGCCCTGGGGCGGGCCTTGGTGGGTAGCACTTTGGCGGCGTAGGGCTTGGCTGGGTAAGCCTCGGCGGGGCGCTGGGCCGCCGCCTTCTTTGCCACAGCCTTTTCCTGGGAGGTGAGCTGCTTCTTCCTGGAGGGCGCTATGTAGTCGAGGGTGTCATCGGCGAGGTAGGTGGCAGCCGCAACCTTGTAGACGTCCACGACAGTGCGCACAGAATCCTTCTCATCGCAGCGGATGGTGATGGTGTTGCTGCAGCCTGGTATCTTGACGACGTTGTAGGCGTGGTGCGTGACCGCCATGAACTTGGCCAGCGCTGGGTAGCCCAGGATGGCATTGTATGGCAGGTTGATGTGGGCGACGCCGAAGTCGATCAGCTCAGTGCGGTAGTTGTCCTGGGTGCCGAACGTGACGGGTAGGCGCACCTGCCCGAGCGGCACAGTGGTGCCCTCCGTCACCCCTGAGAAGGGTCTGGTTGGCATGAGGCGCTCGTACGGCACCTGGAGCAGGTCCAAGGTGTCCACGGAGAGCATGTTCAGGCCTGCTCCCCCATCGTTGAGTGTCTTGGTGACAGCGACGTTGTTGATGATGGGGGTGCACACCAGCGGGATGGTGCCCACAGCTGTCGTGCTCTTGGGGTGGTCGCTGTAGTCGAAGGAGATCTTGTACTGTGACCACTTAAGGGGTTTGCTGGTACCGACCTTTGGGAGGGCAGCGCTGACTACTCGGGTGAGCTCCTTGAAGTGGCGGTTGGAGATGGGCGCTTGTGCTCCGCCGAGGATGCACGCAGCAATCCGGCGGGGCTCCTGGTAGCCCCCTGCGTACTCGTCGGGTAGGTTGTTGTTCTCTTCTGGCTGTGGCTGGGCAGTGTTGGCCTGCTGGTTGGGTTGATGATTAGCCTGCTGAAGATACTGGCCCTGGGGAGGGTACTAACCTTGCTGAGGGTACTGGCCCTGCTGAGGGTACTGGCCCTGCTGAGGGTAGTGACCTGCTGAGGGTACTGGCCCTGCTGGTTGTAGTTGTTGCCGTGGTCTGACCAGCGTCCGTTGTTGCGGTTGCCTCCCCGTCCGTTGCCACGACGGTTCTGGCGGCTGCTACGAATCTTCTCAAGCTCGAAGCAGTCCTCGGTGTTGTGGGTGCTCAGCTTGTGGAAATCACAGTACTTGCCGTCTTTCTTGCTGGCTTCTTCCCCGCCGTGCTTGTGCTTCTGCTCGTGCTCAGGCTCTGGTTCCGCCGCAAGGACGGCTGGTGCCTTTCGCTTGGTGGGATCCCGGCCTTTGCTTTTGACCTTTGGTGCGTCGGAATCCTCTAGCTCAGGGTAGTTGTGGGCGAACAGGCGGCCTTCCTCCGCCTTGGCGCATTTGTCAGCCAGATGGAAAAGCAGCACCACGGAGGTGAAGGAGTTGGCGTAGATGCCGAGCTTCTCAAGCATCCTGGTGTCCGTGACACCGGCGGAGAATGCCCCGATGACGGAGGTGTCGTTGATGCGCGGGATCCGGTTGCGGACTTGGCTGAAGCGCTGGATGTACTTGCGCAGCGTCTTGCCCTTGCGTTGCTTCACCGCGCGGAGGTCGTTGAGGGAGAGAGGGCGCTCGTACGTCCCTTTGAAGTTCGCGACGAATTGCTCGCACAGCTCCCCCCAGGACCTGATGGAAGCCTCGGGGAGGTTCATGAGCCATGAGCGAGCGGCGTCCTTGAGGGCCATGGGGAACCAGTTGGCCATGACCCGGTCATCGCCGCCCGCGGCTTGGATTCCCACGGTGTAGAGCTGCAGGAAATCCACGGGGTTGAGCATGCCGTCGTAGCGGGGAGGCAGCTCCGGGCGGAACTTGGTAGGCCAAACCACCCGACGCAGCTCCAGCGAGAAGGCGAGACACCCCTCGCTGTTCGTGGCGTGGCCACCTGCGAGGACGACACGGTTTGGGTCGCCGGCCCTGGCAAAGTCGCGGACCGTGCGGTCCTGTCGTTCATGTTGTCGTTCAAGGTTCACGCGAGCGTCCTCCGGGGCCCTTGTGATGATCTGGCAGCTGGCGCCGCCGAGGTGCGGGGAGGACGCATCGTGCGAGGGGGCCTGGTCCAGAGCGCTGGCGCCCTGGTATGGCCCGTGGACTCCTCCGGCCGGAGGTGGAGGAGGTGGAGGGGCGTCATGCGCCACTCCTCCCTGCGATGCCGGCGGCACGATGGAGTGCGACGGCGCCGGGGCAACCCTAGCGGCGTTGGCAAGCTCGGTGACTCGCTGGAGCCATACGTTGTGGCCGGCCTCGGTAAGCCGGTAGCGCAGGAGTTCCTGCGCCATGAGCAGTGCAGCCCCCGGAGTCAGTGGAGCCCGGGTGGAGGCGGACGCAGTGTGGCCGTCGGACGGTGGAGGCGTGTTTTGCCTGGAAGGATGGAGGGAAGAAGCTTCCACTTCTCCCGACCCATGCTCCACTTCATCCTCAGAGGCGGCGGGAGCTGCGCGTCTGCGCGGGTTGTTGATGGCGGGATCAAAGGCAACCCGGCTGGCCGCCCTGCGGCGTGTGTCGACCATGGCGGTGAGGAAGAACGAAGAGAGCGTCTCAGTCCCCTACCTATCGTGCCAAATGTTGAGGATTACTCCCGAAGGAAACTCAAGCGTAGTGTTGTCCGAACGCAGGGACTGAAACACGCTGTCGACGAAGCTCTCGGTGACCTCGGTGAAGAAGACACACATGCACAGCAAGGAGGCACAACAGTTACCCAGGTTCAGGCCACCGTGGAGGTGTAAAACCCTACTTCCTGCTTGTGTTGGATTGCACTGCTCGAAATGATTACAGTACAAGTGGTGGTGCTAGTCGCGAGGTACAAGATGATCTGATCCCCCCCAAGGGCGTAGCGAGGCCCTATTTATAGTGCTCCGGTCCTCTTCCCAAATGTTTAGGTGGGAATGGTTGCCACATAGCACCAAGAACCAGTACCGGCTCACTGCCCTAGCTCAGATAAAGTCACCATCCATGGCGAAGTCGTAAGGCCTTGTCGATGACGTCCCTGATGGCGCGTAGTGCCGGTCCGGCCGTCTTGTACCAAAGAGGGAAGTCTCGGGCTTCGCTTTGCTCGTCGCAGTTGGTCGGCATCCTTTAATCACCAAAGTGGAAACCTTTGGCCGTCACGCCCTGCGGACGAGCGCGTCACTCTGGGGAAAACGCAGCCGCACATGGTCCCTGGCGTGGGCTCACGGGCGCGCCACACCTTTGTCTTGTACCGTGCGAGGCTCGTTGGCCTGGCTTCCCTCGCGAGGGCCGCCTCGCGAGGTCCTTTCTTAGCTGTGCGGTGGGATCGGCTCCTGAAGCTGCTGGGCTCGGTCGTGCGAGCCTCTGATAAGCTTGAAGGAGTGGGCCACCTGTGTTGACCGCTGACTTGTCTTGTTCTTCACGCGCGGACTCCTGGGTCAAAGGCATATGGGTCGTGGTACCCTAGTTTCCACTGGTCCGACAATGTGCATGCATTGTATCCTTGTTTGACTGTCCTAAAATGTTACTAAGAGCAGGCCAATCATTGATGGTTACAAACAACAACGCGCGTAGGTCAAATTCCTCCTGTTTGTGCTCATCCCACACACGTACACCTTCTTCACGCCACAACTGTAAAAGTTCATCAACCAATGACCTCAGGTTCACATCAATGTCGTTGCCGGGTTGATTCAGGCCTTGGATGAGCACTGGCATCATAATGATCTTCCGCTTCAATCACAACCAAGGTGGAAGGTTATATATACATAGAGTCACAGGACAGGTGCTATGACTGGAGCTCTGCTTCCCAAAAGAATTAAAGCCATCTGTACTTAGACCAAACCTTAAGTTCCTTGCGTCACGTGCAAAGGTCGGGAAGTCTCTGTTGATTTTTCTCCACTGCGACCCATCAGCGGGGTGTCCCAGCATCACGTCTTTCTTACGGTCTTCTTCGTGCCATCGCAACAACTTGGCATGCTCTTTGTTTTGGAACAAACGTTTCAACCGTGGTATTATAGAGCATACCACATCACCTTGGCAGGAACCCTCTTTCTGGGGTGCGGTTCGCCCTCAACATCACCAGGGTCATCTCGCCTGATTTTATACCGCAATGCACCGCATACCGGGCATGCATTCAAATTCTCGTACTCCTCCGCGGTAGAGGATGCAGTCATTGATGCATGTTTCTTCTGCACCTCTAATCCTAGAGGGCAGAAAACCTTATTTGCTTCGTACGTACTGGGGGACAATACGTTATCCCTTGGAATCATCTTCTTTAATATTTTCAGCAACTTTTTAAATCCCTTGTCAGATAGACCATTCTCTGCCTTCCATTGCAGCAATTTCAGTGTGGTACCCAGTATTTTCAGGTCATCTTCGCAATTTGGGTACAACAATTTTTGTGATCCTCTAACATGCGCTCCAACTTCAACCTCTCGCTTTCACTTCCGTAGTTTATCTGTGCATCAAGAATGGCCCGACGAAGATCATCATCGGGCTCATCAACAATGTCCTCTTCTTCAGCTTCGTCTTCCCCCATTGTAGTACCACCGTGTTTAGGGAACATTGGATAGTTGTCATCATCCTCTTCTTCTTCATTGTCTTCCATTATAACCCCTCTTTCTTCGTGCTTGGTCCAACAATTATAGCCGGACATGAAACCGGACTGTAACAGGTGGACGTGAAGGGTTTTCGAGGTAGAGTAATCCTTCGTATTCTTATAGACACTACACGGACAAGAAATAAAACCATTCGGCGGCTTGTTTTCTCAGCCACACGGAGAAAATTATGCATGCCATTAATGAAGTCGGGACTGCGTCGGTTACCGTACATCCATTGCCGGCTCATCTACATTATATAAATATATCAAAAACCATTACACTACATCATGAATATATAATAGTGACCAAATTAATTAATACAAGTTCATCACATTAAAACCAAATTAGAGTAGTGACCAAATGTAATACATAGTTCACATAAAACATACATTGAAACTAACATACAACTATCTAATGCATTTAAATGCAACAACAAATGCGATCAAATCGCAACTAAGATAACTATTGATCCAACAGCATAATGATACCAAGCCTCTTTATTAATTGCATATTTTCTAGTCTTTCTAATCTTGAAGCGTATTTCATCCATCTTGATCTTGTGATCATCGACGACATCCGCAAGATGTAACTCCAATGTCATCATCTTTTCTTCGGTTCTTTTCAATTTTTCTTTCAATTCATTGTTTTGTTTTTCAACTAGATTTAACTTCTCGACAAAAAGGTCGATTGAAATTTCCGGTTCACATACCTCCTAGATAAAAATATCTATGTCAAGTGTTGGTTGGCATAATTGTGATATAAACACGAAATGAAACAAATAGTTATAAAGATAATATACCACATCCGAATCATACACCGGGCTAGGGCCGACGGGGACGGATATCAATACCATGGCACTACGAATATAACAAACAATCATACAAGTAAGAAAATTATACAAGTAATAACTATGCATTTAAATCATACAAGTAAGATTTTTTAAATAATAGATAAAAACAAGAGGCTCACCGAGATGGTGCCGGTGACGGGACGGCGAGGGCGATCGACGGCGGTGAGGACGGGGACGGGACGACACTAAAACACACAAATCATACTTTAATTTGAGCTCAAATTGCATATAGAACTAAAAAAAACTCCCTAACTAGCAAGTTTAGGCATTTCATCAAACACCTAGCTAGAAATAGAAAAATGAAATGAGCTAAACTAGCAATGAAATAAGCTAACAAGCAATTCCGGATGAAGGATAAAGTTGCTAACCCTTGGATAGATGGGGCGCCGCCAATCTTGACAAATGGTGGAAAAAAATGGGGATGAAGTCGAGCTCGGGAGAGGAAACAGAGAAGAAAATGGTGAACTCGAGCTCAAAAATGGAGATGGCTGGCTCGGGTGGAAGATGATATATAGAAATATTTAGTACCGGTTCGTGATACGAACCGTTACTAAAGGGTCTGGCGCTGGCCCCACTTCTGCGGCTGCCTGCCGCGACCACTTAGTACCGGTTCGTACGAACCGATACTAAAGGTGAGGTTCGAACCGGGACTAGGCCGTGCGGCCTCTCTAGACTTTGGAACCGGGACTAATGGTCACATTAATCCGGGTTCCAAATCTGGCCGGGACTAAAGTCCGAACCAAAGGCCTGTTTTCTAGTAGTGATGGTCATCTTCATCATTCCTAGAATCCTTCCAACTGTCTGTCCCGGGCATCAACAGGACGGCAGTCCAAATGCACAATTGCTCTGCATTCTCTTCCCGAGAAGCGTCCTTCTCCTGCGAGCGGCATACCGGTCTGCAGCGGAAAACAGATGGCCGGGCCGACGGAGCACATGAGAACACGAGAGCGGAGCGCCGTCGCGCGGTCACCTAGCGCTGGCGCGGGGAACCCCCGAGTCACGGGCGGCGCAAAAGGCAAAGAAACACCGGTGCGGTGCCGGCTCGGAGATCACCTCTGAGCGCCTGCGCATGGTGGTGGCAGCAAGAATGAACTGTAGCGGCAAATTATTCTCCCTTTCGTGTTCACGCGGAGCCAGGGCGCCCACAGGCGGTCACGGGCGGCTCTCGATCTTGGGGAGATCCTGAGCACGCAACGGCCGGACGGTGGAGCTGGAAGGACGAGGACTGCTGCGCACTGCGCCGTACAGTATGTACGTCTTGCCTGATCCAGCAAAAGGTTAGCTGCTACTGGCCTATGGTGTGGGTCACGTCGAGTTTGTGGCGAGCTCGCCGTCTCGGAGTGTTAGAATTAGTTATGTAATACGTACACGATACGTACATGTACTGGACTTCGAGTCCAACTCCTCTTGTACTGCTAGCACCGCAACTAGCACCCATAATAAATAGAAGACATCGAGGGCCTCGGGTGTATCCGAGTAGACCCAATCTACCTGATCGATTCTAGTTTTTACATGGTATCAGGCCGGCTCTTCCGCCGACGAAACTGATCGCACCAGAAGCCCATCCCCGACGCCGCGAGTTCCGATCGCCCAAGCACCATGGCCTCGTCCAGCAGCCCGGTGATCAACCTCGGCGCCCCGCCGTCTGACAAGCTGACGCGCAAAAACTATACCCTGTGGCGTGCCCTAGTTCTGCCACCGATTCGTGGAACTCGTCTTGTCGGGCTACTTGATGGCTCCGATGCTGCTCCATCAGAGACGATCGAAATCGAACCAGACGACAAAGCTACAGACAAAGCACTCAAGACGGTGCCAAATCCTGCCTACGATTCTTGGATCTCACGAGATCAGATCGTGTTCGGGTATCTCCTCCAATCGATCTCCCCCGAGGTCCAAGCTCATGTCCATCGGCTTGAGCATGCTGCCGACTTATGGAAGGCAGTCGAGGAGATGTTCGCCTCTCACAGCCAAGCCAAGGTCACGAACCTGCGGATTGCTCTGGCGAACACGAAGAAGAACAACGACTCCATGCAGACGTTCCTCACCAAACTTCAAGGGATCGTCGATGAACTTGCGACTGCAGGGTGCCCTATCTCTGACCGAGAGCATGTCTCCTTTGTCCTGGCCGGTCTTGGCTCCGGCTATGATGCTCTCGTTGCAGCCCTGGGGGTGGTGACCACTCCCATCTCGCTTAGCTCCCTGTATGCGCAGTTGGATGCGTACGACCAACGTCAACAGATGTTGCACGGTGCGACAAGTGCGGAGTTTGAGACCTCTGCCAACGCCGCCTCGCGTCAACGCCCGCCGAACAACTACAACTACAACTACTTCAACAAGTCACGTGGTGACCGCGGTGACCGTGGTGATCACTATGACGGCCGTCGTGATGATCGAAGAAACGATCGCCGTGATGATCGCATGCCTCGCCAAGGCCGAGGTGGTGGTCGAGCGCCTCCAGGAGGGGGCGCGGACGTGGCCGTGGTCGACGCCGTACCACGCCATGGGTCGATGTGACCTGCCAAATCTGCAACAAGGAGGGTCACAGTGCCAAGGATTGCTGGTGGCGGCAGGACAACGATGATGATTCATATGGCGACAAGGAGGCCCAAGTTGCCTCTTATGGGGTGGACACCAATTGGTACCCCGACACAGGAGCGACGCACCACGTCACTAGCGAACTCAATAATCTGACGGTTCGCGACGCGTACCAGGGACGTGACAGAGTCAACACGGCCAATGGGCAAGGTATGAATATTTCCCATGTTGGTCATTCAATTGTTCGTCACCCTGTTCAAAATTTCCATCTTCGCAATATTTTGCATGTCCCCACTGCGTCCAAAAATTTGTTATCTGTTCATCGTTTCACATATGATAATGGCGTTTTCATAGAGTTTCATCCCTTCTTCTTCTTGATTAAGGACCAGGTCACGCAGAAAATAATTCATAGAGGACGTTGTGTTGGCGGGCTTTATCCACTTATTTCGTCGTCACCTTCATCCCAGTATCCGAAGCATGCCTTCTCCGCCACCAAGCCGTCGCAAGAAAAGTGGCATAGTCGTCTTGGACATCCCGCTTTCGCCACCGTTAGGCAAATTATTAGCAAGAATAGACTTCCTTTTAGTAGAGATTCCCGTTTAGAGACAATTTGTGATCCCTGTCAGCAGGCTAAAAGTCATCAGCTACCATATCCTATATCCACCAGTGTATCTACAGCCCCCATTCAATTGATTTTTTCGGATGTATGGGGTCCTGCACCTACTTCTGTTGGTCGCCATGATTATTATGTAACCTTTATTGATGATTATAGCAAGTTTACTTGGATATATTTGCTTAAGAAAAAATCCGATGTCTTTTCTGCTTTTGTGAACTTTCAGAAACTTGTTGAGCGTAAGCTTGATAAGAAAATCCTTACTATTCAGTCTGACTGGGGAGGAGAGTATGTCAAGTTAAATACTTTCTTTCAATCACAAGGAATCTCACATCATGTCTCTTGTCCTTACGCCCACCAACAAAATGGCTCTGCTGAAAGAAAGCATCGCCATATCGTCGAAGTAGGACTAGCCCTTCTTGCTCATGCTCACATGCCTTTAAAATTTTGGGATGAAGCCTTTCTTACCGCCACATATCTCATTAATATGCTTCCAAGCAAAGTGATTAAAAATGATACACCTGTTCATCGCCTCTTGGGAACTCGGCCAGATTATTCCTCTCTTCGTGTTTTTGGCTGCGCGTGTTGGCCTAATCTTCGCCCCTACAACAAACATAAACTTGCTTTCCGCTCAAAGCAATGTGTCTTCTTAGGATATAGTCCTCGCCATAAGGGGGTCAAATGTCTCGAGGTTTCCACGGGTCGCGTTTATATTTCTCGAGATGTTGTATTTGACGAGGCCGTGTTTCCCTTTAAAAATCTTCACCCAAATGCGGGTGCTCTTCTTCGCAAAGAAATATTTTTGCTTGATCCATCTCTTCGAAACTTTGCGCAAGGTGATGAACATATTGATGATTCACATATGGTAAATACTCATACTACTAACCTATCTGCTAGACCTGTTTGTGCTGTTGCAGTAACATCTTCCGGTGAAAATTTGGGGCCAAACAGTCCAAATGGATCAGAAATCCAATCAGCAGAAGATGATGAAATTACAGAACACGAGGACAATTCCATGCACATGTTCTCCCCAGGACCGGCGCCCTCGGATCAGTCGCCCAGTCCTTCCGCGCCCAGTGCGTCTGATACGCCAGAGCAGAGCAGCGCCGTGCGTGCGCCCTCGCCTGCGTCACCACATACCCCGACCGGATCCTCTGCATCACCTCGTTCTGCTGATCGCTCCAGTGCCACGCAGTCCAGCACACCAGAGGCCACAGGATCTTCTGCAGTATCGTCTCATATCTCATTAATATGCTTCCAAGCAAAGTGATTAAAAATGATACACCTGTTCATCGCCTCTTGGGAACTCGGCCAGATTATTCCTCTCTTCGTGTTTTTGGCTGCGCGTGTTGGCCTAATCTTCGCCCCTACAACAAACATAAACTTGCTTTCCGCTCAAAGCAATGTGTCTTCTTAGGATATAGTCCTCGCCATAAGGGGGTCAAATGTCTCGAGGTTTCCACGGTCGCGTTTATATTTCTCGAGATGTTGTATTTGACGAGGCCGTGTTTCCCTTTAAAAATCTTCACCCAAATGCGGGTGCTCTTCTTCGCAAAGAAATATTTTTGCTTGATCCATCTCTTCGAAACTTTGCGCAAGGTGATGAACATATTGATGATTCACATATGGTAAATACTCATACTACTAACCTATCTGCTAGACCTGTTTGTGCTGTTGCAGTAACATCTTCCGGTGAAAATTTGGGGCCAAACAGTCCAAATGGATCAGAAATCCAATCAGCAGAAGATGATGAAATTACAGAACACGAGGACAATTCCATGCACATGTTCTCCCCAGGACCGGCGCCCTCGGATCAGTCGCCCAGTCCTTCCGCGCCCAGTGCGTCTGATACGCCAGAGCAGAGCAGCGCCGTGCGTGCGCCCTCGCCTGCGTCACCACATACCCCGACCGGATCCTCTACATCACCTCGTTCTGCTGATCGCTCCAGTGCCACGCAGTCCAGCACACCAGAGGCCACAGGATCTTCTGCAGTATCGTCTCAGTCTACACACACATCAGCCATCCCAACACCCAGCAGTGAATTTGACGTGCATGTCAGCCCAGGGAGGACGGGATCAGCTGCGTCCTCAGCTCCTGTAGCTCCTGCTGCGGGTCAACCTTCCCGTCCAGGTACACGTGCTTCCAAAGGAGTTCACAAACCAAAAAAATATACCGACGGAACTGTTCGTTGGTGCCTTTCGACTGTTTCCGATGAGCCAGCAACTTTACAATCTGCTATGGACAATGCGAATTGGAAAGATGCCATGGATGAGGAGTATGATGCACTCATTAGAAACCAAACATGGAGGCTGGTTCCCCCCCCCCCCCGACAAGGTACAAATATAATTGATTGTCGCTGGATTTATAAAATCAAGAGGAAAGCAGATGGTTCCATTGACAGATATAAGGCTCGTCTTGTAGCCAAAGGGTTTAAGCAACGATATGGTATTGACTATGAGGATACATTTAGTCCAGTGGTTAAAATTGCTACAGTTCGACTTGTTTTGGCACTCTCTGTTTCTAGGGGATGGAGTCTGCGACAGTTGGATGTCAAGAACGCGTTTCTTCATGGCGTTCTGGAAGAGGAGGTTTATATGAGACAACCACCCGGTATGAGAATAAAGTGCAACCACATTATGTTTGCAAACTTGACAAGGCATTGTATGGACTAAAACAAGCACCACGTGCATGGTATTCTCGGCTTAGCTCTCAGCTCATTACTTTGGGGTTTGTTGCGTCCAACTCCGATACATCCTTGTTCATTTATCACAAGTCCAATGTTACCATATTCATGCTCATTTATGTCGACGATATTATCGTTGCTAGCTCTTCACAAGCCGCCACAAATGCTTTGCTGAATGATTTGCGATCAGAATTTGCATTAAAAGATCTTGGTGATCTTCATTACTTTCTGGGAATTGAAGTTCAGAAAGTTCGAGATGGTCTTGTACTCACTCAAACAAAGTATGCTCAAGATGTTCTGGCCCGTGTTGGCATGCAAGGTTGCACGGGTATGTCTACACCCCTGTCCTCTTCTGAGAAGATTACAGCGAGGGCGGGAGATTTATTGGGTCCTGATGACAGCACCAAGTACAGGAGCATGGTAGGTGCGTTACAGTATCTCACTCTTACAAGACCAGATATCTCCTATGCAGTTAATAAAATATGTCAGTATTTGCATGCTCCCACTACTGTGCATTGGACGGCTGCCAAACGCATATTGAGGTATGTGAAACACACAGTTGGAACTGGACTAACATTCATGAGGTCCGATTCTACATTGGTTAGTGCCTTCTCGGATGCTGACTGGGCAGGTTGTATAGACGATCGACGATCGACAGGTGGTTTTGCTGTTTTCTTTGGACCAAATCTTATTTCTTGGAGTGCGAAGAAGCAAGCTACAGTATCTCGGTCTAGTACTGAAGCAAAATACAAGTCCTTGGCAAATGCTACAGCTGAGGTAATATGGATTCAGTCATTACTTGAAGAACTTGGTGTCAAGTTGAAGCAACCACCGACCTTATGGTGTGATAATCTGGGAGCAACATATTTGTCAGCTAATCCTGTGTTCCATGCAAGAGCAAAACACATTGAGATAGATTTTCATTTTGTCCGAGAAAGAGTTATCAAAAAGCAATTGGAAGTTTGGTTTGTTTCTTCAAAGGATCAAGTTGCAGATGGTTTTACGAAACCACTTCCGGTGCGTACGTTTGAGGAGTTCAAACATAATCTCAACTTAAGCAAGTTGTGATTAAGGGAGGGTGTTAGAATTAGTTATGTAATACGTACACGATACGTACATGTACTGGACTTCGAGTCCAACTCCTCTTGTACTGCTAGCACCGCAACTAGCACCCATAATAAATAGAAGACATCGAGGGCCTCGGGTGTATCCGAGTAGACCCAATCTACCTGATCGATTCTAGTTTTTACACGGAGAGATCACGTGAATGCTTCTAGAGAGTTCCACCCAATCCCAACGTTGACGGGTAATGTGTAGGGTCGTAGGAATTTCTGAACTTCAGCAAAACAGATCCAAGTGGGTGGGGCAACTCCATGTCTCCATCTCAACCTCAACTGTTGCTAGCAAACTGAATGGTCAGTACAATGTCATGGCAAATCAACCATCACCAACAGCTGTTTAATTTGCTTATAAGAATGATGATATAGATGGTTCGGAAAAAAAAGACGCTCATATTAGATTAGATGGATCTAGACCCCTCTGATGTACGTCATATTTTGTTACTTTTTCGCGAAAACGTAAAATCTTTGCGTTCTGATTGACTTATAGATAAGAAAAGTTAATTACATGCTCCTCAAAAAAGAGAATACACCACCCCATATCACGCAATCCAGTAGAGTAGAACAACTACAACTCGCTGTGAACAATGAGCGTAGTATGAACTCCACATTCGGCTAGTCTGAAGACAACAACCACGGGCATCAGAACTACAAAACATAAGAGTTCTATAAGTTTTTCTACCACACTTATTGGCGGTGAAAAGAAATGCTCCTTTTTACTCTCGCTTCTTTGCCACGTCATCTATTTTCTCTCTTCTTGCAGCTGAGATTAAAACAACAGGATTTCACCAGATTGGTCACCAAATCATTCCGATTCACTAGTATATTTTATTCAAAAATCTACGCAGTTTGAACTTTGAACCCAAATTTGAAGTTGAAACTAAAAAAAGTTCATGCCAAATAGTACGTCAATGTTAGTTTAAAGTCTACTAGATTAGCTAGTAAAGTTATGGCCGATTGCTCAACTTTTCTTTCAAGATTTTTTGGTAGTTTGAATTTTGAACTTGAAATCAAACAAGTTTATCACAATAAATGAGTAATTATACTAGAGTGCTTAGTTGGCATAGATGAGAGATAAACAGTTGATGTTGTAACAAAGACCAGAGTCAAACAAGTCAAAACTGATTAATAGAGAAGGAGGGGTATTGTGAATTGTTTGCAGATTTAGTAAATATTAGACTTCTCTCTTGTTTTCCCTACCGATGCATATGACTTCTCCAAACCAATAACACAATTATGTGCCATTAACCGTGAAAATATAAGTACAGTTATATGTATTAGCTTCACTTATATGTGTCCTTATTAGTCAAAGATATGCCATCACTTTATAGTTCGCTATACAATTTAAGACATCAAATTTGTGCAACTTCCTTTGTTAAGTCATCCTAAATAAGTATCATGGATTATATTATTTGGTAACATTTAGCCTAAGTGTTACTGATAATCAGAGATGTGGACCGGAGGGGGGTTGAATAGGTGAATACAAGATTTAATAAAATTTAGATGATTTAAGGGATGAGTAAAGTTAAATAAAGTTCTCCTAAATGCATCTAGGTGAATAAACTATGACAAGAAAACTCTGGCAAGCAAGATAACAAGTAAACAAACACAAGTAAAGGTAATGATCAAATTAACCAAAGGTAGAAAGAGACAAGAACACAATGATGTATCTCGATGTTCAAGTTATTAGGAGGACTCTAATCTCCATTGGAGAGGCCGCGTCAAACAAAGTCTAATATGATCCCTCGGTTCTAGCCTTCTGCTCACCTAAGCTCACGATCAAGTATGAGATTTCCCTTTAATATTAGATCTTGAGGTGATCTCCAAACCTTCACAAACTTTTCGGAAGAAAATTCACACCTCGAGCTTCCATTTGACCCTATCCTCAGGGTTCCATAACAAACCCAATAGTAACAAGAAGTGCAACGGGCTCAAGGGGAGTTCCAAAGCAGCTCGATGGAAATGTAGATCGGGGGCTCCTATTTCTTTTCCCTCAAAGGCTTGGTGGATTTTGAGCATTAGGGAGGATACTAGCAAGCTTGGGAGCTTCAAATGGTGGAGAAGAGATATTTCAAAGAATCTTGACAAGATACCCCCTAGGGAAGAAGGGGTGGGCCTTTTCTAAGACCCCCCAAAACTTGGCAGAATCCTCTATCGTATGCATCTCGGAGGTCCAATTTGGAACTTCCAGGTTGAGAGTTTACGCAGGAGCGGAAGCGGAGATCTTGAATCGAGAAAGTGCCTTTTTCTATCAAAAAATGAATCCGATTTCTGATGGCCATTTCGGTCCGTTGTGGGACCACGGCTTGCAAAGAAGGTATTTAGTGCAAAGAACTTCTTCTGCTTTTGAGGATTCCCACTAATTGATGGAAGGAAGTGGATGGTCATTTTCAACATAGTTTGGTTAACTCGAGATGTTTTTCCTTTGGATGCGCATTCTTTGAAGTGGCTCACTACAGAACGGAAATCATAACCTGTCGAATCCAGCTCCAGTACAGATGCTAGACTCTTTGTTTATATGATATCTATTATGTTTGATTTGTATGTAGAACGAGTAGTTTTTTTCATGCTACTTCAACTATATGCTTAATAGCTCGATCGCTTTGTTTTGTCTGGATCGATCTAGGCCACCCAGATTCTGGGTTCCAAGAATAATCCGGGCAGATCCAGAAGCCACTAGATCGCTTGCAGTAATGCCAGAAAACTGTCCGGATTTTGCGTCCCCGAAAGTCTAAACAAGAACCACCGTCAAACATAGAGTGCAGAATCATGGTAAAACTTAGGACCTTTCACTGTTTTCTCTTAGGTTTTTCTCGAACCTGGGATGTGGATAAAGTATATTTCTTGGCAAAGACATCCACCATCAAGTTCCGCATATTACCCTTCTTAATAGTGTAGCTTCTTATGACTCAAAGCATAAGATACAATAAATATTAGTTCTTGCCTTATTCATTACTTGCCAATGCTATATCTTAATTAAACTCTAGTTCACGACGGAATATTTTCCTCTCGTCTAACCACACTTAATATTTTTCTGCCCATGACAAGAAAATCTCGGTTCTCGTAAAGTCAGACCGGGACAAAGTATAGCCTGTGATGTTTGAATTTTTTTATACGACATATCTACTCTTTCGTTATTTCTATCTTGCTCTCTGGGAATTGGTTTTAAAATTTCTTATTAAGGTTTAATTTTGACCAAATATTCCGTAAATTAATACCTTGTGCAAGTAATGACTTGAAACATCATTGCTTTTACATTTCTTGCTTGTAAGGCACATAAAGTATACATGGGATCAACTGCAAAGTAGTACTCCTTTCTACAGCGGCACGTCTTGACTATGCACTACAACAACACACGATGGGTAGACACACCAATTGCAAATACAGCCCAATTAATCATAAAACAATTGCAATCCTTGCATAAGAAACTCTCCACATGCAAATGATCAGAGGGCTGGGAAACAATAAGATACGAAACAAGCACACAACAATTGGCACACCAGATACATCAGTTCTACATTCAGAACTAACAGAATAATCTGAGAAGGATATTGATGAACCGAACATGCATGCAGTCACGAAATGAACGCCATGTTCATGTTTGCGCGCTGCATGCAAGTATGCAACTAGAAAATGAACTACGCAGCTTAATCAAGCGCAAATAAAGCCGATTGGGAGGTTCTTGCCGCAGTAGTTGACGAGGAGGCTGAGCTTGACGGGGATGTCGAGGCTGATGCCGAGCACGTTGGCCTTGATGGCCGTGCAGAGGCAGACGGCCGCCTCGAGGTCGGCGAGGCCGCCGAGGATGCTGCAGCATGGCTCGGCCGGTGGCTGGCCGACCTCGGCACTGACGAGGCCCAGCACGTTGGCGCACGCCGCGAGCTTGAGCGCGTTCTTGGGGCACTTGCTATAGGACGGCGTCGGCGTCGCCGGAGTGGGCGTGCAGCTAGTGCCACATGCGTTGGCCACGGTGAAGACGAGGACCAGGTTCAGGGCCACGAGGAGGAAGGCCTTCGGTGCCATGGCTGCCGAGAACTCAGAACGCGATGGTGTAGAGAAGCTGGGCGTGGCACACAGGGATAGCTGGACGTGACTGACGAGCCGAGGGTACGTGGGTATTTGTAGGGGAGAACCTGGCAACAGACCTTGGTGCGGAAACCCTAGTCCGGCCTCATTGTTGTTAGAGCACTCCCTCTAAGAAGCTATATTTGTAGATACCTCCCTCGGCCTCAACTCTCAAGTAATAATTCGTAGCTGGGTCTTGTACTCCTGCGAGTCCGTGAGACAATGGGGCAAGCTTGAGATGTGGCCAGAGAGCGCAGAGGCAGATCTTCGTATCTTTGCTCGCTGAAATGCGCAGATGACATGTCCGATTGGTTGCTAGCTAGCATTACACAGGAACCCATGCGGAGGCCAGGTGGCCGTGGAGCTGGCAAGATAGAATGGCAGTGTGGCAGTAACAAGGCTCTAAGACGACGGCTCGTCAGCTTGCTCTGTTCGTGGGCCGGGTGGTCAATGATGTGCTGCCCATGCACAATCTGCCTCTCACCCTCTGCCATCTCCCTGTCTAGCTAGCTCGATCCATCTCTGCCCTGCCAATCTGCCATGGCATCAAGCTCAGCCTCATTTCATCGTATCGCTTCAGGATACGATTCACATGTCACACAGCTCAGATGCCAGCGCGTGAGAGGAGACCGGCCGGTAGATCGTCCCACGGAGATACAGGGTTTTGGCAAGATGTGTGATGTGTTTGGCTCCGCCCGTTTCTGTGGTCTCAAGAACACTTAGAGCATCTCCACCGGGAGCCTCCAAATGACCCCAAAAAGGCCCATTGGGGTGGACGACTAAAAACGCCACCAGTGCACCCCCTAAAGGGTCACCCCGAGCAAAAACATGTCCGGAGGCCTCTTCGGGGTGCCGGACATGGGGCGGACATGCGCCTGACAGGGCTGGCCCGCCCGTCATACGCACACGCCTTCAGGCGTCATTTAACGCGCCATGCAGGAGGCCGGTCTGGCCGCGTTAATGGCGCAGTCGTCGGCGGTTTCCAACGCGACGTGACTGGACGCCGGGCGCCTGCACACACGCATGCCAGGCGACGCGACGGCTCCCAGGCCACACGGCCGGCGTTGCGGATTCCCCACGCGTCGCATTTACGCCGGCCGCACCGCCCCTCGCCATGTTAAAAGCCGCGCCCGTGGCCGTGTTTATCCACCCCACCCTTCTCGCCCTCCTCCCACCTTCTCGCCCTCCTCTCCACCTCCGGCGAGCCCGCCATGGCGTCCAGCGGTCGCACCATCGTGAGCGAGGACGCCTGGGAGATGTACCGGTATGGGCTCCTCGCGCCGCACGACTGCCGGCTGCCCAAGCATTGGTCCATCTCGGCCGGTGGCCTCCCCGTGCCACCGCTGCCGAACAGACGAGCAGATGAGGCGGTTCATCGCTCGCCGGCGCAGCTGGATGACGTCGGCGGAGCGCCGCCTCCCCGAGAACGACGACGGCGAGGCCAATTGGGTCCACTGGATGGAGCGCTTCGAGCGCGAGCGGGCGGCTGTCATCGCCACCAACGACGGCCCCAGATCGCGCGCCACGCTACAACACCGCCGGCCGCAAAGAATTGTGGGAAGCAATCGGCCACACGGTTGCCTCCGCCATCGAAGCTGCACGCCGCCACGCTGGCACGGGCAGCGCAATCCCCTTCCGCCTCCTCCCGCTGGTGCCACGCTTCCCTCCGCGCCCCGTGCCGCGCCATACTGTGAAGGTGGAGCGGCGCTCACCGCCGCGCGGTGGTGGCGGCATCACCATCCGCGAACGCCGCCAGTGTTCGCCCCCACGCCCGCGCGGGCGCCTCTTCCTCCGTCGCCCCAGGGCGGAGGCAATGCCGGTGGAGGTCATCCCCTACGGCTACGACGTGCCGCCCGAGATGTGGAACGAGCACGACGGCGACAGCCCGGCTTCCTGGCGGCGCTCTCCGAGTCGGCGGTGGACATCGAGCAGGACTCGCCGGGCCTCTTGGCGACCCTGGCGATGACAACGTCCTCCTCCTCCGCGGCCCCCTCCACCAGCCTTGCACCGGGCCACGACGGAGCCTCCTCCAGCCACGCGCCGCGCCACGACGGAGCCTCCTCCACCGTGCTGCCTCCTCCACGGCGGTGGTGAAGATCGAGGACGACAGCGACGACGACAGCTGGTGGGACGAAGTGTAGGCTAGGCGGCTAGGGTTAGGGCTGCCGTTTTCAAATTTCATTCGAAATCTTTGTAATATATTAACAAATATGAATGAAATTTGAATGTTTCGGTTTTTTAGTCAATTTGAACGCACCGAAGGTGTTCGAGCCTTTGCTCACCTTTGGGGGGTGGGCCTTTGGGGTGCGCCGCTGTGGGCGGGGTAAAAACATGGGCGACACATGTCCGGCACCCCCAATTGGGCCTCGATTGGGGGGTGCGGACACGAATTTGGAGGCCCCCGGTGGAGATGCTTTTTTTTTGAGGTATAAGGTGGTCGTATCCACCGTCCGAATAGATAGAAAGAGTTGACCCAGTTTATAAGGGAAACCGGCTCCAAAAACCATACAAGCTGTACAAAAGAATGACACACACGAAGCGACCCGCCGTCCACACGACCCAAGTCGAACAAACGCCACAACACACACCACCCTCTCCGGGGCCACCGCCCCGGCGTAACAACCAGATCGACCTTCGCATTGTCCGAAAGTGATCCAAATATGGTCGACAAACCCTCTGCCCACGCAGTTTTCATCCAGGTTGCCACCAAAACCACCCTGTACCGGGGCCGCCCCCGGAGAAGCAACCAGATCGACCTTCGCATTGTCCGAAGGCGATCCAGACAGGTCGACGAACCCTCTGCCCGCGCAGTCTTCATCCAGGTCGCACCCAAACCGACGCTAGACAACGGCTCTGCCTCATAGAACCGTCGTAGCGTGGGAGACCGAGGCCGCCGCCTCGACGTCCACCACCATCGGGGCCGCCGCCCCGGCATCCGCCTTCCCGACCACAGGGATATCCCGCCCATCTATCGCGAAGCCATCGCACCATGAGGGCCAATAACTCCAAGAGGCGCCTCCAACAAGGTAGTGACGCGTCCGTCACGTCGCCCGCCCCCGACGGGGCTTAGGTTTTCACCCGGAGAGTCTTGGAACCACTCACGTCGGACCGGGTCGAGATTCCACAACGACGCGATCAAGAAGGGAACGGCGCCCGAAGGCGCCGCCGTCGTTGGCACAGACCGAAGTCCGTGCGAGCTTTCGCTCGGAATTCTCCCCGACCGTGAAGCTCAGGGAGCAGCCAGTTGGGAGCCTATCTCCGTCGCCACCACCGATCTTCAATGCATGCTGCCGCCACCGTGGCACCTCACGCCACGGCGACAGCCCTGCCGGCCGCGCCCCTGCCGCAGCCACCGGTGGAGATGCTCTTACACGAGGCACTGCAGGAGTTGAGCGAGCCAGCAAGAGTTTCCTTGCCATGAACCATCCGCGAAAGAGTTGCATCGTCTTAGATCATTGACATGTTGAAATTACTGTTGCAAGCGTACGTGAGGGTGTAATGGTCTATGCTGAGTCGCTAATCCAAAATTGACATTTTTTGGATGAAGAGCTTTTATTAACTCAAAAATCATACCAAGGCGATATAATAAGAAAGAGAGTTCACACATGGGCTCTATAAACCAGATGCACACAACCTATAACAACAAAAATTAAAAAAATTCAAACATAGTTCTTATTCGTGCAACACAAGAAGAAACGGCCTAAGGTGTAGGACAGTAGGAGCCATGATTCGTAAACTACATCGTTATCCATGTTGGGTAAAAATATCTTTGGATGTCCGCTTGATCTTCCAAGGATATATGCAGATGAACAACCAGTCCACTCCACTTGGATGCATGTCGCCATAAAAGGCTTATTTTGCTCTGTTCGCTTGTGGATGGGACCAAATATGAAAGTCAGCACCGCTATTTCTTAAAAAAAAACTTGAAAGTCTGTTTGCTCAGTTCGCTTGTGGAAATATGGATTCAGAATGTACCCGCATGTTGGCGGTTGTACGGGTTATCTTGTTTCGGGCTGGGTGGCTACATACTAGAAAACTAGATGTCTTGGGCATCTATTTTTGAGTGGTTGATTTTTGTATCCATCTTGAGTGATGCGTGAACTGTAAAATCTTAAAATTTTGATACTTTGCCATAAAATGCGGAGGATGTGTGCATGTTCTAATGCAGAGCCGGGGATCCGCACCCCCATTTCTTAAAAAAATGAAAGTCAGCACGAGTAAATAATCTAAGGTGAAAAGGTTGTCTTCTTTTGTCGAAACACAATATCATTCTGCATAGCTACAAAACCCAATACGGCTGCCACTCGAATAAGGAAAATTGGAGAGGGAATGCCTCGTGGCCAGTTACCAAACACAACAACAACACTACGGGGTTGACATAAAGTTGATGCAACAGGAATGATGTACGATGTTGCAGGAGCAAATTTATATTAAAAAAAACATATGCTGATTATGTCAACAAGATAGACATAAGGTTGATCTTTTTTTCCAGTTGCCAAGACAACTAAGGTTGGGTTTGAACCGCTTGTAGGTCCACATAAGACATTTTAGGTAAGCACCTGTATTTCACAGGCCATGGGCATAGTGATGCTAGCCCATTTCGAGACGTGGAAGGACATTTCATATATTATGCTTGACAAAAAATATACACTAGATGATACCCTGCATCTTGTCGAGGGTCATTTGCTAAAAAAAATGCTACTCCCTAAGTTCCTTCTTATAAGAGCATCTCCAGCAACATACCCAAAATTTGGCTACCTAAAATGAATTCTGTGTATAGGAGGGAGGATTTGGGTACTAAAAAAAATGCGGCTTTTGCTGCATACTTAAAGCAGGATACCCATAAATTGGCTTCTGATTCTCACATCTATTTTCGCATATACCACCCGAATTACTCCAAAATACCTTCAAAACACGTAAAATTTAAATCTGAAAATACGAAACAAATAGAAAAGAAAAGAGAAGTTGATTGGTCAGCTCAGCTGGTTGTACTTGGTGACTCATCTAGGTGTTTTTTTTTGTGAGGCTTAACCTTTTTTTACTGAGTTCAGACTCAGAGGGCTTAACTGGGCGTTGGATGGGTTTAACGAGTCTGGTACTGCCTACTAGGCTTTAGGGTGTTGACTGCTTGTGGGCTTAATAAATGGGCTGCCCTGACGAGCTTCGGTGGCCTATTGCTACTAGAATATATATTTTTAGGGAACGACTATGTTTAAGTCGCCTTACATTTGGCAAAAGTGTAGACACTAGGCAGGACCACTTGTCCGTCTTAATTTTTTTTTGACAATGCGT
The DNA here is from genome assembly GCA_947311845.1 of Poa pratensis. NCBI lineage: Eukaryota > Viridiplantae > Streptophyta > Magnoliopsida > Poales > Poaceae > Poa > Poa pratensis. The sequence goes on along the minus strand of CAMZMU010000081.1, from coordinate 26,840,145 downwards.
ACACACGCGCGTGTGAGAAGAAATAGCTCCTTTTGCATGCATGCACAAAAAACAAAAAATTGATGTCATCCCGCATTAAATGCAAATTCGAAAATTTTAAAAAGTTTTGTAGACTAAACCGTTTATCCGATTTAGAATCCGTTTTCACCGCTGAGCTAGTCGCGACGAGATCTTCGAAACCAGATCCCATGTTGACATATTCTGACAACTTTTTTTTTGACCCAAAAGTTACCCACCCCGTATCATATAAGTTACCTAGGTTGTAATATGTAAGTTACCCGCCATATTAACGAGTAGTTTTTGGATTAAATAGAAACATTTTTTTGTTGTTCTTCTCGATTTTTTCGAGTTTTAAAGTTATCACACCTAGTTTTTCATAAGTGAATATCACCTTGGGATGGTAAATATATCGTGCACAAGTTGATAACTATTCAAAACACACGTACAACTTCATAAGTACTGGTTAAGTATCTCTATCAGTATTGGGTGGGTAACTATTACCGAGAGAGTATGGTAACTGTATTGATTTCGTGGTGGATACTACACCATGAAACACATGGATAACTTTATCAGTACTGGGTATGTAACTTTATCAGTATTGGGTGGTAACTATTACTGAGAGAGTAGGGTAACTTTAACGATTTCGTGGTGGATAACTACACGTAAAAAACATGGGTAACTTTATCAGTATTGAGTGGTAACTCCATCAGTATTGGGTTGGTAAGTATTACCGAGAGATTAGTTAACTACGATTATTTGGTGGTGGATAACTACATCATGAAGATATGGGTAACTTCATTGGTACTGGGTGGATAACTATTAGCCACAAGTTACCGTGACTACATCAATTTCTTTGTGATAACTATCTCATGAACAAATGGGTAACTCTATCAGTATTGGGTGGATAACTATTACAGAGAGAGTATGATAACTACATTAATTTCGTGGTGTACAATTATACTATGAAAATAAATAGATAACTTTATCAGTATTGGGTAGGTAACTCCGTCAATATTGGATGGGTGACTATTACCAAGAGAGTATGGTAACTATATTGATTTCGTGGTGGATAACTACATCATGAAGACATGGGTAACGTCATCGGTACTGGGTGAGTAACTGCATCTATTCTACCGCCACGGAGGGGCCAAACCAGCCCCAATAAGCAACAACCTTGGTACTAGAGATTTTGGAATTGTTGCTAATACATCAGGACGGAGGGAGTATTAATTTAGAGCAGCATTATTATAGTCGGTCCCTATGCATGAAGTTAAAAAAGCGGGGAACAACACATGAGCTTTATTAATTTAGAGCAGCATTATTACATTCGGTCCCTACGCAGGAGTTAAAAAGGAGGAGCATGATCTAAATAGCTACAGAGTGAGCTGCAGAGTATTTACAGTCTTGTTTACATACATAACAACAAAAGTAATAAAACTACTTCTGTCAAAAAGTATTAAAACTATAGCTAAGCTCTTGAATCTCAGCTAGGATGGGTGAAATCTCAGCACAAATTTGATGCCGAGAGTTCCAGCAATCAACTAAATTAGCAAAGTCTGTCTCCACCACAATTCTAAGTATGCCCTCTTGTTTTGCCAGCTGAAGACTATCAAGACACGCTAGAGCTTCTGCAACTAGTGCATTCTTAGTTTGACAGCACCATCTTCTCTTGCACCTATGAACGCTCCATGTTCGTCCAGGTCTGGCTAGCACGCTGGTATGTGCAGACGACTTCAGCAACAACTCTCCTTTCTGGAAATCCCTGCTGTCTGTCGTGCCGATGTTCCCGGCTGCGGACGCCATGGCCTCTCCCCTGCGACCTCTTCATGTTCCCTCCGCCGCGGCCAGCGAGCCGAGCTCGAGGCTCTTCCCCGCGTCCGCCGTGTCCCGAACTTGTGCCGGCTGGCCGCCGTGACCCGACCGTCCCCACCCTCTACACACACCTGCCGCCCGGGGCCTTTCTTCGCCGCAGCAGGCCACCGTCCTCTGCCTCGGCCCAAGCATGGTTGGTCCTGCTTAGGGCTGGAATTAAAACTCGAAACTCGTGAGCTAGACGAGCAGCTCGTGACTCGGCTCGGCTCGACTTGAACTCGGTGTCTCACGAGTCAAGCCAAGTTTCATTTCTGAACTCGTTTGTTGATCAAGCTACTCGTGAGTAGCTCGCGAGTAGCTCGAAAACTCGTTTAACACATTCTAAGTGTTTAAACATGCGCGCATACGAAAAAACAAATAATTTGACTACTAATTTTGAACTACAACTATGATGATCTTTCTACAATTTTACATCTCTAATCAAAGGGTAGATCAATGCTGAAATATATAACCTCCACACCATTATCGGTGCAAAAAATATTAACAGTTTGGCACTAATATATAAAAAAATCCATATTTTTTATTTGTGCGAGTTAAATGAGCTACTCGTGAGTTACTCGCGAGTTTACCGAGTCGAGCCAAGTTTCATTTCTGAACTCGTTTGTTGAAGGAGCTCGACTCGTCAGTTGAGCGAGTTCAAGCGAGTCGAGCCGAGCTCGCTCGGCTCGGCTCGAATTCCAGGCCTAGTCCTGCTCCTGGCCGCTGCCCCGCCACCAGCCACGACCTTCGCCATGACACTGAGACGAGGGCATTCTGGACCTGACAGGTGTGCACCATTCCACTCCTCAAGATATATGTGTGCACATGCTTTCCTATGCTCACCATGCTAAGGTTGGCGCAAGCAGATAGGACGATGATTGTGATATCATCAGGCTCCACGGACGAGTTGCTCAACATTCACGAGAAGAACAACAATGCATTGACATCAAATTCATTCTGGTTGTACCCTGCGATGACTGCATTCCATGAGATATTGGTCTGGTCTGGCATGCTCTCGAACATGGACAGAGCAAGGTCCATTTTCCCAAGATGTGTGTTCAGTGACACCATGGCGTTCCAACTTGACACGCTCCGGATCGGCATCCTTTCAAACACAGCCCTCGCTGTCTCGACATCTCCACATTTTCCGTACATGTTGAGCAACGAGTTGGCCACCGGCACGCAGCTGCTCAGGCAAAGTTTGACGGCGAAGGAATGGACCTTCCTCCCGACCCTGCCGGCCCCCGTCGCGGCAAACGACGAGAGCACATTCGTGAGCGTGAAGCCGTGAACTGTGTCGGCGCCAGCCCGTCCGCGACCATGTCCAGGAACGTCCTACTGGCCTCTCCGAACCGACCGACGCGGTTGAGCCCAAGGACCATGACGGTCCATGCTCCGGCATTTCCGCGAACACTGCGCGGGCGTCGGCCAGGCGGCCGGACTTGGCATGCATCGACGACAACGAGTTCCATCTGAACACATTCAGTTGCGCTGCGGGGATCTCATCGAACAGGTGTCGCGCCTCCCGGAAGTCGCTGCCGCCGCCTCCACCTCCCTGGCCCACTGGCCAGCCCGGCGTCGTGGGAGAGGAGGTTGTTCCAGAGGTAGGCGCTGGCGACTAGGCCGGCCTTGACGCGCTGCCGTGTTGATTGTGTGGCTTCCTCCAGCGTCGGGCCTGGTTCGTGCCCAGGATGTAGTCCATCTGAAACGTCTGGGCTAGGGGGCTACCGGCGGCGCGGTAGGTGGAGGCCGGCCGGCGGCCGTCGCACGGGTGGAAAAAGGCGGGCGGCGCGTGGCGTGGTAGGGGAACGCCAACACCTCCACCGCTGTCTGTTTTTGAGGTGTCTGCCCCGTCGTCGGGGAGGCATCGGATGGGCGGAAGACGGGGCAGACAGCGGATGGGCGGAGAGAGGTCGCGTGGACGGTGAGGAGGAAGGCGACCTTATCCAAAGCGGGCGAAGCGCGACGTGTGCGATGCGGGGCAACTGACTCGTTCCAGACAAAATCCATCCGTTCGTCCACGAATCGACGGCTCGCGTTGGTGCGTCTCGTTTTGCCAATTGTAAGGCGCCTGCTGTTTAGATTTTCCGATATTTTTAATACAAATACAAACTCTAATGAAAAAGACAATCACCTTCAGGCCATATGCAACATCGCCAATTCAACCAACCAAACACACCTACACGGCTACACGCATCACTGCAGCAACAGGTGGACACCGGAAACAGAAGTTCTTACAGGTTGACGAGGTGAAACAAGGAACAATGCAGACCAGATTTTAATCTTATTCAAAGGGGCGAGTGAAGAGATAGGCAGCACACCCTTTCTGTGTGTTTCCAGAAAAAATTGGCACTCCAACAACATGTATAACGTCAAACCCAGGATACCCTTTTCTATACAGTGACTATACTAAAAAGGAACGAAGAGACGAAGTATCCAAACGAGGGGTAGCCGAGGCATTAGCTAAGCCGCAAAATGATCGTGTATGTAGCCGCTATCTGTGGCTAGACCTTCCGACCTGTCATCAAGTATCCAACAAGGACAAATAACAGGAAGACGAAGAGCACAAACGTAGGTGAGAAACCCACAAAAGATTGGCCTTTCCCCCTAAGCAGTTCCTGAAAATGAAGCAGCGTTGACTAGCATTAGATATCAGGAAACAAAATCAAAATTGGCTAACAGAGTTTGGTTCTGAAAAGCAAACAAGTTGACTTCTTTTCATATTGTGTTTTTTATGATAGTTGGAGATAATATTGTTATCTTTGGCAGAACTCCCATTGACTTTGTTTGATATTTTCATATCGTATTATGATAGTTCAGAGATGATATCCTGTTTGGGAGAACTCCCAGAGTGCTCAGGTTAATTTCGTGTTGCTTTTCGTTATTTGTGCAGTACAATTGTGCAAGCAATAATACAGCAAGATTTACCCAGTTTCTCTGCATAATTGGGATGATACATTGATCTCTTTCATTTTTTCTTAAAATAGTTAACAAACATGTTTTAAGGATAAAGATCTTACGAATCCATACAAAGTACTCCCTCCGTCCAATAATAACTGTCTTAGATTTGTTAAAAAGTGGATGTATGTAGACATGATACATGTATAGGTACATTCACTTTTGTACAAATTTGAGATACTTATTTTGGAACGGAGGGAGTAGCAGAACAACAAAATGGTCATGTGAAAATAATGTAAATACAGCAGGGAGAAAATTGTTGATTTCTTCTAAGAAGAAAGCCGTACCATCTCTTGCTGAAGCTTCTTGTTTTCATCTACATATTTAACAACTTCTGAATTAATCATAGAGACCTCCTACAGAATCACAGAATGTCAGAAACAAAGAGTTGTTCAGCAACTTTCAAGATGATATAAAAATAAAACAAAATACTAATATCTTGGACAAGCATTAATAAACATATATACCATTCTGACAATACTGACAACATCCAGATTCTTTTTTGAAAATGAGACTAGCTATTACTATGCGCTCTAAAATCTAGTTATGTATTCTTTAAAAAATCTAATCCACTCGGTAGATTATAGCAACAATCTGTAGTGTACAAGCATATGATAGTGCTAAGCTAGAGCTAATTTTCTTCACTGAGAGCACATGTTTTCATAAAGTATAATTTGATAAGAAAATGAAACTAAGCCACCACCACCAACAACAAAAAACAGAATAATCATGAAGAACTCATTCTGTACATTTGGTAAGTGTTACGTGCAATAATTAATTACATGGTTTCCAAGAAAAAATATCACATACATAATGCTTAGAGACATGCATCTGTCAGTGTGATGCTAGATTTAGTGGGAATAAAGAGTCACCTCATCATATGAAGGTTGTGATCCAGATGTGTGCCCTTGCCTAGATGCCTGAAAAGGAATAGGCCAAACCAATCATTATTTGGAACAAACATGGCAATTATTTCTTACGGCATCAATCAGCAATTCCCCCTACTTACAGCATGGATCATGGATTGTCTGAACACTTCATGATCCACCTCCGTATCTGCAATCTCTTCCTCATCCCCCTCAGGAACTGGTGAGGGGGGATTTGCAGGGATGTAGATCACTCGCAGCTTGAACTCCTCCACCACTCTATCAGGCGCTCTACCGAACTACAAACCGTAAAAATAGTTTGAAATAAGAAACCAGAACATTTATACTACATACAAACATGACACAATCATCAAACTCCACAGACTATTTTTGACCACCAGACTCTGCAAGAACTTACCATCTCAGGGACGATGTCCTTATTCGTTATCCCTTCCTGCACTACGACGCTCTGAACGAGAAACTTGTCCTTGCAGTGGTAATCCTGAGGGATCTCCTTGGGTGCCTGCATCGTAACTGCATAGAGCAACAATGAACAATGCAAGGTGAGTTCGGCGCACGAATCGAATCGAGTATTAGTAATAAGGCATCTGCTGCAAGTTAAGGCAGACGCACTCGTGATACCGCAGGATCCCCCTGGCGGCACGATGCCGGAGGTCGGCCGCACCGCGTACTTTCTTGGGTTTGTTGTTTTGACCTGCACATTGAGCAGCGCGCATCAGGAACCCGTCAGGCCGATCCCTGCGCATCGGATTGCAGCTTTCGACAATAGCAAGAATCCTGACCTTGAAAGCTACGCGTTGATCGGTCTTGTTGATGAGCTCGATGTATCCTGAATTCGCCTTCTTGAGCTCGACTGTTCAGAACATCGAAACGGCAGCGATCTGGTCAGAGTCCCCCCACAGGCCAATACGCATCAAGAAACTGTAGGAAGTGTCGTGGGAGCAAACTTACATGGCATCTTGAGCTCGGAAGGGTAGATTCGGAGCAGCGTATTACTCATGGCGCCGACCAAGGGGGGGAACAGCGACGACTCGAGACCAAAAAGAAACCAATGCTCCTTGTCCTACTCGCAAGAAACGATCCAAGAACGGGGTCGCGGCGTTTCCTGCTCTAGAAGCAAAGCATCAAACAAGCAGCGGGGGCAACCTGGCTATGAAAGGACGGAGCAGGGGATTGGGAGAAGACGAATCGGAGGAGGAAGAGGAGGGGTAGCGGGGAAGGACTCTCCGGAGGGTGGAAGGAATTCGTGTCGGCTTAAACTAAAGGAGGGATTTTTATTGCGAGAGATGGATTAGGCGGTTTCGGTTGGGGAACACTGGTGATTGGGTGAGGTTGATTGGGACTTTGGGAGGTTGCGTCGTGGGTAATCCGGGTTTTTTATTTGTGCGCGCGCGTTCGTTGAGGGGTCGTCGCTGGCTGGATTTGAGCAACGGCGAGCGGCGGCGGAGTTGCCAGTTGGGATTGGGGCTGGATACGGTTTATTATTTGCCCTCTTTTACTCTGGTTCTTTACTATTTGCCACACATTAGTTGGTCTTCTATTATTTGCCACATATTACACTGACTTCTTACTATTTTGCCATATTTCTCCTTTTACACATACTAGTTGGCATGTACGTGCAACGCACGTTTTCACAATTAAAAGGTGCAATTTACAAGTAAAAAAAAGACCATATCAAGGTCACTTATTTATAGTTTTATATGGTCCTAAATTTTATGTTGCAAAGAGAACATGCTTACCGATCATGGATCACACAAACCTTAGACATAAACCAACCGAATTAATGCGCGGCGGTGTAGATGTGCTCCTTTTACCGGTTTCTCGGCACAATTATGTCATCTCCTCAATGTCTCCTTGAACCCATCGATTCAAAACTACACCCGCGGAAGGAAGATATGCTAGGTTGGTCGCGCCAATCTGACGGTTGCAGCTTGCCGATCGGAAAGATGATCGGAGTGACTCAGAAACAATGACAGTGATGCATGCAACATCTTGGATTATTTATGTCATTCCAAGTGACTCACAACCACTAACTCGATGTATGGTGCCAAAAAAGGAGAACCGCACTAAAGAAGAACGAAAGAAAAATCTGAAGATTACTGGATCCAATTATTATCAAGTCTCCTTTCTTGTTCAACCCCATCTCGGACGAAGGTAGCCTGCGCAACGTGGCTCCCCACCTCTCTCCGTCCTTGAAAAAACACTGAACATCAAGGGAGGCATATCAGAGCGGACTCTGCTAAGAAGCGCGCCGCCAGAAAGTCAAAGCCAGACATTAACAAAAAAAATCAACTCAGACGACCCAGACGTATCTTGATATTTCGTGGCCTGAGTGTGTGAAGAATGATTTTTGCCTCACCCTAAAAATTTCCAGTAATCGGGTGTGAGGTTTGAATCTCGAAGAACTTTGTTTCTCTCCTGTGTTAATTCGCTGAAGCTGCTCGATCTGTTGCTGGCCGGCGCCAAGCAGTGACTACCTTGATGCCGCAAGGCCTCCCAGAAGCTCTGTCGCCTCGCCATGATCCGTCACGCCGGAGCGCCCCTAACGTCGGTTTGGTATGACCTCTGGCCGAGGCCGTCGCCATGGATTCTCCCGTGTTTCTGCGTTCGGGCCATTGTCGTCGGTCGCTGTAGCTCCCCTGCGTCTCCCTGAAGCCCATAGACACAACCCAGAAGAGCCGCTCACCTCGCATGGTCCTTCTCTGGCCATCCTCCGTCCTACATGTCGCCGCCGCGATGGTGGCAACAACTTGATGTTGGAGCTGGCCGAGCTTCACCTTGGGGCCGGATGAGATGTTCACGATCTTGAGTGATGCCGGCATGAACGTGGCGATCCAGCCACGTCGTAGCAGCCGACGAGCTCACTGTTTTGCCGGGGAGCGGGACTCGCACGACGGATCCTTCGGTTCCTTCCTCGGGGTAATACAGGTCAATCGTCGTGTCGCTGCTCCAGGGCGAGAGCTCCAGCCACGGCAGCGCTACCAGCGGCGCCGCACGCGCGGCGGCTCGCCACGACCGGCAGACGGCAACGAAGCGCGCGCGGCTGTGCGGGGAGCCGAGCATGTGGCAGATGACGGCGAGTAGATTGTCGGGGAGCGTGGACGACCAGAGCGTTTAGTTCGCGAGCAGAGCGACACCGGGCCGCCGTCCACGACACGTAACCATCCAGAATTGATCTCCATCCTGGTACGGTGGCAATTTGGTTGTATTATGTGGTTTGGTGGGAGGGCAAAACCGTCCAAAACGAACAATGTTGAGTTGTCAAACATTGGGACGATCTGAGCTGTTTGATCAGATGTTGAACGGTCCAGATTTAAAGTATCTATAGACAACAAGTTGTTTGCTCTTTTAATAGTAGCATAGATATATGTACGTGCAACACACGTTTATAAAATCAATAAAAAACAATTGGTGTCAGCTGATATGAAATCAACAAAAATATTCAGACCTTTGATACCAATGATAGAAAACCGTTTAAGAAATCATTAGTGAACCGCCGAGCAAAACATGGGCATCAGGGTTTCGACATTCAGGAACATTGACACATATAACTGAGTCAACCAGAGTTTGGACACTCGTGACTTCAGTTTGAAGAGTGACACATTTATCTGACTTCAGTTTGAACAGAATTTCAATGGGGAATTGGCTCAGATGTGGCCAGTGACATGTTCTTAACGTTTATCTCAGCGAAGCTTTGTGAACCATGTGTAAGAAAAAATCAGCCATCCTTCGTTGCAGCTCAATTTCAAAGTGTGAAATTATTCGTCTCACTATAGCAGGCCACCACGCCCGCTCATCGTGCCTGCTCATCTTGCCTTCGTTGCACGTGACGTGAGAACAAGAACTAAGCAAAGAGCAACCCTACATCACGCCACCGTACAGGAAGCAGAGCGCGTAGCTAACAAAAGCTATGAGCTAAAGCGCACCGGCACAAGGAGCAGAGCAAGCATCGGTCGACGGCAGCAGGCAAGTGTCGCGCCCACAGGAACGGCCGACCGTCACCGCTCATCCATGCCGTGCGGCACCTCATCGTTGACAGGCGAGGCCTCGCCCGCGGCGACGAGGCACTGGCGGATGCTCGCCCGCCAGCTCCACCTCGGCGCGGCTAGGGTCAACCCTTGAGTTGTACGGCGATTAGAACAACAGCGGTCGTGGTGGTTGGAAACTGATGCGGTGTGACGGGAGCGGCGGCGGCGCTCCCGCCCATCTCCTAAATTTCTCCTCCGCTGACCGCTGTAGAAGAGAATCATGGTGTTTGGTTGATCTGATCGATCCCCTAGAGCTGGTTCGGTTCAGTCATGTATGTTTGCCCCAAGGGGTACCGTACATGTACCGTATTCACAGTGTATTTTGAAGTAAAAGAAATCGATATATGTGTAAAAGGAGAAATAGGGCAAAATAGTAAGAAGTCAGTGTAATATGTGGCAAATAGTAGAAGACCAACTAATGTGTGGCAAATAGTAAAGAACCATAGTAAAAGAGGGCAAATAATTGCAAACGGAGCTTGGCTCTGATGGTTGGGTTCCCTGTGGTGGAACCAGCCCACCCAGGTTCAAGTCCTAGACTTGGCATGGGCGTTTGCATTTACCTGGATTTATTCCAGGATTATCCGGCGCTATTCTTTCAGTGGTAGGTGACGTGCCCGTCAACAGCGAGGCGCCTGTGGTGACTTCGTCAACCTCAAGATCTGCCGGCTCAGTCCTTCAGAGGTGCTCATAGGGGTAGGGTGTGCGTGCGTGCGTTCATAGGGGTGAGTGTATGTGCGTATTTGTGAGCGTCTGTGTTGTACTGTGTTCTCAAAAAAAAAGAGGGCAAATAATTAATTCTCCCTCCCACGTCGCCGCCTGGGAAAAGATCCTACCTTTGCTCACGACCGAAGAGCAAGTTTGGTTACCGTGAAATGTCATTGGTTATAGGGTTGTGATGAGTCCGTGACATGCGCTAATTAATATCTGAACATAGAACTGAAGCCTTTTTTCCGTCAAAGTATCATCAGTGAGAACTTTACATGGAAAGGGACTTGATGTGGATACGGGCTACCCACCTATGAGATGCAAGGTAAGCATCATCAGGACATCGAGAACAAATGATACGGGCTATCAACTTAGACCTATCGGTACCACTTGTCAAATAAAAATGTTTTGCGATACCCCTTCGCCCCCGAGAGTTCCCACAGGTTATTAGGGCCCCCCTGCCTCTTGTCGCCGCCGCCGCCGATCTGCCCCGTGTATGTGGCCTTTGGGCCATGGAGGCACGGTGAATCTCGCTCCTCGTCGGCGGAGGGCTCCGTTTTCTGGTGTTGGGGTCAATATTTGTTGGGACGGCGTTCAGATGGTGGCGGCGGCGCCTCGTTCAATAAAGTCTCCCTACTTCAGTCCCATCGCAACGGCGACGCCGAGAAACTTGTGGGAGTGGTGTGGTTCTCGAGAATTTCTGTGGCTGTGGGGATCTCCGGATCGTCAAGGAGTTTCATCGACGGTATTCCTTCTTCCTCATATCCGGGACGGATGTGGTCTTCTAGACCCGTTCGTCGACTTCCCGTGTGCAACCAACAATGCAAGGCCGGCTCAGGGAGGAACGGCAACGGCGGCGCGCCGTCAACGCGGCCTGGAGGTTGAAGACGAAGAGCATCTCAAGGATTCCGTTATATTTTTTGTTTTTTATTGAGGCGCTTCGTACTCACCACGTAGAGCACTCCACCAACATCCCTAATATGTGATAATGTCTCCGGCTCTCGAAAATGTGTCCGTTATCGGGGTGTCGGACACATGACTGTCTATATTGGGGTGCCGGACACATGCCTGTTTCACCATAGGAATCATTTTTTTCTTCAAGTGACATTTTCGTCATGTCAGTGGTCAAGATCTTTTAATCGGCGGCCATGTTCTTTCTTCGTCGGCCTTTTGATCCGATTACACTTTCATATTTTTGTTTCGATTCTTATTGCTTTGGGTTTAAACTTCTCGCTTTGCACCTCAAAGAAGGTCATCCACCTTTCAACGTTCCTCTAATACCTCTACAATGTCATCCTCGTCGAAATCCGAGTTCGTTTGAGAAAGTTATGGCCTTCTCATTGAGTTGTTTTCGAAGGGCGGAACTTCAGGTGTGAGACCCAGAACTTTTAGTAGCAGAAACTTCAGCCAACATCCGGCATGCACTTCCAGTTCAATTATTTGAGTTGCGGCAAGTGGTCTAACTCTTTGTAACAGAGTTGGAATCTGGAACGAAAGTTGGCCCGAATATTGCAGCACGTTTCGGTAGGCCAAAACTTCTGACCACTTAGAGCATCTCCACTCGCAGCACCCAAAGGCCGTCCGGGCGGGCGCTATGTACGCCGTCCGGACGAGCTGCAGGCTTTGGGGCGCGTCGCTCCCCACTCGCGGCGCCCAAATCGGCACCCAAGTTGGTTTTCCTATCTAAATTCAAATATTTTGACAAGTACATATCAAACATACATGAATGTTCAATAGTTTTGAACGCATAAAATAAAGTTTCACAATAATTGAAAATAAAATTACAATCGAAACATCTTGCCCTTCCGAGGCTGCCGCTGCCATTTCTCGGCGCGTCCACAAATGCTCAACTAAATCATTTTGAAGTTGATGATGAGTATTTTCATCACAAATCTCGATATGCATTGAGAGAAAATCAGCAAAATCTGTCGGCACGTCGTGATCAACATCGGCGAGAGGACCCTGAAGTCATATGGCATATGATCTTGCACTGGATTAGCGCACTCACTCTCGATGATCATGTTGTGCATGATCACTGATGCATGTAAAATGCAAATATGAACTTTGCATTATTTTACTTATATTCCAGTCATATTTGCATCATATAAGGGTTATATCACTGTTTTATAATGATTTTAGGAATATTTGACATGTTTCCTATTTTTTATGGAATTAACCCTGCGCATGCAGAAAACCCTATTTCTATATTTTAATGTTTCAGGGACCCAAACGACGTCCAAATAACCTGGAAATTTACGAGCATCAGTTTTTTGAAGGAACAAAACGTGGGAGCGAAGGAAGCAAACAAGCGGAGGCCCGAGGGTCCAGATGAGTGGGCCCACGCGGCCAAGTACATGGGTCGCGTGGGACCCCCCTTTTGGCCCTCGAGGCTCCGTTGCCGTCGATCTTTCCTCCACCGACTCCGTTTTGACCTAAAACCGCCTATAAAAATAGTCCCCCGACGTTCTCTGGAAAGAGCGCCGCCGAAACACAGAAACCACGAAACAGAGACCTGGAGCTGCAGATTGGAGGGAGAAAACTCCGGCGGGGCGCTGCCGGGGTGGTCTCCACCTTCTCCAACGACTTCTCCACCGTCTCCATGATGAAGTGGGAGTAGTCCACCCCCTGGACCTTGGGTTTGTGGTGGTAACTTGATCTAATCTCTCTATGTATGATCATTGTTGGAGTCCATATGACGTGCCTTCATAAGTATGGATCTATCTATGTAATTCTTATGGTGGATATTGTGGTATGAGATGATTTGTTATACATTTACCGTTGTGTTGGACATTTATGATTTGTCATACTTTGGAGATATTCTATGATGCATGTGATGGTTTGATTTATGCATAATGCCTTGTTTATCCTTGTCATGAGGTGATTGACACCACCAAGTGTGGATAGATGAGAGAGATGTGGTCATGCACACAAATTATGAATCATTGCACTAGTGTTTAGAATATTGTCCATTATGAAGTATGATGTATGTAGGTACGGGATAGCCGATGTGACACAGCATATGTATTGAGTGACATGTGAAATACAGCCCAACATCCTTTATCTGGGGTAAAAAGGAAGAGTATGATGTGGGAGTGACAGCAACCACGCTAGCCTTACGAGGGTGCCCTAGCAACACAAATGAATACTTCTTTCAACTATGTGTTTTAGGACATATAGCCGTCATAAAAGCTACCATTAAAACATGACAATTGTGTGTACTTTATCTATAACATGATAATCACCGTAGATGAGAGAAAGAGGATTAAGTGAACCCATGAACCCATGTCCATTGTTCCTATAAGAGAAAACCTTTGTCTTGTCCTCTTGCATTAAAGAGGATTGGAACACTTTTACATTCTTGTTTTTGTTACATTAAACCTCCATCCATTAAATCAACCATCTTATTCTTTAAACTTGTTTAGTGCATAATCAACTAAAACTTGTGACACTTTAGTTGTAGGGAATAGATAACTTTTCCTTCTTACTCCTGCGGATCGATACCCTACTTTCACATTGAGAGGTGCTACAGTGATCCCCTGCTCTTGGGGGTTATCAATCACACACGCATTCATCACCTCCCACACCTGCTCATTCGACCATGTCATAGCAGGGTAACGAACAATACCAAACATTTGTTGGAGCACTCCTAATACCCGCTCGACATCCTTCCTGGCACTCTCTTGTTCGGAGACAAACAAACAAGCTTTGTTGTTGAGAGGGTTGGAGATTGTCTTCACAAATGTTGTCCACCTTGAATAGATGTCATCGGCTAGGTAGTACCCTTCGTTGTATTGGGTGGCCATTGATCTCATAGTTGACTGCTGGAGGATGGCCTTCAACGAGCTTCGCGAACACAGGAGAGCGTTGCACCACGTTGATGTCATTGTGGGATCCTGCCATGCCGAAAAAAGCGTGCCAAATCCATAGTTCATGATTGGCCATAGCTTCAAGTACCACACTACAATCATTGCCAACCAAATGGACAGTTCTTCCAGCTCCAATGCATGCAGTCTATGCTTCCAAGCATCCCAGGAATCCTCTCTCTGCATTCTCTTCCATGATCCGAGCTATTTCTACTTCATTTAGTCGTCTCAAGTAGTGCGGGCCAAACACAGCAACCACCGCCCTGCAGTACATGTACATTGATTGATAGTTGTGGACTCTGACATGCGTAGGTAGTCATTTATACCATCTACAGGAGCTCCATATGCAAGCATTCTCATGGCAGCGGTGCATTTTTCTAGATGGATGAGAAACCAACCATTCCCAGAGTGTTCTTCTTCAACTTGAACCATAGATAATACTCCCTTACAGCATGCACAATATTGTTGAACAAACCACAGTTCATCTGAAAGTGCCGACGAAAATCCTTGGCAGTGAATGCTGGAACATCGGCAAAGTAATTAGAGACTAGCATGCAATGTCCTTCCATTCTCTTTCTCGGCTTGGTCTTCTTCCTCCCATGCACCGAGCCTCCTCATTTGGGTGCGGCAGCGGCGGCCTCCTCGTCAGCTTGAAGTTGTAGAAACAAGCGAGAATCGCCACATTCTCATCTTCCTCCTCGGCGATGGCGGCTTCTTCTTCCAACAGCATCGCGGACACTTCGTGGCTATCCATCTGTAATGGAAAGGGGATCGATCAATCACCCGATCGCCAGCTCCGGCAACGAATTCTGAGAAAAATAGGCGCACCAACAATTATCGAACAGCTTGCAGGCAAGGCGGGTCACGGGAAGTCACTGATGCGGCCTATGCCGGAGTCGTCGACCGCCGGTGCCGGAAGCCAAGTCACGGCGAAGTGTGAGGGCGGCGACGTCCAAGGGGTGCGAGGCGGGAAAGATGGAGGTGTGGAGGCGGCGGCGTTCCAAATCGCGGCGAGGAGGAAAGGCGGTTGGAATGAAGCGGAGGAGAAGGAGGGGAGATATATATTTCTTGTGTCATTGACAGGTGTGGCCCGCACGGCGGAGTCCAACGTGGCGTCATGCGCGGTTTCGTCCAGCGCAGCCCAGCGGCTCCCAAAGGGGAGGGCGCGGGCTGGGTGTGCCGGACCTAACTTGGGGACGCGCCGGACCAAAATCGCGTTTGGGCGCCGCGCGTGGGAGCGAAATTAGGTCCGGCGGGCCCCAAAGGCCTTTGGGCGCCCCGAGTGGAGATGCTGTTACTTCGGAACTCCCCCACCCACCCTCAGCATTCTAGCAGCCAGATTTGGAGGCCACCTATTTATACCCCTCTTTTCAAGTGGCGGTGGTTGTTGTTTTTCGCTCTCAGCCATTTTGGGCACATCAAAGGTTGGAGATATCATTATTCCCTAAACCAAACCCTAATTCTTTTGGGAAAACAGAGAGCAGATCTAGATCTACATTTTCACCAATCCATCTCTCTGTGAATGGAAGCCTTGGGATCTTGATCTCGGAATCATTGTTGATTTTCTCCTTGTTCTTCCCCTCATATATCTCCATACAATTAGTTGATTTTATGAGATTTGAGAGTGAAAATTTTGAGCACTTCTTGTGTTATTGCCATCATTCTGGAGGAGCTATTTGGATTGCTATTTTTGTTGAAGTTAGATTGAATCATTTATTCGACCTTTCCTTTGGAATTGCATCGATTTTAATTCCCCGGTGATTCGTGCAAGTTAAAATTTAAGAAGCTTGTTACTCTTAGTTGATTAGGCGCCCTAGATGGTCTGATTTATTGCAGAGCTCAATCATTATGGTGCAACCCTTCACGACAGTTCAGATGCTTCCAATTAAGTTAGGGAGATTACCCCGAGCAATTTGTACGGGTTTGGTGAGCTTTCTCAAGGGTCCCATAGTGTATCAAGACTCATCTATTTGTGGAAAAGCTCGAGAAGAATAAGGTGAACTTTGTGCCGTCGGCGAGTGATGTGCCTCCGCATCTTGGGGTGAAGCCATTGTGGCGCTTGGTGCGTTGTGCAACCACACCTTAAGGTGAGACCATTGTGGCATACGGGGAGCATTGCGCCGCCACACACTTATCTATGAATTGTTGTGACGATAAAACAATTATGAAGCAGTGTGACATATTTAAAATATAAAAATGCACTAAACAAAAAGACCCGCAAACAGACATCATTTGTTTGAAAAAAGACACATTTTTGGGGTGCCATTGGAGGAGTTGACGTCATATATCAACAACTTGTCATGACTCAGATCTGAAGCTTCTAGGCCGGAAACTAGCCTCTTCAGCTATCGTCGCCCACTTTTCAAGGGCATGTCACGATCAAACAAGGTCAGCTTATGATGCAGTTGTTGCTGAAATATCAAAGGTCTTGCGGCAAAACAGTAGTACTGAATTCCTGAGCACTCCTTGTTTTGTCATCCAGGCTTGTCGCCAGTGGTACAGACTAAACATACACTTGGAAAGTTCTACATCCCATTCGCTTTCAATGTTTGGAAACAGCACCTGAATTAATTACATTCTGTAATACAAGCGTATCCTAGTTATGTACTCTGTGTTAATTTCATATTGATCCAGAGAAACAAGCTGAACTCCGGACGTTATAACAGGATGATAGGTGCCCTTTTTTTAACAAAAAACAGTTAGTTGCTATTTTTCATCAATGAATGAATAAGAAGAGGACAGTTACAGGACCACATCCAATGCTACGGTAGCATATCCAATGTACACAAACTATGAACATCCACTGAAGAAGAGCTTTCTCAAGATGGTGGTAAGAACACCTGAAATCTGAAATCATCGTCTCCAATGCACCGAGCATAAGCAGTGTAAATCTAGCCTACCGCCTATAAATCAGTAAATGTCATGGTGAAAAAGGTGCAATCATGTTAGAACATCAATACTACTAGCAGTTGTCAATTACCCTTTGCAATGATCAAAATGTGAAGAAACCACCATCTCGCAACAATTGTATTTGTATCATCAGACTGCCACAATGAAGCAACTGCGTTCAATATCTCCGTCAGGGCATACTCATCGATTCAGAGAAACTTTACGTGGAAAGAGACATGATGGTGTGGTTACTGGCTACCCACCTGTGAGCTCCAGGTAAGCATCACCAGGACAATGAGGAGAAATGATGCCGGCGTTAGGTTATAAGCTTATTATCACTCAGATCTGAAGCTTCTACACCACAAACGAGCCTCTTCAGTTATCATCTCATGCTTTTTCAAGGACATGTCACGATCAAACATGATCATGATACATACTAGCTGACGATGCAGTTATTGCTGAAGTACCAAAGGTCTTGCCGCAAAACAGTAGAACTAAATTTCTCGGCCACTCCTCGTTTTCTCATTCACGATTGTCGTCAGTGATACAGACGCTTCAGTTATCCTGAATCCGACTCGCTCTCAATATTTGCAAACAACACCTGAAATTAACTACTTTCTGTATGATCTCCCGAGCACATGTACAGTACAATTTCTTCCCTGAAATTAATATGGCAGGTCTACACTGGGAGCTAAGTAATAATTTCTTAACATGGCAGTGAAGCCTATTTTCTCGACGGAACATCATCAAAGAACTTGACGTGGAAAAGACTTGATGCTATGGTTACTGGCTACCCATCTATGAGCTGCCAGGTAAGCATCATCAGCACATTGAGTAGAAATGATGGCGGCGTTAGGTTATCAACTTATCCTCAGATAGTCAGATCTGAAGCCACACCGCTTGCGAGCTTCTTTAGCTATTGTTGCACACTTTTTGAAGGACATTTCACGGTCAAACAAGATCAAGTTATATAGAGAACTGCCATAGTACCATTAGTTAAAACCGGAAGTTCCGAAATACTATTATTTTAGAAAAAATCAAGCTTTGCCAAAATACCACTATGCTCTAACTTAGAACAACAGGCACGTCAAAAAGTCTGATGTGTCCTTACAACTTCAGACACCACAACTCTCTCATTTCAGCAGCATTAAATAAGATTTCAGCAACATTTTGACACAATTCAACAACATTTTGACAGGAGCAATACAACAACATTTAAACATGATTCTAGCAACATTCTGACAGTATTTCAATAGTATCTCCACAACATTATAAGAGCAATAACAAAATATCAGTAGAGTAGTTCAACATAGTTTTTTTTTTGCGGGGAAGAATATAATTCTTTCAGGTCACAAAGATCACCAAAAGGATCACACTAGCTAATAGTTCAACACACAACAACATATCACATAGTAGTTCTCACAAGAAAATGGACTAAATGTGTTTGAGAGGGCTAGCGGTAGTACCTTTGGTCCTTGTAGATGAACTAGGAGGTGACGAAGCATTTGCAATGTTTTGTTGTGCTATCTCGAGATCCATACCAAATGGTCATCCTCTCATTAATAGATCACTAAAATTGCTCCTCCACGGCTCCCCTTATCTGCACCATAGGCAAGTCTCGACCCACAGCAAAATCTCATGTTTTGCCCGTTCGGTACACTCTTGTGCCATCTGTAATAGTGAGGTATGAATGAACTCTCCCTCACGACCAGGGTCCGATGCACCACACTATCGATGCCGGGACCAAGCAAGGGAGGACGAACGCAGACAAGCCGGCCAAGCATTAAGGGAAGGGGAAGAACTAGAAAGAGGTAGGACAGCTGAAAGGATCCAGCGCCGACGCCGTTATTTTACGGTTCTTCGGCGTCACCATGTCGGATTCGGCGCCACCGAGGAGAATGGGATATGCTAGGTATAGAACGGGCACAATTTTGGCATACCGCCATAACTGACAACCAGTGTAGGTTTAACTAATGGAAATGTTTTGACATTTAACAATAGTGGCATTTTGGCATAAAAAACCCTGATTCTAGAAATAGGTTTTCGCCTCGCTTTACAAATAAACCAACCATCCATGTCCATACAAGAGAAAAATTGGAAACAGTACCTGCATTTGATTACTTTCTGTACCTCCCGGGACAATAATTACTTGCAAGGATACTGAACAACATCATCTTCTTTTACAGCACACTGAATAATATCCTAGTTCTGTACCTGTGTATTAATTTCACAGTGATCGAGAGAATCAGGCTGAAAATTCCAGTCGCGGATGATAGGTGCCCTTACATCAAGATGAATGATCCATGATAACATGACCTCCTGCAGCTGATAACACTTCTTCTTAAACCTAATTGCCGTGGTATATCTATCAATACTACGGTAGGAGTAGCATATAAGCAGATACTCTGAACATTCACAATAGAGAAGAGCTTTCTGCAAATGTAATTCTAGCCTGCCACCTGTAAAAATGTCATGATGAAGAAAGGGTAATACTACTAGCACTTGTCAATTGCCGTTTACCATAATCAGAAAGTGAGGAAACCACTATCTAGCAACAATTGTACCATAAGATTGCTCAAAATGAAGCAACTGGATTCGATTCTCCTTTCATGTATACTGAATTAAGTACTAAAAACAACCCGGATGCTCGCAAACAGGCCCTGCTCGCAAACTTGAACCGCTCGCAAGAAAAATTGCACATCAGTGCAGCAGCAATACAACAACAAATCGTGCAAGAACGAGAGTTAGCATACAAGAAAGCTGCCGCGGCCGCACAAATAACTCAAGATGAAGTTGCTGAGGCAGGCCTCCAGCACGCCCAGCCAAGCCCCGGCGACGACATCGAGAACGTAGTGCCGGCCAAGAAGCACCCTTGACGCCGAAGTCGCGGCCGCCCAGAGGTACAGTGCCTCGCGGGGGAGACCGCTGCCGGCGAGGAAGGCGGCAACGAGGAAGGCCCGGGAGGAGTGGCCGCTGGGGAAGGACCAGTGGTCTGCGGCGACGGCGACGTACATGTCCGCGGCGTTGTGTGCGGGGCGCGGGCGGCGGAAGACGAGCTTGGCGAGGCCGACGAAGGCGAGGTCGAGCACCAGGCCCACGAGGAGGCCGACGAGGAGAGGGGAGACCACGGAGGAGGTGGTGGTGGAGATCAGGAGCAGGGAGATGGGGACGGGGAGCCAGATGCGGCCGTCGCCGGCAACCTCGAGGGCCTTGAGGAGGATGATGCACAAATGGCTGGGGTGACCTCGCCGGAGACGGGGATGACACGGCTGGCCGCGACGTCGCTGGCGAGGTGAGGCCAGGACATCGCCGGTGGAGGCAAGGAAGAGACTTAACATGGGGGTGGGGTGCAGGTAGTCGCCGGCGACGAGCTTAGGAGGGGGGGTTTAGAGGGAGGTCCGGGGGCGACGGCGGACCAGCGGTGGGCGGTGGCTCGAGCAGGTCGGAACGGAAATGGCCGGTGAACGAAAACTATTTTTGAACGATTTTAAAAATTAGCCAGAAAAATAGCGGTGAACGAAAAGTGAGCAGAAAAGGACAGTAAACGAAAATATTTTTTGAATGATTTTTAAAAGTGAACAGGAAAAAAGTCTATGAACGGAAATTACTTTTGAACGATTTTCAAAAATGAACTGGAAATTGTGGTGAAGGAAACCTATTTTTGAACGATTTTAAAAGTGAACGGAAAAGGCCGGTGAACGAAAACTATTTTTGAACAATTTTATAAAATGACCAGAAAAATAGCGCTGAACGAAAACTATTTTTGAACGATTTTAAAACTGAATAGAAAAGGTCGGTGAACGGAAATTATTTTTGAACGATTTTCAAAAAAGTGAACAAAAAATAGATATTTGAACGGAAATTATTTTTGAACGATTTTAAAAGGCAAACGAAAAAATTCCGTGAATGGAAATTATTTTTGAACGATTTTCAAAAAGTGAAAAAATAACTATTTGAACGGAAACTATTTTTGAACGATTTTGAAAGGCGAACAGAAAAAGTTTGTGAACGAAAATTATTTTTGAACGATTTTCAAAAAATTGAACAAAATAGGTATTTGAACGAAAATTATTTTCGAATAATTTTAAAAGGCGAACAGAAAAAAGTGTATGAACGAAAATTATTTTTGAACAATTTTCAAAAAGAGAACAAAATAAGTATTTGAACAAAAAATGTTTTCGAACGATTTTTATACATGAACAATTTTCAAATATGAACATTTTTAAAATTTGAACATTTTCAAAAATGAAAATTCAAAATAAAGAAATAATATCAAATAAGAAAACTGAAAATAAGAAAGAAAAAAAAGCAGCCAAAAAAAATAAAAAAGAAACCGGAAAAAACGAAAAAGAAGAAAGAAAAAAGAAACAGCAAAAAAAAAACGAAACAAGAGAAGGAGGAACCGCCTACTGGGCCGGCCCATAGGGCGAAGGTGGTGTGCGGAACCGCGCTAGTTGACGACCTGGTCGTCAACTAGGATTTGCCTTCGTTTTCTACGCGCTAGGCTCATTGCTCTTCTTGTTTGGGCTATTTTTGTTTGGGCTGTGACGACTTGTGTTTATATTTGATACTGGGCCATTTGTTTACATTGTATTTAGGGCTTACATGCTCGCACCGATGGGTAACAGCACCAACAAAATGCTTTGCTCCCTCTCAAAACAAAAATGCTTTGCACCGGTGGTTTTCTGCATAAATAGGTGTTGATTGTGTATCAAAAATAAAAGGTGTTGATTGCATTCCATGAGTTGTTCTACAGTCCCAATGTTCTCCTTAGTTTTGTTTACCTGGCACGAAGTTCTACCAATGTGCCACAGTCCCGGTAATAGCAAGGGAGACATGGGAAAAATTACCAGTTACCACACGCTCCCTTGTCGTAATTACACCAGCTCGGTAAACACCACGAGTCCACGACGGGATGCAAAGCAGTGGTGCAACACAGCAGCAGGATATAGCACTCCATCTGAAAGAAACGGCCAACGGTGCAGCACACATGCAGACTTTGACGAGCCAGCATTTCATCAGTCCAGAACCAGGCTACGCTAGATTTATGGTCACTGGACGGTGGCTCTGATCGAGGCCTGCCTCAAACCCCTCTCCACCTCTCGTATCGGGCAGTGGGCGCAAGCCAAGGTTTAGACTGTCAGCCGCCTCTGAAGTAATCCCCACCGCCTCCATTCAAATCCCTTCGAACTCGGCCAGCGCCTAGTGGAATTTCTTTACCGCGGACTTCGATGCTACCACATGCCTTCGATCCTCGCTCTTGTTGTCGAGGGCTTCTTAAGCCGACTGTTTAACTTGGTTTGAACTTCGAAAGTTGAACTCACTACCAGTAATGCTAGTGCTACTGAGTAGAGTAGGTATGTGATTCAAATTAACGGCCGGCTTATGTCTATCCTAGCTGAAGCTCTACGGAAGGATCGAGGCGTCAGGGGCTCAGAGCGCATGCACGCTTACATAAACGCACCTTTGATCATGCAAATTTGCTAAAAGACGAGGGAGCCCGATCCTGTGAGTAAGAAGAGAAAGGCCTTTTGCAACTTAAGTAAGTGGCCGATTGCCTTTCGTTCGAAAACTTCAAACATCAAGCGCCGTGTTGTCTAATTGATTGATGGGAAATGTAAGCGATGCGATATGTCCCTCTATTAGAAACACGCTGTCGATTTAGGAAATGTATTTTTCTGTGACCAAACTTGAAACCATTTTATATTTTTTTAGCCGAATCTGCTGGTTTAGAGAGAGAAACAGGGGCCTTCTCCTTCGCGCGAGGCGGCGAGCTCCATGGCGGCGGCGGCTCCTGGGATTCGGCGCGGACGGCAGCAGGTGCTGCGGTTCCCGGCGGCGAGCATCTCAGCGCTGTCGACCGTAGTGGCGCGCGGCTCTTGCACGGTGGAGACGTCCCTGCTGCTGCAGACGAGGGGCTCCGGGCTTCGCGGCCCATCTGGGTCTGGGCAGGCCTGAGCCTCAAGGCTGTGACGGCAGGCGGCGCCGGGATGCCTGGTGAAGCTAGTTGCTTGGCACCGTGGCGGTGCCGGCGTCCGGTCGGCGGCGGTAGGCTGGATCCACACCGGCCAGTCTCGTCGGCTCGGATTGAATAAAGGTGGCAGTCCTGGATCTTTCTAACACCAAGACGAAGATTTACTTGATGCACCTCTTCATTGATATGGCCGGATTGTCGAGTTCCGGAAGGCTCCACCGGCGAACTCCATTGGGCAAATTTAGCCTGGAGACTGGCGGATCAGTGGGATTTGGTCGCGCGCAGCCATGTTTTTTTTTACCATTTGGTTTCAGAGATAGCGTTGCGAAGCTCTGCAGTTGTTGCCATCATGAATTTGTCTTTTGTTCCATGATGAAGTCAGAGTGCGGAGAATGGCATGCAAGCCGAGATTTGAGGACTTGCAATGGTGGTTCAGTCCTAGTGGGATGGGGGATTGGTAGGTGATTCGTAACTTGGAACAGCAGCAACGGCAAGAGGGGGCGACAGCACAAGAGAAGTTCAGAGTCTAAACTTTCAGGGTAAAAACCCAAGGTCTGGCCTTAATTGGTTGTGCCTGGTAATTGCCTTGGTGAAGACATTGTTTTTGTGAGTGTGGACTTTCTTCGGGGTGAAAATCTATGATCTATGATCAGGGCGACGACGGCGCTTGACCATGTTCCCTTCTTGAGGCATCACTTTTGGAGAAGTTTGACTTGTGGTACTGTTTTGGTGGTGTTTGGTCTGCTGTAACAAGGAATGGATCACTGTAGCGGGACTTTTTTTTTGTAATTCTTCTTTTTATTCTGAGCTGTGTGCATCCGTGGGGCCGCTAGGGCACGCGTTGTTGTAGAGGCTGGGTGTAATTGGTATCATCGCGATATTAATATATGTTCTTTATCTAAAAAAAAAGTTCAGAAAATACATGATCCGCATCTTCCATATACTCTGCATTCATATTCCACAATACTTGTATTTGTTTTTTGCATTCGTTTTCAAAATATGAAAATAGTGGAAACGACACTATCTAATCGGCGTTCAGATAGTGTCGTGTCCCAAACCACTCAGGCAACCAAGCACAGTGAAACATGACATATCAAAGCATCTGCAGGGGATGAAATAACCTGAATATTGGACCTTCCAACCAATGCTCACAGGCACGGTTCTAACGCGTGATCGACGCCACACAACCGATGACCGATCGTATGAGATTGTTAACATGTGTCGAATGGAGTGACAGACACTACCAAAACCCATGTAAGGGCCCCTTGGGTTGACCCAAGCCATATATTGCCATCGATACTTTGAAAAGAGGGGAGCACCCTTCCAATATTCTTCCATTGGCCAGCCGCAGCTGTGGCAGCGCTCCATCCCCAATCCGCAATTCAAATCCCTCCAGAACGGGGCGCGGTTGTAACGTGAATCACCGTGCCGCCATGACTAGCTTATCTGTCGAAAGCCTCTTGCCACAGCTGCCGCGCATGTCATCATAACCGACGATGCCTTCATCCACCTCCGGTCACCGCTACCCTTGTAGCCGCCACAACCATGCCATCACCTGAAGGTTCTGGGACCACCGCTTGAGGTTCCAAGTTGTGTTGAACGCAACGTTGTCCAGGGCAGCACGCCACGCTCGGCAGGAGTTCCGCACAACGGGAAGGGGCGAGAACCCTCCCTATCACCACCACTCCCACCCCCCGCACGTGCAGCCTTTGTCGTCCACGTCCTCCAGTGGCGGCAAGATGAGCCGATGAGATGGGGCGACGGCCCGAGCCGCACCTTGGGAGTGACACGAGGTAGTCAATTTCTGCCCTTTTTTTTTGATAGAATAGAGTTGGCCTAGTTTATAAGGAAAACCGAGTGCAAAAACCATATATCCTATACAGTGCCCAGTTTATAAGAAAAATCGGGCCGAAAATCGCACAAGCGAGGAGACTCATCGTCCACACAATGCAAGTCCACCAAACGTGACAAACACACCTCTGGTTCCGGTGTCGCCGCCGTGACTTACATCACTCGGCACCAAAGCCGCACCTTGCACGGCACAACCCTGGCATCCCTAGCCGTCCATACGACCGCCCGTAGACCTCGAACTTCGCGCCAAATCTGGGGCCGCCACCCGACGTAGCAATGAGATCGGCCTTCCAGTTGCTTAAAAGCGAACCAGCCGGGTCGACGAACTCACTTCCCACACAACTCCAGGTCGCCACCCAGACCCACGCAAAGCCACGACCCTCTCTCTAAGGACCGTAGGTGCATTGCATACCGAGAGACCGCCGCCTCGATGTACCGCCACCGTCTGGAGCCGTCGCCTCAGGATCCACCTCCCCCAACCACATAGCCCATCTGGCAAACCGCCATGAACCAGACGCACTATGAGGGCCAGAAACTCCAAGACGGTGCCTCCAAGAAGGTAGAAACGCACCCGTGTCTATCGCTCGCTCTAGAGAGCTTACGTTTTCACATGGAGATCTCAGAAACGCTCACGTCGATCGAGATTGAACCACCACAACGACGCAATCAAGAATGAGAATGACTAGCGCCGCCCAGGTCAACCTAAGGGCACCTCCAACGGCGTGGCGCAAACGGACCAGGCCAGTCCGATTTTGTCCAAACGGACATGGGAGGCGCTCCAACGGGCTGGCGCATAGGGACACTTGTCCGGGCGGACAGGCCATTTCTCCCCAAACGCGACCCATTTCTGGTCCAGGTTTGGTCCAGCCGCGGACACGGCGCGTGTCCTCCCGAGTCCGCCCCTGGCCCGCCTGGCAGCGACTATGGCCGCTTTGGCCACGTCGCTCGGTCCATTTTAATGGGGACCCTATCCGTTCCCCACCGTTCCCCACCACCGCACCCCACTCCAGTCCACTGCAAACCCTAGCCGTCGCCGCCCCGTCACCGGCCACCATGAAGAAGGCCGCCTGGTTCTTCAAGGGCCGCCACAATGCGGAGGCCAGCAGCTCGCGCGCGCCCCGGCCGACCTTCGACGCCGCCGTCCGTGCCAAACGCCGCCGTGAGGAGCTCCGTGCGGCCCGCAACGCCCGCCGCCGTGCCCAGCGAGCGCGTGTCTCCAAGGACGTCGCGGAGATGTACTGGGAGGTGCAAGCGCCCCTGCTGTGGGGTGATACGCATCTCCCAGATGGCTGGCATCTGAACAGCCGTCGTGTGCCCGTGCCGGCCATCCCGCGCTCCGGCAGGGCGCGCACGGACGAGATCCTATGCCGCCGGAGCTTCCTCCCGGCCGATCTTGTCCACGACCCAGCGTACGCAATCAACTCACCGCTGTGGGATCGGTGGTTCGAGCTAGAGCACGACCAGCGCCGCCGGCAGGCCTTCGCGGGCGAAGCACCGGCCGGCTACCAGCCCGTGGAGGAGGAAGACGAGCCGGAGGAGTCCGACATCGACTTCGACTTTGGATCGAGCGACGACGACGCGCCGATGGGAGCGGTGAAGATGGAGGTCGCCAATGCCGCGCCACCCGCTGCCTACGACGACGATTCCGCCCTCCAGGCTGCCCTGGACGCCTCCAATCTGGAGGAGCTTGGCCAGTGGCCTGGCATCGGGGAGGCACTCCGGGCGTCGGCGGAGGCTGCGGCGGAGGCACTCCGGCAGCAGCGGGAGGAGGAGGCCTGGGCCCTCCAGGAGGAGTCGGAGGCCTGGCGTCGCCAGGAGGAGGCGGAGGCCTGGAACCGGCAGCATAACGAGGAGGCGGCGGCCTGGGGACTCCGCCAAGCGCCGTGGTCACCGTGGCGTGATCCTGCCGATGCACCGGCGTGGCAGCCCGCACCGGCATGGCCGCAAGAGCCCGAGTTGCCGCCCACGCCACCACCACAAGGGCCGCCGGCGCACCTCTACGAGGTGCCGCCGTACATCATCCTCTCGGATGACGACGCTTAAGCGGCCACAGCGAGCTCTTGGCCGCGGCGTCGGCAGCTCCGGCGGCGCCGCCCCTCCCCTAACCCAGCAACAATTGGGTTTATTTTCTTTCTTTTTTTGTACATTTTGTGTCACTGGCCCATGGGGCCTTGCTACCTATTTTATGTAAATTAATTTTCGTTTTCTTTTTTATTTAATTATGCGCCACACCGTTGGAGCCACCCCAACCCCCTCTCCTTGTCCGCGGTCCGCCCCAAACGGACAAAAGCGGACCAATTTCGGTGTCCGTTTGCGTCACGCCGTTGGAGGTGCCCTAAGCGAGAGGAGCAGCGGGAAGGACGTCGAGGCGCAGTCACCGACCACCAAGCTCTACCGCAAGCCATGGCGGTCGTGACAACTCAATCCGTGAAAACCACGCTGCGCCGCCGTTGACCGCAAGGGATCGATCGCGGAGCATCTCGATCAACCTCCATATCTGATATTACGTGAGTGCCATGATCGATTGATCGATCGATGACACACACAACAGTTGCGCAGTTGGACCTACGTCCGTCCCACACGTCTCTTCCGTGGCCTCGCTTTTGAGTTGTCCGATTTGTCCTACGTACAGGTACAGCGTCGTCCTGCATATCGCAATAGCATGGCGTGGGGCTCGCGGAATCCTACGAGAACAACCTAGCTACGTGCTATAGCATATGGGGCTTCTCTGTGACACTAGTGCTCGTCGTGATGATCGTTGTCTGCGTGTCCGGGGCGTTTCCTCTTTTGCGTGTTAGACGGGTGCCGTCAGGTAATTACACTTGTTCAAAAAAAAAGGTAATTACACATGGCTGCCGTTTAATTTGTGAACGGTAAGACTTTGTTTGTTATTAGGGTATTTTAGGAGATTGGTGGAGATAATCCTCTAGTGAATTGGGTGAAACCTCAAACTTCACCCAATCTCTTAGGGGATTGGTTTCCAATCCACTAGGTAGGGTAGTGTATTGGATCCACTAGGGGATTGAGAAAAATGAACTAGAGTTTGTGGATTTGTGGGTAAGGTGGGGATAAAACCTTTCCAATACATTAGAAACAAATGATGTTTTGTGAGATGTGGGAATTTGAGGGTTTGACCGGGATAATCCCCACCAATATCTAAAAAAGTCTAAAAACAAACAAAGCCTAAAGGGTTATACATGTTTTCACTAATGAAAATTGGGAGCTCGGTGGCTCCTTTTCCTCGAAACAAAAGTGTTATACATGTCGTAGTATTTAAAGTCAAATGTCAGTGTACCATTTCAGCTGAATTTCCAAATTTGGATGATCTGGATTGAGTACCAATCAATTACTCCGACACGCTCAAAATTAAATTGATGCACTAGCCAATTATCGCAAAAGTCCGAACTGATGGGAAATGGTTGTGCAATGTATATATTATATTTCTGACACTCCCCCTCACGTCCAGGCTGTGGATTTTTTCTCACGAGGCTAGGACGTGGATTTTAGGATGTCCGCAGATATTTAATTTTTAATACTGCATTGGTCAGGACTTGAACTCTAGACCTCTAGCTCTGATACCAAATTAAATTGATGCACTAACCAATTATCCCAAAAGTCCGAACTGATGGGAAAGGGCTGTGCAATGTATATATATTATATTTCTGACAGACAACACCATAGGACAGCCACCAATTAACTTGCATGCAAAGTCTCGGTTTACTGTTTGAACAACGGTCTAAGAGCATCTCCAGCAAAGCCCTTAAAGCACCCCCGGTCCGAAAAATTCCGGTCGATATTGCGAGTTTGGCCATTTTTGTGGCCCGAACAAGCCCCGCACATCGGCGAATTTTTCGGGAGCGCACGATATCGACCCCTCAGTCACTATATGAAGGGTACCAGAGGCATTGAGGGGTGGCTCCGCCAATCGCCTCCGTTGTATTTCTTCTCCTCCGCCGCTAGCTAGTCCCCCTCCCGCGAGCAATTTGCGGCGAAATGAAGCGCGGCTTCGGCGGCCTTGCCGGGGCACCTCCTCCGGGCGGTGCGGGGATCAGTGGTGCACCTCCTTCCAGCGGTGCCGGTCTCTGCATGCGACGGGGACGTCACTGCCGCCGTTAGAAGACTCTGCCTCCGACGAGGAGTACTCTAGAGACTCCGATGGCTCGATCTCCTCCCTCACCGAGCCCACCACCAACAACGATGCGAACAAGCACGCTGCAATGACGAACAACGACGAGCTACTGCAGCGCATCAAGAAGAAGTCGTTGCGCTCCGCCAATCGCGCGGAGAAGCGGCGTCGTTCGGCCGCCCACTAGGCCGAAGTGGTGAACGAATCACAGCTCGTGCGCGGCCTGTGGTTCAGCGCCGAGCACGTAGCACAACATCGGCGATTGGAGAGGAAGGAGCTAGCTCCGGATGGCACCCGCCGGGTTCGGGTGCAGGTTTGGCACCCCCATACCCGCACCCGCCCCTTCTCCCCGCCCGCCGCCCCCATACCCGCTGGCGGGTACAAAGTTCAACCATACCCGCCACCCGCCGGGTATGGGGGACCCGACGGTACCCGCTAATATTGGGGAGCGGCAGCACAGAGGGAAGGACAGGGCGGCGCAGGGCGGCGGCGCGGTGCAGGCGCGTGCGGCGTAGCCGCACAGGGGAAGATGATTTGGGGGAGGGCGCCGCCACGGGCTGCTTCTCCTCGAGCTCGCTGCAAGATTTGGTCGCCGGAGCCCTCCTCGTCGACCTAGAGCGGCCGACCTCCATGGGATTGAGCGGCGGCGGCGCAGGGATTGAGCGGGCGGCGGCGCAGCGCAGGGAGGTGCGGTGGCGGCGCTGGAGAAGGTGTGGCGCGGAGCTGGAGAAGGTGTGGTGGCGCAAGATACGAGAGAGAGGAAGAGGAGAGAGCAGAGTAGGGGTGCGGCGGCGGCGTCGTGAGGCCATGATGAGAGAGAGGAAGAGGAGAGAGCAAAGCGTGTGCGTGGTGTACTGGTGTGTGCGTCAGTGCGTGCGTGGTGTGGTGCGTGCGTGCTATGTGGTGTGGTGCGTGCGTGCTGCTTGGGGGAGTGGATACGATTAGGCTGGGTGGATGGTGTGGCTGGGAGGATAAGTGATGTAGTGCAACCTAGGACCATCACCATGTCAAGCATTCCAGCACTTCACAAGTCACCATGGACATCAAAAGTGAACTCATTCCTCTTTGAGAACTCACTTCCGACCCTTTTGAATGGTATACTACTTGACCATCGTTCCCTTTACACTTCTAGGTGTGTCACCACGGTTACGAGTCCACGGGAAGATGGCCAAGATGCAAGAGGAATGGAGTCCGACAAGACGGTGGCTTGGAGACGGAGAAGGAAGAAAAACTGCACCAGGCGGTACTACCGGAATCGCCCCGGTACTACCGCCCGGACCAGCCGCCTGACGTGTCCCTGACGAAGGGGGCAGCCCGCACCGGTACTACCGCGTCCTCCGCTCCGGTACTACCACCACATGCCGGCGCGGTACAACCGCCTCCACTACCGCGTCTACTACCGGATCTCCCAGGAGCTACGGGCATCGTGCGTGGTGTTCGCTGCATGC
Organism: Poa pratensis; assembly: GCA_947311845.1. Lineage (NCBI taxonomy): Eukaryota > Viridiplantae > Streptophyta > Magnoliopsida > Poales > Poaceae > Poa > Poa pratensis. The sequence continues at coordinate 26,809,565 of CAMZMU010000081.1, read as the reverse complement.
GTCAGTGCGTGTGGTGTGGCGTGTGCTGCGTGCTGTGTGGTGTGACCCGTGGTGTGGTGTGGACGTGTGGTGTGTGTTGGGTGCTGCGTGCGTGGGGAGTGGCTGGGTTAGGTGAGAGTTAGAGTGTGAGGCAATGACATGTGGGCCACTCCTCAGTCATAGCGGGTATGCGGGTCTGCGGGTATGGGTTTGGCACCCCCATATCCGTCCCAGCTAGACCCGACGGGTCTAGGTTTTTACCAATAAGCAGCCCCGTGGGTTTTTTTTCTTACCAAAATCGCCCCATTGAAGGCGGGTACCCGTCAGGTATCGGGTTTGCGGGTACCCATTGCCATCCGGAGAGCTAGCGCAACCACTGCATCTTCCCGCGTGAACTCTGGCGCAACAACAAGTAGTGCGGCGCAGAAGGCCTTTTGGTTTAGTTTTAGGGTTAGATTTGGATTTATTTCTGCTAAATCTAGTTCTTTGTTAGTATGAACTATGTTCAGTTGGTGTATGAACTATGTTTGATCAATTAAATCCAGCGCCTAGTTCGTTTCGTACCAATTTCCCGTACCTGTTCTATGTTTGATCGACTATGTTTTAAGGTTTGGGTTTTTTTCGGTATGCTAGAGATGCTCTAAGAGCATCTCCACCGGCGCGCTCAACTCCGCTCCCAATAGACGTTTTGGGCGTGCCGGCACGAAATTCCCCACCCCCAGCGGCGCGCCCAATAGGGAAAAAGATGCCGGCACATTCCAATACAGCGTCCGGCAACCCCTCTTCGCGCCCAGGTTCTAGGGACGCAAGCGGGCGAACCGGAAACCGCGACAAAACACGAGCCACGTCGGATCCTGATGACTGGGCCCGACGCGTTAGTCAGATATGGGCGGTAAGCGCAATTAACTGCAACCGCTGAGCGGTTTTCTGACGCGTTGCACGCGTCATCTCGTCTCCCCGATGCACGTCGCCGGAGTTACGATGCCTCTGGAACCGGCACCGGAGTAATGGAACCGCGTTCCCGTGCTTCGCCTCCCTGTCGTCCCTATAAAGCGAGCACGCCGCGGTCCAGCGGCGCACTCGTTCTCTTCTCTCCTCTCCCCTTTCTCCACAGTCAATCGGCAACGGCGACGAGCAATGGCGCACAACGACCAGGCGGGAGGCAGCGGGGGTGGCGCGGCCAAGATTTGCCTTCGGAAGGACGAGGCGGCCTTCTTCTACTGCAACCGCATCCCCGTGCTGATGGGGATGTGCCTCCCAAGTGGCGGCGGCGGCTGGACCATCTCAGCGATGGGGTACGTCGTCCCCCCATTGCCGGAGGGGTACCGTCTCCGCGAGCTCATCCGGCTGCGCCGCCGGCAGCTGACGCCGGAGCAGCTCGCGGACCTGGAGTACGCCGCGGACAGCCCTAATTGGGCGGCGCTGCTCGCGGCGCAGCGACAGAACGCCGTCGACGACCACGGCGGCGGGGTGCGGCCGGTGAAGAACAACTCCGAGGAGCGCCGCAAATGGTGGGAGGGTCGCAACTTCCACCAGGTGATGCGCGAATATCGGTACGTCGCGCCGCAAAATCCCTCCTGCGACCTGTGGGAGATGCCGGCGGCGAGCTCATCCGGCTCCCACGGCTCCTCCTCCAATGCGCGTTCAGCGGCGCCGCACTTCGACAAGGTGAAGTCCGAGCCGACGCCGACAAGACCGAGCCGCGCTTCGTGAAGGTTAAGTCCGAGCCGGCGCCGCGCAGGGGCGACATCACCATCCGTGACTTCGGGCCACCGCCCGTGAAGGTGCAGACCGAGCCAGGGACGTCGTCGTCGTCCCGTCGAGGACGCTGACGGAGGAGGAGGCCGAGGTGCAGTTCCAGGCTTCCAGCGGGATCTCGCCCTCACCCAGAAGATGTCCTTCGACACCGTCCAACCGGCGTCGAAGGAGTTCGTCGAGAAGTGTTCCTACGTGGACAGCAACACAATCGTCATCCCTGACGACGACGTGCCCACGCCACCGCCGCCCCCGGCAGCCGTGAAGGAGGAAGAGGACCAGGACCGGGTCCCCGGTGCGTGGAACGTCGATGACACGGTGGCAACGACTGGGACCAATACTTCGGCTACTGGACGGGCAATTAGGTTTGAGTTTAAATTTTGTCACATTTTGTAAAAAACTATAGAATTTCAGTGAAATGCCTTAACTTTAAATGAATTTGAATCTCAATTTTTTTCCTCAAAAACGTATTGGGAGCGACCGGTGAGACGCGGGGCTCCCAATAGGCGGCAACGCCTCGCCGGCGCGCCCAACAGCCCGCAACGTTCCATCGGCCAGAAAGTCCTTACCATAGTAAATCAACGCACAGTAATGTCCCACTTGTATCATGCTGGTCACTTGGTCCGTACGGACTGCTGCGCTACCTGCCCAGTCGGCAGCAGCATCACCTCGGCAGCCAAGCTTAAGACCATACAAATTGCCGAGCGACAGGAACACTACCGCAATAAGCATTCGCCTCCTACTTGACCACCCTCCTTCCTTCCTCCTCCGAGCGAGCTGCAAGACAACACTGCCGTAAGCACAAAACACCACGTCCTAGCTTGGTGATACCGGCCGGTCAGCCAACTTATGCCGGAGAAGCCTGCGCCGCTGCGGCGCCGTCCGATGGCGGCGGGGAGCTGGGTCCGGTCCCTCCACTGCAAGTCCACGGCCGCCGAAGACGTGGCCACACTGCCCAAGAAGCCCCACCTCCTCCTCCGGTCCAGCTGCGGCAGCTCCGGCGACACCCACGGGAACAAGGTCTCCTCGTCGTGTAAGCCCAAGCCCAGGTCGAGCTCGAAGACAAGTCCGGAGACGACCAAGAAGCCCAGGGCGGGTAAGCCGCCGACCACCGTGCCGCAGTCGCCCCCGCCTGGCCCGCTCGGCCCGCTGCCGGCGCTGACCGAGCTGCCCGCGGGGCACTCCTCCCGGCAGGTGGTCGAGATCATCTTTCTCTCGTCCTGGTCCCCCCTCCCACACGCGGCAGCGGCGGGTGGTGGCGTGTTCACGGGTGAGGTGGAGATGCTGTTCCGCGTCCACAACCAGGCGCGCGCCGTGGCGCGGTTCGAGGAGTACCGCGCGGCCGTGCGCGCGCGGGCCGGCGGCGCCGCGCGCAGCGCCGCGGACGGCAACGAGATGATGCGGTTCTCCCCGGCGCCGCCGCCGCACGGGTGCGGGTCGGACGGCGCGTCGACGTCGTCCCTGCGCGTGGTCCGGACCTTCGACGGCAGCGGCGGCGCGCACGCGAGCGGGCGTGGACGCGGGCCGGAGAGCGGCAGGCGGGCCATGTTCCTGTGCAGGGTGATCGCTGGCCGGGTGGCGGAGGGGAAGCTAGCAGCGGCTGCGCCGAGGCCGGCAGGGAGGGGTACGACTCGGTCCGGTGCGGCAAGGGCGAGCTGGTGGTGCTGGACCGGCGGGCCGTGCTCCCTTGCTTCCTCATCATCTACAAGCTGTAAAGAACAACAATGCCCACTAATATTAAGTTTTTTGCACTGAATTTCTCGCCTGTGTTAATCATCAACTGCATACAGTGGTACATGCAGCGCTAGGCAGGCTTACGATTTAAGGCATGTACAGTCGCTGCACTTGGTGTACCTGTACTGTACAAGTGCCTATGCTTAGGGTACATCCTGGCGATGGCACAGATCGAGCGACTGTGAGTGTGAGGGCACTGTCGTTTATTCCCCGGCGCTGTCGTGTTCGATGGGGAGGAGGAGGAATTCTAGGCTTTCGTGTGGGGGTGAGACAAAGGGAATGGAACGGCCGGTGGGCGTCGTATCGTACCAGTCACTGTGTTTGGGACCTTGCGCCGCCTGTGAGTGAGCCAGGCGCGTTAACGAGGAGGAGGAGGCGTTTGCGCTTGGCACTGCTCGCCTTGGCTTCAATTCAAGCGTCTCTGTTCGCCACGTGATATATATGCTATACTGAGTTAACAGAGTTACTGATCACATACAGTAGTACGTGCGTGACTGCTTCCATGGAGTAGCCAAGCTACCGCCACCCACAAGAGCTTTTCAGGTCTTGGTCACGGGAAAAGGGATGGCTGCGTGATGCTATCTCCTAAAGTGGTGTGAGTGTGACGATGGGGGTTGGCTTCCTCGGCGAGGCGTCTCCGGTGGTAGCTTCGGCTGCCCTGACCGTCCTCGCAACGGGCCTTTGCCGGGCTCTCCTTGGTCGGTCGATGTCGTTGGTGGTGGACCAGACGGTGTTGGTCCGGGAGGCAAGGAAGTCGGTCGACGAAAGCCAGACTTCGATGCGGTCGGGGCCAATGACGCGTAGCTAGAGGGCGTCATCACGTTGTTGAAGGTGTCATCGCTGTGACTCTCTTGCCTTCTGCCCTATTGTTCTAGGGAAACTCTAGATCTGCATCTTTCGAATCGGACGATGGCGGCATGCTTGGTGTCATTCTCCCTCTTGGGGGAATCGTCTCGAAACACATGTTGTTTGGAGGGGTACGGCGGTAGAGCGGTGTCGCATCTCCCGTATCGACGACGAGTCTCGGCGGCGTGGTGTAGCGGGGTCTCGAGGGCACGTGATGATGGACGTGTGCAGTGTTGTATCGCTGTTTGGCTTCGTGGCGACGTTGATTGTAGGCCTGGCGAGAGCCTTTGTTTTGATCTACACCTTGCATATGGGTTAGCGGAGGTGAGTTTCGGAGCGTGCATAAGGCGCTATCTATGTTTTACCCGATGAACCGGCGATGGTTGTGTCCCGGCCACAAGGCTCCGTTTGCTCTTACGTTGTGCTGGTGTTGTCTTTTTGTCACTTTATTTGATGGCTTGGGTATTGTTGTAAGATTTTTGCACTCTATTGAATAAGTAAAATAAAATAAAACCGTAGAGGCCGGGTAATTCTCTTTTCTAAAAAAGAAAGATATGGGTGGATACCTACAGCGTGGCTCGGTCCCGTTCTAGAAACTAGGAGCCACATTTGCTTTGCACGACGTTTGGACAGTATAATCAGAGATGAACTGGACCCCGATCTTCTCGAAATCCTGTACTGAACTACATAAATATACAGTCCCTGTCAGGCTCGTGTTCTATCAAAATCAATCATCTTCAGAGACATGCACATAACGCAGCACATCGTCTTCGCCCGATTTGAATATTGCTACACACACCAGTGCCCGGCCGGAGATTGAACAATGAGGATATACTCCGCATGCTTACTGCCTTTGGCGCCTTTCACTACCAGTTTCTCGTTTCTCCATGAACTGAAAGAAAAAAACAATAGAACTCGTACCGCTTCCGGTTCTTGCTTCATGCTACTGATCACTCCCATCTTATCCCGGCCGCTGGTGCTGTACTATCGCCATCATCACCACCGTAGCTTTCTCGCCAACTCGCGGCCACGCACGATAGCCTTTTTGCTTCCCCGAAAAATGTTTGAAATTCGTGTAGCATTCATGTCGTTGAATGAGCTAGGACACCAGTTCAAAACTCAGCTTAGTGCCCTACCATATCAAAGCCATTCTTATTTTGCGAGACTAGCGTCCCTGTAAGAACAGAGGTAATCGTGCACAGACTTTTCAGGCACCACATTCTAAAGTTTCAATCCATTGTTCCGAAAATAATGATCTTTAAGCTTTCAGGTATGGTTTTTGTTCTGCTTTTTAGTCCAACTGAATCTGCCCAAATAAAGTGGAATCAATGTATAAAGCACTCATGCGCAAGTTACTTGAAAAGCTCAAACTTCTAAAGGCCTTAAAAGGCAGGAAACCCAAATGAGTAGTGGTAGCAAGATTCAAGGTGCCATGACTCTGCAAGTTTGAATCAGTTCATCTCAAAGGTACATTCAAACACTCGATCAGTTTTGGCAGTGCTGGGGGCCACAGGTTCTTTCTGGGTCGGAGAGTCCATACATAACAATGAAGGATGCATTTGAAATGTCAAGTCTTAATTAATGTTTAAGGTGAATTCAAATGTTCAGTACTCCTCCACCGGTTCCCTCCATCACTGACGTTGATGCTGGAATGTGCATTAGCAATATCTTACTTGCAACAGATGTTATCTTATACTTATAATATGCAGAGAAGACTCACGGAATCATAGGCTAATTAATTAATCGGAGGGAGAAGGCAACTGGGTAAACACACCTGCAATGGAAGATTTTGTAATTTGTTTAACCCTGAAGGTACATCACCAGTTCAGCACATGAGTGGCCATTAAGTTCAAGCAGCAGCATCCAGAAGTGTGTACCACTCTCCTACTCCCTCCGTTCCAAATTAGATGACTTCAATTTGTACAAAAGTGGATGTATCTAGACATGTTACAAGTCTAGGTACATTCACTTTTGTACAAATAGAAGTCATCTAATTTAGAACGGAGGGAGTAGTATTTCTGACCTAGAAAAATAGAAACACATGATGGTCATAAATTCATCAGTCCATCACATGGTTATAGTAACTCATCTCCTTGATGCGCACTCTTTTTATCCTGCATGAAAGATTGAACTAATTAGTACAGTAGCTGGCTACTGACAAGAAAATGATTTCCCGAATTGAATGGTCTCTACTCCCTTGTCAGAGCAAGTACAATAATTTTAATAATATATTTGTGCTTACATGAAGGAGAGAGGATATGAGAGAGAGTTGCAGCGGGCTCTCATGCAAGAGCCAGCTGCAGCACGTGCTCTTAGGCACTTTGTGAGAGTGAAAGGTGGGCTAACTTTTAATAAAATAATCCATATTTATAGCCAACTATTATACGTGTTGGCTATTAATTTGGCTATAAATGACATGACACCTTCTTATAGCCAACAACCGGCTAACAAACCAGAAGCGACCTCATTTATTGGCAGCTATAAGTGTGATCTACTTGTTTGTCTACTACAACACCCATGGACGAGCTATGTTAGTACCAATAAGTATTAACATTGGAAGAAGTGATAAAACTGTCTTAACAGCAGTACAATGCCGAACTGAAGGCACCTCACGTACCAATAAGTATAATTTCATCGTTCATATTATTCGAAAGAAGATCCAGACTTAAAGTAACAAGTGCTGGGCAGGCCGTTAACTTTTGTTTGCATTGGAGGAACAGGGAAAGGATCAAGACTAGCAAAGGAAAGCAAGAGCCCTCCTTTAAGCAAGGAACAAGCATGATTACTTGAGTTGGGCGGCGACTGTCCTATCAGACACTGCTCCCATCCCAGCAGAGATCAAAGGGTGAAAGAATGGGAAATCCATAGTAGAATGGGAAAGAATCGGATATTCATAACGGGCAGTGGGTGCATTGCATACAGTTCATGACATTTCATGTTGACACAAAAAGTTACGTGAAGAAAAAAGTTTTTTTGCAACCTGTGCAAAAAAGACAAATCCGGACACACCGAAACGTATATATACGCGTCAGTTTTTTCTCTTTTTTGTACAGATCACAAAAAAGTTTTTTCACCCTGCCATATTTTGTGCTAACACATCATGTTGTAATGTACACCTGGATTTTTTCCGGAATTTTTTGACATTCTGAAAAAAAATAAAAAATTTTACATAGTGGGTGCAGCTCCCTAGAGCCAAATCGCCGTGTCCAGGGAAAGAATGCCCTTGTTTGTGTACTGCCATTGTATCACCTTTGCATGTTCTCTCCGGTCGTTTGAGGAGATGCCCCTCTTGCTCGTGTGGTCGTGCCATCCTAAACAAGCTCGTCTTGTGAATGGGCCAAGGGCCGATGGCTATGAGCACTATGATGGCGTCTTGTTTCGCAGTGCGCGTTCAGAGGAGCAGATCCTGACCTAAGTTTTTATGATCCAACTGCTTCGTACTCTCTGGTTAATGGCACATCTGCATTGGTTATTTCACTTGGTCTGAAACCATGAAAAATTAAAATCGGGTTATGTATGCATAGCAGTCTGACAGAAATTGGCGTGGGTGCCTGATTCATAGAAAATGCAGAGAAGAAACTGTTATGAGCCTTTTTTTTGTTCTGTGAGTCACATGATACTAGGTGCAGGAGCATGAGCGCAAATCTACTAGCTCATAACATTTCAGTAAAGAGTTTTCTGTTCTTTGATCTCTTCAATTATTTTGAACTGGGTTACCCTGTTTCATTACTTTTTTTTAACCGAGGCAAAAGACTTCTATCTATTATATTATTAAAGTAACAAACATTTAACGGCTCAGATTAATCAACATCTAGCAGTAAAAAATAACGGTTCAGATTTAAACATAACGCTTCAGAGTTGGCCGAACTCTATAAGAAAAAAGTGCATAATCGTTAGAAGCCATGATGAATCACGTCTGCCTAGATAGAGTAGGCAACGCAAAGTCCTCACGTAACACGTATACATCTTCTCGGTTAAGATTACATAATCCACGGCTGATACAACACATATCGCGAGGATAATTAGGAAACTCTATTTTTCTACCGTCATTGGTGCAACCTCCCTAGAGGAACCCTTGGCGGCGATTTCAGCCTGCAGGTTGTGCACAATGGAGTAGTAAGTACGTAGATGTCCACGGCTGATCTGGAGATGGCAGCGTCCTTGGCTTGGAGGCGGCAACGACGGTATGACGCCGACGAAGCTAGCTCGAGGCGACGACGGTGAACTCGCGCGAATGAAGCTGACAAACTCAGAAGGTTTCAGCAGTCTATGAGGTATCCATATAGCGATATTAATCTCGCAAGAAGCTGCGATGTCGGAAGCAGCGACGACAGCGATCTGGCCTCAATGAAGCTGACAACGTATGGCGATTCTGGCAAGAAGCTGCCACGTCTGAAGCCCACACGGTCGTTTGAATCGATGGCGACCTACCGGCCTCCAGGACCAAAGGCTGGTGCGGCGGCCGACGGCTGTGGAGGATTTGGTGGCCCGACATGCAGTTTGCATCAGCTGGGATTGAATATTATTTTTGATTATTTTCTGATGATTCAATCCGGTTATGTCATCCCCTCATGTATTAGCATCTAAACGATTTGAAGAAGGCTGAAGGCACTACCCAAGAGTTTGTAGATGCATGCATGCATCCATGGAGCTCGATCTGAAAGGCATAGTCGTTGTTCAGAATTAAACAAGGAGGCCCTGAAAACCTCGCGGCTCTCACCATTAGCTGACATATGTGAGAGCCAAAGCGGCGCTTGACGTACTGAAGGCTACAGTACATAGCGCGGAGAGCGAGCACACTAATGCAAAGCTTGGGGAGTGGCGCTGCGGAGGCACATAGCTTACTGCATTTGGCTCGAATTTCATAGAGAGAGGAGCTGGAATGCAATTCACATTGGTGAGTGTTGAACAGAAGGAACTAAAAGAGGACATGCACGGTTAGCTCTCTCAAGGGCACATGCAAGATTTGTTCTGCCAATTTTTACCAATTTTGCCTTATGTTTAAGTCTTCTGCATGCTAATTTTCTGACATCTTTACGCTGAACTATTGATTTTTTGTTGCGCTCAAGCCAGGAGTATTTATCCGACTGGAAAATCAGAGATTCGGAAAGACTATCCGTCCCTAGATACTTGCCTGGAAAACGAGGAAATCCATGTCCTCCAAAGAATAAATAAGGTTAGTCGGTCTGTCAAACAAGCAATAACAAATATTTTGTTTGGAAAATCATGACTTTATGGATGATAGATTGTAATATGATTATTATTCGAGCCTATTACATCCGCACAAAATAATTGTATAGGACGACCAACGAAGAGCAAATTAATGTAAGATGTCAAATACTTGACATAATGTACCACACACCATTCCAAGATAAAACTTAAAACATATCAAACTATTAGATTGGAATAGTGTAACTGATATAAAAAGATTTGTTTGATTCTTCACCAAACGCATAACTGAGATGAGAGTTGTGGACATTGCATGTTTTTGTGGTATGTGGCACGTCTGAACGGAGAACAAAAACAAAAACAATTTAGTGGTATGATATTTGTCTATATGTCAACGACATTTGGGTGATAAGTATCAAATTAGTTTTCTAATAAATATATGCCCATTTTGTACACAAATGACTTAAGAGAAGTGCATGGCGGTTCTTCGCCTTCTTTAGTTTGTTTTGATTTCGTCTTTCAACTATATTCCAAATAAGTAAATCGTCTCTCCGATCTCTATACCAAGCTAGATTCCCTTGGCCAAAACTATTTTTAAATATACAAAATATTGTTTTTAAGTTCCTCAGAGCTGATATTATACTAATATTCACATATTAATTAAAAGATTTCATGAGATTAATTAGGCGTCTTTTCTGCTCTACATTGAGATGATTTTTGGTTTATGTTGATTAGCCAATGTCGCCCCCCAATCATGCCCGTATCAGGTCAGGGATGAGACTCTGGAACGTTTGGACCTGACAGGTGCTAAATATGCTCGCAGTTATGGATATAGACCGCAGATTCACCGCCGTTGGACTTGGCTTAGCGGCAGGCTGTTGCAGCTGTGGCTCTGGCTCCGACGACGCCTCCAAGCATGCTGACAAGATTGTGTGCGCCGGCGGGAGCTATTCATATCAAAGGCAACAATCTTATTTTCTATTGGCGTTTTGTGTGTTTTAGCGGTTTCCCGCTTAAGTACGCCAAGTACTAATGCAACTAGATGTAGTAGTAGCAGCATGTATCCTATCCCCTTGCACTCCAAGCACTGAAGCTCATCATCTTCCAATATGTGCCACGCTGCAGTCCAGCTGCTGAATATATTCCACGATGGTTTTATTGCAGATAGGAGGAGGTTTACTGAGTACTGACGACAGTTTGAAGAAGATCCGGTGGTGGCCGCAGTCCATGAGGCCCCTGAGCTAAGTAACTCTGCTACTCTCATGTTAACTCCGTATTGTTGCAAGGAGCTTTCAATTATAGCGTCTACCCATCTTACAGATTTATTTATTTGTGATTACATCAGTTCAGTTTCTATGGTTTCATCTCATCCAATGCATGCGTTCAGCTGAATAGCCACCCGCTTGCTATAATTGATCAGAGATGGGAATGCAGTATGAGGTTTGAAAGATGGTATGCATGCTACCCAGATTCAATAACTGGATAGTATTATTGATATTTTGTGTTTTTCTGCAGGTTACTCTTGGCTGTATTCTTGGCAGCGGAGACTTGGTCATGAGGATGAATAATTGATGTATAATATTTGCCAGTATTAATTACTCAAAGCTCAAAAATTATGTTTGTTTGTTCCTTTGAATTTTCATTTTTATTGATGTCCAAATCATAGTATAACCAAATTTCAGATAATCATTTTTGTTGCAAAGTTTCGATAGGTTCTGCAAACAGCACGGGAACATGCTCCAAATTTCAGATAATCATTTTTTTTGCAGCACGGGAACACCATTAACTATAGGCAATATCCTGGATCTCCCAATCCATCTGTGTTTGGAGATACAGCCTACAAGAACTATTTGTTAAAATCTCTTAAAGACAACAATTACCACGGTGTCCAAGAAGTTGAGCGAGTTAACCACAAGAGGACACATAAATTGAGAAAGTGAAAGTGATGGGAAGAATATATCGGTTAAACCTCTAAGGATTTTCCTTGCATATCCGACATCAGTTTTGTCTATTGTTTACACCACTGCAAATATATTTTTCATTCAATTTTGAAGTGTTATAAAATTCATATTGTTATTGGCAGAAACTAACAACAGATCAAAGAAACTTCCAGATATTTATTTGGCAACTTTAAAGCTGTAGAATCTACAAAAAAAAACACCTAGACAGCAAGAAACAAGTTACATTTACATACAATACAAAGATAAATAAGGTGAAAAAATCATTAGAATTTTTTCCAAATTACTATATTTCATTTGTTTTCTGGGGTATAGTGTTCCATTTAAATAGCTATGAATATAACTTTTGTCCTTCTAGAGAGAGTTTGTTTTTGCAAGTATTACATGGAACAAAATCATATGTAACAATATCCAGAAAATTTAAAATTCTAATAAGAATTATAGATAACATAAAGACACATTAGTCATGCTGACATGCAAATTAAAGTTGTCATTTTTTTTTGTTAATATAAGATATGTGAACACGAATGAATTACATGATAGATATAGAGGCGTGGATATGCACGTCAGGTGACCTTTTCAACTACATTTAGGTGTTAAAGTAATATATTTCATATTGCAAAGAAGACATTATGTCATTTAACCATGTTAAGCATCTCTCTTGAAAAATTAAATATAGCAATCATTCAAAGTAGGGAATGAGATAGAAATTTGCAAAGGTTCCTTTTACATAGGTGAATATTAGAGAAAATAATATAGCCGCGCGAATGCGCGGGCCACCCTGCTAGTTTTCATTAATTAAGAAGAAGTGGGAATTGGCCGGTTAATTAGCGGACAACCGGCCTAAAACCGACCCTGTTTCATTACTAGTTTATTACATAACCGAAAACTAGTGCAAGAACAGAAGGATAGGAAAAACAAACTAGGGGAGGGTGAGGGAGCAAAGAAAAGCATGATTTCAGCAGTACCATGAACATGACACTACGACAGAAAATCAAAGCCTACATGGCTACTCTCGCAAATATTCAAAAGTCAAGAATGATTTGGGAAAATCACCATTCTAGAAAGGAAATAACGAGTTGCATCATGTGGTACAAAAGGGTAGAAACAGAATAAGAATCAACGCAACGGAAGAAAATCATGTTTCAGCAAACGTAGTAAGATAATGCCAAAATAGTTCCATCTTCCTCATTTCAGTTCCTACATTACTATATTATATCTCAAGAGACAGATAAACTACATCCTGGCCAATCTAGGCATAAATCTGAATATGACATGCATATCCATCTGCAGAAATAAGGAAGGCAGGTACGATGCATTATCAAGTCTGACCAGCTGAATGCTGATCCCACAGTAACCACAGTTGCTTGGCTCCGAATTCCCGCCCTTGATCTTCACTCAAGGGGAAGCCGTCGAGTACTTTCACCAACGCTTCCACTCAAAATGGCGACTCCCACCCCTCAGGCGACTCCCGAGGCAAACCATGGCGATCTCCTCTGATCTGATCCGCCATGGATCTCAAGGCGTTCGAGGACTCCCTTGACCCCTCTCCGGGCAAGGCCTTCCTTCTCAAGGTCCGTAATATTTTCTCCTCCACCGTTCATCCCATCTCCGACGAGCTCTCTTTCTCCCTGGTTGTTTCTTTTGGCCGTGCCACTTTCCGGCTCGATGAGGATCATGTTGGGATCGCCCTCCAATCCTGCTTAGGAGGGGATTCTCTAGGACTTAATGTCCAGCTGCTCCGGGATCGGGTTTTCAAATTCTCTGTTTGTTCCAAGGCCGTGGGTTTCATGATCTACAAGCTAGTCAGTTTCTCTTGCCGATCATTCAAGTGCTATTTTCATCTCTGGGGTTTTGGAGGACCTTATTGGTCGAAGGAATATGATGCATGGATTCATGAACAATCTTTGGAATGGAGACATATCCCTGGCAGATCTTCCCAGTTGACGGGAGCCAACACGGTTCCGATTGGCCGCCGACAGAACTCCAGTGAGATGCAGATCATGGCACGTCCTCGATCTGCTGATCCGCAATTGGTGGATCATCCCCTTGATTCCCGCTCAGCCTCCACTTCGGTTTTTTCGAATTCTGGTTTCTCCAACTCGGCCCATGACCCACCATCACGGACTAAGCCTGCCACCTCTACTCCGCCACAACCCATTACCACTTCCAACACCTGACCCATCACCCACCCCAGGCCCGCCAACGTTTCACCTCCCACCTGTGGTCGCTGCCTTGCTACGGGGCATATCTCTTCTGGTTGTTTTTCCAAGATTCGTTGCCGGAGTTGCTATCATTATGGTCATATTGAAAGACATTGCCTATCCAAACGACCAAAACAACTGATTTTCAAGATTAAAAGGAAATCACCTGAGATTACTGCCCCCATATCCACCCTTGCCGTTTCATCTCCCAACCCTGTTTCGTCCACGCCGCCATCTTCACCTTTTCCACCCAGCCCTTGCGGCTGCTCCAACCCGCCCCTCCTTGCTACCATGGCAATGTATCCCTGCGACCCCGCGCCTCACCTTCCTCCTGGTGCCAACGTGATCATGTCGTGCATCCATCGTTGCCGCCATGGCTACCACATCTTTGGTGGCGCTCATCTGCTTAATGCAGATGATTGGGCCATTGTTGTCCTCGAGCCGCCTAGTGATCCAGCGCAGTTCCAAGGCGATGCAGAACTCATCAGCGCCTTCATCGAACAGCTGGGCTACACGGTGTGTGACATCACTCGATCTGGTATGGGTGCTGCTCTTGTCCGGTTTACTAGTACATGCTCCAGAGATTTGGCCATTGGCGGTAGTCCTTATCATGTGGGAGATAGTGTCCTTCGCATCCTTCCTCAGAACCGTGGCCTGAACCATAGGAATTGTACCTTCACCCATGAGGTCTGGTTGATGATGGTTAACTATCCTGTCGAGGCTTGGTACGTAGAAAAGATCAGGGAATCTGTCAGTGAATTTGGGAAGTTTGTAGTCTAGAACAAAGATGATTCAAACCGTGCTAGAATTCTAGTTAGGATCAGGGTGCCTGATATGCTTGAGATTCCCATCAGCTTAGTTCTAATTGATAATACCAATGATGAAGGACACGGTCACTCATGGACTGTGGTGAACTACGTTCTGAATGCGAGGTTGATTGGTGGCATGGGTGGAGATGAAGACCCCCTGCCACCGGATGGTGGCAACCCCCACCCCTTGCCTGCACTGCCATTTGATGGGATATGGAATGACATGCCACAGGATGATGAACAGATGGACGAGATGAACCATGGACAGTCTGCCGCTGATGCTGCTCCTGCAGCTGATCCTGAACCTGTGTTACAAACGCCTCCACAGAGCCCTATGCAAGCACCTAACCAGCCTGCAATTGAAGCCATTGATGCGTTTGCTGCTCTGAATAACCTGGTGTCTACTGTCATAAACAATGCACCCAATCTGCTTGCAAATATCTCAAACCATCAGGTGACTGCTGTGGGTGTAAAGATTGTTGAGGTAGTTGGCAATGGCTACTCTGAGAAAAAATGCATCCTTATTGCGTACTCTGAAGCTCCGGCCTCCCCCGCAAATAGCTCTGTGGACAGGACAATGCAGAGAGCTCTGTGATGGCTAAAAATAATTCAGTGAACAACAATGACATGGAAGAGACGTACAACTCATGTGATGATGATCAGTACCCCATGGAAACTACCATTCCTTAACGCAAGGTGCCGGATGATGTCCAGGACGTTAGGCGAAGCGCACGTCTTGCTTTACAAAATAATGGTTTCAAGGACAAAGCTGTTGCAGAGAAAGTTGTTAAGACCAAGAAGAAGGGTGGTGGTGTCAAGAAACCAAGGAAAACTGTCACGAACCTGGACCATGATCTCCAAATGCAGATTATTGATGATGTTGTGGATCCACCACCAGTTCTCCCAATCAGTACCATCCAAGCTCTTGGCAAGGAGCAGTGTCAGATACCTCCTAGTGAGCTGTCTGAGGAGAACCTAAATGCCATGGTTCCAAATGAATAGTTGGCCATCAAGTGCCTCTATACTCTGCATTTTCACAAGGCAGTTTTATTCTTTATTTTATCAAGCTATGCTTGCTGGACCTCTCAGCTCTATCTGGTCTGTAATAATTATTAAACCTCTCTATCTCAGGCAGTATGAGCCTGGTACTCGGACCACTACCCAATTCAGTTACTTTTATTATCTGGTGTCTGTCTGTGTGGATTGCTGCATTGATTCTTTGTTATACTCGGTATTTATCAGTATGTGCTGGATATGTAATGATCTTGCTGCACTAGATTACGACTGCCACACGTACTATTGCTTAGTCAATTATGTTGCTAAGCTGTGCCATTGCCAATCCGAGATGTTTTGTAACTAGGAAAATTGGCGCGGCGGCACGCCACGCCTGTCGTGTTAATTTTGCTGCATAATTTGAAGTGTATTTTTTGATGGTACGTAAAGTGTTCCTTCTAAACTATGGTCATATACGTAAAGGTAATATGTAGATAATCAGTTTGTGTATTTAATTGTAGAATACCGATAGCTAACTTTCACGGTCCATGATAACATAATTGGTATTATAGATAAAATATTTGGTTTCTTCTAACTGAAAGATAGTGCATGAATTGGACAAAAATAGATAGATTCCATTTTCCTAAATATTTTGGTATATTGAACACATTTTTCTGAATTACGGTTCAGAAGTTACTGAATTTACAATATTGGACAAATTTCTGAAATTGTTAGAAAAGTTTGAAATTCTGACAACCTGGACCCACTGTCAGAGTTTTAATTGTTATCGAAATCATTTTTGCAAAATAATAAAAGGCTGGCAGGTGGGCCCTTGATGGCGTCATCTGCTGATGTCAGCAATAGCCACGGTTTCAAAATTCTGAAATCCGTCAGAATTTGTTTTCTTTGCACAGCCTAAAATACAATAAATTTGAAGATTAGAGAGAAATATGTTTATGTCCATCAAAATAAAATGTTCCACAGATTCAAAATTCTGAAATCCGTTAGAATTTGTTTTTTTGCACAGCCTAAAATACAATAAATTTGAAGATTAGAGAAAAATATGTTTATTCTGTCAAAATAAAAAGGTTAAAACATGAAAGTTGTTCGGAAGGATGATATCCATCTACTCGTGAAAGGAAAATTCAAATGGATGTCCGAGCGCGACGAATTTGACAAAATTCGTCAAATGTTTTTGCAAATTTGGATCGAAAATTAAAGAGGTAGAGTCGATCAAACTCAAAACCGATCACGGGAATGGAACCTACTCGTAGTCGCGCACATATCTCATGTAGATGCTATCGTTAAGAGGAGAGTGAATCGTAATTTTTGGGAAATGTGAGGGTCTTCCCGTAATTTTTTTTTGGAAAACGTGGGGATTTTACTGCAAAAAAGTGTGGGCCAGACCGTTTTACAATTCTTGGGAAAATCGGGGACTTTTCCGCAAAAAAAGGAAATTTTTGGAAAACGCGGGACTTTTCTGCAAAAACGTGTGGGCAAAAAAAATTGTACAACTGTACCAAAGGACCGATCCGCATTTTTTGGAAAATATGGGGGCTTTTCTGCAAAAAGGCGACGCACTGTAGCGCGCACTGTTGAAAAATGTGTGAGAAAAAAATGTTCAACAGTATCGGAGAACCGATCCGCATTTTTTGGAAAATGCGAGGACTTTTTTGCAAAAAGGCCACGCACTGTAGCAGGCACTGTAGATGTGGGCACTGTAGATGCGCGCATCTACAGTGCAGGGGCAACATGGCCACCCGGATGGATCGCTGAAGAGGAGGCCTTTTATATATAGATAGATGAGTAGAAACTGGAATGTTTATAACTGGAACCTGAGAGGGATTAATTCCCAGGCTAGATGTGATGAAATCAGTGATAAAGTGGATGAAAGCAATTGCAGCATCATATGTTTTCAGGAAACTAAAAGGGAAAGTTTTGATCTCCAATATCTACAAAAATTCTGTCCCAAGAGATTCAATCAATTTGCTTACACGCCATGTGTTGGTAATTCTGGGGGTTTAATCACCATATGGAATGGAAATATTTTTGATGAGAAGATCATGTCACAGGCATCTTACCAAATTACAGTGGAATTAACTTGCAAACTATCATGTTTCACTTGGGTACTAACCAATATTTATGGGCCATCACATAATGAGAATAGAGCAGAATTTATTGACTGGTTCAGGGATTTCGACGATTCCAATATTAAGTACTGGATGATAATGGGTGATTTCAACCTAATTAGAACCCCAAGTGACAGAAACAGAGTTGGTGGTGATGCAAACAATATGATGGCCTTCAATAATGCTATTCAAGCACATGACCTCGTTGAAATCCCATTGAAAGGAAAATCTTATACATGGAGTAATATGCAGGATTCTCCGTTGCTGGAAAAATTGGACTGGATTTCTACATCTGCTGAATGGACTTCGGAATTCCCCAATACTATGGCTTTCCCTATCGCAAAAATTGGATCAGATCATGTACCAATTAATGTACAAATTAGCACTTCTATACCTAAGGCTCATTTATTCAGATTTGAAAACTATTGGGCTGATTTCAGTGGATTTCATGATATTGTGACTAATTGCTGGCAGCAAGCACCTACTAAAGCAAACTCGGCTACCACGCTGAATGCTAGATTCAAGAATGTGAGAGCTGGATTAAAGAAATGGAGCAGAAGCTTCGCACAGCTAGGAAAGGTGATTGATAAATGTAAATTCATTCTTGCCATGCTTGATGGACTTGAGGATCAGAGAGAACTTGCTATACATGAGAAAAATTTCAGAAGAATCCTTAAAAACCACATTCAGAAGCTGATGGAAGCAAAACGAATTTTCTGGCGAAGTAGAGCTAAAATCAGATGGGCTAAAATGGGGGATGAAAATACCAAATTTTTTCATGCAGTGGCAACTCAAAATTATAGAAGAAACTTTATCTCCTCTATTAAGCTAGATGATGATGTCTTTGTTACTGATCATGAACAAAAAGCAGCTGTTATATGGAGTTCTTACAAAAACAGGCTGGGTGTTAGTAACAATCTTGTCATCTCATTAGACCTCGACACCCTTGTGCAAAGCCACCAATTGAGCCATCTGGATGATCCTTTTTCCATGGAGGAGATTGATGCTGTGATCAAAGAAATTCCCACTGACAGAGCACCTGGACCTGATGGATTTAATGGATTCTTTATTAAAAAATGTTGGAATATCATCAAGCAAGACTTCATCATTCTTGTCAATGACTTCTATGCCGGTACACTGAGTCTAGATGCTATCAATATAGCGTTCATTACCTTAATCCCCAAGTGCAATGATCCGGAAACGATGAATGACTACAGATCAATCTCATTGGTTAGTTTTACCTCTGAAATTCTTGACTAAACTCATGGCAAACAGACTGCAGAAGCAAATTATTCCAATACTACACCAAAACCAATATGGTTTCATCAAAGGAAAAACTATCCAGGACTGTTTGGGGTGGACTTTTGAGTATCTATTGTCATCAAAAACCTATTGTCATCATGAAGATCGATTTTGAGAAAGCATTTGACAAAGTAGAATACAATGCTATCATTTCTATGTTGAAAGCAAAAGGTTTTGGACCTAAATGGATTGCTCTTGTGGAGCAAATATTGAAAACTGCTTCTACTGCTCTCCTTTTAAATGGAGTGCCTGGAAAGAAAATCTGGTGTAAAAGAGGTGTTCGACAAGGTGATCCACTCTCCCCACTGTTATTTGTTAATACTGCTGACCTATTGCAATCAGTAGTAAACGCTGCTTGGCTTAGAGGTTTTATAAGCCTACCAGTGGAAAATGATTTCGGTCAAAAATACCCTATTATACAATACGCAGATGATACTTTGCTTATTATGCCTGCCGATTAGTTCAACTGACAAGAATGAAATTCCATCTCATGGAATTCAGTGAGTGCACTGGACTACACATCAATTTCAACAAGACAACACTAGTGCCTATTAACATTGATGCAGCTCATGCGCAACAACTGGCTAATGAATTCGGATGCAGAACAGAGAGCTTACCATTCACATATCTTGGTCTCCCACTGGGCACTACAAGACCTTCGGTTGATGATCTTATGCCAGTTGTAACCAGACTGGATAAAAGGCTGACTGGAATTTCATCGCTTCTATCATATACTGGAAGGCTCACCATATTAAATTCGGTTTTAGCATCGTTGCCCATGTTTGCCATGTGTTCCATAAAAGTTCCTATTACTATCCTGGTATATTTTGAGAAGAGTGGAAGGCAATTCTTTTGAATGGAAAAGATATACAAAAACAGGGGAGCTGCCTTGCTAGCTGGGAACTTGTTTGCAGGCCGAAAGAACAAGGTGGACTTGGTGTATTAAACTTAAGGCTTCAGAATCAGACATTACTGATGAAAAAATTGCATAAATTCTATAACCATATGGACATTCCATGGGTCAATCTTATATGGCAAGCATATTACAGTGCATCTACTGCACCACATGCCACTAGCCCAAAAGGATCTTTTTGGTGGAAGGATTGCATGAAGTATTTCGAGAAGTACAAGGAGATCACAACTTGCAATATTGGGAGTGGAAAATCTATTTCACTTTGGTCTGACTTCTGGCAAGATGAAACCATGGAACATAAATACCCACATTTTCATTCCTTTGCTAAGAATGAGAACATATCCATGAGAGATGCAATCCGGATCAATGATGCAGATATATATGAGATGTTAATCTTCCACTTTCTATTATTGCTCATGAGGAACTCCACTAGCTAAGGGATGACATAAACAACATCGATCGTGAGGATGAGCACGACTGTTGGACTCTTGATAGCGGACCAGTCTTCTCTGCAAAGAACATATATAGAACTCTGATTGGCATCCATCCTACGCACAAATCTATTCTGGACATCTGGAAAGCGTGCAATATTCCAAGACAAAAATTCTTCATCTGGCTTCTGATATATAACAGACTTAATACCAAGGAGCTAATGGTCCATAAAAACTTTTATGTGGAGTACAAAGATTGTGTGCTATGCGACACTTGCCCGTTGGAAACGCTTGTTCATTTATTCTTTGAGTGCAGCTTTAGCCAAAGCTTTTGGTGGGCACTTGGTGTTGAATGGAATGGTGACCATGAATTTAAAGACATGATACAGGAAGCAAGCCAAAGATACTCACTCCCATTCTTCATGGAAATTCTTGTAACTGGTTGCTGGAGCATTTGGGACCAGAGGAATGTATTCATATTCAGAAATCAAATACCTGACCAGCAACAATGTGTTTGCTTCTTTAGAAGCACTTTTGCTCTTAATATGCATAGGGCTAGGCCTAGTTTGAGAGAGGGGATGCAAGCATGGCTTGATACTTTATGAACATCTCTTGAGAACTATTCCCCATCTGTTGTAATTATGGCCTTATCCTTTAATAAAAGTTTTTGACGCAGTAGGTGATTTCCCTACTGTTAACGAGTGAAAAAAATTCCCGCCATTGTCTACACCTATGTAAATTTAGCTGCAGAATGCAGATGACCGAATGATATGCATACCTTTCTGATGTAGCGTATGCCTCTTAGAAGACACAAGTCATAATGCTTAGAGGAATTAACTGAACCTGTGAGATCAGAGGTATGTAACAAGTATATAGAGGAAATCCAACTACAAATATACTGTTATAATGTCACTTCAATTATATGGTAAGTACTAGTAACTAACACATGTTCCCTTCAAAAAGAGAGAAAATTGATATCTATAATGAGTTAATGACCATCGTCGCACTTCATATATTTTTACATAATGAAAGGGCAGGCCTCCCAGCCTTTGCATCCTGAACACATCCATAATTTATTGCAAAAGATGCCAGGAATCAGGGCTGAACTAACAGACTTGCAAAAAAAGAAAAGAAAATTATGATTGCCCTCATTGGTTCCTCAAATGCACGTTTTTATGATATTTTCACTGGTTAACTTAGCTATCTGACTGTTGATGTCTACTAAAATCGAATATGCACAGCTTGCTCTGCCAGATATTTGTCCTAAAGTTATGGTAGCAATTCTTACACGAAGTTGGTCCCTATTTCATAAGCATTACCTATTTCATCAACCCAATTGTTTTTCAAATGATAGAAAGGAGCACGGAATCTTTACTAGTTATAATATGTTTTGAAATCTTGCGACCTTACACCATCTCATCAGATGTCTCGCGAATACGGCCGTTTCATGTGCTGCCCGCTGCTATAAACAGTCAAACAAAGATGGTTCTGCTCAGGTCATCTAGCAAACCTACGAGAAGCTGCTGCCTGCTGGTAAAAAGTAATTGGGGCTACATATTGGTTCTTCGAGAAAACCACATAAATATTATCTGAATCAACACTACATAGTAATCTTCCATTAATTATTACCAAGTAACAACAGGTTTTTTTAGAAGAACTAAATGCACATGACAAGAAATATTCTAAAAAATTAAAGGTTAAATCCTACAATAAATCCCTTTATCTTTTCTCCGTTCAGAAAACCCACCAAGTCCACATCAAGGGTCACCTACAATAAGCAGCCTTCTATTGAGCAAATTTTACCAAACGATACTATAAACAACACTTGTGGGATACATCAAGGCTATAAACAACCTTTCCATTATTTCCCTGAATTAGGTGAAGGCCGTGAAGTGAAAAACTACAATCGAGTTCACCAGAGATCAATGTAGCATGGAAATTTACGGAAAGGGGACAGTGGAAACCCTAAACCCTAGATGACTAATGAGGCGGAAGCGCAAGGATGAAGACAAGCTCAATATGTACCGAATTAGAGTAGACCACCAACTTCCCATCTTGCCTCCGCCTGCGCGCCGTCGTGCGGCGGACGCCGTAATTTCGTGCGTCGTCGGCCGGCGAGACAACCCCAGCAGTGACCGGAGCTGAGCCCCACGTTCTAGGTTTTTTTTTGAGAACTCCCCCCTTTATTTCTTACTCCATAATGTTTACATTGACACCATCAGGTGGATCTAAAAACCAAACATGCCTACCCTGATCTAAGCACAAAGTGCTTCTAGCTAGACCATGGGCATCTACATTCGACCGGCGACCTTCATGGACAATCTCGACATAAGCAAAACCCTTCGCCGTCTCTTCTATTTCTTGCACCAGCTGGCCATACCCTCCAAAAATCTCGCCAGCTCTGATCTTCCTAACTGCATTGATGCAGTCGCTCGCCATCTTGATCCTTCGCAGGTGAAGGTCCGTCGCTAGCGCCATGCCTTCTCTACAAGCCAAGGCCTCTAGCATCTCCGGGTCTGTAGCTCCAGGGATCATCACGGCTGATGCGCCAAGGAACAGCCCTGAATCATCACGCGCCACTGCTGCTATCGAAGCAACACCGCCGTTTTTGGATAGCGCCGCATCCACATTCACCTTCGCCACACCAGCCGGTGGAGGAAGCCAACGAGGGGCTGCCACCGCTGCTCGCTGCTCCCGCTGAACCTGTGTATTCACCAATGCAAGATCGGTGATGAACCTTTCAACAAAACTGAAAGTCGAGAGAGGACTCTGAAATATTTCCTCATGCAACGCCTTCCTCCGGGCATGCCAAATAGCCCAGAGTGTGACCACCGTCCAGGTGAGTTCATCATGTGATACTAATTCAATCACCGTGGCTAACCAATCTCTGGCATTTGCCTCCTGGATGTTAAAGACAGCCTCTGCCAATTCTTCCGGCAACAGCGCCCACACGCTCCTGGCCATGTTGCACTCAAGCAGCGAGTGTCGCCATGAATCAACTGCCCCACACAGCGCACATGCGTTCGTAGTAGCCATGTGCCTGTGATGCAAGACATCTGCCGAGGGCAAGGATTGCTTGGCAAGCCTCCAAAGAAAAATCTTTAGTTTCGACGGAACTCTGACTTGCCACAACTGTGCCCACTCCTTCTCCTCCTTTTTTGTATCTGATCTTCCGGTGCTTTCTTCCAACCACGCCATCCTCCTCTTCCTCGTGTTCACCAGCATATGATACGCCGAGCGAACAGAGAAGACTCCTCGCCGGTCATAATGCCAAGCCCAGCGATCCGCCTGCTGCCTTGATGGTAGTGGTATATCCTGCACCACATCAGCGTCCATCGGCGCCAAAAACTTCCTGACCCTCTCCAAATTCCATGATTTCATGTGTGGATCAATCAGTTCGCTCACTAGTTCCGGGGGTTCATCGTGTGGACAACATACTGGCCTCAGCATGCCATCTCTAGGCAACCAGTTCATGTTCCAAATGTTTGTGTGCTCCCCTGTCCCAATACGTCGGATAAGACCTTGTTTGAGCACGTCTTTTCCTTCAATAACCGCTCGCCACACCCTAGATGGTGCCGAGCCCAATTCTACTTCCAAGAACTCACACGTGGGAAAGTAAACAACTTTCAAAATTCTTGCACTCAACGTGTTAGGTTCTGTATCATACGCCATGCTTGCCGTGCTAGGAGAGCCAAATTAAATAATTCAATGTCTCTAAATCCCAGCCCACCATGACTCTTTGGTTTAGTCATGTCTTCCCATGCTACCCAGCATGTTTTCCTCTTTCCTTCTTTACTTCCCCACCAGAAGTTCCGAAGTAAACTGTCGATATGCCTACATAACTTCCTGTCCAGTTTAAAGCAAGACATAGAGAAAGTAGGTATTGCTTGCGCTACGGATTTGATTAAAACTTCCTTGCCTCCCGCAGACAAAAGCATCTCTATCCAACCTTGAATTCTTTTCCGTATTCTGTCCTTCAAATATTTGAAAGCCCCACTTGAAGAGGTGCCAACATCAGAAGGCATTCCTAGGTACTTCTCACTCAAGGCTTCATTATGTACATCTAAAGTGTTCATAATTTCCTCCCTGATCACCGCATTGCATCCTTTTGCAAAATGAATTGACGATTTATCCATATTTACCTGTTGGCCAGAAGCACGACAGTAAATTCTCAACACATCCTTGATCTCCTCAGCACTCTCCCTATTTGCCCTGAAGAACAGCAGGCTGTCATCTGCGAATAGTAAGTGGCCAACAACCGGAGCTGTCGGTGCCACCTTAATACCACTTAAGTTCGATGACTCCAATCTTGAATTTAAAAGGCACGAAAGGCCCTCCGCTGCCAACAGGAAAAGATAGGGAGAGATAGGATCTCCCTGACGTATACCCCTTGATGGAGTAAAGCTCTCTGTGCACTCCCCATTAAAGAGGATCGAAAAAGATACCGAGGTGACCAATCTCATGATCATCTCTACCCACCGGCTATGAAAACCCAGCCGTAGCATAATTGCCCTCAAGTAGCTCCACTCTACACGATCGTAGGCCTTCCTCATATCCAACTTCAGAGCACAGCACCGCAGCTTCTTAGCTCTCTTCCTCTTCATAAAATGAAGACACTCGTATGCTGTGATTATGTTGTCGGTGATCAGTCTGCCTGGGACAAATGCAGACTGCTCCTCCGAGATAATATCCGGTAGCACCTTCTTGAGCCTGTTAGCAGCCACCTTCGAGGCTACTTTATAAATAACGTTGCATAGGCTAATAGGTCTAAACTAACCCAGCTCCTCCGGACTGGCCACCTTTGGAATCAGAACCACAAAGGTGTTGTTTATAACCGCTGGATCATCCTCTCCCTTCAGAACACGCAACACCACTGCAGTCACTTCAGCTGCGCAAAGCTCCCAATGTTTCTGGAAAAAATGGGCGGGGAAACCATCAGGCCCCGGCGCCTTAGTTGGGAACATCTGAAACAAAGCTTATTTCACCTCAATTTCCTTGAAAGGTTTGAGTAACTCGTCATTCATCCCCGGCGTTACCTTGGTAGGTACAGTATTAAGAACCTCACCCATGCCTTCCGTCCCTTCAGCTGTATACAACTGCTTATAAAACGCAGTAGTCATACCTCTCATTTCTTGCTCATCGGACGTCATCTGACCACACGGTTTCTTCAACTGTGAGATCTTATTCTTTTTCTTCCTCTGACTTGCACGCATATGAAAAATCGGGTGTTCTTATCACCAGCTGACAGCCACTGGATCCGCGACCGCTGCTGCCACATAATCTCCTCCCTGTGGTTTAGCTCCACAATGCGATCTCTAATTTTTATTTCCACATGCGATGGCCCCAATCTATTTGGGTCGGCTTGTAACTCTCCCAGCCTCTTTTGTAGTGTTTTTAGTTCGTTCTTCACATGGACAAAAGTCGAGACGCCCCAGCCCTCGAGGCTTCCAGCGAACTTAGCTAACTTGTGTTGGAGCTCCGTCAAATCCCTCGCCTCACCATCCTCCTGCCAGGCTTGGGATAGGAACGGTGAGAAATTAGCATGCTCTTCCCACATAACTTCATACCTAAACCGCCCCTTGGGCTTCCTGCGTTGGCGACCCTCCACCGGCCGCCACCGTAGTAGAATGGGGCCGTGATCAGATGCTGCTGCAGTCATGTTTGTCACCGTCGCCAGTGGATACCTATCACTCCACTCCAACGTTGCTAGGGCACGATCTAGCCGCACCATACAAAAGGATCCTCTAGCCACTTTTTTCTCAAATGTCCAGCTGCGGCCTACGAACCCCAAGTCCTTAAGACCGCATACATCCACCATCTCTTGAAATCCGGCCATCTGTGCATGACTTCTTTGTTGGACCCCCACATGTTCCGATTGATGTAAAACTTCATTGAAATCTCCCATACAGACCCAAGGAAGATCCGTTGCAGACTTAATATACTTCAACATATCCCAGGTCTTAAACCTCTCCCTGGTCTGAGCCTCCCCGTACACACAAGTGAATCGCCATTTATACCCATCAGCCTCTGTGATGATACAATCCATATGATATTGCGAGTACGGTAAAACTTCCACATTTATTCCATCATTCCAAAAATTCCTAGCCCCCACTGCGGCCCGAGCTACTTACAGCAAAAGCATGATCGTAACCAAGCGTACGTGTAAGGCCTTCTACCCTAGTCTTGTGCACTTGAGTTTCAACAATACACAACAACGAGGGGGCAAAACTCCTCGCAAAATCGCGAAGCTCCTTAACTGTCGAGACATTGCCAATTCCGCAACAGTTCCAGGTTGAGCAACTCATTGTTGCGGGCGGCACTCCGCGCGGGAGCCCGCCTCACTTGTCGATCCATTGTTTTGTCTGCTCGCAGCCATCATCTTCCTCTGCTTCTTTTTCTCCTTCGGTGGCACATAAGCTGGTGGTGGTGGAATCGGGACTATATCAAGTGCGCTTCCCATCTCCAGCTATTTCATTGCCGTTGGTTTCTCCGAAGTACGTTCCGTGCCCTCAATAACCGGCTTCAATGGACTGGTTGCCGTATCCATCAGTGCTTCCCCCTCATTTTCCAGCCCCGCCTCCTCGGATGTACGTTTGCGTGGGGCATTGTTGACGTTACTGGCCACAACTTTCTCCTTCCACACACCATCCCTTCCACCTCCCCGGCCTCTACCCCCGCGCGAGCTTCCTGCGCGGCCTGCCGTATAGCCACCCCGGTCACCCATTGGACCGCGTCCACCCTGAAAACCTTCCCCTGGTCCACTGAATCCCCTCCGGACTCGCGGCGTACCCACGTGCCAAGTATCTTCTGATGCCAGCATCCAACCCCCAAACTGAAGCTCCTCCACAGCGTGCTCTCCCGTTCCGCACTCCAGATGATCATGCCCCATCTTACCACAGAAAGCACAAAATTTTGGGATCTTTTAATACTTAACTAGGAGCCTCATACTTTCACTCCCTTCAAGCGAGAAGGTCACCACCCTTGGTAACGGATTCTCAGCGTTCAGTTTCACTCGAGCTCTATGGAACTCCCCATGGCCAAAAGAGGCCACTCTCAGCTCAACTCTATCCACCTCGCCAACCCTCGATGCAAGTTGTTTCAGGATTGTCTCTGTGCGGAACAAAGGGGGGATCTGATGTATCTGAACCCAAGCCTGAACTCGGTTTGGCATCACTTCCGGGGTCGTAGACGCCCCGTCAAATTTCTCCAGCATCAGGGCACACTCCCAGAATAGCCAAGGGCCCTCTTCCATGATCCGGTTCCAATCCCCCACACAGAAGGCTTGTACGATGAACAGGTTCTTCCCGATCGGCCTAAACACGACCTCCCTTGCAGCGTTCCACGCCGCCCGCATCGTCCTCTCCAGCGATTGCGCACTAAACTCCCTCACGGTCAACAGCGTGGCCACCGCCATCCACTTTACTTCCGGCAGATTCACACGTTCTGCCTTTGCCAGGAACATGCCCTCCTTCTCATTGTCACTCAGCTGCAAGTTCTTGAGCAGATCATCCACTTCAAAGACCCTAGTCGATCTTGACGATCCCGCCGCCATGGTTGCGTCTCCCAACCCGATCCGATCTTACGTCTACCTCACACCCTGCCAAGGCCGGGAAGCTGTACTAGACAGCCCCTTGATTAGCCCGAACAGGTGCTAGGATCGACAGGGAGGAGAATCGGGGTCAGAAGCCTTCGTCGGAGCGATCGCCGCCGAAGTCTCCTAAACCCTAGCGGAGGCTAGGTCTACGATTATACTCTGCGAGCCCCACGTTCTAGTGTGCGGACCAGATTGAACATGAGCGCGTGGGCCAAGCCCGTTTATGCTATTTTATTTTTTTGCTTCAGCCTGTTATGCTGCTGTTTGTGGGCAATAATAGTTTTCTGAAGGATAGAGTATACTTTTCACCCCAAAATGTATATGAGCAGAGCAATAATCTCTTGAACTCAAATTTGGTATGATTTAGATCCTCAAATGTGTATAACATATAAATAAACCCCCTAGGTTGTTTTTTAGTTGGCTTGGCATATAGTTAGATTGTTTTCATTCCGGAAAATGTTGACTAGGACTTTGACCTGTGTTTGACTGAGCCTATGTCTTCGTCTTCTTAATTGCTAGACTTTTTCAATAATAACATATTGATATCAAAATACAAATTATATCCAGACTGTACAATAACGTAATGTCAAGGCCTAGTCGAGACATTGTGGATGTACACAACCAAAAAGATAAAAATGATAAAGTATAAAGACCCTTCCAAAGTGATCAACGAGTCGCAACAGCAATAACCAACCACCAGTCCATCACCATTGGCAACACCCAGACTACACAAGGCTCTCCAATAGCGAAGCCTTCACGAAGGTAACAGTACATAAGCGTTGTCGTCGCTCTGACAAAAAAATCAGCACATGGGTTTTCACCCCGAGAAGATCAGTACTCTTCGAAAAGTGCCTTCAACAAAGGTCATTGCCAGACACAACCAATCAAGGGTAGACTTGTATTTTCACCCTAAAAATCGAGACCTGGTACATGAAGTGCACCACCAAAAGAAGTCATCCAGTGATGTGGCCCTCTCATGCCGAAAATACTGTTGCAAATACGCCGTTGACCAGTTTCACGGTTGCCATACGCATAATTTTGATGCGTAATCCGCGCAAGAAAAACCATCTTCGCACAACGGTTGATAGACTGCTAGTCTGGTTTCACCGCATTGCCAAGCAGCTCTCAAGGTCCACGCGCACGCTCCGCATTGTCGAGCAGGTGAGCTCCTCATTCTATTGCTCTCCTTTCCGCCTTTCATTGAGCTTGGTATGGTGTTTGAGGTCGCACATTGTGTAGCCATGTCAGCGGGGAACGTGGCTCTGGACATGTACGTGCCGTCAGACCTCATCGGGCTCGTCTTTAAGGTGCCTGACTCCTCGTGCTGGGTGTTTTGCACACCCGGACTTCTCTCAGCCTGTAAATGATCACGGCCCACGGGTTGCCCATGATGTCGTTAAGCCAAGCCCGTTTAACTGCATACCGAACACCACGGCAGAGCCATACTACGTTGCATCGAATGGAAACAAACGCTCTTTCATCACCAAAGAAGGTGATTAGTCTGGTATTATACATTTGAGGATGTAAATCATACCAACTGGCGGAAATCACTAGAAAAAGGGTTCCCTTTGCGAAGGGAACCTAGCGGACCGTGGCGTGATGACAAGTGTCAGCTTCTCGTTTCACGCGATCCCCGTGGGTGCTTGAATATGTGACAAGTGGCAGCACGAGAGAGTTTTGGTGG
This sequence comes from Poa pratensis, assembly GCA_947311845.1. Taxonomy (NCBI): domain Eukaryota; kingdom Viridiplantae; phylum Streptophyta; class Magnoliopsida; order Poales; family Poaceae; genus Poa; species Poa pratensis. The sequence continues at coordinate 26,780,065 of CAMZMU010000081.1, read as the reverse complement.
GATTTCTGCTTCTCCGTGCGGAGGGTTGTATGTGCATTTATTTTGTGATTCGTTTTTAAAAAATGAAATATCTTGAGAACCATTTATCCAAATTACGAACCGTTTTCACTTTTGAGCTCCTTGCGTCGAGATCTTCAAAACTAGATCCCATGTTGATAGGTTTCGACGAACTTTTTTTTCTACTTCCGGTTATGTATAGTTGTACAACCTGTTATGTGTTGTTGTACTCCAACTTCTCTGTATTTTGTATTTCTTTTTTCTATACGTTTATATGATGAGAGAGAAGGGATAGTGAGGTGGGAGGGCAGCTTTTTTCCTTTTATTTTTCTAAATCGAATTTTTGAAATGAAATATCTTGAGAACCGTTTATCCGAATTACGAACCGTTTTCACTTTTGAGCTCCTCGCGTCGAGATCTTCAAAACTAGATCTCATGTTGATAGATTTCGACGAACTTTTTTTTTGTACAACCGGTTATGTATAGTTGTACAAGCTGTGTCTGTGTAGTTGTACAACATGTGTCTGTACAAATTGTGTCCGCGTAGTTGTACAACATGTGTCTGTATAGTTGTACAGCCTGTGTCTGTACAACATGTGTCTGTCTAGTTGTACAATCTGTGTCTGTACAACCTGTGTCTGTCTAGTTGTACAACGTGTGTTATGTAGTTGTATAATCTGTGTTTGTACAACATGTGTCTGTCTAGTTGTATAATACGTGTCTGTTTAGTTATACAAACTGTGTCTGTACAAACTGTGTCTGTCTAGTTGTACAACATGTGATTATATGGTTGTACCACCTATTAGTTGTACAAACTATGTCTATATAGTTGTACAATAAGTAACATAGATGTACATCAATTTTTTGTACTACGAATATAGACAAGACGCATGCAGCCACGTCCTGTGTATAATTTGTACACCGTTTTTCATGTAATTTTGTACACTGTAATATATTTTTCTTGTACATCTTACTCGTACCGTGGGAATTTTTTGTACTTTGCTTCGGAAAGTGCAACAAGACACGGAGGCCAGGGATGTACACGTGAGGCTGGAGCTGGACGTACGCGTACTCGGGGCCTCGCGCCGCCGGCCGGCCGTGCGCGGATGTACAACGACGTACGCGCTGGGCATGGATATACGTGGGGCTGGACGTGCTGGTTCCTACGCGTGGGTGCTGCGTCTGGTTCCTACGCGCAGCTAGCTGAAATAATACGTTCCTTATGTACAGGGTTCAAAGGTCGTGAGCGAGCCAGCCCTCGTCACGCATGCAACACTGATCGATGGGGTGATCAAATTGGTTTTCAACAGGGCTCAGGCATTCACCACGTGGCACGTTCATACGGTCGTAGTTACCTTCGCGAAGGTACGCATGCAACACTGATCGATGGGGTGATCAAATTGGTTTTTGCTACAACAGGGCTCAGGCATTCACCACGTGGCACGTTCATACGGTCGTAGTTACCTTCGCGAAGGGTTACCTTCGTATAGAGTTCAGAGGATTATTGCTCCCCTAGATACATTTGGGGGGTGAGACATGTACTTTATCCTTTTCTGAATTTGTCCTAGGCTGATACTACATTTTTTTTTGAGAATTACCACTACTTTATTGCTTAATCACAGAAGGTACAACTATTACATCCGGAGTATCAATGAGCTAGGTGTTTCGACCCAAACCTATCGATAAACAACTACGAGCTAGGGAGTGCGCATGGACATTAGACCTCCTGCTTTCATGGATGAACTGAACCGAGTGGAAGTTTTGCTTCTGAAGCTTGATCTCTCTAATAATGGTGCCGTAGCTAGCCAACGTATCAGAATTGATAGCCTTGACCACTTCTAAGCAATCTGACGCCACAACAATATTTTGGATATTCAGATCAGAAGCAAGAGCGAGAGCTTCCCTGCATGCAATCGCCTCAAGTGTGGGGGGATCCACAATATTTGGGACAGCAAGACCAGATGCACCTGAGAAAACACCAGCTTCTGATCTAGAAACTGCAGCAACTGCCCCTCTATATTCATGCTTTGCGACAGCCGCATCAACATTTATCTTCATACACCCAGATGGAGGAGGGATCCAGCTTTGGACAGGCACATGAGCAGAACCTGAGGCATTAGGATGAAAACGGCTGGCTGGAGATGACTTCACGATATTCAGATCACCGAGGAATTTGTTAATAAATATGAAGGTCGACATCGGACTCTGAAAGACCTGCTCGTGAATTTCCTGGCGTCTAGCCCACCAGATGGACCAAAGTGTTACGGCCACCTTAATAAAATCTGCATGAGATAAAGAACCGATTAAAAAAGAACAACCACTCCTTAGCATTGGGACATCGGTTCATTGATAAGTGCTCAACTAGTTCCTCATCTAACAAAGCCCAAACACATCTGGAAGCATTGCAGTCTAAGAGGGAGTGCCTCCAGTCATCTGCCGAGGAATGACAAAGTCAACAGGCTGGCGAGGTCGCCATATTTCTGGTAAATCTGACTGATCCAGTGATACGTCTCCAACGTATCCATAATTTCTGCTGTTCCATGCTTATATTATACCATTTGCTACATGTTTTATATACACTTCATATCACTTTTATGCATTTTCTGGGACTAACCTATTAACAAGATGCCACAGTGCCAGTTCCCTGTTTTCTGCTGTTTTTGGTTTCAGAAAGTTACTTCTGGAAATATTCTCGGAATTGCACGAAACAAAAGGCCAAGTCCCTATTTTTCCAGCACGTACACGGAGTCCGAAGGAGAGACGAAGGAGAGCCACGAGGTGGCCAAACCACCTGGCGGCGGCAGTGGGCCCAGCGCGCCTGCCTGTGGTTTGGGCCCCTCGGGGGTCCGCCGACATCGCCCCTTCGCCTATTTATTCCCCGAGACGTGAAAACCCTAAAACACCGAGCCTTTCATCCAGAACATATTCGCTGCCGCCGCCGTCGTCAACCCTAACTCGGGGGGTTCTGAAGCTCTTCCCGGCACCCTGCCGGAGAGGGGAATCATCACCGGAGGGCTCTACATCGCCATGCCCGCCTCCGGAGTGATGCGTGAGTAGTTCATCCTTGGACTATGGGTCCATAGCAGTAGCTAGATGGTTGTCTTCTCCACTTGTGCCATCATGTTTAGATCTTGTGAGCTGCCTATCATGATCAAGATCATCTTATTGTAATGCTACATGTTGTGTTTGCTGGGATCTGACTTATATTGATACCTATGTGGAGCTGAATATTATATTATCATGTCTATGTCATTTGTGATCTTGCATGCTCTCCGTTACTTGTTGAAGCCTTGGCCAAGTGAATACTTGTGACTCCAAGAGGGGTATTTATGCATGATAGTTGGGTTCAACCTCTATTTAACCTGGGATAGTGACAGCAAGTTCTAAGGTTGTAGATGTGTTGTTGCCACTAGGGGTAAAACAGCAATGCTTTATTCAAGGATGAATGTATTGTTTACATTACGCACATTACTTAATGCAATTGTCTGTTGCTTGCAACTTAATACTGGAAGGGGTACGGATGTTAACCGGAAAGTGGACTATTTAGGCATAGATGCATGCTGGATAGCGGTCTATGTACTTTGTCGTAATGCCCAAATGAATCTCATAGTAGACACCACAGCTCACACATGCATGTTATATGCACTTATCAATTGTCAATTGCCCAGCTGTAATTTGTTTACCCAGCATGTTAGTTATCTTATTGGAGAGACACCACTAGTGAACTGTGGACCCCGGTCCATTCTTTTACATCTGAAATACAATCTACTGCAATCATTGTTCTCTACTGTTTTATGCAAACAAACATCATTTCCATACGATACGTTTAACCCTTTGTTTTCAGCAAGCCGGTGAGATTGACAACCTCACTGTTAAGTTGGGGCAAAGTAATTTGATTGTGTTGTGCAGGTTCCACGTTGGCACCGGAATCCCTGGTGTTGCGCCGCACTACACTCCTTCACCAACACCTTCGAAGCAACCTCGTTTTCCTACTGGTTCGATTAAACCTTGGTTTCATACTGAGGGAAAACTTGCTGCTGCACTCATCATACCTTCCTCTTGGGGTTCCCAACTGACGTGTGACGTACAAGCATTGTTTCTGGCACTGTTGCCGGGGAGATATTCCCTCGTCAACTTGAGCCACCAACACGTTTTCTGGCGCCGTTGCCGGGGAAAACCGAATTGCTTCTGCAAGGGGAGTCTCTCACACCCAATCTCTTTACTTTGTTATTTGTCTTGCTTAGTTTATTTTTATTTAGTCTTGTTTGCTCTCTTTATCAAAAACACAAAAAAATTAGTTACTTGTTTAATTCAGTTTGATTTTGTTTTTCAAAATGAGTACTCCTGAGAACACTAAGTTGTGTGACTTCACTAGCACAAACAACAATGATTTCATATGCACTCCTATTGCTCCACCTGCTTCTAAGCAGAATTTTATGAAATTAAACCTGCTCTATTAAATCTTGTTATGAAAGAGCAATTTTCTGGTGTTAGTACTGATGATGCTGCTGCCCATCTTAATAACTTTGTTGAACTTTGTGAAATGCAAAAGTATAAGGATATGGATGGGGATATTATAAAACTGAAACTTTTTCCTTTCTCCTTGAGAGGAAGAGCTAAAGAATGGTTGCTTTCTTTGCCTAGAAATAGTATTGATTCTTGGACAAAATGCAAAGATGCTTTCATAGGGAAATATTATCCTCCTGCTAAGATTATATCCTTGAGAAGTAGCATTATGAATTTTAAACAACTTGATAATGAACATGTTGCTCAAGCTTGGGAAAGAATGAAATCTTTGGTGAAGAATTGTCCCACTCATGGACTGACTACTTGGATGATCATCCAAACCTTTTATGCAGGATTAAATTTTTCCTCAAGGAACTTATTGGATTCAGCCTCTGGAGGAACCTTTATGTCCATCACTTTAGGTGCAGCAACAAAGCTACTTGATGATATGATGATCAACTATTCCGAATGGCACACCGAAAGAGCTCCTCAAGGTAAGAAGGTAAATTCTGTTGAAGAAACCTCCTCTTTGAGTGATAAGATTGATGCTATTATGTCTATGCTTGTGAATGGTAGATCTCATGTTGATCCTAATAATGTTCCTTTAGCTTCATTGGTTGCTCAAGAAGAGCATGTTGATGTAAACTTCATTAAAAACAACAACTTCAACAACAATGCTTATAGGAATAATTTTGGTAGCAACAACTCTAGGCCTTTTCCTTCAAGTGGTAATGGTTATTTTAATGCTAGATCTTTTATGCCTAGTGAGGAAAGGATGATAGAAATTGAGAGATCAACTAAAAGCTTTATGCAATCACAATTTGAGCAAAATCAATTGTTTACAAAAGCTATGAATGAACAAACTGCCATGTTGAAGAATATAGGACAGCAACTCGAAAATATAAATAGTGAGATTTCAGGTTTGCAAACTAAGATTTCCATTGCTGAAAACCGTATTTCATCTATGTCTGAAGCTCAGTCCTCTTTGATTAATAACATGGCAGCGAAACCTGAAGGTCTTGATGAGTCATTTGCTACAGCAAATGCCATCCAAGTTCGAATTGATAATAATATTAGGATGTTGGCTGAATTGCATGCTAGGTGGGAAAAAGAGGAAGAACTTGAAAAAGAGAATAGTATAGTTAGAGTTTGTACTATCACCACCACTAGTAATGCTAATGTTTTACATGCTAGTAAGCCTCCTACTATTGATGGTAATGTTATTGGTGTTGGTAATGTCTCTACTACTTCTGCAAAGCGTTTGAAATTGCCTAAAACTGCTGAAACTTTTTCTGATAAAAGTGCTGAAATTTTTCAAACTATTGGAGACAATGGTTCCACCACCATTGACAATAATGATTTTGATTTTGATGATTGTAACATCTCTGAAGTTATTATGTTCTTGCAAAAATTAGCTAGAAGTCCCAATGCTAGCACTATTAATTTGGCTTTTACAAAGCATATTACAAATGCTCTTTTGCAAGCTAGGGAGGAGAAGTTGAAACTTAAAGCTTCTATTCCTAGGAAATTAGAAGATGGTTGGGAACCCATCATTAAGGTAAAGGTGAATGATTTTGATTGCAATGCCTTGTGTGATCTTGGTGCAAGTATTTCGGTTTTGCCCAAGAAGCTTTATGATATTCTTGATTTGCCACCTTTGGAACATTGTTATTTGGATGTTTTTCTCGCTGATAATGCTATGAAGAAACCTTTGGGGCGAGTTAATGATGTTTTTATTACAGTAAACAATAACCTTGTCCCGTTGATTTTATTGTTATGGATATTGAATGCAATGCATCTTGTCCTATTGTTTTGGGAAGACCTTTTCTTCGAACTGTTGGTGCCATCATTGATATGAAAGAAGGTAATATAAGGTACCAATTTCCTCTCAAGAAAGGTATGGAACACTTCCCTAGGAAGAGAATGAAGTTACCTTTTGACTCTATTGTTAGAGCAAGTTATGATGTTGATGCTTCTTCTCTTGATAACACTTGATTTTCACTTTCTGCGCCTAGCTGAAAGGCGTTAAAGAAAAGCGCTTATGGGAGACAACCCATCGTTTTTATTTGCTGTTATTTTTGTTTTCTTTGAGTCAAGGAGTTTTGTTACTTCTGTAGCAACTCCTTTGTATCTTTATTTTATCGCAATGTTGTGCCAAGTAAAGTTCTATATTGAAAGTTGATGCAAGATTTGGATTTCTGCGCAGTGACAGATTTTTAGCTGTCACGGATTTGAGCTTATCTCCCTGTAGAAAATTCAAAAAATTCTGAAAAAATCACGCATATTCCTGAGATATGTACGCAACTTTCATTATTTTAGGCCAGATCCATCTGAGCAACTTAAGTGCCTCGAAAAAATTCGTCATTCCAGACTGTTCTGTTTTTGACAGATTCTGCCTTTTGTTTTGCATTCGCTCTTTTACTGTGTTTGTGTGGATTTCTTTGCTCCACAAAGCATTGGTGGCTGTAGCTAATGTCCAGAAGCTTTGGGATTGATTGTATCATTACAGAATATGAGAATTTTTGATTATGCACTAACCCTCTAATGAGAACTGTCTTGAGTTTGGTGTGAAGGAAGTTTTCAAGGATCAAGCGAGAAGGGTGATATTATGTGATCAAGAAGAGTGAAAAGCCTAAGCTTGGGGATGCCCCCGTGGTTCATCCCAACCATATTCAGAGAGACTCAAGCGTCTAAGCTTGGGGATGCCCAAGGCCCCATCCCCTTCTTCATCAACAAACTTATCAGGTCATCTCTAGTGAAACTATATTTTAATTCTTTCACATCTTATGCGCTTTACTTGGAGCGTCTGTGTGTTTTTATTTTTGTTTTTGTTTGAATAAATTCGGATCCTAGCAATCCTTGTGTGGGAGAGAGACACGCTCCGCTTTTTCATGTGAATACTCATGTTCTTCACTTATATTTGTTGAGTATTCTTAACTAGCTACTGCAGTGCTTTTAGCTCCTGTTTTTCATGCATCTCTTCGAGCTGTTAGCACTTGTTTATAAATACTCTCTTGCTGCATTATATTATCATTTGGAGAGTTTATGTTTAAATAAATTGATTGGTGTTTGTTTGGAAGAAAGAAAATGCTACATGTAGTAGTTGGTATTGGAAAAGACATATGCATTCTTGTAGATCATTGTCTTGTTTCGATTTGATGCTTTGCAATTGTTTTGAGCTCTCAAGTAGATCATGTTTAAGCTCTTGCATCATGTAGTTAAAGCCTAGTAGTGGAGAACTACCGTAGAGCTTGTTGAGACTTGGGATGCATATTTGTTCTCTCTAAGGTCTAGATATTTTCTGGTAAAATGTTTGAGCAACAAGGAAGACAGTGTAGAGTCTTATAATACTTGCAATATGTTTTTATGTGATTCTTGCTGTACCGGTTTATACTTGTGTTTGCTTCAAACAACCTTGCTAGCCTAAACTCTGTACTGAGAGGGAATGCTTCTCGTGCATCCAAAACTTGAGCCAAAACCCATGCCATTTGTGTCCACCATACCTACCTACTATGTGGTATTTCCTGCCATTCCAAGTAAATATTTCATGTGCTACCTTTAAACTATTCAAAACTTTATTACTCCTTATTTGTGTCAATGTTTTATAGCTCATGAGGAAGTATGTGGTGTTTTATCTTTCAATCTTGTCATTTACTTCTGACAGACTTTCACCAATGGACTAGTGGCATATACATCCGCTTATCCAATAATTTGCAAAAAGAGCTGGCAACGGGGTGCCCAGCCCCAATTAATTACAACTTTCATTAATAATTCTCTTCACATGTTTTGCCCTGATTTATCAGTAAGCAACTTAATTTTGCAAATAGACACTCCTCCATGGTATGTGAATGTTGGAAGGCACCCGAGGATTCGGTTAGCCATGGCTTGTGTAAGCAAAAGGTTGGGAGGAGTGTCATCTATAAAGAAACTAAAATACATGTGTAAACAAAAGAGAAGAGGGATGATCTACCTTGCTGGTAGAGATAACGTCCTTCATGGGAGCCGCTCTTGAAAGTCTGGTTGACAAGGGGGTTAGAGTGCCCACTACCATTCGTTGACAACAACAAACACCTCTCAAATACTTATTTTGTGCTCTCTATATGCTTTCGAAAACTTAAAAAGCTCTAGCACATGATTTAATCCCTGCTTCCCTCTGCGAAGGGCCTATCTTTTACTTTATGTTGAGTCAGTTTACCTACTCCTTTCTATCTTAGAAGCAAACACTTGTGTCAACTTTGTGTGCATTGATTCTTACATATTTACTTATTGCACTTGTTATATTGCTTTATGTTGACAACTATCCATGAGATATACATGTTACAAGTTGAAAGCAAATGCTGAAACTTAATCATCCTTTGTGTTGCTTCAATGCCTTTTACTTTGAATCTATTGCTTTATGAGTTACCTCTTATGCAAAACTTTTTGATGCTTGTCTTGAAAGTACTATTCATGAAAAGTTTTTGCTTATATGATTCATTGTTTACTCTTTATCTATTTGTTAGCAAACTATAGATCATTGCTTTGAGTCACTTCATTCATGACATGAGCCTTGCAATATATTGATCAAGATTGTGTGAAAGCATGTCTCCTCAGAAATTATTTGTTGTTATCGTTTTACCTACTCGAGGACGAGTAGAACTAAGCTTGGGGATGCTTGATACGTCTCCAACGTATCCATAATTTCTGCTGTTCCATGCTTATATTATACCATTTGCTACATGTTTTATATACACTTCATATCACTTTTATGCATTTTCTGGGACTAACCTATTAACAAGATGCCACAGTGCCAGTTCCCTGTTTTCTGCTGTTTTTGGTTTCAGAAAGTTACTTCTGGAAATATTCTCGGAATTGCACGAAACAAAAGGCCAAGTCCCTATTTTTCCAGCACGTACACGGAGTCCGAAGGAGAGACGAAGAGAGCCACGAGGTGGCCAAACCACCTGGCGGCGCGGCAGTGGGCCCAGCCGCGCCGCCTGTGGTTTGGGCCCCTCGGGGGTCCGCCGACATCGCCCCTTCGCCTATTTATTCCCCGAGACGTGAAAACCCTAAAACACCGAGCCTTTCATCCAGAACATATTCGCTGCCGCCGCCGTCGTCAACCCTAACTCGGGGGGTTCTGAAGCTCTTCCCGGCACCCTGCCGGAGAGGGGAATCATCACCGGAGGGCTCTACATCGCCATGCCCGCCTCCGGAGTGATGCGTGAGTAGTTCATCCTTGGACTATGGGTCCATAGCAGTAGCTAGATGGTTGTCTTCTCCACTTGTGCCATCATGTTTAGATCTTGTGAGCTGCCTATCATGATCAAGATCATCTTATTGTAATGCTACATGTTGTGTTTGCTGGGATCTGACTTATATTGATACCTATGTGGAGCTGAATATTATATTATCATGTCTATGTCATTTGTGATCTTGCATGCTCTCCGTTACTTGTTGAAGCCTTGGCCAAGTGAATACTTGTAACTCCAAGAGGGGGTATTTATGCATGATAGTTGGGTTCAACCTCTATTTAACCTGGGATAGTGACAGCAAGTTCTAAGGTTGTAGATGTGTTGTTGCCACTAGGGGTAAAACAGCAATGCTTTATTCAAGGATGAATGTATTGTTTACATTACGCACATTACTTAATGCAATTGTCTGTTGCTTGCAACTTAATACTGGAAGGGGTACGGATGTTAACCGGAAAGTGGACTATTTAGGCATAGATGCATGCTGGATAGCGGTCTATGTACTTTGTCGTAATGCCCAAATGAATCTCATAGTAGACACCACAGCTCACACATGCATGTTATATGCACTTATCAATTGTCAATTGCCCAGCTGTAATTTGTTTACCCAGCATGTTAGTTATCTTATTGGAGAGACACCACTAGTGAACTGTGGACCCCGGTCCATTCTTTTACATCTGAAATACAATCTACTGCAATCATTGTTCTCTACTGTTTTATGCAAACAAACATCATTTTCCATTCGATACGTTTAACCCTTTGTTTTCAGCAAGCCGGTGAGATTGACAACCTCACTGTTAAGTTGGGGCAAAGTAATTTGATTGTGTTGTGCAGGTTCCACGTTGGCACCGGAATCCCTGGTGTTGCGCCGCACTACACTCCTTCACCAACACCTTCGAAGCAAACCTCGTTTTCCTACTGGTTCGATTAAACCTTGGTTTCATACTGAGGGAAAACTTGCTGCTGCACTCATCATACCTTCCTCTTGGGGTTCCCAACTGACGTGTGACGTACAAGCATTGTTTCTGGCACTATTGCCGGGGAGATATTCCCTCGTCAACTTAGAGCCATCAAGACCCAAGAGGAAGGAATGAAGCAGTGTAGCAGCAGTTTTCCTCAGTATGAAACCAAGGTTTAATCGACCAGTAGGAGCAAGAAATCACTTCTGAAGGTTGTTGGTGGCGGAATATGGCACGGCTCACACCAGGGAATCCGGCGACCGACGTGGCACCTGCTGATGAATGTAAAATGCATACATGAACTTTGCATTATATTACTTATATTTCAATCATATTGCATCATATAAGGGTTTATATCATTGTTTTATATTGATTTTAGGAATATTTCATAGTTTTCCTATTTTTCTGGAATTAACCCTGCACAGGCAGTAAACCCATTTTCTATATTTTGATGTTTCAGGGACCCAAAACGACGTCCAAATGACCTAATAATTTACGGGGATTATTTTTTGGAAGGAACAAAGCGTGGGAGCGAAGGAAGCGAACAAACGAAGGCCCAGGGCCAGAAGAGGGTGGCCCACACGGCCACATCCCTGGCCACGTGGACCCACCATCTGGGGCCTCGGAGCTCCGTTGCCGTCGATCTTTTTTTTCCCGAGCCTCCTCTTGACCTAAAAACGACTATAAAAATAGTCCCCCGACAGCTTTCGGAAGGAGAGGGCAGAGAAACACAAAAACCATGAAACAGGAGACAGAAGGCTGCCCGAGAAGATCGGAGGGGGAAACGCCGCCGAAATCACCTCCGAGAGGCTCCCCATCCCCCCTCCGGAGTCTCCATCAACACCACCTTCAAGACCAGCACCATCTCCATCACCATCTTCGTGATCCACTTCATCCCCCTCATAGTTTGAGATTGTTCGAAGCCTAGCTATTGTCTAAGTACTAATTCTACATGTTTGTGAATTGCTACTTGTCAATTGTTTTGTGGGAGATTATATTTCAGATTGTTTGTATCACTATACCATTGAATCATATCATGTCTTTGCGTTGTGAGTAGTTCTCTCATGTTTCCTGAGGGCATAGGATGAATTGGCAATGATTTTATATAACATGTGTTGGTATTTTTGTCTAGTTTTTTATCTTTTATGTAATTCTATGATGGTGTTGTGCGAACGTCGACTGCACATCAGTTCACCTATATGGGCTCATAGGAGAACACCGTAGTGTAATGGAGTGAGGGGAGACTTGGGAGGACATGTAAACCTGAGACCGAGTCATGAAGTTGCATTATGAGGGTATTAGTATCGGGGACCTTAGAGTGTAATGCTATGGTGGGACTTTATGTCTTAATAACTCTTGTGCAGTCATTTACTTGGCCATAAGAACCATCATAAGGGGGTTTAGTTTATTTATTTATCTTTCCCTAATTATGGCTCCGTCCAAAAGAGATTAAAACTTGACAAAATGCTTAACTTGTTGTTCTAGAAATATTTATGCCATGAATTCTAGGTAGCCCTTGGGAACATTCCTCCACTTATAAGAAACACCACTTGAGCTTGTCCGCTCGCTGCATAGAGGATTGGGCTTTCTCTCTTTGAGCTTTCACTTGTCATATTTTATTTTCAGCTTTTTACTTTATTGCAACTCTACGCCAAAAACCCAAAAACATTTGCATCATTTAATCATTTTAGTTTGTCTAGTGCATAGATAATAAGAAGAAGTGACACTCTTATTTGAGAGGATAAATACTTATACCTTCTACTCCTCGTGGGATCGATACTATACTTCACATTGAAGATTTCAACGATCCCCTATACTTGTGGGTATCACCTGCACACAACACAATCAAACTATTTTGTCCCAACGAAACAGTGAGGTTGTCAATCTCACCGGCTTGCTGAAAACAAAGGATTAAACGTATAGTGTGGAAAACAATAGTAAATTGCAGAGAATGAAAAGGAACAATGTTTGCAGTTGGTTGTATTATCAGTGTAAAAGAATGGACCGGGGTCCACAGTTCACTAGTGGTGTCTCTCCATAAATAAACTAACATGCTGGGTGAACAAATTACAGCTGGGCAATTGACAAAATATTGAGCGCATGACAATGCATAATAGACATGATGATTACTATGATATTCATGTGGGCATTACGACAAAATACATAGACCGTTATCCAACAACGTCTATGACTAATAATCCACCGCCAGGTTGTCATCCGAGTTCCCGTTGGTATTAAGTTGCAAGCAACGGATAATTGCATTAAATAATGTGCGTAATGTAAACAAATGCATTAGACCTAACGGCGCACCCAAAGCTAAGCATCGGTTATTTTTATCCCTAGTGGCAACAGCACATCCACAATCTTAGAAGTTATTGTCACTCTCCCAGATTACCGGAGGCATGAACCAACTATCTAGCATAAATACTCACTCTTGGAGTTACAAGCATCTACTTGGCCAAAGCATCTACTAAACGGAAAGCATGCAAGATCATAAAAACATATAAGATATTGATAATCAACTTGACATTATTCAATATTCATCGGATCCTCAGCAAACACAACATGTAGCATTACATAAGATGATCTGATCATGATAGGCAGCTCACAAGATCTAAACATGATAGCATAAAGTGGAGAGACAACCATCTAGCTACTGCCATGGACCTGTAGTCCATGGATGAACTACTCACGCATCACTCCGGAGGCAGGCATGGTGATGTAGAGCCCTCCGGTGATGATTCCTCTCCGGCAGGGGCCGGAAGAGCTTCCGAACCCTCCCGAGCTAGGTTGACGTGGCAGCGTCTCTTGAACTTTCGTGGATAATGGCTCGGGTATTTAGGGTTTTCGCTCGGAGGAATAAATAGGCGAAAGGGCGGCGGCTGGAGACGCACATGGGCCCACACCACCCCACGGCGCGGCAGGGAGGGCCCGCGCGGCCCCATGGTGTGGCTGCCTCGTGGCTCCCTCCGTCTTCCTTTGGACTCCGTGTACGTGTTGGAAAAATAGGAGGTTCCGTCCAAGTTTCGTCCAATTCCGAGAATATTTCCAGACTAGCTTTTCTGGAATACAAAAACAGCAGAAAACAGGAACTGGCACTGTGATATCTTGTTAATAGGTTAGTCCCAGAAAATGCATAAAAATGGTATGAAGTTTATATAAAACATGTAAACAATTGGTATAATATCAACATGGAACATCAGAAATTAGATACGTTTGAGACGTATCACAACTCAAATGCTTGCTTAAGAAAGTAGGGAATAGGTTTACTGACTCAACATAAAAGTAAAAGAAAGGCACTTCGCAGAGGGAAGCAGGATTAAATCATGTGCTAGAGCTTTTTAAGTTTTTGAAATCATATAGAGAATAAAAAAATATAAGTTTTGAGTGGTGTATGAGAATTGTCAACGAATGGTAGTGGGTGAAAGCAATATCTCTCTTGTCAACCAGACTTTCAAGAGCGGCTCCCATGAAGGACGTTATTTCTACCAGCAAGGCAGATCATCCCTCTTTTTCTCTTTTGTTTACACGGGCAGTTATTCTCTGGTATCATTGCTTGTCTGATAAATCAGGGCAAAAATGTGAAGAGAATTAAGCGGTTAAAGTTGTAATTAATTGAGAGGGCACCCCATTTGCCAACTCTTTTTGCAAATGTAATAGATAAGCGGATGTATATGCCGCTAGTCTGGTGGTGAAAGTCTGTCTGACAAGCTAAATAAAGTATAACCCACATACTTCCTCAATAGCTAGTAAACAGTGACACAAATAAGGAGTAGTAGCTTTTGAATAGTTTAAAGGTAGCACATGAAGTATTTACTTGGAGTGGCAAGGAAATACCACATATAGGTAGTTATGGTGGACACAAATGGCATGGGTTTTGGCTCAAGGTTTGGATGCACGAGAAGCATTCCCTCTCAGTACAGGTTTTTGGCTGGCAAGGCTGGGTAGCAAGCATAAGAGTGGAGGGATACAAACAAATATAAATGTAATAGAAACAATCATGCAATCTTCCTTGTAAGCACAAGTAATTTTTAACTTAAGAATACTAAGCTCATGAGCCAACAAGAAAGAAGATAATGAGATAATGTATCTACATGCAATCCCCTCTTTTCTACTTAAGCCTCAAAGTATTGTTGCTACTGACCAATGCTAAGTTTGCCAAAACCAAATAGATTTACTTGATGCTCCCAAAGTGATGCCAATACTAACAACAAGATCATTCATATGACAGAAATTTGCAAACTAAAATAAGTGTGCAGAAAGTAAATGATAAAACTTCTCATTATATTACAATAACGGCAACTCATACCAAGGGATACATAGATAACCAACTAAAGGAGAGATACTTCCACACTGCAAACCATCCTATATGATAACTTCTTTACTCATGATATGACTCGACTGAAAAGTAAAAGGTAAAAGATAATGGTGATGATACCGCGGCACTCCCCCCAAACTTGGAACAAGCTGAGGGATGCCAATACCAATGATGAATTAGTCCTTCGGTGGTGATGGTGAATCCCTAATAAGCTTCTCAACCAACTCCTTCAACTCGTCAGTCTTGTAAGTGAGAGCACGAATCAACTTTGTGTTGTTGTCGGGGGGCTACCCCGGGTAGGGTCATGGTGTGGTAAAAGCTATGCCCAAGTGTGGGCCAAGTTACAATAAAAGCCGACATGCCTGGGCTTCAGAGTGTGGTGCAGGTGCAAACCGACACAGGCTTACCGAGATAACCCGGGCCTGAAGGGACCGAGGTACCATGCTGGTGACAACCGGCATATGTCGACCGAGACAAGGGATCCGAGATAGCATAACCGACATATGTATGTCGGTAACTTGTGTGTTTTCTTATGTGCAGGGAAGGTTATTTGAGGAAGGAGAATCCGGCATATCCATGCCGGGTTACCCTTATGTCGGACAGGGGTCAATGCTCCTGTCCCGTCCCGTCTGGCACGGGAGCGCGCGTGCGGTACGGCACACGTCTGAGGTGATTGGGCTTACTCTGCTGACCAAGGAGCAGGGGGAAGTACACGCTGACCTCGGGCGTACTTTGGAGCAGAGATATGGGACAGGACATGGGCAAGCCACGTCCTGTCCACTGTGCAGAAACAATCATGACATGCAGGCGTGCGTGTCTGCAGTGCTGGTACGGAGAGGTGACCGTTGCACGTGGAGGGGTATTCCGGTAACTCGGTTTAGCCTATATATATGCCCTCACCCCCTCCTACGTGAAAAGACGATGCCCTGCGATAACTTTCCACCCATAGCTTCATCTTCTTCCTTGTGTCATTCCCATTGCTGGGATCATACAGCTCGAGGAGCACCCTTATATTTGTGATACCTCGGTATAGAGAGAGAGACAGGCAGGAGTAGGGGCTTTACCTCCTCACGAGGGCCCTGAACCTGGGAGATCTTGGTGTGCTTGTGTGTTCTTCGTGTGTGCTTCTTAGCGCGCTAGCCCTCTCCCGGATCCACCAGCGTCCATCGGCCCCACACTTTAGCCATCCTATGGCATCTGCCGTGATACCACACGACAGTTGTGTTCAATACGGTTCATGAACCTATCGGACTGTGAGTCCCAGCTCTTGGAATTGTTTCCCCACTTCTCATCAAACTGAGAGCCTCCTTTTCCTGCATTGTTAGAACGATCTATATTCCACTAGTGGGTAGTTCTGCCTCAGGAACTCTTTCAAACTGATATTTATGGATTAAAGTGTGGAAAGGGTTATTAGTGCCTGGAGAAGAGTTCTTGGAGCTAAGCAATGACGTGGAACCTTCCCCCCTGTGCTCATCCGCGCGTTCCTCTTTGGGTTGAATGGATTTTCCACCACTCCGATACTTGCAATGGTAGCGCGCGGGTACGAACGCGGGTCTTCTTCTACTTCATCTTCAGCTTCACTCTTGACTTCCTCCTCCAGCTCGGGATCTTTGAGATCATCTTCCAGAGCCTCCTTGCCCTTTATATTGTTGTTGGAGACCATGATGCTTCTAAATCTGGAACAATTCTGGCAGAAACAACTCGAAACGAAAACACGACGAGAAAACGATATACGGACCTCGGGGGATCCGGGGGATTATATAGCAAAAAGTTTCATAACAAAAGGAAAGTCCAGGTCGAAACCGGGCTGGAGGGCTCCGAGGCGCCCACCATACCACGGCACGCGGCCAAGGTGGGCCCGCGCCGTGGGGTGGTGTGGTGCCCTCGGGCACCGTTTCCTCCCCGTTTTTGGCTCGTAATTTTCCATATTTAATAAAAACAACAAAAATATAAGTTGGGAAGTCGAACGCAAACTTTTTCTTACCAAAACTGTTACCTATTCGAAAACAGACTCTGCAGTTTTCTGAATTTGACTTTTAATAAAATCTTCCGGAGTCACTACTTGAATAATATCAACGTCTTCGTTATAAGAATCCCCAGAAATATAATGCTTGAGTCTTTGACCATTAACCACTTGATTTGTCACCATCAAGCGAAGTAATTTTGATTGCACCTGAACGGTAAACCTCTGAAACAACATAAGGTCCTTCCCATTTCGAAAGTAATTTACCTGCAAAAAATCTGAGACGAGACCTATACAATAGAACTTTCTCACCAACATTAAACTCTCTCTTTAGGATTCTCCTATCATGCCATTGTTTCACTTTCTCTTTAAAAAGTCTAGCATTTTCATAAGCTTCACTTCTCCATTCATCTAAGGAACTCAAGTCAAGTAACCTTTTTTACCGGCAAGTTTAAATCTCTATTAAGTTCTTTTACGGCCCAATAAGCTTTATGTTCTAATTCTAGAGGTAAATGACAAGCTTTTCCGTAAACCATTTTATAAGGAGACATACCCATAGGATTTTTATAAGCAGTTCTATAAGCCCACAAAGCATCATTAAGCTTCCTAGCCCAATTCTTTCTAGATTTTAACAGTTTCTGCAAAATAGATTTAATCTCTCTATTTGATAATTCTACTTGTCCACTTGTTTGAGGATGATAAGGTGAAGAAATTCTATGATTAACATCATATTTAGCAAGGGTTTTTCTAAAAGCACCATGGATAAAATGAGAACCACCATCAGTCATGAGATATCTAGGCACACCAAACCTTGGAAAAATAATATCTTTAAGCATTTTTAATGATGTCTCACCATCACACTAGATGTTGGTATAGCTTCTACCCATTTAGTAACATAATCAACAGCAACAAGTATATGATATAACCATCAGAAGGAGGAAAAGGACCCATAAAGTCAAATCCCCAACAGTCAAAAGGTTCAATAACAAGAGAATAATTCATAGGCATTTCATTGCGTCTAGTTATATTACCAACTCTTTGACATTCATCGCATGATAAAATAAATTTTCTTGCATCTTTAAAAAGAGTAGGCCAATAAAAACCTGATTGTAAAACCTTTTGTGCAGTTCTATCTCCAGCATGATGTCCTCCATAAGCACTTCCATGGCATTTTCTCAATATTTCTTTTTGTTCAAATTCTGGAACACATCTTCGCATTATACCATCCACTCCTTCTTTATATAAGTGTGGGTCATCCCAAAAATAATGCCTCAAGTCATAAAAGAATTTCCTTCTTTGCTGAGCTGTAAAGGTTGGAGGCAAATACTTGGCAACAATAAAGTTAGCATAGTCAGCATACCAAGGACTTTCTCGCGAGCTTACCTTTATCACAGCCAATTGTTCATTTGGAAAACTATCGTTAACAGGAA
This sequence comes from Poa pratensis, assembly GCA_947311845.1. Taxonomy (NCBI): domain Eukaryota; kingdom Viridiplantae; phylum Streptophyta; class Magnoliopsida; order Poales; family Poaceae; genus Poa; species Poa pratensis. Next base: position 26,761,661 of record CAMZMU010000081.1, on the reverse strand, counting down.
CAGGATCATAAGAAATGTTTTCCAATCTAGACAAATTATCAGCGACAGGATTTTCAGCACCTTTCCTATCTACAATATGCAAATCAAACTCTTGTAATAAAAGCACCCATCTTATAAGTCTAGGCTTAGCATCTTTCTTTTCCATAAGGTATCTAATAGCAGCATGATCGGTATGGATAATAACTTTCGAATCAACAATATAGGGTCTAAACTTATCACAAGCAAAAACTACTGCTAAAAACTCTTTTTCAGTAGTGGCATAATTCTTTTGAGCAGCATCAAGAGTCTTACTAGCATAATGAATAACATTCAACTTCTTATCTACTCGCTGTCCAAGAACAGCACCTACGCAAAATCACTAGCATCACACATAATTTCGAAAGGTAAAGTCCAATCAGGAGGTTGAACAACAGGAGCAGTGGTTAAAGCCTTTTTTAGAGCCTCAAAAGCTTCTTTACAATCATCATAAAAAACAAAAGGTACATCTTTTTGGAGAAGATTAGTAAGAGGTTTTGAAATTTTAGAGAAATCTTTAATAAACCTTCTATAGAAACCGCATGACCGAGAATACTACGAATACCTTTAACATCCCTGGGACAGGGCATTTTCTCAATTGCTTCAACTTTAGCTCTGTCCACTTCAATACCTCTTTCAGAAATTTTATGTCCAAGAACAATCCCTTCATTAACCATAAAGTGACATTTCTCCCAATTAAGAACAAGATTAGTTTCCTCACATCTCTGCAAAACTTTATCAAGGTTTTGCAAGCAGTTATCAAAAGAAGTTCCATAGACGGAAAAATCGTCCATGAATACTTCCACAATTTTTTCACAAAAACCATGAAAAATGGCAGACATGCATCTTTGAAACGTAGCAGGAGCATTACACAAACCAAAAGGCATACGCCTAATCATAAGTTCCATAAGGACAAGTAAAAGTAGTTTTCTCTTGATTTTCGCTCTAACAGCAATTTGTGAAAATCCAGAATAACCATCAAGAAACAAAAATGAGTTTTCTTAGACAACCTTCTAACATTTGATCAATAAAAGGTAAGGATAGTGATCTTTCTTAGTAACTTTATTAACCTTTCGAAAATCAATGCACATCCTATATCCAACAACTACTCTTTGAGGAATAAGTTCATCATTTTCATTTGGCACAACAGTAACTCTCCTTTCTTAGGAACACAATGCACATGACTTACCCATTTACTATCAGCAATAGGATAAATTATACCAGCATCGAGGAGTTTTAATACCTCATTTCTTACCACTTCCTTCATTTTAGGGATTAAACGACGCTGGTGCTCCACAACAGGTTTTGCATCATCTTCCATGTTGATGGCGTGTTGACATATAGTAGGAGAAATCCCTTTTAAATCATCAAAGTATATCCGATAGCTCCTCGGTGTTTCCTCAATACTTCCAATAACCTTGCCTCTTCAGTACCTGAAAGTTTAGAACTAATAATAACAGGATATGTTTTCTTATCATCAATGTGAGCATATTTAAGATTATCAGGCAAAGGTTTTAAATCAAAAACAGGATCTTCTTTAGGAGGTGCAGGGGTACCCAAATCTTCCACCGGCAAATTATGCTTAAGTAATGGTGGTTGATGAAGAAAGATATTGTCAATTTCATTCCTTTCCTCCATAAAGACCACACTTTCGTGTTCCTCCATAAATTGCTGCAAGGCATTGTTAGGAGCAATAGCAATAGCAGCAAGTTGTTCAATTTTCGAGTCCTCATTAGGCAAATCAGTTTCATAAAGTTTCTTACCAAACTTAGAGAAATTAAACTCATAAGATTCTCCATTAAATTTAGTGTAAATTTTCTCTTTCTTACAATCTATAATAGCACCACATGTATTCAAGAAAGGTCTACCGAAAATAATAGGACACGTTTTACTAGCTTCAGAACCAAGTACTAGAAAATCAGTAGGATATTTAGTTTTACCGCATAAAACCTCAACATCTCTCACAATACCAATGGAGAGAAGTTTCCCTATTGGCAAGTTGAATAACCACATCAATATCCTCAAGTTCACAGGGACTAATTTCATGCATAATTTCTTTGTAGTTCAAAAGGAATAGCACTGGAACTTGCACCAATATCACATAAACCATAATAGCAATGTTCTCCTATCCTAACTGAAAGCACCGGAACACTTGTTTTCCTAGATTTACCAGGATGCGAAACAATATTAGAAGCATCTTCACAAAAGATAATATGTTCTCCTTCTACATTTTCAGTTACCAAATCCTTTACTATTGCTTGATGGCCCTTCACGTAGTTACCTGCGTGAAAAGTAAATGGGTTAGGTTGAGACTCCAAGTGCAGAGTGTGTAGTAAGTGGAAGACGTGTTTTCCCCACGAGGGGTGACTCGAGGGTTTAATATCGAACTCTCGGGGAATCAGTAGTGAAGATTTATCTTTCCTATCCTTCTTTTGGTTACCTACAAAACAAAGTAAATGTTTTGGTCCTCAACCTCACCTAGTGGTTGTCAAGCACAAGGTGTGAGAATGATATCAAGATAATATGCAATGCAAACAAGAAATAAATATGCAATGGTGGTAAATAAATATGCAAGGATGGTGGTAGCAATGATAAATGATTTTTTGGGTTTTATATGATGAATGCAAGATGTAAAAGTGTTTTTGTATTTTCGGATTTTTAAATGGCAGAAAATGGAAAAGTGGTAAAAGTGGTTGGAAAGGTGTTTCTTATGATTAAAAATGGACCGGGGTTCATGGTTTCACAAATGCACTCTCTCTTTAATAAAGTGGTAGACAATGGAACACTAGAGTTGACATATGAGATTGCAACACAACAGTTTAATGACAAGTTATAATTATATGGGCATCACGTCCTAACATAGAGACCTTTTGGTTATTAGTCTCTCTTATACTCCACCAAGATGCGAACTAAATCATAACACCTCAGTAATTAAGATAACTCAGAGTATAGCAATAAGTATCATGACATGAAGTTAAAATAAGAACATGCTAGATCTAGTCATGGAGAAGTGGCAATGGTCACACCCACATCTCCGGTAGCATGGTATTTCTTTTTATCCCTAGTGAGGCAACAAAGTAAGGTAAGATACCCAAGTGGATCGCAGAACTTTCTCTCACGTTCACTGCACTAGCCACCCCCCGTTACTCCAACTAATGCACACGTTCCCCCTCACACGCTCTCATAAACATGCTTGATCATGACAAGTAAATAAGAACGGGGTACATAATATGCATCTACTTTCATAACTGAAACAAAACCATTGCAATCTCAAACATATATTAACTCATAAAAAGATCCACCACAAAGGTATTACATAGATGACCGTAATCATGTTCAGCAGCTCATACGGTACTAATTAGTGAAGCTCAAGAGAGAGAGATACATAAGTTACTTCCACAAACCCATAGTCCAGAGGTGGACTACTCCCTCTTCATCATGGAGACGGTGGAGAAGTCGTTGGAGAAGATGGAGACCACGCCGGCAGCGCCCCGCCGGAGTTTTCCCCCTCCAATCTGCAACTCCAGGTCTCTGTTTCGGTGTTTCTGTGTTTCTGCGGCGCTCCTTCCAGAGAACGTCGGGGGCTATTTTTATAGCGGTTTTAGGTCAAAACGGAGTCGGTGGAGGAAAGATCGACGGCAACGGAGCTCCGGCCCAAAAGGGGGGTCCCACGCGGCCAGGTACTGGCCGCGTGGGCCCACTCACTTGGCCTCGGGCTCTTTTGCGCTTCCTTCGCTCCACGCTTTGTTCCTTCCAAAAACTGATGCTCGTAAATTTAGGTCATTTGGACGTCGTTTGGGTCCCTGAAACATTAAAATAGAAATAGGGTTTTCTGCCTGTGCAGGGTTAATTCCATAAAAATAGGAAACATACAAATATTCCCAAAATCATTATAAAACAGTGATATAACCCTTATATGATGCAAATATGACTGGAATATAAGTAAAATAATGCAAAGTTCATGTATGCATTTTACATGCATCAACATCCCCAAGCTTAACCTATACTCGTCCTCGAGTATGAAGGTGATAAAACTAACATGGACTTTGCAATTTAATACTATCAATGGATATCAAAGATGATTACTATTGCTACATAGAGTCAAATGATTCATTCTTAAAAGGAGTAGCAATATGCAAGATAGTTTATGAAGTGATATCAAGTATTCAATGCAAGGATGTTCAATGATAATTCACAAAGTGTAACATAAAGAAAGTACTATGGACCACATGTATGCATAATGAAAAGAAAGAACATCCTATAATGGTCATAGAGTATTGATGAAAATCTGAATATAAAAGGTGGACACTTTGGAAAGATATATATGAGTAGAGGTAAAGCATGAATAAGTTTCATCTAACTTCTGAACTTCTCTACTTAAGTTAATGATTGTAATGTGGTAATCCTTGGTGTCAAGCTCTCATTCCCCTATCATAGCATCTTGAATGATTAAGTTTAAAGTGAAAGCAAATATGAGTAGTGTGCTTGACAAAGTACAGGTTGAAAGTCTCATGCCCCTTGAATACAAGTACCTACTCCATGTGTTACTCAACTTGGGAAACAAAGCAAGTTCAAGTTAAATATCATTGTAAGTAATAATAGTATCATTAAGAGCGTCAACTGGGGTACCTCTTGTCCCAGGATATGGAACAAGCCCATATCAAAATGACAAGACAAACAAACACAATGAACAATCTCAACACCCTTTTTATTTACCATTAGATAGCTTTTTATTGTAAGGTGTATCACAGAAGGTTCACCATAGCATGTAAGTAAATTTCCACCATGAATGATGCATGGCTTAGATTAGCGGCCCAGGCGTCTCTCTAACCATTTATACAAACTCATTTAAACTCACTTCATTTCCACATTTATTTCACCCATGGTAAGCATCCATAAACAAAAGTACATGATATCAACTAAATGAATGAAGTGCATGTTGAAAGCTTGCCATGTGACAGCACATATGAGCTAACTCTCAACCAAAGACATTTGTCAAGCCCACAACATCATAATTTTAATCACAATGGGTCATGTTTTATTATGCAATGAAAGTAAAGTGTGCATCAAGTTCGAGAGAGCTCTATAACCAACTTTTCCCATAACAATCAACAACATAAGCATTTTCATTCAGAGGTATAGATAACACAAATATCATGATAAACATACTCGGAATAGCATAAAGCTAATAGGTAGATATGGTGGACTCACTGGAAAAACTTTGGTTGAAGGTGTTGGAAACAAGTTTTTGCTTGTTGGAATTTTTGGGCTAGCAAGAGGGAGAAAGTTGACCATCTAAATGCATGCATGAGTGTCCATAGAACTAACTAATCCATGTTAAACAAGGTAAATAACATTCAGCATCAAAACATGAATAAAAGATAGCTCTTGATAAAATACTTGCAAATTATTACTCATTAACAAGCTCATGAATCATGCAACTATATGTATCTTTTAAAATCAACTCAACATCCCTTTTCCCAATCTATAATAGCATCCAACATAATTCAACCCAAATTTCCAGTAGCTCTCTCATATATAAATGATAGTGTGGTGGTCTCACAAAATAAAAATCAAACCAAAACAAACAAAAAGACGCTCCAAGTTTATGCGATAAAGTGTTTCGATCGAAAAACAGAAGTTAGACGTGTGCAAACCGAGAGTGTGTAGGTCCAGTGGGGTTGTCTTCACATCCCCAAGCTTATGGTCTTCACCATCCTTGGATAGCTCTTGGTGCATCTCCTCTAATCCCTGTGAAAAAACTTCAAAACACCGTTTCTCCCATTTCTTTTTCTGTGGGGTGCATTAGTAGTGATAAACAAATAGATTTCTTGCTGCATATAATCCTTAGACAAAAATTCATATGAATGTCCAGAAAGTGTATAATGTTGTATGCCTACTCATAAACTCAATTGGATCAAAAAGATTCAAGTTAAAAGTTCTAAGCATGCATCAAACAAAATGGGACAGAATCTGTCCAGAAAAACAGCAGCAGCAAAACGTATTTTTCTACCCTACTTAACTTTGTCGAAAAATTCCAAACAATTCATGCATACAGAGGATGAAAAGTTGCAACTACAGTTCAAATATGAGCTCATTCGGAGTTACAGAATAAGAATTAAAAATCATACCGTGCACAGATTCGTGCAGGAATAAAATCTCCGAACGCTATAAGCAACTTCTTCAAACCAAAATGAGTAAAACTTGCGAAAAGTCGTTTTGTCACACGGGTGCCATGGCACCCGGTTTTTTGATTATTTTTTTGTCGCCATTTTAAATTTCCATAAAATCCGAAAAAAATACTGGACATTGACAAGTACTTGATCTATGATTCTGAAAAGTTTCAACGCGAAATAGTTTATATTGCGCCCTACACAAAAATGACAAAGTTTCAACGCGAAATAGTTTATATTGCGCCCTACACAAAAATGACAAATTTCTAGATCTGGGTCATTTTTGTGTAGGGCGCAATATAAACTATTTCGCGTTGAAACTTTTCAGAATCATAGTTCAGTTAGTTGTCAATGTCCAATATTTTTTACGGATTTTTTGGAAACTTAAAATGGCGACAAAAAAATAATCAAAATACCGGGTGCCATGGCACCCGTGTGACAAAACGCCGTGTCCTAAAACTTGGCACTTTATTAAAAATTTCAGAAACTAAACTAAACACAAAGTCTCTTGTTACAGCAAGAGGACACAAAGAAAATCACAAATAAAAACAACCGGATTGCCTTCCGTAAAGCGCTTTCTTTATAGCCATATAGCTAGGCTTCTTACTTGATGTTTATAGAGGACGAAGCTCATGAGGGAGCTTGAACTTTGGCGTGTCCCTCTTCCTTGGGAAGTATTCCATGCACTTCTTGTGTGGAAACTGAAACTTCACATTCCCTTCTTTTGAATCAATGATGCACCTGTAGTACGAAGAAAAGGTCTTCCAAGAATAATTGGACTAGAGGTTTTATTCCTCATATCCATGATTAGAAAATCAACAGGCACAAATGTCATATGTAACTCTACCATAACATCACTTACTTTTCCTAAAGCATGTTTAATGGAATCATCAGCAAGTGCAAGTTCAATAAAGCATTTTTCAAGATTTTTCAATTCAAGTATATCATATAGTTCTTTAGATAAAACAGAGACACTAGATCCTAGATCAAGTATAGCATGGTGTGTCTCTTTTCCAATGGTTACTAGGACTTTGGGAATCCATATATCCCCAACCTTAGGTGGTATCGTAGCCTCTTGGTTGTACCTAGCAATCTTTTCTTCTAAAACATGATTAGCAATATAAGAACCAAAACCAGCTTGGCTAGAGTTGATAGAAGGATCACTTGCAAATTTTTGTAAGATAGATATTAATTCATGCAAGCTACAATTCTCTAAGTCAAGCAATGGTTCCTTGACTTCACTAAGCATTTTAACTTCTCAACTTTCGTTTCTTTCATTACCATAATAGTTTCCTTAGCAATTCTCTCTTGCTCATGAATATGTTCCCAAGATTTATTGATAACCTCTTGGCAATATTTAATTGTTTCCTCATGTTTTTGGGTTGTAATGATGTTCTTTAATGAGGAGACTTCCTTAGCAAGCTGATCTACCTTTTCAAACAAAGAGTCTTGTTTTTCAACTTAGATATAAATTCCTTATTGAGCTCCTTTTGAGTAGCTATAAATGATCTAATGGTGTTCTCCAAATCACTAGAAACATTACCACTAGTAGTATATTTATTTGGCACATATGGGGGTTTATTATAAGAGTTATAATTTTTGTTACCATACCCATTATTACCATAGTTCCTAATGAAGTTGACATCAATATTTTCAGGATTATTACCAACTAATTCTTGCAAAGGCACATTTTCAATATTTTGTTTATTAATGAAAGCAAGAATAGTATCCATTTTAGATGACAAATCATTTGTTTCTTCTATGGAGTTCACTTTCTTAGATGGATTAGGTGCTCTATCAGTATGCCATTGACTATAGTTTTGCAAAATACTCTCCAATATCTTAGCTTCTACTATAGTTTTTCCATAAACGCACCTCCAGCAGCAGAATCAAGAATATTTCTAGACATGTAATTTAGACCATTGTAAAAAGAGTGTAATATGGTCCATTCGTTGACCCCATGTGATGGACAAGTTCTAAGCATAAGTTTAATCCTATCCCAAGCCATAGCAACATGTTCATTTTCATTTTGCCTAAAAGAAAGAATGTTGTTTCTATTTTGCAAAATTTTAACAGGAGGATAGTATTTCTTAATGAAAGCTTCTTTTAGATCATCCCAAGTTTTAATGCTATCAATAGGTAATGAATGCAGCCACTCTTTAGCTTTTCCTCTAAGTGAGAAAGGAAATAACTTCAGTTTTAGAATATCACTTTCCACATTTTTAAATTTCTGCATGTCACATATTTCAACAAAATCATGAAGATGTATAGAGGCATCCTCCATAGCACTACCGCCAAATTGTTCCCTAGTTATCAATTTCAACAAACTAGGACTTACTTCATAACTATCAGCTTTTATCTCAGGTGTGGCAATGGGCCTAGCAATAAATTGATCATTTGGAGTGTTTGTGTAATCACACAACTTAGTTCTTTCTCCCATTTTAGTAAGTTTTTCTGTGTTTTTTAATTTTTTATGCAAAACTGAAAATAAAATGACACTAAATGATGCAAACCGAAATAACAAATGCAACACAAAATGCAAAACTGAAAATAAATATGCAAACCGAAAAAATGCAAGACAATGACAAAACAAGATAAATTGTTTGAAGGTAAAGATGGATAAGATGATGCTCACGTAGGTGCAACCTCCCCAAGCTTAGGTGTTAGCACAAGTTGGTGATGAAGTTGACTTGGTGAGATATCCTTGGATAAACCCGGCGCCAGAAAACAGAGCTAGTGCAGGGGACCCTTGGATAAACCTTTCAGCAATGTTTCCCCGGCAACGGCGCCAGAAAACAGTCTTGATGGCCCTTCACGTAGTTACCTGCGTGAAAAGTAAATGGGTTAGGTTGAGACTCCAAGTGCAGAGTGTGTAGTAAGTGGAAGACGTGTTTTCCCCACGAGGGGTGACTCGAGGGTTTAATATCGAACTCTCGGGGAATCAGTAGTGAAGATTTATCTTTCCTATCCTTCTTTTGGTTACCTACAAAACAAAGTAAATGTTTTGGTCCTCAACCTCACCTAGTGGTTGTCAAGCACAAGGTGTGAGAATGATATCAAGATAATATACAATGCAAACAAGAAATAAATATGCAATGGTGGTAAATAAATATGCAAGGATGGTGGTAGCAATGATAAATGATTTTTGGGTTTTATGTGATGAATGCAAGATGTAAAAGTGTTTTTGTATTTTCGGATTTTTAAATGGCAGAAAATGGAAAAGTGGTTGGAAAGGTGTTTCTTATGATTAAAAATGGACCGGGGTTCATGGTTTCACAAATGCACTCTCTCTTTAATAAAGTGGTAGACAATGGAACACTAGAGTTGACATATGAGATTGCAACACAACAGTTTAATGACAAGTTATAATTATATGGGCATCACGTCCTACATAGAGACCTTTTGGTTATTAGTCTCTCTTATACTCCACCAAGATGCGAACTAAATCATAACACCTCAGTAATTAAGATAACTCAGAGTATAGCAATAAGTATCATGACATGAAGTTAAAATAAGAACATGTTAGATCTAGTCATGGAGGAAGTGGCAATGGTCACACCCACATCTCCGGTAGCATGGTATTTCTTTTTATCCCTAGTGAGGCAACAAAGTAAGGTAGAGAAACCCAAGTGGATCGCAGAACTTTCTCTCATGTTCACTGCACTAGCCACCCCCCGTTACTCCAACTAATGCACACGTTCCCCCTCACACGCTCTCATAAACATGCTTGATCATGACAATTAAATAAGAACGGGGTACATAATATGCATCTACTTTCATAACTGAAACAAAACCATTGCAATCTCAAACATATATTAACTCATAAAAAGATCCACCACAAAGGTATTACATAGATGACCGTAATCATGTTCAGCAGCTCATACGGTACTAATTAGTGAAGCTCAAGAGAGAGAGAGATACATAAGTTACTTCCACAAACCCATAGTCCAGAGGTGGACTACTCCCTCTTCATCATGGAGACGGTGGAGAAGTCGTTGGAGAAGATGGAGACCACGCCGGCAGCGCCCCGCCGGAGTTTTCCCCCTCCAATCTGCAATCCAGGTCTTGTTTCGGTGTTTCTGTGTTTCTGCGGCGCTCCTTCCAGAGAAGGTCGGGGGGCTATTTTTATAGTCGGTTTTAGGTCAAAACCGAGTCGGTGGAGGAAAGATCGACGGCAACGGAGCTCCGAGGCCCAAAAGGGGGGTCCCACGCGGCCCAGGTACCTGGCCGCGTGGGCCCACTCAACTTTGGCCTCCGGCTTCCTTTCGTGCGCTTCCTTGGCTCCTACGCTTTGTTCCTTCCAAAAACTGATGCCGTATAATATTAGGTCATTTGGACGTCGTTTGGGACCCTGAAACATTAAAATATAGAAAACAGGGTTTTCTGACTGTGCGGGGTTAATTCCATAAAAATAGGAAACATACCAAATATTCCCAAAATCTTATAAAACAGTGATATAACCCTTATATGATGCAAATATGACTCAAATATAAGTAAAATAATGCAAAGTTCATGTATGCATTTTACATGCATCATTGCTACTGCAGGTTCAACAATTATTTGTTCATCAGGCTCTAAAGGTTTCTTGGCACTTTTATTAACCACACTAGCTATCAGAGAATGTTCCTTGACTTTAACAGGAAATGGTATTTTTTCAATATAAGGTTCTGGCAAAATGTGATCAACAGTATGAACTTCAATACTTTTACCAATGGCCTAATTGGTTTTATCTTTATAAGGTTCATGATATTTATTCAAATCCTTCTTAGGCACATCAAGATAAGAGGCAAAAGCTTTGTATAATTTGCAACAACTTGAGAATCAAGACAATAAACAGCACTAACATTACGGAAATCATCAGTCTCCATAAAAGATTTAATGCATTCGTAATCATAATTTTATACCTGACTTTCTACCTTTGTCGTTCTCCCATCCTTCAGTATTTTCCTGAATACGATCAAGAAGGTCCCATTTAACTTCTTCTTCTTCAGTACGTGTAAATGATCCAGAACAAGAGGCATCCAATAAATCCTTATCATGAAGAGAAAGCCTTGCATAAAATTATTGATAACAATATTACTTGGGAGCTCATGAATGGGACATTTGAGCATTAGTGACTTCAATCTCCCCCACGCTTGGGCAATACTCTCTCCATCATGAGGCCAAAAATTATATATGAGATTTCGATCTTGATGAATCTCACTAGGAGGATAGAATTTAGAATAAAAGAGAGGTACAATTTCCTCCCAGCCAATAGATCGGCCATTCTTCAGCATCTTATACCATTCCGCAGCTCGGCCCTTCAGTGATATAGAGAATAACTTCCTCTTGACTTTTTCCATTGAAATACCTGCACACTTGAACAACTCGCATAATTCATGTATAAATAGTAAATGATCACCAGGATGGATGGTTCCATCTCCAACATAGCGGTTATCCATAACACGTTCAACAATTTTCATAGGTATTTTAAACGGTTCTAATTCAGCAGGCGGCGGTTCATCTACTACCTTAGCAGTGGCAGTAGTATTCCCAAATAGGGATTCAAATGGAGATCTCTCCATAATAAAATAAAGCAGCAAGCAGAAATAAAAACAGCACTTACAGTAAAGGTTTCCCTTACCAATTCCACTCACCAATAGCACTTCACTCCCCGGCAACGGCGCCAGAAAATAGTCTTGATGACCCACAAGTATACGGGGTGTATCGTAGTACTTTCGATAAATAAGAGTGTCGAACCAACGAGGAGCAGAAGGTGTTGACAGGTAGTTTTGATCAAGGAATCACTGTAAATACTAGCAGACAAGTTTTTAGGTGTTTTTGATATTGCAGATAAATAAAATACGAGTAAATAAAAGACAGTAATAATAATTGCAGCAAGTGGCCCAATCCTTTTTAGAGCAAAGGATAAGTCGGTTGGTTTACTTATGATGGCAAAATGTTCTTGAGGACACACGGGAATTTCGTCAAGTGCTTTCGCTTCCTTACAGCTGGTTAATCTTTATTGTTTTGATAAGTGTTGTGTGGGTGAACCTATGATAATGCACTGCCCTAACTTGGACTAATACATACTTGTGATTAAACCCCTTGCAAGCATCCGCGTTACAAGGAAGTAATTAAGATAAATCTAACCACAGCCTTAAACTCTGAGATCCTACACTCCCTCATGCACCGGTTTACTTACGGGGGTTTAGGTTTCTGTCACTCCGGCAACCCCACAATTAGTATCCGAATACACAATGCATTCCCCTAGGCCCATAAAGGTGAAGTGTCATGTAGTCGACGTTCACACGACACCACTAGAAGAATAACACCACAACTTAAATATCAAACCATTAAATATTACTCAACATAATTTCACTACTAACAGCATGACTTCTCCCATGTCCTCGAGAACTGAACGAACTACTCACAAGACATCATATGGATCATGATCAGAGGTGATATAATGATGAATAACAATCTGGACATATACTTCAATTCACCGATAAAACTTAATAGCATCAACCACAAGTAGTAATCAACACCGAGAAAGTTTCCCCTATGAACTACACAAAGTATAACCCTAGATGTTACAGCGGAACGAAGTGGAGCGGTGGAGATGATGGTGACGGCGGTGGAGATAATGATGATGATGATCCCGATGAAGTCCGGCGTGATGACAATGACGATGGCGATGATTTCCCCCCCCCCCCCATCCGGGAAGGAATTTCCCCGGCAGATTTCTCCTGCCGGAGAGCTTTTTCTCTCTCTGTGGTTTCCGCCTCGTGGAGGCGGCGGAATATTTCCTCGATGGCTCTCCCTGTCTTAGGGTTTCTGGGGGATGAAATACGCGAAGGGGGAGCGCCAGAGGTGGGCCAGGGCCCCCAAACCCCACCACGGCGCGGCCAGGGGGGACCCGCGCTGCCCTATGGTGTGGGCCCCTCGTGGCCCATCTCTGCCTCCCCTTTTGGCTGCCTCCGGCATCTGATAAAATAGGAGCTTCAGCATAATTTTCCTGAATTGACGATCTTCAGAAATAGGGTGTCTTGACGATGCTTTTTCCAGCTGAATCCTGACTCCGGCAGTTAATTCTCCAATAATCATCAAACATGCAAAACAAGATAAAATAACATAAATATATCATCCAAATATGAAATATATCAATAAATAACAGTAAATTATGATATAAAATAGTGATGCAAAATGGACGTATCACCTAGCTGCAGCGAGTGGGGATCACTTGGCAGAGCTTTTTTCTTTGTCTTTTGTTTTCTATGGCTGTGTGCATCCTTATGTCTCGATTATTTTTTGAATTATGTTAGTGCAGAGGCTCTGAGTGTAATTGTTATCTTCTTAATATTAAGGTATTCCATTTATATTAATCAAAGTGGTACCTCTTAATTGTTTTTGTGTCATTGCTGGATCGAGAATGGTGTTTCTTAGCATTCTAACGTTTTTCAAGAACTTAAAGAAATATGTAGGATATTTATGACATCATGTGGAAACAAGTGAAAACAAAATTCTAAGGCTGGTCACAGTGGGAGTAAATTAGGTAGTAACATCACACATTTCAAAACAAGTTTGTTTATGTGGCATGTAGTTAATGAGTAGAGAGGTGTTTGTGATAACTTAGCTAGTTACTGTAACATCATACTTATCAAGATAAAATGATTCTATAACCTAATAAATAAAGTCTTATATGACACCACACATATGTTACTCCTCACTGTGGAGGTAGAAACAGGTTAGTAACATCAGCATGTTACTAGTCTGTGTTACTCCCATTGTGAGCGGCATAATTCCACTTCAACATCTTAAATTAATCATTATTTTTTTAACAAAATGTATGTTTAATCCAATAAATTAGCAATTGTTAGCATTGATATCTCATTATATAGATCATACTTTGAAATGATTAGACAAGGGTTTGGCGACCAATCAAAATGTAACGTATATGTCCAAATGAAGGAGATCTAAATCCGATCTGCTTGAAATAGTAAAATATGTGTTCTTTTGCCATGCCGAAGCTTATTGGTTTGATATAATCTTAGGTTATTCAACATTTGATTTCCATCTAACTATAATATGAATTATGTAAAAATTCAGTGATGGATAAATATCCACATCAACCAGATCATGTAGATATGACACATAATTCGCGGCTCAATTTTCTTGTGGTGTTGATGGAAACAAACTACATGTAAACCAAGTCGTTGTGACTCCAAACATACAGTATTGTAGCAAATGATTGTTTCTCTACAAACATAACTTTAAGTTGATTATCGATTAATTAAAGGGATCTTCGGATGTCTCCTCCTTCCTATTCAAGCAATACCTACAAAAGAAAAGTAAGTTGCCTTGTGTCTCCAACTGAATTGTAGTGGTTGTCAGGCAACACGGTGTACTAAAACAAGATAAAAAACAATGTAAATTATATTAAAACAAAACCAATAGTGCCGAAAAAAGCTATTGTCATGTGATGTAAGATGAAAAGTGTAAATGCGAATGCAATAGATGTTTTCTATTTTTAGAAAATTTAATTTTCAAAATTATTTTCTTATGATAAAAAGTGGAACGGGGTTATAGGTCCAGTTAAATCTTACTCTCTCTCATAAGCATGGTGGAAAATAATCACATCTTGACAAGATAAATGATATGCAAGTTTTATTTTAGTGTTTAATTTACATTCATTTGGGCACTAGGTCCTATTGGTACTAGGGTTATATCGTACTAGTATATTGTTGAAGTGTTCTGCTAATTCTGTTGTTAAACTTTGATAATACTATTCTTAAACTGTTGTGAAAAGCTATGGCAGCAAAAATGAGCAAAAGTGCTCATTTTGCTGCAGTGATAGCTTTTTTATAGCCTGGGCTGCATATTAGTGGCGTGTCTGCCTATATGCACACCACTAGTGTTTTTTGTTACTAGTGGCGTGTCTCTGTTACGCCACCGGTATTTATGCTACTAGTTTTGTGTCGGTGGCACGACGCTAGTCAATTTACCAATGCCATGCCACAAACACACCACTAGTAGCAAAATGGCACGCTACTAGTAGGCTGCTAGTGCAATAAGTAGTGAATGGTAGGAAAAGACATCATGATGAAGTATGGAATAACACCGCATACAATAGGTGATGGATATTATGGGTCAATCTCGGGACATGAATCTCGACGAAGGCTCAACTGATTTGGAGAACATGAGGGCGTAACAGAGGAACCGAGCGGGGCTGGTGGACTAGAGAGATATGGACGTGACAATGTAGTAAATCTTGAGGTAGAGACGATGTTTTTTGTGTGCCATAGTGAGGAGTAAAATGCATCAACAGTCCTCGAACTGTCTGGCTATGTTGAAAACGGTCCCGGAACTGAAGAAATGCCTCATCTCAGTCTTCAAAATAGTCTCGGACGTCCAGCTACGGTCCTGGCTACGTATTCCAGTGACGTGGCAACGTGGTGGACCCGCGACGGCCACCATTGTGGCCACGACGACAGCACGCTGTGTCAAAATTGCGAATGCCCCCTGTTTTCCCCTGTTTCTGGCCAGCAGAGCGCTCGAGGTGGAGGGCGACGGCGGCGGCGGAATTAGGTGATCGCCGCTGGAATTAGGTGATTGTAGGCAAATGACGTTGTCGAGGACGGCGGAGACGGTGGCCGTCACGGCCGTGGCAGCGCAGCAGTTGATCCTCTTTCGCGCTGGAGATGGCGCCCATGCGGAGTCCGGAAGGAGACCCTGCCCCCGTCTACGGTGAGTTCGATTCTGGTACTAATATTTGTCGATTTGGAGTTTGCATTGGATTAGATTTAGGTGGTCGACGTGCTGGTGTACATAGTATGATAGTACAACGTTTGTGCATTATTAAAGGTCTGAACTTTTGGTGGTTGATTTTGTAGTTCAACGTATGATTGCTTTAGGGTTTAAACAATGGTAAATGTCTGAACTTTCTGCAATGATTTCGTCGTTGTTCAATGTGCAGAGGAAGCAGAATTCGAAATTCAGGACAACAAACAAAATTCGAAATTACAAATCAAATTCATATTACGTTCGTAGAACAAACATCACACTGATTGTCCTTATACACTGCTGGAGCTCTAAACTACTGCCTCCACACCACCAGAAACATGAAACAAACTACGATCCCTAATACAATAGCTACAACTTTCATCATGAACACAATCTCCTTCAGTAGCCTCTATGTCTTCTCGCAGATGACCAGCGGGAACCGCCGCCTCCTGTCCTCCGGCGAGATCACACCATTTCCACCCATGAGGAAGAGGAGAGCAGAGGAGGACGAAGGTGATGATGAAGCAGGCCTACGAGCGCGGTGACGAGCTCCCCGCGGCGTCGCCATCGGTCCTCTCCACCGTGTGAGGCACAGTGGTGCGCCTGCCATCCGCGGCCGCCGTCGTGGACAAATTGCGCGAATTAGGGTTAGAAAGGGGAATTTCTCTGGAATGAACGGTTTGACGAGAAGACTCGAGTGCGTGCGGCCGTCATGGCCCTCGTTGGCCACCGTTAGCGGGTCCACCATGTTGCCACGTCACTGGGATAAGTAGCCAGGACCGTAGTGGACGCCGAGACATCTTTGAGGACTGTGATGAGGCATTCCTTCAGTTCCGGGACGTTGTCAACCTAGCCAGACAGTTCGAGGACTGTTGATGCATTTTACCATAGTGAGTGGAGAAGGAGACGTGTGGTGTTGAGAAAAAAAAAACCTAGCCAGACAGTTCCGGGACCGTTGTCAAC